>CM019066.1:262105895-262767883 GCA_009667805.1 Leptobrachium leishanense
CTCTGGAGATCCTGCGGGTTGCAAGGCAGCGACCTCTGGAGATCCTGCGGGTTGCAGGGCAGCGACCTCTGGAGATCCTGCGGGTTGCAGGTTTTAACGCCATATCATGTACCATCTGCAACCTTCGGACCTCACGCAATTCAAGGTTCAACAGCTGAATATCCATGCTTGTTATATTCAGAATCTCATCCATCAGTACTGAGTAGTTATTCATTCTCATCATCAACTCAATTCCCCAGCCAGTCCATGCTGGAAACCATGCTGTCACGATGGTTAGCCTGGCCTAGCATATGTGCAGAAGTGTGGGTGTGAGCCCAAGGTGCAGTAGTTATAGCAGAAGGCAGGATACAGGGTAACAGGGTTTATTTGTAAATACAAATAACCAGACAAAAGACTAGGAATATAAACAATGGATACAGATAACATATAATCAGGTGCAGGTACAAAATAGGAATAGGCAATAGAGTAGTCAAGAATAAGCAGAGATCTGGTACACGGGTATATCAATCAAGGAAAAGCAGAGGGTACAGGGGGCAATGGAGGATACCGGTAAAGAATGTCCAGAATTAGCAGAGGGTGTACAGGAAGGTCTATGGAATAAGAGCAGAAGGGGGTTTCCAGGCAAGGATCGATGGAAGGCAGGTCTGCACTAGCTAAGCTAGGAACTTCAATGAGGAAGCGTGGGATCAGGGGTGTAGCTTCCTCATATGCAGGATCAATTAGGGAGATGAACGGCAGGTGTGGTTCCATGTCCATTATGAAAATTATAGTTCAAGAAGCGTATGGAGGAAAAAGTCCTAGAACCTGCATATCAATGCAAAACAGGGCAAAAGGAGAACAAAAGAGGGCGCCAGAGGGTCTGGAGGTTCGGACCGTGACACATGCCCATGACTGGTCCCCTTTTGAAAACAACTTTCTCTTCTGTTTTTCAAACACCAGTGGATATCTAGGGTGCAGTGTAGTGTCAGATGCTGTGTCATCACCCTGTACCCTTTGAACAGGAATCAGCTTAGCTATATAGCACATTCCAGTGATTGTAGGTGGTACCCATGTGTAACACACACTCCCGCAACACACCTGTTATCCTCCCGTCAGTATAAATGGAGACGAATTAAGTGTTGCCTTGCGGACCTCAATCATCATTCTCACCAAGCGTGACACAAGATCTTTCGCATTTTGTTTAGTTGTTGTCACATTAGCTATTGTCAATTGTTGTTCCGTCGTTAGTTTCAGAGGCCTAACCACAATCATTCCAGTTCCTCTTCCTGACAAAATTGTGTATGCAGTGAAATTAAACCTGCTGGACTGGCATGGATTCTCATTCATACTCAGATTATTTGTTCCTATCTGGAAACAACAATCAGGCGGGTAAACAGGACCTGTTATCGGATAACTTGGCATTTTCTCATTGTCACGGTCCACCCCGGGTGCCTGCTGTTGTACCTGTCTTGCACACCTGGATCTAAGAACTTTGCCCTGGATCTCTTTCTTGGATTCCATTCCAGGTTTTGCCCAGGCTCAGCACCTTGACCAGGCTCATGGGGATCCAGCCTGGGTCTTCCTTTTCTAGCCCTGGACTTCCAGCTGAGGTCCATCCATGATTAAGCCTCCATAAAAGGCAGAGAGACCGGGCCAGCAGTGGTTCTGCATTGTACTCCCTGACTGAGGTCATCTGGATGTGTGCAAACCTGCTCCAGCTTATCCTGTATCCATCTGTCTACCCTGTTGTTCCTGGATACATCTCTGCCTGTGCAAGGGACTCTCAGCGATCTCCACCTGTGGATTACAGTTCATCTCCATCTCTGACCTTTTGATCCAGGTACCACTGCCAGCTGTCCAGACTTCTTCTTGGTGGGCCCTGTCTGCAGTCTAGGACTGCATTGCCCACAATCCTCTGGCAATCCAGTCAAGAACTCTCCCTGGACTTTATAATTCCTCTTCTTTCTAGTGCCTGCTGCCAAGGCCTATTTATGTTCAATTAAAGTTATATTCATTGCTTGAATCCTGTCTGGCCTCCCATCTGTGTCGCCGCCTGCTGGGCTCTCACCTGAACCGCACACGCCACGTGACACTCATCTGGTTTTAACTGTGGGTCATTGATGGTATGAATCGCAATATTTTCGACTGAAAATGTACTCAAGTTCATAGGAATTGCAACAAACGGAATATAGATTGTCTCTGGGTGCAATCTGCTGCACACCCAACATGCTCTTTGCCCTGATTTCTTTGCATATGCCTATTTTAATTTCACCAGCAGGTGACCTCTTGGTGTGGACATGGGACCCAAGTCACGTTTTTGTCTCCACATGGTGCGATTTTCTAGAATGGGGTGAGTGTCATTCCAGATGTGGGAGATATCCACTCTCCCGGTCGTCTCTGGGCAATCTGGGCAATTTCCAACATGTGCAAGAGCATAAATAAGATTGGCCAAATACAATATCAGCACCAGGACCGCTCCCAATGTCAAAACCACTTGGACAATTCGCTTGACAGTCTCATAAACCCTATCCCTCCCCCCTAACAACTCAAGAGTGAGGGTTACCTCAGGTTGGGGCTGGGAGAGGGGTATTTCCCGAAAAATTCTCCCTGGGGTCTCCCTTCGGGTCTCCCCATTCTCCATCGTTGGCGGGTGGTCAGGCATTATTATGGCCCTCAAAACACCCACTTGTTGAGTCTTTATGTGCTTGAAACTGTAGCTTTTGTCAACTTCAGCCTTAGTGGGTTGGTCTCGCTAGGAACAACTCTCCACTCTGGGTCAGGGTTGGCTGCAGCTGGTTTCAGTCTCGAGTGGTGTATCCACGGAACCACCTCGGCAACCTTCACTGCTGTGGGGGTTGATAACAGGACAAGGTAAGGACCCCTCCATTTCGGGACTAGTGGGTAATTTTTCCACTCCTTCATCCATACTGAATCACCTGGACAATACTTATGCAATGGAGGATGCTAGAAATTAGGTAGATTATCTCCCACCCAAGTATTCAATTTCTGCATTGATTGACCCAACAGTAACACCTGCTCATTCAGTTTAGTCTCACCCAATGCTCAAAGGTCCCCCCTTAGACCATTATTCAGAGGGGTGGGCCGCCCGAACATGAGTTCGTATGGACTTAGTTTCAATTGGGGGGTTGGCCTGCATCTAATATGCAATAGGACTATCGGCAGCACTTCCAACCAGCCCAGTGACATTTCTTGGCACAGTTTCAACATCAAAGTGTTTAGCGTTCTCTTCATGCGTTCAACTTTTCCTGAAGTTTGGGGCCTGTAGGCTGTGTGCAGTTTACAGGTTATGCCCAGCAGGCGAGCAAGCTGTTGCAAACAGTTCTGTACAAAAGCTGGGCCATTGTCTGACCCAATTTGGAGTGGAAGTCCATAGCGCGGTATAATTTCTCTCATCAGACTTCTCACTACCTCTGCTGTCTTTTCTGTCCTGGTTGGGAAGGCCTCCACCCACCCTGTTAGGGTGCATACCATCACAAGGAGATACTTGTATCCTTTGCAGGGTGGTAGCACCATGAAGTCTATCTGTAGTGATGCCATTGGGGATAATCCGATAGGCTGCTTTCCTGGAGGCTGTGATGGGCCCGTCTTTGGGTTGTTCTTGGCACAAGTCACACACTGCTGGGCTACTGTTTTACAGACAACCGACAGTCCAGGAACATAAAAGTGTGGCTCCAACTGTTCTTCCATCATTTCTCTTCCTCCGTGAGTGCTGGCATGGAGTGCTCTGACAATTTCAGGTGCCAATGTTGCAGGAAGGACTGGTTCTGGTTGCTTGCCAACTGGAACCATCCATCTTCTCCATACTTTCCTGGTTCTTCCGACAGCCATTTCTAATCCTTTTCTGAGTACACGGGTGTCCATTCGCTCAAGGGCGCAGGTAATAACGAGGCTACCACTGAGGGTGGGGCCTTGTATCTTTCAAGTTCCTCTTCTTCTCCCCACATGAATTCTTCTCTTGGCTGGTAATGTAGCCAGGCGAAGTACAGTAGATCTCGTCTTTCCTGTGCACCTCTTACTGCTGGCACGAAGAAATTCATTGCACTCTTCTTCATATTTGGCAGACGATGTTGGATAAGGATCTCCTTGGGGAGAAACTTCACCAGTGGGGCTTGGTATTCTTCAGCTCCTAATTCTCCTAAGCTCAGCAGGACACGAGTAATTCTCAAATTATTATGAGTGTTGATTGTCAGCTTGTCGAAACGCTCGGCAAAATTGTCTGCTCGTTCAACTTCGGTTACTTTTGTGTCTTCTCCATTCGTGTCTTCTTCATACTCCCCGAATAATTTTACGCCGAAGAACTTCAGCATCATCTTGTATGCTCGAAAGAGTCGTTGCTGCATTTCTGAGGTGTTACACATAAGGAGCCTCTCTTGGGGCTTCAGTGGTTTAGAGCAGAAATTACGGCCTTATAGGGAAGAGCCATTGAATATAGTCATGGTTGTCTTCAAGTAAATCAAAGTTTTCATTCCATCTTTGTAGAATAATTTTGATAAATTCCCCATCAGGTTCGAATCTTCTCCAATTCATATAGAATTCATAGTGTGGCATATAGACGTATTCATCTTGCTTGCAGAGGAAGATTTTGGAGACTTGGTAGCCATATGCTGGTGGCTTTGCCGCCGATTTCGCAGCTTGGTCTGCTAGTCTGTTTCCTTTGGGTATTTCGTCATGGCCTTTTTGGTGACCCCGGCAGTGTATGACACTGACAGCAGTGGGTTTCCATACAGCTTCTAGAAGTGCTGAGATCTCTGCAGCGTACTTGACTTGTTTTCCTGATGAAGAGAGAATGCCTCTTTCTTTGTAGAGTGCACCATGTGCATGGACGGTCATAAAGGCATACTTGGAATCAGTGTAGATATTTACTCTCTTGCCTTCGGAGATTTCTAGAGCTCTTGTCAAGGCTAGTGTTTCTGCTAGTTGTGCTGAAGTGTGGCCTGGTAAAGGTTTTGCCTCAAGAACTCTTTCAGTTGTGACAATTGCATAGCCAGAGACTTTCTTGCCATCATCCATGTAGCTGCTACCATCAGTGAAAAGTTGTAGGTCGTATTTGTCTAGGGGTATAGCTTTCAGATCTGGTCTGCTACTGAATACTTCTTTCATGACTTGAAGGCATTCATGATTTGGATCTTCTTCACAGTCAGGTAGTAACGTAGCAGGATTCAAGGTAGCAATGAGGTCCAGATGAACCCGTGGATTCTCACACATCATTGCTTGATATTTCGTCATCCGGCAATTGCTGAACCAGTAACTGCCTTTGACATCCAGCAGGGCTTTGACTCTATGTGGCGCCTTGACATGAAGAACCTGTCCAAGGGTTAATTTGTCAGCTTCTGAGATCAGCATAGCTGTAGCATCCACGACTTTCAGACAAGGGGGTAGGCCACAGGGTCAAGTTGTTTGGAGAGGTAGGCCACAGGCCTCGGCCATGAACCCAAATTCTGGAGCAGAACTCCTGTTGCTGTCTGGTTATGTTCATGTATGTAGAGCTGGAAGGGTTTGCTATGATCTGGTGGACCCAATGCTGGGGCTTCCATCAGGAGGGACTTTAGTTTCAGAAAGGCCGTTTTCTGTTCTTCCCCCCACAGGAATGGATCATGCTCTCCCCCTTGGTAGCTTGATGGAGGAGCTTGGCAATTTTGGAAAATTTGGGGATCCACAGACGACAGAAGCCTGCAGCACCTAGGAATTCACGGGTCTGCCTTCGTGTCTTTGGCTGGTGTATATGGCAGACTGCTTCCCTCCGTTCAGCTCCCACTGCACGCTTTGTACCTGTTAATTGAAAGCCGAGATATTTTACACTTGGTTTACATATTTGTGCTTTCTTTCTGGAGACTTTGTATCCTGCTTGGCATAGCAGCTGTAGCAGTGCTTTTGTGGCAAATAGACAGTCTTCTTGTGTGGGGGAAGAAAGCAATAAATCATCAACATATTGCAATAAGACAACTTTGTCTGGCTGAGCGTTGAAGGACAGGAGGTCCTGGCTGAGCGCGCAACCAAAAATCGTGGGCGAGTTCTTGAAACCTTGGGGGCGTGTCCACATCATCTGATGACGCGCTCCCAACTTGGAATACTCCCACTGAATACTGGGGGAATATTTACTGCTAAGCCAGGTGGGTTGTCCTCCGCCCACACTCCAGAAATCGCCCAGTAGTAGTGTATATGGGTCTGGTGTGACCGGCGTGGTTGTTGCCGTCTGCCATTCTTCTTCTCTGGGCATAATCACTGCAATTTTTACAGGTTGGGTCTCTTGGCTGGCTGGGTTATGCTGCCAAGCAGAGCCGCCTCTCTCAGGCAGGTCTAGTCTAGCGTGACCACCAGGGAGAAACGTAATTTGGGCTTGCAATTTGCAGAGGATATCCCGCCCCAGGAGTTGGATCGGAAATTCGGGCATATACGGAAATTGGTGTTCTACATTGTGCCCACCCAGGCTGCATTTATGTGATGCAAGAAAAGGGTATTTAGCCGATACACCCATCGCTCCTGTCGAGATATATATTCAATAAGAAACTTATATGAGATATAAATATCAATTGTTTATATTTCCTAGAAATTCTACTAAATTCTTTTAATTGTATGTGTTTTGCTTTGAAGAATACAATAATCAATAACCGGATAAAAACATATATATATTTATTATGTATACAAAAAAGTTTCAAATCTCATATCATAAACAAAGATTCATAAACAACCATCCATCCATCAGCACATAGACACTAGCTTCCCAATATATGTATCTCCTGTTAGTAACTGCATATATGATTAGTATCCTTTACTTTATCAGTTAGTAACTATACACAAATGGTTAATAAACATTTCTGCTTAACGAAAACAATTAACCTGTCTTTTCCAGCAAACCAATGTTTAAACAAGCTAGATCTTGTAGAGATATATGTATCTCTCTATGCTATGTGGATCAACAAAAGATGAGCTATCACTTATTATAAAATAAAAACTTATTTTTATTAAATAAAAACTTATTTAGTGAATCCTCCCCTAATATCGATAATTAAGCTTCTAATCTTCTGCTTTTTATATTGTAGTTATATAATTCCTTGCTTATTAATTTCAATCACAGTAACTTCCAAATTCAATATATATATATATATATCTTTGTATATCACTTTGCAACAATTACTTTAGGATAAATCCTTATATCCGATTCTTCTTCATATCTCTATCTGCAGATTTAGAAATATTTTGAAGACTCTGGATCTATCTGTTGCAAGAAATACTCCAGATATATATAATTACATTAATTCCTTAATTTAAATAGCTTTCATACATTACCTGTCCAAAATCTGGTCTGTAGTTGTAGCCTTTAAATATATTGTTTTTTGAATATGTGAAGATTATCAATGTCAGATAATCAATGCATGTGAGTTAGAGGTGTGGACCTAATTAAGTGATATGTAATATCTTGAATGCATTGGGTGTTGAAATGATCTGCAATCTGAATCAATGCATTTTGTGTCCTGGGATGATCTGAATAACTTGCAATGAACAGTGCAGGTCCAGTTATAGTCAATTTGACGTCACTGAAAATCTACCCCTTTCATTTAACTATTTTTCTCTATATTAATATAATATTTACTATACCTCAAGAGGGTAGTGTTGCTCTTCAAATTAATTCCACAATTTAATTTTAATATATCTTATCTCAGGTCAAAGATCAATCTGCCTTAACAAAGACCCTATATTCAATCCTAGACTTTGGATCTCTCCTGTCAAAATTAAGTTAATATCTCTACTCCTCTCAAGGTTTTTACTGAGTAATTTTTATCAGCTAAATTCCTTTCTAGTTAAAATCAACAGAAATTCTATTCTTCAGTAATTATACCGTTTACCAGTTATACTCTACAAATATTTGGAGCATATATTTCCTACTGTAAATATAATAAAATATATATTGATTATAAGAATACATTTCGTGAATATAATTATACGCTTGCAAAGAGATTTTAAATTTGTTCCTATACCCAAAAAGAAAAATATCTTTAATTCAAGGACTTGTTAAAACAAACAAATAAATTTAAATATGACATGTCTGGCACTTAGCTCAGGATTATATCAAATAAAGACATTTTATCGTCTATAACATCATGTCTGGCATTTATAGAAACACCCTCATAACTCTTAAGGTTCACCTAGCCATGAACTATTTAAAAAAAATCTCTGTCCATTTGTAAAACTAGGCGAAAATTTAAAAAGAAAGACTTTACATTAAAACAAGATGGCTACAGGCATCCATTTTAATTTTCCATTATAATATACCCGACACTCCCATTATATCAGCCTCGTTGCCCATTGGTGGTGCAATTGGCTGCGTTACAACAGAATATTTGGCACCTGTATCAACCATAAAAATGTCATCTTTGTCTCCCACCCTTACTATGACCGTGAACTTGTGACTACCGAGTGGGATGGGCCCAGGTCTGTGCCAATATGCACCCTGGCCTTCAAACGAAGTTCCCGCCAAACCCACAAACCCTGAACCGGCAGTATCATTTCTCTTGTACCTGCCGTTTGTCTCTTGGCCGTTTGACGTACCTGCATCTACCTGGCCATTCTGCCCCCATTTTTCTCAAGTAATACGGGACATTCACTCTGCAAGTGACCTTCACATTTACAGAATGAGCACTGATTGTGCCTCAATGGTGCCCTAGGGGCACCCCTACCTCTTCCTCCTCTACCTCTCCCCTTATCTCCATCATGGACACCTCTCCCATTTCCCATATAGGCAACTACTCCAGTCTGCCCTCGCTGTCTCCGTATCTCCTCTCACTTCTCTTCTAAATCCCTGTTATGATACACTTTATTTGCGATTTCTACCAATTCACTAATCCCTTTGCCTAAGAACCCATCCATCCTCTGTATCTTATTGCATATATCCCTCTGCGCTTGGCTCACAAAGGAGGAGTTAACTAACCGTTGATTCTCTGTTGCCTCTGGCTCTATTGGACTATAAACTCTAAATGCATCTAGTAATCTCTCTAAAAATGCGCTCGGGATTCCTTTGGGTCTTGCATTACATCCGCTATTTTACCCATATTTGTAGGTTTCCTCCCTCCTGCTTTGACACCCATTAACACTGCCGCCCGGTAACTCTGCAGATGAGCTATGCCCATTTCAGTATTATATGGCCATTTGGGGTCAGTTTTGGGATAGTGCTCCTCAGCACATGCCTCTGGGTTGGGTTTATTGTCCTCAACTGCTTGGTCTAACCGAAGTTTGCGGGCGTTGCTATTTATACGGGCTCTTTTTTCCGTAGTAAATATTGTCCGCAGCAGCTGCTGACAGTCTGCCCAGGTCGGGCTGTGTGAGAGCATGACAGATTCTACCATGCTGGCTATGGCTGCAGGATTCGCGGAGTAGGGAGGGGTATGTGTCTTCCAATTAAATAAATCAGTGGTGGTGAACGGGACGTATGTGAATTGTGATGGCCCAAGCTCCCCATTCTCCAGAAGGGGACCTGGCACCTCCCGTAATGGGAGTTGCAGTTTACTGGGATTGTGCTGATATATTTCCCAGGGCTTAAATATATTATTATCAGCATGGGTTATTGCTCTGGGGTCCGCATCACCCCCTCCCTCCCTCCCTTCGGGGAGTTTCTAGCCGATATACTGCTCCATCGGGCATCTCAATTTTATCTGCTGGGCGCATGTCATCCCCCCTCCCTGCAGCCTCCCCATCCCGCCACCACCAGCCAGGGCACAGGGTGCAGAACTAGCAGCAGCCTGCCCCCCCACCCCCGCCTGCGCAACCGCAGCATCCAAAGCCTGCCAGGCCGCTCCGTAGCAGGACGGGTAAGGCGGCGAAAGAGAGTCAGACTCCTCTGGGTTTCCTGACAGCACCAGTTTATATCCTTCTCCTTGGTTTGTGTTATATCCTTGGCCCCCGCAGCGCTTCCTGGGGGGGTCAGGGTGCCAGGTGGCATCGCTGGCTAGCCTGTTGCCAGTAGTAAGAGCTACTTACCCCTTACCCCATATGCTATACTGCTTGAAGAAGGCACAGGTGTAGTGCTGAAACACGTAGAGTAACCCCCCCCCACACTTTTTTTTTTTTAATACAATTTTGATATTTTAACTTGATTCTCATCTCTGGTTTTACTCTGTTATGGGATACCCCCTTACTATTTTATCCCTTTAGAGTGAGGAAAATATTTTAAAGGTGAAAACAGAGGAATTTTCCCCCCCCTTCCCTTTTTTGTCCCCATCTGTATGGTAATACAGAGCTGGAGACAGAAGCTGAAAGTCACCCTGTATCTGACGTGAGGCATTCCAACCTAGAGCCAGGACTTATTAGGCTCTATAATTTGTGAGTGTTTTTCATATATATATATTCACTTCACAAATTACTACAGTCTGCACTATTGTCTCTCTCTTTTTGTCTTCCTCATATATGCTACGGAATCTACCAACTGAGGAGAGGAAGCATAACGTTGGAACATTTTGTCTGAAGTGTGACCTACATACTGTATGGTGACTAGGAGTCACGGACCTTGTTCATTTTGAGATTTGCACTTTTTCACGTGCACTTTATACAGTCATAGGCCATCCAGAGACTATCAGATAACCTAATAAAAGGACTGTCTTATGACTTTTTTGATGTCACATCAACACAAATTTTGTGTCTTCACTTTACGAATGGAATAGGATATATGAGCACATGCACTTTATATGCATTTTGCACATGTGGATTATTATACACTTTGCGCTATAGGAGCAGATTTGTACGCATGACTTAAGGATTTATCACCATTGTTGTTGCTTATTTTGCACAAGGTTGGTCATTTGCACAGAATTGCTATTTGCACAATACTAGTGTAACATTGACTCACTTGAGTACTTTAATCTATCACTACCTGATAAATAGAGTTGAGCCATAATATCAGCATTTAGAAATACTCATCTAGATTGCTCCATATTTGGAAGCACCCACTGCGCCACTAGGACCCTCACCCTTTTCTACACATTTATTTGCACATTTAGGTTGAGATTTATGTGCAACCCCTTGTAGGCAGCACCCCCCCCCTTTTTTTAAGGAACCACAGTTACCTAGTAAGCGCCTCCACAGACACCCACTCTTGCAAACAAAACCTTTAACAGAACCAATTTAAATCGACAGTCTGGTATTTCAATCAACAGTACAATCGTGACGTATTCACAATCACTTCCTCTTTAGGTAGCCAACTGCAGTCGCCTGAGCTGGAAACATACTGCCAGAGTTCACTTTCAGATTTGCTTCCTTGCAAAGCAAGTAGGCGCACGTTCACTCACAGCACTCTCAGCAGTCACAGCACTTACTATACCAGATACATTCAGCAACACTTCTACTCTTTCTGTTGCCCTATGGCACACCGCCCTGTCTGGCACCTTATACCCGTGCAGTAGCCGTTATGCTCCTGATCTCTAACTCTTTTCTGCTTTTAGCTATGTGTATCCCGTCCCTTATCAACACGTCTGCTATTCCAATTGCCCTAGGGCACACCACCCTGTCCGGCACCCTTCCTCTGCAGCTACCAATGGCCCGAAGCCTTAAGCTTGTCTTCCCCGCACCTTATTCAACTAAGATACACAATAGCACTGACACAGGGCTCTCAGCCCAGTCACAGAAATCCCTCCTCCTTCCTTTTGCCCATGTGCAGCAGTTCTCAACTCACAATATCAACACTGTACCACGTGGCTACCAACTACAACCTAATACCTCAATTCAACTATAAACCAAAACCAAATTGATATCCAGCCTGCCGGGTCCAGACACGCGCTAGCTAGTAGTCATTGAGGTGCAACTCCCTGGCTCCCGTGCTTTCGGCGGTGGGTCCGGTATACCAATGAGACCGTGTACGGGGGTCCCCTTACCCAACTATGGCCGGGCGTCTTAACCGATACCGGTTTCCAAAACAAAATGGTACCTTACCAATCGCTGCGCTGCACGCTGTTTCCTCAGACTCGGTGGCGTCTCAGCTTCCCGGGTCGGGGGTCCATTTGGGACGAGTCGAGGTCCATGTTACGTGAAATCTCGCTTGACGCCTTGCAGATGTCAGCTCACCTTCAACGGACGCCCAACCTTTGGGATCACTCGCACCTTCAGTCAACCACTACGGGGTCCAGCAGCCATAGCCGAACCGGAAGCGGTCAGATCCCGGATGAGCCCCCAAAAATGTTACCCGAATCCACCTGGCTCTTTCGGGAGAAGACCGGGCTGGCGCGGACAAAGACTGCCTGGACACGAGTCTCTTCAGGAAAGGTGAACTTTATTGTGACATCACCACTTAGCCAGGATTGAATCGCAAAGACTGAGTAACGTTTATATTCAAACATAACATTTTATACTTTGAATAGATAATCAGGTACATCCCAATTAGCCCACCCCACGGTGACACTATCTCACTCCACGTGGGTTTGTACCTTCCCCTTTCAGAATACAAAGACATTCCAAAAATTGGCAGTAAATTGGCAGCTTTCACAGTATTTTGACAATCGGATAATTTAACCCTCTCCCAGATCCTGCTTGTGCCTATCTCCCTGGGACTTGTTTATTGTATACTCCAGATAAGACCCCAGCTGGTTTCACATTCATCATTGTTTTGGCCGCTAGCTCTCTGACCTTGATGTAACTAATTTCCATCCTGTCACTTCTGCCAGCGTCTGCCCGGATCTTGTTAATTTAATTGCTCTGCCTGTTAGTTTACGGAATTCCAGAGAATCTATGCAAGCTAGTCCTAATTGAGCTAATATCTGCTATGTACATTCACGTGAACCAAAGTCCTGATTAAGATGGCCGCCTTGAACATCATGGCGGCCTGATTCTGGCTTGAGTCCCTTACAGTGCACCCATTACCATAGCAGCATTGTAGAGAAAAAACATAAAATAAGTCATCTCATTTAAATACATATGATTTGAGGCAATCAAGACTATTACCAAAAAATGCCATAGGGGTCATAGATGTATACAAAACAATATACAAATAACGATTTTAAAAAATCTATAAAATAGGCTATATATGGTTTATGAAATCATAATTATGTCAAATAAAAATGATCACCACATCCATCATACTAATACAATAACTACACACATAAATGTATTAATAGTGTTAATGCATAGCATTATAATACTCAAAAAACATAAACTTCAAATATGTAAGCCTTATACACATACAAAGGGAATCAACATCTAAGTGATAATAAAACAAAAATAAGCAAACTTTGGCATCAAGTCTTCTCCTGCCAATATTCATTCCGCTAAAATGAAGAGGTCCAAAAAGATAAACGTCCATTGAAGCTCCATGGTCAATCACCAAAACTAAAAATAGATAAAAACAATTACAACCAAAAACAGAAAGGAGGATATAATTGAATGCCATCAGTTATTGTCCCTATACAGAAAGGGAGTAAAGTCCCTAACCTCATTTAATACAAACGGGGCCAGTGTCTGGAGTTCATATTCAAAAGAGTTCCCTTCTCTCTTCTTCAACACTTGTACCACCACCACCACCCTGTTTGGGGGAATAGACATTCTCAATGATGCTATATCTCAATTGTGCAGGTGTATGTCCTGTTTTAAGGAAATATCTTGCTCCTGATGAATGCACTTTACCAGTATGGCTATTACTCTTATGTTCTCTGATCCTAGCAGTAACGGTCTGTGTGTTTGTCCCACATATCCCAGACCACATGGGCATTTCAGAACATAGACTTCAAAATCAGATTGGCAATCAGCCCTATCCTTAATAGAGAATTGGGCCAGCAATAAGTACAAAAAAGAAAATCACATTTGCCACATGAAATTGCCTCTTATAAAAAAAATAATCGAGACCCTAAAACTAACCTAGCCCTAAAAGAAACATCTGGTGTCCAGGACTTTTACATTTGTGATTGCATTTAAGGTTAATGTTATTTTTAGGGTTAAATTTGGGTTTTCAGTGGTAGCCCAACACTGATATTAACTTTGAGAGTCTTCAGTGTGTTTTCACAGAAGTTCTACCACTACTGCTTGAAGATAAGTAACCATGCATAGAAAAATAATTATAAAGATTATTTTAGGGATGCTTAGAACAGCACTGACAGATAACAAATATTCTATAATCTGGAAACATACTAGTAAAGATCATAGCCGCACATTTGCTTGCACTTTCTGGATTTGGCATTCAGTGTGTGAATTAACTCAGCTTGCCAATGCACAATCGCCATGCAGAGATTGTTTGATATCCAGAGTGGATGAAATCCAGTCCTTTTACTGGATAAGATTAAATTTACCATCATGAAGGTCAAGATGGCATTGTTTTAATTTCGCTTGGAGACATTTTTTATTTTATCTTTTTGCTTTAATACTGATCATGCTTACAGATTACAGAAATGTAGCCAAAGTGCAAACATTTTTTTATTTTTATTATTGCTCAATTAGGTACGTTCATTATATTGCATTCCCAATATAAAATAGCGTTCCTACAAACTGGTAATCGCAAAAAAGCCGACCAGATGGCTGATTAAAAAGGCCTTTGCTTTAAGGCCTGTGAGATCTTAACATTTGTTTTTTCTACACCTAAAGATCAAATAGGGATTAATGTTATAATAAGGTGTAATACGACTCTAGCACAATAAGCTGGTTACCCATCCAGAAAATGTAATGCCGCTAGTACTGTCTGTGCTGAAATAACTTAATTCTTTTACAATAAAATGTCACATGTAGCAAACATGATACTAGGTACCAAATAATTTTCTAAAATAATAAAAAGTAACATTCTAAGTCTCCTTTATATTTAAAATGGTTCTAAACCCCACCCACCCCCACACACAAAACAACTAGTTTACTCTAAATAACTATGGAATTCATAAAGAGGATGCTCTGGGGTTAAAATATTTGCCACCCCTGACCCCCTTAGTATTACCACTTTAACCCTTTTATAGTTTTTATAAAAACTTAATTCCAGCACTGGGCTTCCACCGCACATGTATGAATGTGACATACTGCCACTTCCTCTTAGCCGCAGAAACCGCTGATTGTGGAGAGGGAGTAGGGACACAGCCACATGACAGTGGGGACGCAGAGTGCATGAGAGCCATTGGTAGGAGCCATGGCTCAAAAGATCCTATATCCTGGAACCTGAGATTTGTTCTTGTCGATCTCCATTTATGAGCAGAAATAGTCTCTTGTACTCTGATTCAGACCTCCCCTTGACCCTCTAGACCCTCTAGAAAGGGAGTAGGAACGAGGGCACTTGGGTGACTGTGTCCACTCATATTTACATTAAGTGGACACAGTCTCTCTTGTCCCTCTGCTCTTTATGCTGGGAGTAACTTTGTCTTTTGGCAACAATAATGCCTATTATTACAAAGTTGTTAAAATCAGTTTTTATGTTAAAATGTCATCTTAAATCCTAATAATAGTTATCCTTTACATTACAGTATTCTCTAGAGCCTCAGTTATTCCAAAATGACGTCATGAATATCAGTCTCAATGACTATCTGCCAGGAATGTTATTAAATTGTAATACCAAACCTCTATAGGGGTCATGCACTTGCTTTGGCCAGATACTTTCCATTACAAAAGGTTTTGAGATTTACATCAACTTTACTTTCTGGCTACAAGTGCTAGAAGCTGATGTAGAGAGCTACCTGGGACTGCGAATACACACATTAGGTGTGTAGATCAGCAATATCTGAAATCTATATAGACAACACATGTGATTGTGAATAATTCAGGAGCCAAATATTGACACCCCTTCCACTGTATTCTGGAAATGACTGGCAATTTGCATGTTAGTGTACTTTCCCATCTCTCTCATTGTGTCAACGTATTTCTGGTTGGTCATCAATAGGGATGGGCCGAACTCGCTCGAGTTCGATTTGCCGTCGAACCCGAACAATACCCAAAGTTCGTGTGCGAACATAGTTTGAATCCAATGCAAGTCAATGGGACTCGAACGTTTGTTTTTTAGAGTGCCCTCCAAGAGGGCATATATGCAAGATGTTTGCCATAAAAGGTGTATGGGGGTCCGGGTAGTGCCCTGGGGGACAGGAAACAAGGAAAAAAAGTTTAAATAAAACGTTTTTAAACGAACAGTGAGCATTCCATGAAATAAGGGTTAAAAATAAAAACGAAAAATTTCTTCAAATAGCGTGCCTAGGAGGTCCCCATAACCTGCCCGTGAAGTGGCGGATTTGTAGGATGTATAGAAAGATGTAAAAACCAAAAAATTACATTTCAAATGACGGTAAATGGTTTTCCTTTAATCTATCCATAAACAACTGCTTGGGGCGGCAGTCTGTATGAAAAGAGGAGACATTTTAGGACATGCAGAACAAGTTTAGTGATTTTTTGGCTAAATTATTGTGAAACTTATGCAGGCTTTGGATGAAAGTAACAATAATTGGGCCTTTAGAGTTGGCAACAGTGCCGTCACTAGGGATGAGCTGTTCGGTTCGATCAGTTCGGAGTTCGATTCGAACATCGGCAGTTCGAAAGTTCGCGAACTCCAAACTTTTTGGCGTGTTCTGCTCGAGTTCGGAAAAAAAAGTTGAAAAAAGTATAAAAAATACAAAAAAATCTAGAAATAAAGAGACTCTTTACTGCAGAATATTATAAGCAATGGTTTATTAGATATTGAATTAAAAACTGATGTCTAGGTGCAAAGATTCTCAACTCTAAGTGACCTGTGCTCTCAAACGGCATAAACAACAGGTGTTTAATTAGTGTATAACATGTGCTTCTAATTAGTCAGGTCTCATGAATTTGATACATTGTATGCAGACTGTGAGTGCTAGGTGTCGTGTGTGGGTCTGTGATGGCGATGTTTCCATACATCCTACAAATCCGCCACTTCACGGGCAGGTTATGGGGACCTCCTAGGCACGATATTTGAAGGAATTTTTCGTTTTTATTTTTAACCCTTATTTTATGGAAAACTCACTGTTCTTTTAACCCTTTCACTGCTGAGGCATTTCACCGCTGTGTGCTGAGCTAATTTTTACCGCTTTCGCTCATCATGTTTAAACGCGATTTGAAACCACATTTTATTATACGACCCAGACATATTATATATCGTTCTTTCCGGCAGGCTCGGCAGATTCATAATATATCATTTTTATATGTATACGTCATGTTCTGCCTGTATATTATAACAAAAAATGCAATAAAACTTGAATTTTTAATCATCTGTAAAGTGTTTTTTTTCACCTTTTTATCACATGAACATTTGCGGTTATATTTACTATGGGGTGCGCTTGTACAAAAATTAGAAATGGGGACTTATTACATTTTTTGGGGGGAATTATGTGATTTTTAGCAAACGCACACCATAGAAAAAAATCATTAGTGCAGCATCAATGTTCACATTTTAATTGAAATGTGAACAATATTGCTGCATTAATAAAAATAACACACAAAAAAATACATGTTTTTATTTTTTTTATTTTTATTTTTTTACTTTATACCTGGTCATGTTGGGTATCATTCGATTGACACCCTCCATGACCCCCTAGCTGCCACGGTTCTGGAGATATCGGGGTTCAAATGAACCCCCTATCTCCACCAGGGGATTCCGGGCAGCTAGGGGTTCCCCGGCTATCTGACGTCATCACGCTATGCGTGATGACATCAGGCAGTGAGGGGGGACCTGGGGGTGGAGCCGCCATCCAAGATGGCGGCCCCCACCGGAGCTAGGCCTCACTAGCCTAAGGGGTTAAAGCCAGGCACTGCTTAAAAAAGGAGACTCTCCCCTTTTAAGCGGTGCCTGGCTTTCTTTTTTGGGACCTCCCGATCGGGAGGGAGAGGGATCTGAACGGAACCCCCCTCCCTTCTAGGCGATCTCTCGGCATTGCCGGGGGTCGCCTGGAAATGACGTCATGGCGCATGGCGCCATGACATCATTTACGTCGGGAGGAGCTTGACTTCAGCATCTGAGGACGCTGAAGTCAGAACGCCGCGGGACCCCGGACAGAGAGGTGAGTATCTCCGCCGGGGGTCCCGCAAAGCTGATGACATGTGGGACACGTCCTCCTCAGCATACAGTGGGAATAACTGAGGATGTGTCCCACACGTCGTCAGCAGTGAAGGGGTTAAAAACGTCTTTTTTTAAAAACTTTTTGTCCTTGTTTCCTGTCCCCCAGGGCACTACCCGGACATTGTTTTTAAATGTTTCTATACATCCTAGAAATCCGCCACGTCACGGGCAGGTTATGGGGACCTCCTAGGCACGATATTTGAAGGAATTTTTCGTTTTTATTTTTAACCCTTATGTAGCGCTCACTCCCGGAGGAGCCACTGAATTTAACCTTGGGTCAGTCTCCCCGCACTAGGGAACAAATATACACCAGCACTGTTGTGGATTTTATAAGTTATATAGTTTACTGATCTCAAATAAACTGGCATATATAAAGCAGCACGGTATACATATATATTTACAGGAATTCGTAATGCGAGAAATGCGCAGCGGAAAAGAAAAAGGAATTTTAACCCCTTCGTTGCTGGAGTGTGAGTCCCGTACAGGTTGTGTCCCAAGAAGGTGTGCGTGTATGCGTGTGTTGGTACCTGGGTACTAGATTCGACTGGCCAGTGAATGATTTCAATGTGTCTTCGACTAGTCACGTTGGGGCCCTGTAGGTTTAGACAAACTGCAGCGTGCTTTATTATTGTACTGTGGCCGGGAATGCCTCTCACCCATCCGCCAGATACTCTGCACTCTGCTCGACCCAGGACGTCTCTCCGCTCGATTTGGCTGGGACTCTGTGCCACCTGATCCACTTGTCTTGCTTGTCTGTCTCTGCCACAAGATGCTCAGTTCACCGCCTGCACTCCCATTAGATCATTGCGGTCTCCTAACTCAGGGTCCATCTGCAGCTCTGTATCTGTGTAAAACTTCTCAGCGGTGAATTACTAGGTCTCTGGCAAGTAACTGAAACCGATCTCCAGCATCCGCAAGGCAGCACCTGCACTCCAGCCTGGTCACAATCGCTCCTTGTCTTGCTCTGTTCACCCCTTGGCGCGCACTGGCTCTCCTCCGCACGAGGTTGCGGATGTGTCTCAGTTCTCCCCACCCACTTCCTGTCTCTGCCCCAAAGCATGCTGGAAAACGTAGTCCAAAAGTGTCCAGTATTGGCTTACATTGCGCCTGTCTCCCCCTGGTGGCCAGAAACGAGTAATTACAGCAGCAGAATTAAACCAGCGCTACACTTATTTCATGGAAAACTCACTGTCCCTTTAAAAATGATTTTTTTTACTTTTTGTCCTTGTTTCCTGTCCCCCAGGGCACTACCCGGACCCCCATACACCTTTTATGGCAAATATCTAGCATATATGCCCTCTTGGAGGGCACTCTAAAAATTTAACTTTGAGTCTCATTGACTTGTATTGAGTTCGTGCTCGTGTTCGAGTTCGAACTTTTGAAAAGTTCGAGTTCGAATGCGAACCGAACTCGGGGGTGTTCAGCTCATCCCTAGCCATCACACAGTAACCCCTCTGAGAATATGAATCTGGTACAGGCGAAAGTGGCAGTGCACCAAATATTGTGCCTTTGGTGGCAGGCCAGCAAGTGCCATCATACAGTAACCCCTCTGTGGTATTGTGGAAGAGTGCAGGGGTGGACCATGCGGTCCTATATTAAAAAGATATGAATCTGGTACAGGCGTCAGTGCACCAAATATTGTGCCTTTGGTGGCAGAAAGTGCCGTCATACAGTAACCCCTCTGTGGTATTGTGGAAGAGTGCAGGGGTTGACCATGCGGTCCTATATTAAAAAGATATGAATCTGGTAAAGGCGTCAGCGCACCCAAATATTGTGCTTTTGGTGCCAGGCCAGCAATTGCCTTTATACAGTAACCCCTCTGTGGTATTGTGGAAGAGTGCAGTGGTGGAGGTTTTGGGAATGTAGAATAGATCCCCGATCTATTCAGTTACATCAGCATTCAGCATCAGGGGAGTGATAGCTGCTGATCCAGGACTGATTCATTTTTATAAATGTCAGCCGGTCTACAGAGTCGGTGGACAGACGCACTCTTTTGTCTGTGACAAAACCTCCAGCGGCACTGAACGTCCTTTCAGAAAGCACACTGGATGAAGGGCAACCTAGTAGCTGTATAGCATATTGCTTGGGGCGGCAGTCTGTATGAAAAGAGGAGATATTTTAGGACACGCAGAAGAAGTTTAGTGATTTTTTGGGCTAAATTATGGTGGAACTTATGCAGGCTATGGATGAAAGTAACAATAGGTGCTTTAAAATTGGGCCTTTAGTGTCGGCAACAGTGCCGTCACACCGTAACCCCTCTGTGGTATTTCGGAAGAGTGCAGGGTTGGACCCTGCGGTCCAATATTAAAATGATATGAATCTGGTAATATAGGCGTCAGTGTCAGTGCACCCAAATATTGTGACTTTGGTGGCAGCAAGTGCCTTCACACTGTAAAACATGGAGACCCAATATGCATGCACTGTCCATCCACTTTATTAGGTACACAAGTACAGTCAAAGCACCAACAGATTCTGCAGCACTTTACAATGGGGAAGCACAAACATGAGATAATAACTGATACATTAGGAACAGACCGCCCTGACCATAGGATAATTCTCCTGCTAAGGCTACCGGCACACGAGCGTTTTTAAAGAGAGGAAGGAACGTCCATAAGAGTGGATGTTCCTTCCACTCTGCGTGCTCAGCGTGCAGAGCGCGATCCTCCTATGGAGGACCGCACTTTGTATCCCCATCAGCGTCCTTCTAGCTTTTTGACAGGGAGAGCTTTTTCACGTCCGGTGGTTGGCCCTCCATGTCAAAACGGCACAATCGCAGGGAAGTGCGGGCACATGCAAGCACTCAGTGCGCTCATGTGCCAGTACCCTAATACAGCACTTTATACTAGTGCTCAGCCAGACATCCTGTGAGCTTACAATCTAAGGGACAGAGGTGTGTGAAACAAGAGGGAGCAGTGATAGTGTGGAGCTGGTGACCAGAAATAAAGTAGCAAGCTTGCATGGGAAGGGTTAGAAGCTTGGGCTTGAAAAGGGTATCTAGAAAGAAACGTGGAAGCAGCTGGGAGAGGTATATGATGGTACACTATATTGCCAAAAGTATTCGCTCACCCATCCATATGCGAGTCAAGGCAGGTGAGCGAATACTTTTGGCAATATAGTGTATATAGCCAGTGTTCTGTCCAAGAACAAGAATTTTCATCTAGACCAATTTTTCTTAATCTGAACAGCAATCTCTTGTATGAAACTGTGTCGAAGGCTTTGGCAATATGCGTTAGCAAAAAAATGCTGACATATAAAGAGGGTTCTTCGGCTAGGGTCAGACTGAGGCAGTGCGAACGCGCGTTCTGGCGCACATAATCACGGCCGCACTAGCAGCAGATGACGGGCAATGACAGCCAATATACG
Source organism: Leptobrachium leishanense (assembly GCA_009667805.1). Classification (NCBI taxonomy): domain Eukaryota; kingdom Metazoa; phylum Chordata; class Amphibia; order Anura; family Megophryidae; genus Leptobrachium; species Leptobrachium leishanense. The sequence goes on from CM019066.1 coordinate 262,127,263, forward strand.
AAGTACGGTCGCACAAAAGTCCGGCCGCGCAACGCAAGTGGAAAATGAACGCATTTTTTCGAGAACGTTAAACCGCTGGTACTGACGTACAGAGTGCGCTGCGGCCGCATAGCAGCGTGTGTGCGTGATTAGGAGATGTCAGACGCTGCTAGTGTGCGGCCAACATAACGTTCAAACAGCCGGATTTCCCTAGACTTCTTTTCACCCCATCGTCATGAAATACGTCCAGAATTGCGCATCGTCTGACCACTTAAGCGTATTCCGTGAAAAAATGCGTGCGCACGCATCGACGTACATTTTGACGGTGGCCGCAGAAAATGCGCTCATCTGTCCCTAGCCTTCCCTGTCATGTGTGAGCCCAACTTGTTTTGGGCATAATAGTGTCACTTTAAGAGAGGTATTCAATTAAAATGTACCTGATTTCCAGAGCATAATCCACTCACTGAGACATGGAAACACCTAAAAAGAAGCAATCCCAGCAACTTTTGTTAAAATAGGGACAGTTCATTCCGAAAACACTGCTCTATTTTTATTTTATAAGCAATGTTCCAATGTTTTTCTAGTTATGTAAAATTCTTGTTTGCTAAAATCCTTCTGGCTGTACTTTAATATATCAATTTAAATGTATTGAAGTATAATGATTTTTTCTCTTACAAGGCCAGGGTGGGACAGCAAAAAAAAAAAAAACACATAACAGTTCTAGAGTACCAATTTCTTATTCACTGCTGCACTTTTTTATATTTTATGTATCTTATTGTTTTATAAACCTTTTGACTCTGCGAATACAAAAGAATTTGCAGGGATAATTACTATTTACAGTAGGTTAAGATATCATGTTGTTCATATAAATCAGATTCAAGTCAATTCCACAAAGACCTCAAACACTGTCTGGAATTATTAAGGACTTTTGAAATTCAGCGTTTGGTTACCTTTCCTGGCCATTCGGCTATTCAGAGAGCAGGCAATTCGCCAAATGTTGGTGAATTGCCTGCACATACGGTGCCTGTTCGAGGGCAGTGAAATCCCCATAGAGAAGCAATGCTTTGGCTATTCAGAGAACAAAAAACAGCAGTGAAAGATTGTCGAAATGCCCTGCCATTCGGTGGCTTCATTCGACAGGTTTATTCAGGCGATTCCCATAGGCTTCAATGTTAAAAATATTCCCGTATTCCAAGTTTTTTTTTTAAAGCAGTTCACGATTGTCACGTTGCTACTTGTTTATTATTTTTGTGTTTACTGGTGTCATTAGGCCTCCTCCAAAACAACTTCTTGAATAGAACCTTTTGAATCCCCTCCCTTATCCCCTTCCCTCCCCCCCTCCCATTCTTTTTAGGAAAGATCAGATTCTAACCATAACATTATTCGACTATACATACTATTGACAACTGACGTTATGCTACGAGTTACCTTTTTTTATTTATTTGAGTAGGTAATTATGTATAATTGTTATTAGACAATTTTTCTATGGTTTGAATATAATGATATGGGGTGGGGAGGTATTTGGTGATCTTCATACATCTATACCCTTTAAAGAAAGCTAAGCATTTATGGTTGCTAGGAGGGCAATATCGGCTTGACTAGTGGCAGTCTTGAGATCATGTGGCGAGGGCCAAGGCCGGGCCTCCAGGCGTCTGAGTTACTATAGTGATTGCAACCTTTATTGTGTTTCCGGGAACATGTATAATAATGACGGGATATATCCAGAGGGCATATTGGTATTTTCACTATTATATTGAGATGTGTCTTTGTGTCAAGCTTTCTGGTTGCTTTTCGCTACAATGATGAAGGTGATCTCGGGTATGCTGCACTCTTTTTTTTGCCAATATGTGGTAACCGAGGCTGGCACTGACCCATGTAGGTGTTAAACAGGTTATTTCAATGTATGTAATGGTTCTGGCGCTGATTGTCTGGTGAACGTGTGGTGTAATCTTTTTGGGAGGTTAGGGATTCCTTTGCGCACTGCATGTGCTCTTTTTATTCTTTGAGTTGTGTGGTTTGTGGTGTCATCGAGGGGTTAAGCATCCAGGATGCCGAGTGATGATGATATCATTTGATTGGCTGCTTGGGGGCCATGCGTTGTGCCGATTTTCTGGATCCGGAGGTTCAGCATCCGATATGCACCAGCACACCTGAGACGCAACATTATGATTGGAATCACCCTCGATTGCTCTGGAGATAAACTAATACTCTATTTTTATGAATACAGCAAGGGTGAGGAGGTCCCTTACGCTCCTAATGAAGCTGCACTGTTGAAGTGGCGAAACGTACCTCAAGTGCAACAATTGTACTATGGTTGTTTACCCATTTTAGCAGCCACAGTCACATACAGCTATCTAATGTTGACCATGTGTTGGACCATTATGTTCTATCTCAATTTATGTTTATCTCAATTTATGATATTTTTGCTGCTTTTCTCTCTGGTTTACTTTTTGTTATGTCTTTTATATTTTCTTAAAAGGAGTATTCCTCCCCCTATTTCTAGGGACAATTAGGGACAGAATAGAAATCTGCAATCACTATAGGGTGAATCTCAGGGATTTAGTTTCCTTGCTGATTATTTTGAATTGTTTCTTTGAATACATTGCAGTATTTGTCTCTTTGTCTATTTAGCTTACTATGCTGTTAGCCCACTATGGGGGCTGAACCTAGGATTTAATATATAATTTTTTGAAAATAAGATATTCCTTCTCAGATACAAGCACCTCTAGTACACAATGTTTGCTAATCATTTTTTGGCAAATAGGATTGACATTTGTTGCTTATTATAAGGGCTATGGAGCCCATTAGTCCTAATATAGCCAAGATCAAACACCTTGTGCTTACGCTTTATTAACCAAGATTTGACACCCTGTGCCTATGCTTCATTATATAGTTCTGTCTAAAGGAATATATGACATATAATACTGTCAGTGAGCTTTTTCAATTTCACAACTGTAAACCTCACGATCCATTTGGGACCTTTTATATTGGCAACACAGTACCCTATATACACTGTGTCTTTGTCTGGTAGTTCTCTGCTCAATTTCTGTTCACGTGTGGGGGTTGTGTTTTTTCTGTATAATTTCTTTCTGTTTGTTTTATTATCATATGGCAATGTCCATCAATATACTATAATTTTATATTCATCCCTGACCGTCTAAGGCAGGGGCCATTAGGCTGACTGAGCCACATGGGAAATGTAGTTCCCAAAACATCAGGGAGCCAAGGTTGCTGATCCCTGGTCTAAGGCATTGAGAGGTTTCTTCCCACTCCCTATCATCACCTACTTATGGAAATATTTTGGGTTTAGTCCCAATTGGTCTGGGGTTTTCTCCAGTTGCCTCCTACTTTTTTGAGGCTAGGAGTCTTTTTGCCGCCTGTGGTCAGTACCTGGTTCACAATAATCCCCTTTCCACTATCATTCTAGTGTCCTTGCCTTTTGTATCACTGCATCCTGAGCTCAAATCCTCCACGTGCTGTGGCACTGTGTCTCCGTCAGACTCTTTCCAGTGGAAAATCAGAGAAGAAAACTTCTTGTCTTGGTAACCTTGCAGCAGTTAATGTAAAGTTGCAGTAGGCTTAAAACACAAATTGTAAAATGTGCAGCTATTACTGGATTTTAAAATTTATACTGCCATGCAAATACTGCTACAAAATACTCTCTAGTCAGCTCCAAGTGTAAAAATTCATAACCACCCATTGTGATGCCTGCCTAATGCACAGAGAACTGAATTTACTTTACTCTCTCAACTCCCTGTTGAGAAACATCACCATTCACATGATCTTCAGTGAATCAAGGTCAAAGTGTAAAAACAAAATCAGGTTCCCTCACAACCATAAGAAAGGACAGCACATTTTAAGGGAGCACTGGTTTCCCAGCATTTATCTAATCCATTTATACTATATAATATTGTACTTATCCCCTTATTCATATCTCAATTATTACTCCTTTTCCCATTGTCTCTTACCTTCTTTTCTACTTTCCAGTTCCATGTTCTGTTTTTTTATCCCCTTTATTGTGTGCTTTCTCCAAATTCTTTCTCTTGTCACTTCTCTCGGGTCTTTTGTAATGTTTTCCCCAAACCTCTGTGAGGTCTCTAGACCCATTGCCTTCTTCCACACATTTCTCTGAACCATTTTTTTCTCCCAAGTACATACCCCCATTAACCCTTCCCTTCCTGTGTGGACGGATTGGGCCATATCTCCTTTTCACTGTGCATGACCCTATTCCCCACATATCCTTCTTGGTAGAAAGTCCCATTAACCTTGATTGAAAGCATGGCTGATTTATCTATGGTTGTCAACCGAATGGTTTTCACCCAGACTGTATGGGTTTTATACCCTTTGCCCGGGTGTGTGATGATACATACTTACATACGCAGGACACAAGAGAGGATGGACAAAGCCAAGAGGGGGGCTCAGACAAGGTTCATGGCAGACAGCTGGCAGTAGGCATCGAAAGGTCTTGGCAGACAGCTGGCAGGTAAACTTGGTTAAGTGTTCTTGGCACAGGGTCTAGGCAGGCGGCTGACAGATAAATGTGGCTAAGTGTCCTTGGCAAAGGTTCAAGGAAGGCAGCTGGCAGATAAACATGGTCTAGTCCGTAGCAGAGGTTCGGTACATAGGCAATCCAGAAGCAATACAGCGAACACAAGATATCAAGACAGCAGATCAGAAACACAGGACAGGAACACTTGGGGACACAGGTGGGCAGCAGAGCAGGATAAAGGTGTGTATCAGGACAAGACTTCGGTAGGATCACAGAATAGTAGCTGGCAGACAGGTAAACAAACTGTCAGACTTTAATGTTGAAACGCTGTGTTAGGTGCATTGCTTCCTTTTGTGGAGAACTCATCAGGTGGGATTGGGTACACTTGAAGCTCCCTGGAGTAGTCTGAACACCCAGGCCAGATCTTCAGGAGCCTGGATATTGCATAAGGCTGTAGCAAAAACCTGGTCAGGAACCAGTTGAGAGCAGGACAGTAAAGGGGCTGCCGAAGTCTAGCAAGTGTCATATCAACATAACTGGCTCTCCAGTGTGTACCCTAGATGGAAGAATGACACCCCACACTCTCCCCCTCCCCCTCACTCTCCCATGACCCCTTTCCCTCACTTTACCCCTCTCCCCCTTTCCCTCATCCTCTCTATCTCTCTCCTCTCCCCCTGTCCCTCCCTCCCTCACTCTCTCTCACCCTCCTACTCTCCCCCTTTCCTTCACTCTTCCTTTCACCCTCTCTCCCCCTCCCCACTCTCCCTCCCCCTCACTCTCCCCCTCACCTACTATCCGCCTCACCCTCCTCCCACTCTCCCCTCCTTCCTAACCCTCCCCTCCCTCTCTTGCCTGTATGTGTACAGTCAGTATGTACAGTGTGAGGAAGTTTGGGGGTGAAATGGGCCTATTTGTGCATGAAAGGAGCTGATTTGGGGTGAATGAGGCAGATTTGAAATGGGATGTGAAGAGTGAAAGGGAAAGGCATGGATATGTGTGTGTGTCTGTGACTAAGCATATACCCGTGAGCAGCAAAAATATGTTGCCATGCAGTAGTAGAGTGTTCAAGTTTGGCTTGAAGAAAAGGAGGCAACCCTAGTTTTATCTCACTTTTCCCTCCTCGTTAAGCAACGTGAATGCCTCACACAAGTAGCAGCATGCTTTAGGGCAGTGGTTCCCAACCGTGGTCCTTAAGTACCCCTAACAGGCCAGGGTTTAAGGATTGCCTTGAGGAAATGCAGACTGAATCCTGCAATCACTGAGCAGCAAATCATATCACCTGTGCTGTGCTTCAGATATCTGGAAAATCTGACCTGTTGGGGATACTTGAGGACCGCGGTTGGGAACCTCTGCTTTAGGGGAACCAGGGGAGTAGCTATTCATTACAAGTGCCAGAAGGCCCAGATTCAACTTTGGAGTAGTTGATACTCATTGCCAGTGTGATGCTTTTACAGTAGAAACTGCTGAAGAATGTATTGCACAGGTGCCAATGAGTCTAATTGGCTGGTAATTCCAACCTTGCAATAGGCAAGTGCAAATTAATTTACCTGACAAACCCTGTGCACCCAACTATGCTCTTAATGTCTAGTTTAAAATGTCTTCTAGTATAAGAGCATCTTTTTATATAAAATTTTCAGTATATTTTCCTTGCAGAACAACTCCAACAAGAGAATTTTCATCAATTATTCAGATCTCCGAGAAAATTACAAACGTGTTTTAATATCCACTAATAAGCTAATTTAACCGAATTGCAGTTACCATTTGCCACCTGGGGATAAAGCATAGTAATGAGCAGCTCATTAATCCATCCTCACACAGATATGTTTGCAAATAAAAAGATACTTTGGTATATCTGCTCCGTTGCCACATAAGCAGTTGGTAACATCTTCATACATTTGTATTGCTGTGTCTTAACCCATTACATATATACAGTATATATATAATTTTGATTTTTTTTAAAAAAAAAAGCAAAGCAGTGAAAAACAATAATTTCTTGTAATTCTTTACTATAGAGTTAGACTTGGTGCTGCCCTAGGCACTTAAATTACACAAATTACGCTGTCCCATTTATAAAATAAATTTGTCAACATGAAAGACATATATTCCCGGTAAAAAGAAAAAGACGATCGAGTCAGTGCTTCCTTCAATCAGTGTTTTCTTCTTTTCTGTATACCTTTAAAATAAGCAGAAACGCTGCCATAGCGTAGTAAACTTATTATGTAGCTGGAAATAGTAAAGAAAATGAACACTCACATTTTATTGTGTCTCAATCAGACACTAGATGCTCCAGGCTACCGGCAAAATTTGGATGGGAATGCCGGATTTCCCCCAGGATTCATAGTCTTGCCGTTCCAATAATTTTGGTTTCAGAGTAAACACCACGCAATGCTTCCACCCAAACCACCAGGGATGGCAAGGAGGTTAGGTATTGGGTGTTACACTGCCACTCCCGTGACTGCCGTAGGAAGTCACTGTAAAACGCCCTACGCCCCAAGAAGTACAGGAGCTACTTTGGGGCGTATTACACCGCGTTCGCGGCCATAGACATGGACGTGAACGCGCTGTTATCGGCGTTTGTGTGTTTTCGTAAATAAAAACACGCGTATGAACGCTGGGTTCAAACGCCGGGAAAAAACGAGCGTATGAAATACGCTAGGGGTGTGAACCCAGCCTTAAACAGTGGCTTTAGCACTATAACAATGCCTCCAGGCTTTGTATATGTATATTTATTTATTTATTTATAAAGGATTTTACCAGGAAGGATACATTGAGATTTCTCTCGTTTTCAAGTATGTCCTGGGTTCGAGAATATTGAGTGGTTACAGAAATACAAAATAGTAAAATGCAAGAAATTAACACAAAACCAAATATACAGATTAACAGAAAAATAAATATGGAGGAAATAAAGTCATTATGTTACATGTTTACAGGTGCATTTCGTATTGAGGTATGTTAATAGGGAAGTCTTAAGGGACTTTAGACTGGGGGAAGATTTGACGGTGTCTGGGAGGTTATTCCATATTTGCGGTGCTCTGTAGGAAAATGAGGATCGAGCCATGTATATGAGACGTAACCTAAAGACATTGCATGTTCACTGGATAGATCATAAGTCCCATCTGTCCCTTGATTACATTATTAGAGTACAGGTCAAATTCAATCCCCCTACTAATTTTCCCACCTGAGTCCAGTTATTATTTTCTTCTGGTAGCACATACTTTCTTTCTTTATCCAGCCGTGATATACAATGAGTCATTATTTGCTTTTACTACTGCTTTAGCCATCTCATTTGTCATAACCAGCTTTACAATTCAGTCATGTTTAGAATGTAATGCACAGTCTGAATTTTTTTAAAATAGCATGCCCTGGATCCAGGATAATGGGTATCCATACCATTACAGTTCCTACTTTACGTTAAATCCAGATTTCATTTGAGCAACATGCAGTGGCGTAGCGTGGGTTGTCAGCGCCCGGGGCCAGCAAAGAATTGTGCGCCCCCCCCCAACCTGTGGACGTTATCGATATTGCCCCAGCTCACACATGGATTTGCCCCCAGCTCACACATGGATTTGCCCCCCAGCTCACACATGGATTTGCCCCCAGCTCATGGATTTGCCCCCGCTCTCACATGGATTTGCCCCCAGCTCATGGATTTGCCCCCCAGCTCATGGATTTGCCCCCCAGCTCATGGATTTGCCCCCAGCTCATGGATTTGCCCCCAGCTCATGGATTTGCCCCCCAGCTCACTCATGGATTTGCCCCAGCTCACGGGGATTTGCCCCCAGCTCATAGATTTGCCCCAGCTCTCACATGGATTTGCCTCAGCTCTCACATGGATTTGCCTCAGCTCTCCCATGGATTTGCCCCCCAGCTCACTCATGGATTTGCCCCCATCTCATGGATTTGCCCCCAGCTCACTCATGGATTTGCCCCCATCTCATGGATTTGCCCCCCAGCTCACTCATGGATTTGCCCCCCAGCTCATGGATTTGCCCCAAGCTCATGGATTTGCCCCCCAGCTCACTCATGGATTTGCCCCCAGCTCACTCATGGATTTGCCCCCCAGCTCTCACATGGATTTGCCCCCCAGCTCTCACATGGATTTGCCCCAGCTCTCACATGGATTTGCCCCAGCTCATGGATTTGCCCCAGCTCATGGATTTGCCCCCAGCTCATGGATTTGCCCCCAGCTCATGGATTTGCCCCCATCTCATGGATTTGCCCAGCTCATGGATTTGCCCCAGCTCATGGATTTGCCCCCAGCTCATGGATTTGCCCCCAGCTCATGGATTTGCCCCAGCTCATGGATTTGCCCCCAGCTCATGGATTTGCCCCCAGCTCATGGATTTGCCCCAGCTCATGGATTTCCCCAGCTCATGGATTTGCCCCCCAGCTCATGGATTTGCCCCAGCTCACTCATGGATTTGCCCCCATCTCATGGATTTGCCCCCAGCTCATGGATTTGCCCCCAGCCCTTACCTGGATATTGCCCCAGGCCCCAGCTCCGGCGGGGGTTGAGGGGACCGGGACCCAGATGCCGGGCAGCGCGGGAGCGCCTGCCCGGTCTTTAACAGTCCGTCCTGTTAGGTGATGCCGCGCAGCCGGTCACGTGGTCCGGCCAATCAGGTGGTACAGAGACTCCGTACCACCTGATTAGCCGGACCACGTGACCGGCTGCGCACGCCGCGCACGCCGCGCAGCCGCATCACCTAACAGGACGGACTGTTAAAGACCGGGCAGGCGCTCCCGCGCTGCCCGGCATCTGCGTCCCCTCAACCCCCGGGCCAGTTTTAGGGGCGCAAATGCGCCCCTAACAAAACTGCGCCCGGGGCCACGGCCCCCCCAGCCCCCCCCACGCTACGCCACTGGCAACATGCAATCAATACATTACTGATTGCAGGTATTAGAAGAGAGAATCTAGAAAATGGGTCATATATGTGACTTTAATCTAAATCAGTGATTCCCATCCCTGGTCCTCCAGTACCCCTAACAGGCCAAATTTTAAGGATTATCTGTGGGAAATGTAGACAGAATCTTTAAATTGCTGAGCAGCAAATCATAACTCCGGTTTTGAACTTCAGTTATCTGGCAAACCTGGCCTGTTAGGGGCACTTGAGGGCCAGGGTTTTGAACCATGGATGTAAATGGTTGATAAGTTTCAAGACAGTCAAACTATGAAGGCAATTGATAGGAAATAATTACCATTATCTGATTTTCACAGAATATTTTACATTTCTCAGAACACACAGGGTCATCTGTCTAGCAAACTTTACAAAAAGCAGAGAAATAAGTTTATGTGGGCTACAAAACATTCTGTATCCCATTAAAGGCAAGTGATAATGTTACCATCAACATGACCTGATCCATAAAGAACATATTGCAGGGATGGCTAGATATTTTTCTGCCTCGGACTAAGACTTGGTACCAAGGTGTTCGTGGGGGAAAAACAGTACATATATTCAGAGTATTTATTTCTTGTAATGTGCACTTGGATGTGCATCATTTTGGACTCGAAGTACATGGGCCTAGAAATGTATTTGGGAGGTGCCAGCCTGATGTTTTATATTGTTTTCCTGCTCTTTCCTTTGTTAACGTCACCCTGTATCTACAAATTATAGATGCAGTGTGTTTGTGTTCTGTGCCCTATTCCCTGATGTCTGTGTTATATTAATATTCCCTTATGTATTTATTGTGAAGTCTCTTGTGGTGTAACTGGATTTGCTGTGTTGTTCTTTTCCTTTGTGAGTTTGGATTCCTTTGTGTGGCCATGCTTGCAGCACCCTCACCCGTGGACTCCGTTCTAACTGGATTCCTACTCCCTGTGCTACTCCCTAAGCCATTGTTCCAATGCTGGGCGTGTTCCCATTGTTTATGTACATTCCCCTATGTGTGTGTTTTTTGAAATGGAAAACTGAAAATAAAGTCAGTCCCCATTTTGGGTTGAACCTGCAAGGATCTCCTGTGTGTTACTGCCTGCGTTCTGAGACAGAAGTGGTAATTCTGCGGAATACTGACTTGAAGGGGAGCATTCTGCACATGGACAGAAACCCCCACATTACAATAACCCCTTATTGACCAAGGACTTTGCTGTTTGAATTTTTTTATCATAACATTTATTTGTAAAATGGGATGCAAAGTTAACAATTAAATATAGGATGTAATAAAAAAACTTATTTCTGTGAAAAATTTCTATTTCAGAACAACAAACAAGGGTCTGCATTATCAGCAAACAGGTAGAAATGGCCTTTATGACAAATAGAGTAACTGTGATTAAGGCTAGGGTCAGACGAGCGCAGTATTAACATGCGTTTAGCCGCACTTAATCACGGCCATGCTAGCAGCAAATGACATCCAATGCCGGGCAGCATACGAAGAACGGCCGCGCAACGCAAGTGGCAAACGAACGCATTTTATTGAGAACGTCAAACCGCTAGTACTGACGTACAGAGTGCGCTGCGTCCGCATAGCGGCGTGTGTGCGTGATTAGGAGAGGTCAGACGCTGCTAATGTCCGGCCAACATAACGTCCAGACGCAAAAAGGGTTTCATTGATGATCCGTACAAAATAACGGACGAAAATGCGCATCGTATGACCGCTATCGCGTATTCCGTGAAAAAATACGTCCATTCGTTCAAACGCACTTTTTCACGGACAACGAGAAAAATGCATTAGTCTGACCCTAGCCTAAGATAGATATTAAAAATTAGAAAGTCTGAAACCGAAAAGAGTAAAGTGAGGCGCCGCATTCCGGGGATCCAATGTTACTAAGGCTTCCTATTTGCCCATGGCTGTATATTAACCCCTTCACTACTGAGCCATTTCACCTCTGTTTGCTGGGCTCATATTTAGTGTTTTGTGCTCATCATGTATAAACGCGATTTGAAGTCATGTTTTATTGTACGACCCAGACAAATTAAATATACTTTTATATGGCAGATGCTGCAGATTCATAATATCATTATTATATGTATACTGTCAGTATGTTTTGGTGTCCGGAATATTATTCTTAATACAAGCTAAATATTACATCAATAATTTTATTCAATTGAATTAATCATGCATTAAAATTATTTTGCTGTAAAGCACAAGATATCTTAGAAATGGACATAAAAGAAAACCTTTGATTAAAGTTCGTGGTTCTGAGATAGCTCTTAGGTGTTTGTGATTGATAAGTGAATTTATATCAGACAGTCTTATGCAAAAGAGTATAATTATTGCTAATATATATCTATATATATATATACAGTTGTGTTCAAAATTATTCAACCCCCAATGCTGTAAAGGGTTTTAGGGAATTTAGTGTACATTTGTAATTGTATTCAGAATGAAATCCTACAAGGACTTTTTAAAGAACCATATGCAACTAAAATGACATCAATTGGTTTTGTAATACAGTAGTAAATGTTTCTTTTGTGAATTCTTCATTGACACAATTATTCAACCCCTTAAAAACTACCACTCTGAAGAACAGAGGTTCATTCAAGTGTTTTCAATCAGGTATTGAAAACACCTGTGGATGTCACGGAGCAGCAATAAAGCATAATAAGCACCAATTAGGCAGCTTTAAAATGACTGTGATACTCAGCTCCTTCTAGACATTTACTGGTGTGGTTACAAACATGGTAAAGTCAAGAGAATGGTCCAGGAAGACAAGAGAAGAGGTGATTACTCTTCACAGGAAGGGCAATGGCTATAAGAAGGTTGCAAAGATGTTAAACATACCAAGAGAGACCATAGGAAGCATCATTCGCAAATTCAAGGCAAAGGGCACTGTTGAAACGCTACCTGGTCGTGGCAGAAAGAAGATGCTGACTTTGACTGCTGTGCGCTACCTGAAGCGTAGAGTGGAGAAAAGTCCCCGTATGACTGCTGAGGAACTGAGAAAAGATTTGTCCGATGTGGGTACTGAAGTTTCAGCTCAGACAATACGGCGCACACTGCGTGATGAAGGCCTCCATGCCAGAACTCCCAGGTGCACTCCCTTGCTGTCTCCAAAGAATAAGAAGAGTCGACTGCAGTATGCCAAAAGTCATGTGGACAAACCACAGAAGTTTTGGGATAGTGTTCTGTGGACTGATGAAACAAAATTAGAACTGTTTGGGCCCATGGATCAACGCTATGTTTGGAGGAGGAAGAACAAGGCCTATGAAGAAAAGAACACCTTGCCTACTGTGAAGCATGGCGAGGGGTCAATCATGCTTTGGGGCTGTTTTGCTTCTGCAGGTACAGGGAAGCTTCAGCGTGTGCAAGGTACCATGAATTCTCTTCAGTACCAGGAGATATTGGATGACAATGTGATGCAGTCCGTCACAAACCTGAGGCTTGGGAGACGTTGGACCTTTCAACAGGACAATGATCCCAAGCATACCTCCAAGTCCACTAGAGCATGGTTGCAGATTAAAGGCTGGAACATTTTGGAGTGGCCATCGCAGTCACCTGACTTAAATCCGATTGAGAACCTCTGGTGGGACTTAAAGAAAGCAGTTGCAGTGCGCAAGCCTAAGAATGTGACTGAACTGGAGGCTTTTGCCCATGACGAATGGGCGAAGATACCAGTAGATCGCTGCAAGACACTTGTGTCAAGCTATGCTTCACGTTTAAAAGCTGTTATAACTGTAAAAGGATGTTGTACTAAGTACTAAGATTGAATGTCACTTGGGGGTTGAATAAAACTGATAATGATGTGAGCACAGAAAAGACATTTGTGGTTATTTCATTATAAATGTTATGTTATATTTGTCTGACCTACACGTGCCTCTTTGATTTAATTGTAAGCAAGATGACTGAATGATCAAAATCAATGTCAAACTGGCCAAAACACTAAATTTCAGTGGGGGTTGAATAATTTTAAACACAACTGTATATATATCTCAAGCACATAGACCATCACAAATCACAAAATACACAAAAGATCAGCTCTTACACCTAAATAAAATGTTTGCTTTAACACTTGCAGGTCTAATTACTAAAGATGAAACTCAGAATTGGCAGGGGAAGTGAAAGTTCTAGGTCAAAATAGCCAAACCAGTAAATTTCACCCTTTTATCTCACTTTCCAAATCGGCTATTTGGTCTAGATTGTACTCTTCTCCTGCTAAGTCTCCTGAGTTTCACCTTTATTGAATTGACCTGATAGAATCAAATATCAAGAATTATGTCTCAGATATCTTATCTGCAAGGAATCACAATTTTACTGGAATCTACCTCTAGCATTTGATCTAGGACAGAGCTATGAATTTATACAGTAAAGCATAGTATTCTTGCAATTAATCAAACACAGATAGTGTCACGTGTCCAGTCGCCGGCGGAAAACCAAATCCAGCGCTGGTATATTCAGAAAGTCCTAAATCCGCCCCTCAGGTCTCACCTCTCCGTTCTCTCCTAGCCTGCAGAGGTGCAGGTGCTCCACATCAAGATGCCTGCACCTCCCTACAAAAGGGCAAAGCACCCATAGTGCTTTGCTTTTGCATTGCTTGCCTGCCTGTTCATTCAGTTCCTACTCTAAGCTGCAACAGCCTCCTGTCTACAGACACTCCTGAGATCGTTGAAATCCTCTATTGATTTACCGGTTACCGAATCCCCTGCTTTAAACTTCTGGACTTTGTCTTCGCTGAACCCCTTTGTTGATTACCCGTTGCCGAGCCTCTGCATGATATCCTGGACTATCACCGAACCCCTCTATTGACTACCCGCTGCCGAACCCCTGCATGTATTCTGGATTCTATTTGCCTATTCCTTCTGTTACTGTGCTGCAGAAAAACTGCTTGATTATTCAAAGGCTTCTTCCTTATTCTTTCAAACCTATATTTTTTGTATACTTGTATATTCAGTTTCCCTGGTTTTGTTCTTATTCAGCTACATATATATCTAATGCGTCTGTTTAATCTTATTTCTTAGTCTTACCTACTTGTGAATTTAGTGCTACTGTTATTATTTAGTGTTGTTCCCTGGTTCTGTCTGTTTATTCGTGTATCCAGAACCTCTGTTATTATTTTATCCTCGCTCCTTGGTCTTGTTCATCTGTGTATTTTTTGCCTTTTGTTATCAGTTATCCTAATTCCCTGGCCTTGTCTTTCTGTCTATTTAGTTTGCCATCATTCTTTCAGTCTCTCTAGTTATATCCTGTTCTTGTTTATTAAGTATCCATTGTCCTCCTTATTTCTCTTGTTCACTCAGTTACTTCATACATACTGCTTTACAGGTCTCTGTACCTAAATAAAATCCTTTTATTAATTTCATGTACTTGCTTTATCTTGTGTTTCATCGCATATTGGGCCAGGCCCGCAACCCTGCAGCTGAATTGTGACAGATCATTTGGCTATAACTATGGAATTCAATCCTGATTATTTTAATCCAGAAATTAAAATATGATTTGAGCTGCAGTGTCAATCAAATATAAGTCAATCATAACTCTGAGTTTACTAGTCTGCGGATTAATCACAAGTTAAATAAAGTTGCTGTAAATGATTTACATAATTTGTATATATATATATATATTTTTTTTTTTGAGAAAGGATTTTACCAGGAAGGATACATTGAGATTTCTCTCATTTTCAAGTATTTCTTGGGTGGCGAGTATGTACCGTATATCTATATATTCTTTTCACACTTACCTACAGTATCTGAAGATCTCCAATTTCATAGGGGCAATTATGTAGAATATAAATGTTAGCAATTTATATACGATGGGCCCTATTACACTCTTCACGCAAACGTTTGCGCACGTGCAAAAATGCAATAACGCGAGGGGCAAAACCCTTTGCGCAGAACATCGTATTACAATGTCAGCACAACAAACGCACGCACTCGTCTAACATGGGTGGACCTGCGCGAGTGTACTGTACTGTGTGCATCCTATACTTAACATTGTGAACGCAAATGCGTTTGTGCGCTGGTAGGTGGATGGTATTACAATATGTGCAGTTTGTAACGCACAGCCTTTGCGTGCATAATTTTAGCAAGTCCTGAAAGCTGGTGTTAAAGGCAAATCTGACGGACCTGGCCGAACCCAAATACACCAGCCCAAAAAAAATACAGCAAAG
The DNA here is from genome assembly GCA_009667805.1 of Leptobrachium leishanense. Lineage (NCBI taxonomy): Eukaryota > Metazoa > Chordata > Amphibia > Anura > Megophryidae > Leptobrachium > Leptobrachium leishanense. The sequence goes on from CM019066.1 coordinate 262,142,769, forward strand.
TATAGTTACACATTCTACACATACCAGAAAAATAAATTTGAGAAGTTGTGCATGCTCTTTTTATTGCTGCAGCATATATACTCAGATTGACTTTGACAGGCGCAAAAACCTAACGTGAGACAATTAAGGTTCTTTACTCCGATTGGCTGAATCACGTGAAAAATACAGTCCACTCACTGATTTCTGAACACAACGTTACTGCGCGCGTTTTTGCACGTCCGTTTTACATGCGTTATTTTTTGACAGATGAAAAATGCATGAGGATTGTAATACCAGCGTTGATTTACAACATTAACGTTTGATGCCAGCCACGCGCAAAAAAATCATGCGTTTACTGTGCATTTTTGCGTGAAGAATGTAATAGGGCCCGATGTGTATAATTATGGATTTTATGTGCTAGCATTGAATTGAAGCATATTAGTAGGTCGCATGAATCTCTCTTTCTCACCTCGTGCAGAGCTGTCTGGCCGTTTATAGGCAATTAAAAGTTAGAGAGTGCTCTGCTCAGCAGATTAGGGTTCGGCTTCTCAAAGCACCCTTGGCTGTAATGCGTTATTAGGGCAGGGCAAGGCTTTGAGTGTGTGCGATAGTGAAAGTAATTAGAGCATGCGGATCTGGTTCATTGTAGCGATAATAATGAAGTAAGCAAAGTAATAATAATGCTCTTTCTATCATGCGCTCAATTTAAACACATCTTATCAGACTTCTATCTTTAAGATATTCCTATTCTGTAAGTTAGCCAATAAAAATATGACACATATCTTCTATATGCTTACATAGGATTCTTAACGCGTCATTTAGATTTCAGTCACCAGGTGGCATTCACACGCTAAAAATAATTATTTAATTATTTCCTATATCAGGTCACTTGAAGTGTAGCAACCAATTAATTTATGACCTTCTATGATGCCTCGCAGTCTAGAAACAGCAAGCAAATGTGTCAAAAATAGCAGTTAATTTAATTTAAATGCTCTCATCCCAGTTTCTGGAAACAAAAGGCTCCTATCACAAGATAAATAAGATCAATTAAGTCACAGTCAAAGACTCTGTAGCTTAAGCTAAATAGAAAAATAACATGATATTCCTTTCACTCTGGGCAATGTGAAACCTTTTCTCTCTCACGTCTGCAAGCATAAATGAACCTTTTAATTTACTTTTCCATTACAAAGACATATATATGTTACCGTTAAAGTGCACTGGGGGGCACTGCGGTGTATTCAGCAAGCACCGCAGGGCCGCATTGTGCAGAGAAAACTCGCCGGAAACCCACAGAACACTTGCCAAACACTCACCAAACACTCACCGAAAACCCCACCGAACACGCCGGAAAAACCTGACTACACCGATCACAGCGCAGAGCAGCCGCTGGATTTAGCCGCCAGGCAGACGAACGTGGTAAAAACCCCCCCAAAAAAACAATACGCTTGAAAGATTGAAATTTTAAACACTGTTTGTAAAAAAACTACAGAACGAAAATGTCTGGAATTTTTATATAAGGTCCTATGAATGATAATAAAAAGGTCTGTTATGGAAAATGTAAAAACGAATTTAAAAAAAACCAGAAAAAAATTGTGACGAAAAAATCCCGAAAAATGCCTAAAAGATCCTAAAAAATCTAGAAATACAGAGACTCTTTACAGCAGAATAAAATAATAAACGGTTTAGTAGATATTGAATTTAAACAGGAGTATTTTTAACATTGAAGCCTATGGGATTCACCTGAATAAACCTGTCGAATGAAACCACTGAACAGCAGGGCATTTTGACAATTCTCTGCTGTTTGGTGTCTCTGAATAGACGAACCATTGCTTTTCTTTGGGGATTTTACTGCCCTCGAACAGGCACTGTACGTGCAGGCAATTCACCAGAATTTGGTGAATTGCCTGCTCTCTGAATAGCCGAATGCCCCCGAAATGTCCCCGTTCACTGAATTTCAGTGTCCAGTCCAATTTGGCCACATTTTGGATCTCTCTAAATAACCCCCTTAGTTACTTTCACATGGCTAAGGTATGTAGATATATTTGTATTATATGGGGATTTGTTTCCTAAAGATGGAACAACTTCTCAAATAGCTTTAAATGTGATTTAAAGCAATAGCCATGTGAAACACAGTGAAAGTCATTTTAAACATAATCTAATGTGTAGAAACCATACTAATGAAAGACTCATATTTGTGTATATGCTTGTTTATATGTAGTTTTGTTTCTCTTCCCTCTGACATTTTTTCCCTTTTTTGCTTATTTTAAGGCTGGTTTCCCCCAAATTAGTGTGCATTGAGGCATATGGAGACAATATTACCTGCCTATACAGTATAGTGCACATATTTATGAAGTTAATTTAACTCCATCTGTTTGCCTCTTAAAGCGGATCTCTCAATTATGAGCTATTCGGCTCATTACATTTACCTCTAGAAACTCATTTTGTGACTTTTTTTTACTTTAGAAAATGTATACTTTGCTTTTTATAAGTATTCTATGGCCAAGAAACCTTCATTGCGATTTGACCCGCTATACCACAAAAAAGTGCAAAAGATTCAAGATGTCTCTGTATGTAACATCTGCATCTAAAAACCATGAAGCAACTATAACAGAGTGAACATATTGTGTGTGAGTCAATAGCATGAACATTTTCAAAAGCAACGCTAAAAAATATTGGCCATGTAAACATTCATTGTCATTGTATTTGTAGCTCCAGATCAGTTCATGTTACAGTGGTACTCTCAATTATAATATGACAGTGACCCATATGCCAACTTTTCTGGTGATCATATTAAAATAATACACCAAAAACTATATTCAAGCGCTACCAACAACTTCGAGGAAGAACTGTTAGGTCACACATCAGATCAGTCCAAATTGCACACAATTTTCAGCAATCTCCGTGATGCCTGCGCCTTTTATTTCAGCTCCGTTCAATGTTGTCACGGCACTGTCTGATGTCATCATGGCATATATTGGCTCTGTCCAGTGTCATTACAGTGTTTTGCTAGTTGACATCACGTCATACCCTAGTTTCCTGTCACTTTGTAGAGATTGTGTAGTGACTGAGCTGTTTTGCTCAGATTTTTGTGTACCAAACCCAACTTTCATCAGACCTCCTTTCTCTGTTTTCCTGCCCCTTCTTGTGTATAACCATTTTATTGTTATTTATAGGACCTTATATGTTAATTTCATACATTTTCATCTAGTTTTTTTTGCAAACAGTGTATATTTTTATTTTTTTACCCTTCGGCTTGTTGGCTTTTTTCTGTGGCTGGCTGGCGCTGTGTTCGGCGGCTCGTCAGCTGCATTTGGCGGCTGTTTTCGGCGGTTTGGTGTTGGCAGTGGCTGTCTGGCAGGTTTGCGGCGGGGGCCGGTGGATTTTCGGCGGCTGTTCGGCGGGTTGGCAGCAGTGTTCAGAGGCTGATTCACCACACTTTGGGGACCCTGCAGTTAATGCTGATTACACAGCAGGGTCAGCAAATCGGACTCGCCGAAGGTGCTCTCTGAATAACCCTGCTAGTCTCTGGTAAACTACAAATGCCAAATAAAACTAGCTGGAAAGTTTACTAGAGACTTGGTTAAGTTTATACCTGACTAGCCCTTGTTTGGGTTAATTGGAATAGACCATAAATTCTTATCAGTATTTCCAGCTGTCCCAAAAGTAGAATTGTGAATTTATTTATCTGTCATTCTCTTTACACACTATCCAAGTCAAAGATCTTTTTTTCGCATTCATGTTCAAAATCCCTGTGCATCATTTCCCACCATTTCATCTTAGGCTAGGGTCAGACGAGCGCATTTTGTACGGACTGTGCGTCCGTGCAGTACAGACGTACTTTCTGACTGACGACAAGGTAGTGGCCTCACGGTCCGCTTTTTTCACTGACGTATTTGTTGACTGATGAAGCAGGGAAAATAAATTAAAATGAAAAAAACATTTTGTCCATCAAAAATGCTGGACGTATAAATGCAGTCTGTCTGACTATGTTCCATCACTCATACACAAAGCTATGCGGCTGTTGCAGACGTGGCGCACTCCGCACGTCCGTTCTAGCAGTATTACGTTCTTGCCTAACCTGCGTCCGTTTTCTGCGACCGTCATGCATCCGCACGTCCGTGCGGACATACTTCGTGTGTGGGGCTCCATTGGCCAGAATGCTATGCTGCCACGGACGTACAAATGTGCGGCAACATGGACGTGATAACTGCGCTCGTCTGACCCCAGCCTCACTTGTACCACAGGACTTTTTTTTTTCCTTTCTTTAATTCTGCTTTCATATAAATATAATTTTAAGAAGTATACACAAAGTAGCACATTTACACCCCAAAGGAGTTGTACCAGTAATTATTGGTATAAGAGCTAGGAAGTGTTATTGTGAGTTCTCTATTTCTAAATACAGGGAGATAAATGCTCAACTTTGAAATATTAATTATTGTTTAATCTCAAGGAATTAGGACAGTATCATATTACAAGTAGTAGGTGTTGTGTGAAAGGCTGAACCCGATGGATGCGTGTCTTTTTTCAGCCTATGTAACTATGTAACTATTTTCCAAATTTGAATAGTTAGGAAGCATTTAGCAACATTTTTTTTATATTAATAATTCTTATTTTGAAAGAATCTATGCAGTACAACAGACTGTAAAGAATAAAGGCCGCACAGGGCCAGTCAAAGACCGCCACAAATATACGCATAAAGGAATAATATAGACCAGTAATGGTGGTCATTAAAGGTCATCAAGGAAATAAAAGAAGAAAAGAAAGAAAGAAAAAGGAAAATAAGAGAACAAAGGGGGAAAAGGGGGGTGGGAGAAAAGACTTCAGACAGAGCACAGCAGTCCCCTCAAAAACCCATACATACAAAAAAAAAGAGAACAGAGAGAGTCAGGACAGGGAGCCCCAGGGAGAAACTTGGCAGTCAGAGTAATGGTATCTGCCAGCGTGGAACCTTGGCAGATCTGCCACCATACTTCTCATAGGGGGCGAGAAAAAGAAAGAGGGGAGGAGATGAAAGCAGGATATACAGAGAGGAAGACAAAAAGCAAATAAAAAGTCAGACAGCAATATGGGCTCAATTATAAAGGGTGCAAAGGAAAGAAAATGAAAGAAAGGGTGGGGGGGTCAGTACATCCAGTGTCCAAAAAGGGCATCAGAGCCATAATAGGTCACGCACTGCAGAATAGGCAGGGACACGTCTCTCCCCCAGGCATTTACGTAAAGAGAGAGGTACAAGGAAAAAGAAAGTTCCAGACAGCGTCACATTCTCCTTCTCCCAGTCCTTGGAGTAAGACAGTACCAAACTCCACTGGTCAAACCAGCAGGGGGAACCGAAGCAGTGCCCCCAACAAGGGCTTTATAAGGGAGCAACCATCCATCACTGTGCTCCGGTCGTTGTCTCCAAGGAACTCCACAGCCCCATCAATCTCAGCTCAGGCAGGCATATCCCAGTCAACAGGAAGGTGCTCCTCACCCAGCTCCGACAGCACCTCTAGTAATAGAGAGTCTGACGGCAGCCCGGCAACATGGTCACCACTTTGCGACCCAGTCTTCTCCAGAGGCACACAGCCAAGTGTGCCTTGACTGCATGTAGCAACCTCAGAAGAGCCAGCGAATGCAGCTTCTACTCCCCGGAAAGTGAGTCAGGCGATAGAGATCACTTCTGGTCAGCGGGAGCTCCTCTTCCTCCAGCAGTGTCAGCAAAAGGCCTGACATCAACGCCTTCAAGTCAGCTTCGGAGGGGGAGGCTGACTGTGCATCCGCCAATCCCCACACTCCCTATCTGGCCCCGCCGCCCAAACAGCCGCACAGGTCGGGAAACGTTTACCTTTCATGTCCACAGCCTGTTGCTCCACAGGGGACTCCCAATGGGCATCAGAGGGAAAACCACAATGTGGAGCTAGGCCCCAAAATGGCCACCGGCCAGACATACCAGCCAGGGAGCACAGAGCCTCCCTGCCCAAAGTCGGAAACAGGCCTCAGAATGGTGCCCGAAATAGAGGGCCAGATGGACTCAAGGGGACCATGGTGAGGGGGAAATAGTTCAGATTAGTGGGTAATAGTCAGCAAAAAGTCCAGATCAAGATGGAGTTCTCACAGCCCACGTCTTCTCACCTCAGCAACTGGCCTCACCCCCCCCTTAACAACATTTAGACTGTTCAGAGTTTTATATTGACAGGGGCTTCTATCATTTGGTTGGTCTTACATAGACATCTGAGGCAAAACAAATGGGGAACGAAAAGGGGATAACCACATGGATTAAATATTACCTCATCTTTACCTCCCAGTGCCATTTTTTTAAATTAAAATGGAAAATGTACACTTTCTTCAAAGCTATGGTCTCCCCTCACTTTTTCTGGCTGACTCATGTCTGAATGGAGAAAACAGGTTATCATTGTCCCACTTGCCCACCAATCCGGGCAGGCAGTCAGATGTTTCTCACTGTTAAAGAACTGAAAAGCATCATCCATAAATGACATCAACACATGAGCTAGAAGGAGAACAACCTCCAGAATGTATAAAGGGACAGCTAATGGACAGCGTACAGGACAGATGGAAGACTTTGAAGGTCTGTCACAGTGGCCAGGAAAAGCCAGGAGGGGAGCTAGAGGACATATGACACAATAAACATTTAACCCCTTCCATGCGGAGGACACGCTCAGCGCATCCTGCCGCATGGCCACTTCGCTGCAGAGGACGCACTGAGCTCGTCCTCCCTTTGCAGCGGCGATCGGACGGCATTCCGCCCAATCGCGGCGGTCCCCCGGTGCGGACTGACATCCTCAATGTCAGCCCAGCCTCTGGGACCCAGGCGAACACGATAGACGATGATGTCTATTACAGGCACCCCCCGCCAGTGCGAGGAAGGTGCCTGAAGGGGAGGGGGGAGCTCCTTTGGACCTCTCTCCCTCCCCAGCTGGGCGGGCCACAACTTAAAGGCAGGCACCGTTTGGAAGGGCACAGCCTGCCCTTCCAAGCGGCGGCTGTCTTTAACCCCTGGTGGGTTGGATTTGCGATATGTTGCTAACAGGCACCGTATCGCAGTCCCCTCCTGGAGCTGGCCGACATCTTGGATGTCGGCCAAGCTTCTGGGATATCCCCCAAAGACTGGCATCATCGCGCATAGCGCAATGACGCCAGTTCTGCAATTAACCCCTAACTGCCACCTATGGTGGAGATAGGGGGTTCCAATGAACCCCCTATCTCCCAATCCCTGGCAGCTAGGGGTTACGGTGTGGTATCATTAGAACGGCCAGAACATGGCCTTTCCAATTATACCAAACATGGCCATGTAAAACGTAAAAAAATATATATATTTTTCCAAAAATATTGTTTTTTTGTTTTATTAATGCAGCAATATTGTTCTCATTTCAATTATAATGTGAACAATGATGCTGCACTAACGATTTTTTCTATGGGGCGCTTGCTAAAAAACACGTAATTTTCCCCCAAAAATTGTAAAATAATCCCCATTTCTAATTTTTTTAACAAGCACAGGCCATAGAAAATATAACTGAAAAGGCTTGCATGATAAAATGTGAAAAAAACACTTTATACAATATAGATGTTTGAAAATTCAATTTTTATTGCATGTTTTGCTATAATATTCAGGCAGGACATGACGTATACATATAATAATGATATATTATGAATCTGCCGAGTCTGCTAGAAAGAACGATATATAATATATCTGGGTTGTATAATAAAACGTGGCTTCAAATCGTGTTTAAACAAGATGAGCGAAACCAGTAAAAATGAGCTCAGCACAGCGGTGTGAAATGGCTCAGCAGCGAAAGGGTTAAATTCACTTTAAAATCGTCATGGTGGCAAGAGTGTCCCTTTATTCCCTTAAATCTGTCAGACTGCAAAACATGCTTGATTGGATAACTCCTGTGTTGACTCTACATGTAAGCTATACAAGAGTTAATTGTAATTTAACCAATCTTTGTAGACTACTATGAGTGAATTCTGAGGAGTTGATCTTCAAGCTGTGATATTTAAAAACATTGCAATAGTGGACAAAAGATCGTGTTAAACCTTTGCATTACCATTTAAATTGTCAAATTAAAGCACAAATCCTTTTTTAAAATAATAAAGTAGTGTGAAATGTAGAAACAAATGACACTATTGTATTGTATCAAATTTCTCATTTGATGAGCCTGCTGAGAAATCAAACATGATTTGAAGTGATGGTGCATGAGAATAAACCAGGGTTTAGAACAAAATACAGGTAGCTGTAATGACACCAAAAGAGCGACTAGAAAAAAGAAATCTGTATAACAGTAAGGCCACATACCTTGCATACCAACTCCATCTATGAGGATAGAAAAGATTGTATAAAGATGATGATTCCGATTGTAAGTTACCATTTAACTGAATTTATAGAAGACAAAAACATTTCTATCACTGAAAATAGGTGAAGACACAAGTATCCTTCCCAACAGTGTGCCCCAATCACGTCTCATAAGGTTTTAGTGCTATTACAAAGGAAACTATACCATATTCAAATAAGCCATTATCCATCCAAAATGGCAGACAGAAATGAAATGCCAAGGAGCTTCCTATGCAGTTGAGGTACAGCAGCCCCCCAAAGATCATTTTGGTGTAGTCACCTCAAGCAGGGCATCCACGTCTGGATTACCCTCTGGACTCAGAACAAAGACATGTTTATGAAAACACTAAGAATAGGCGACAACACACTATGGGCCATATTACAATCTTGGTGCTAACTCAACCAGAGCTGTTGTAAACTTAAAACCTCCATAGGCTATAATGGCTCTGGTAAGTTTACAAGAGCTCTGGTTAAGTTAGCACCAACTATGTAATATGACCCTATGTGTACCCATTCTGATCTCTGTAATGGTACCATAGAGCTAACTCCTTACTTTGAGTCCCGAGTGGGTAACACCAAAAGGCAGGCCTTTAGTGCGGTTGCCCATTCTTGGTGCATTTATTGACATGTTTTTGTTATACCATGATTTATATAGTTGAGATCCCATCTTTTTTCATTCTGTAAATGAATAAAAGGAAATTAATGAGAGTTTTAGGAAATGTATCAATGGAATGTGCATCCCATCACGTGTTGAAAGTGGCCGCTAGATAGCTAGGACACCAGGGCAGCCATGAGAACAGCACTCGCATGGAACAAAATAGCTTACTCTTTGGAAGACAATGTGTTTATTGTGCAAACCTATGGGGCTATATGCCACACATATATGAGTTAATGGTGACAATCATGAGTTTTTTTGAGGGTCGAATGTACCAAATCCAGATAACATTAGGAAGGACATCCGAAACATCGATGATGCAATATTGAGGCTCATTAGTAATAGCAAGCAGAACCGCATGATATGCGCAGAACAGAAAACGGTGGCCACTTCCAGCACTTGCCATGCTGGGATGTGCTCAACATAGAAGGAGGTACATTTCCTGAAACTCTCCAGTCATTCTTTATGATCTAGTACAAAAACTTTGGGGCTATATAAGCAATATTTTATTTAAGCATTTTGCAACCTCCTAACAAAGGAAGGATTCTTGGCAAATTTTGTATTTTCAAATGCTAGAATACTTTAGTTACAGTTTATCTGAAATATGTCTTTAATTGCTATTGTGTTACCATCTCTGCTCACTGTTGAAATATTTGATTATTTTATAAAAATGTAAGACTGTACAAAAAATTGAAACAAAAAGATTTACGAGGATTTAGCACAATCTACTGGTTTTACAGATCATCTCATTCTAACTTACATCCTAGATATCAGTATTTAAACAAGTTTATTGAAAATATATAAACTAGTGCTTGAAAATATCTCAAGAGAAGGTAACATTAAATAGTTGTTCTCCTTCTGCACTCATTGTTTGTTATGTGAGGTAGAATTTCAATCAACAAGTGCAGAGAAAAGCATCTATAACTGACAAGCCTAGGAGTGGAAGACCAAAAAAAAAAACCCCAAAAACCTGTCTGATGTGGATGAGCAATACAGAACCGTAATATCCTTAAGGAATAGAAAGTAGAAAAGCAATGAATTGACAACAGGAGACGTGAACTAGACATTTTCATCTATCAACAGTGTAGTTCTTTCTTGAAATCAGGCAGAAGGATATTTTGTAAAGATTTTGAAATCTAGGTTTAGGAAGACAGCTGGGGTAAGGGGTCTAACAAAAAAAATCTATAAAAACAACCTAGATCATAAAAAGGTAGTTATGAAATTAAAATATTTAATTCTAATTAGTCAAATGCATAATTAAAATATCCAACTTTGTATTTGTTTAGGCTTTTCTTCCTGTGCCTTTTTGTTTCAGGTTTATGCTCTTTGATCATTGTAGAGTTGCAGTCAAGGGTCTTATTTCTATTACTATAAACCTGTATTTGTATACCACTGTTGTCTTCGCATGCTGACCTAACGTCAGCATGTTCTTTTTAGCATATTGTTGCTTATATTCTACCATTGATGTGTGTAGCGTATAGTACCCGTTTCTCTTTTATTGTGCAAACTGATTTTCATCTATAAAGGACAGTAAGACGCAATACATATTGAAAAAGCAGCGCATTTTGAATCATACTTTTGTTCCTGTGACTGAGTTTTAAGAAGGATTCAAGATCTGCTTCAACAACCTTATTGTACACCTTCTATCCAATAACAGCCAGTGTATGATAAGTGATGAGTCAGCCAGGATATCATTTGAGATTAATCGAATTTCTTTCAATAATATATATATATTTAAAGCAGATATTTCAATGATATAAGTGGTAAAGGATTGTAGGATTGATGGCTATTATAAATACAGGCACTTGAAAGAGAAATGGTCTTGATGTGTTAACTGCCTTTAAATCTCTTTTGAGCCTAGAAGACCTAGTAGTTAAAGCTCTGAAAGTGCTTATTTGTTGACTAGACATAGAAGTATACAGACACATATCAAGATGTAACACAGCAATCATAAAACACATCTTCAAGTATCAACGGAGAACAGACTTTCATTTTTTCTAAGGGTCTATATCAGATTAGCTCAACCTTGGCTCTCCAGATGTTTCAGCACTACACTTCCCATAACACATAGATCCACAATAGGTAGACAGAGCCTAGTAGGAAATATAGTTCCAACATAAAATACGTGGAGGGCCAAAGTTGGGCACCACTGGCCTATACACAGATAATCCTTGTTTGCCTTTGTTATAGTAGAGTTAAAGTTGTTGGTTTTGGCTTGCGTTGAAAGAGAAAACTTCCAAAAATGTTGTCCTACCTCGTGACAGCTAGGATAGAAAGTAGACTTTTAATTAAACAATATCAACATTTAGACTCAAAAAATATATATCCTGTTTATTTGAGAGCCTTTGCCTTGACTACTATAGTAGTTTTACGTGACATTCATTAGTACTACTGTGTATACTAAAAGAATCTGATTTTATTTCCAGATCTTTTGATTCAGATTTTCTTAAGGTCTATGCTGTCTGTTAATTATGAGTTGGAACCAGGGCATGGCCTTTACTTTAAATAGAAGAAAAAATATCCAGAGTGGCAAAAACATATCCTGTTAAGCAGACAGTGAATCATTTTACAGAGATGAGACTTCTTTTAATGTATGCGTCAAGTTCCAGGAATCCGATGAGGACCGAAATTGAGATAGAAGTTCACTGCTGAAAACCTTAGTAACTAGTAAAAATCAGATTTCCTGTTTCATTCCTTAACCCTGCAATGATTTAATACTTTATGTAAGCTCATTATACCTTTCATTCGAAAAACAAGTAGAAAATATCTCTGTCCAAAAAGAATGGGTTTTCTTCCCACACTTGTTTAACCCCTTCACTACCAATAGAGATGTCTCGGGCTTCAAAAAGGCACCATCTGGTGCTCCGATATCGAAATATCTCGGTATGCTGATCTGCAGCCCAAAAGCAAATGAAATTAATTTGCTGCAAACTAATTTTGTTTGTTTAGGGCTGCAGAAGGTGCCCTCAAAGTTTTAGCCCTGTGGGCATAATGCTCAAAGAGCTAAAACTGTAAAATCAGCTGCTCAAAGCTCTGAAATATCAGGCTTTCAGCAGCCGATGCAGGGAGAAAAGAAAATAGACCAGCAGCTCAAACCTCTAACTCAATTTGGCAGTAGAGGGTGCCATCTACTGGCCAAAAATAGGTTATTTACAGTAAGACATACAATGGGTATTTCTTACTTTATAATTAATTAAAAATGATTTTACAAAAAACACTGGTTTCTGACTTTTTTTGGAAAATCACTTGCTAGAGAAGGGGTTAAGAATGCTGCTTTTGAAGTTGTTGGTGGAAACAGTGTCCTTTGTTCATCGGTTTTACGCAACCTTGGCTCTGCGGATATTTTGGAACTATATCTCCCATGATTCTCAGCTCCTCATTAGGTTGAGTAACATGGGAATTGTAATTCCAAAACATCTTTTGGGCCAAAGTTGCTGGTCTGTTGATTAAGATATGAAAAGTCAGTTCTGGTAGGGGGCTTTAACCCCTTTACAACGCCAGACGTGCTATGCCGTTCTTCAACGCGTGGGCTTTAAAGCCGTGGGATGGCATAGCCCTCCCACTGATACTCACCTCTCTCTCCAGGGTCCCACACAGACTGACTTCCTTGAAGTCAGATATGTGTGTTCATACCCCTCCTGGCGCACTGACGTCATTGCTACAGGCGCAATGACGTCAGTTTCAGGCAGCCCCCCCCTGCCAGAGCAGGGGGAGTGCCTGAAGGGGAGGGGTTCCCTTTGGACCCCTCTATCTCTCCATCACCGGAGGGTAGAAAGACAAAACAGGCACCGCTGGATAGGTCACAGTCTGTCCTTTCCAGCGATGGCTATCTTTAACCCCTTAGGTGACAGGCCGCGATCCGGGAACCAATCGATGCCGGATTGCAGCCTGTTTCCATTAGGGCCTGCCATCTTAGATGTCAGCCCCGACTCTGGGTCTCCCCACGTCCACTGATGTCATCAGGCGTGGCCTGATGATGACGCTTAGCCAGGTAACCCCTAGCTGCTCAGGGATATCCTAAGGAAATCCTATGGTGGAGATATGGGGATCCTTTGAACCTCCGGATCTCCCGATCGGTGGCAGCTAGAGGGTCATGTTTGGTATCATTGGAAAGGCCAGAGCAAACATGACCAGGTTACGTGTAACAATAATAAAACCAATTATAAAAAATAAATTTTTATATTAATTAATGCAATACTATTGTTCACTTTCAATTATAATTTGAACAATAGTGCTGAATGAACGAAAAGTGTTTTTTTTAGCTAAAATCACTTATTTACAATACAGTAACGAGTTCCCATTTCTATCTTTTTTTAAAAAAGTGTACCCTATAGATTAGAATGTATAACCGTAAAGGCTCAGATGATAAAACGTGAAAAATTACCTTATACTCTGTAGGTAATTGAATTTAATGGAAATTCACATTTTTTTTTAAATTTTTTGTTATAACATTCTGGCAGGGCATGCTGTACACATATAATAATGATATATTATGAACATAAACGGTCAAAGTGTGAGCTCAACACACTTCTACTTTTAGAATTGTTCCGAACTTGTAAAATTGCCCTATCCTTAAGGGGTTAAACAACACGGACATCTTTTTTAATCTGATTTTTTGACCTGAGATGTTGATATGGCTGGGTTGTTTTGTTAGCTGTTTGTTGTTTTTTCTTCTTTCTTTCATTCAACACATCTGTTAATATATCCAGATACATAGGTTTTATTTTGTAATATACATTGCAATTCAGCAAAAATAAATATACAGTATGATATGTTTCCATTTAAAACACTTCACTATTGGCTGGCTTAACAATGGAGTGTCATTTCATGCATGAGGTCACATTTTGATATGTTATCTAGCTAACTTAAATTGAAAATATCACCCGTTTATTCTCTTCCCAGTATGCTACCTGGCTTGTCCTTTGGGTTTCTTGGAATGTGTTTATCATCTGTTTCTATCTTGAGGCTGGGGACCTTTCTAAGGTAAGACACGATGTTATAATTGTGATTTGCTAGGTTCGGCAGATTGTCACTTAAATGCACTTGAGTAAGAATGCTTAATGTATATCACTTAAAGAGAGTTTTGTTGCCTTTAGGTACAATCCCCTAGCAATACAATAACAGAATAATGGTATAAATATAGTGTTGCATCTATACTGTGAAAATACACAACTGAACTGAACTGAACTAAGTCGGACAATACAGTTACAAAGGAGCATTTTAATGTCGGTTTGATAAACACAATGAAAGTGAGTTTACACATTGGTACATTCTATTGCATTGAAAATATTTTGGTTCTTTACTGACTGCCATCACCATGTCTCATGAATATGTTTTTGTACTTTAATTTGGGATCCGTTATAGGGTGCAGTCATCATTGACCTTTATGCCTGTTTATCCTTTTCTTAACCCAGTGTAGAATTGTGTATGTATTTATATGAATGAGAATGCTTAAATGTTAAAGTAACATGTTATACTTGAATATCATGTTATTAACATTTCAAACAAACTGTTGGCAAACATTTGCTAATTGTATTTTAACATACAAGGTGATTATATTTCATTATTTATTAACCAGTGATGCATGGAATGCAAAATAAGTTGCCCTCCTGGTTCAGACATTCCATTCAATATGATTGTCATATGAATCAATTGAAATTAACTCACTGTGTAGTTGTGTTTTCTGTTGTCATGTGAAGAAATTAATTTAGAGACAATTCTTTTCACATCAACAACATTTTACAATACGGCAGCAGCAGTGCCAACTGAAGCAGCAATTCAGTATCAAGACGACGAATTCTAAAGGGTACCTTTAAGAAAAGATGAATGTGTGTATCCACATCCGTCTTTTATATTTCCACTTATCTCTGCTACGTTTTTCTGCAGTTGACCAGTTCCTTTGTTCCTCATGTCATAACTGTATTGTGTGCCTAGAAGCAAATGAACAGCAAACAGGTGCCATTCAAATCCCAGATGGAGTTTAATTGTGATTTGTAATGATTATATTATGTGCTGATCAAGTAAGAATTTTAGGTCATTCACTTTCCATTCACCACATTTTGTATAATTGACCATGTCAGTTTTACAAGTAACAGAATATCATCTGACATGCAAATAAATTAGAATTTGTCGCATGTTTCCTTATCCAAGCAGACTGGAGACTGGCACACTGGGCAAATAACCAGTGGGCTACAACAGCAATGGGTCAACTCGGATACCAAATCTCATACCACAATACATACCAAATCAAAGCCATCGTACGACCTTCCTAAAGCCCCCTCTGATGTCCCACGCATGCATTCTTTATGCATGAAGCTTATCCACTGGGCCCTGAGACAAACCCACCCGTGACTGCCCCTGCCCAGGCTCATTTACATCCTCAATCCATCCCTGTATCCAAAGGCCCCTTTTACAAGTGGCAAGCTCAACTCCGATATTGCTGGATCTGTGAATAGACATCGCAGAATTACAGTAAAGGAAACACTTCTTTTTCTTTTTTCTTTCTTTACAATTGGCTGTTAAATACCATTTTATATAATGACATAAATGCGACTTATTTGTTTATTGTTGAAACATTTGGGTCGTCAAACCAAAATAAGCTATTTATGCAGTATGATATTTTGTTTGCTGTGATTTAAGTACACCAGTTAATAAGACATGATGATTGTTAGAACCAATATCTTTAGAAAAAAAAGACCGAAGGCCCTTTTCCAAGGTTGGTGTTAACAAAACCTGTTGTAAATTTACCAGAACCATTAAAGCCTAGGGAGTTGTTAAAGGGATACTCTAGGCAACATGACTACCTAAGCTTTTTTAGGTGGTCATGATGACCTAAGTATGCCCTCTTCTTTTCTCCCCCTCCGCTCAGCCAATCGGCTGAAACAGCTGAGAGACGTGGAGGACTTTACTCCGCCCTCCCAGCTGTCAGGCAGCAGAGCGGGATTTGTATTTCCCGCTTCTGCCGACAATTGCCGAGTAGGAGACGTCATCACGCTTTCAGCGTGATGACGTCTCCTACTCGCCGCAGTAGCTGGCGGGAGCGAGCCCCATCAAAAGTCGGCGGCTGTGATTAGAGTTGCACGCATCCTCTTGCGCGTAACACTAATCAAAGAAGAGAGGAAGCCTGCTGATTGGCTGGTTTACGTGAGTGGCGAGCATGTGCGCTTCTCACGTAAGCCATTAGCCAAGTTGCAGAGTTACCATGACGGGAGCGGAAGAGGAGGGAGGGGAGTATAAAAAAAAAAACGCCGTTGGAAAAAAGTGGTTTTTAGGGTAAGTATTACATTAAAAAAAAAAAAAAATACTGAATAACTAGGTAGGGCAATAGATATCATATAATGTAAAATAGGGGGGGGGGTGATTTCTAGCCTAGAGTGTTCCTTTAAGTTTACAACAGCTCTGGTAAAGTTTACAGTTTAAGTTTCTTTTCATGTCCGTATTCTCAAAAATTAGTTTTCGACATAAAATATATTAATTGTAATCCGAGCCGAGGTCAGTCAGGATAAGTATAGAGAAGGATGACTTCTGTGTTTTCATCTGCTGGTGGTTCTTTATAGGAGTAGCACTTATAGGAATGGTATGCACATAGATACTTTATGGGTTACTTTATTACATAGTTGGTGCTAACTTAACCAGAGCTGTTGTAAACTTAAAACCTCCATAGGCTATATTGGCTCTGGGAAGTTTACAACAGCTCTGGTTAAGTTAGCACCAACTATGTAATATGGCTATATATATATATATATATATATGTATATATATATAACTTCCACTTTAGCCCTACATTTTGAAGGAACACTACCACTAACATAAGCTGTAACTATATTGCGTATGCATTAGAGATTTTTTTTTTATAAAACCCATTCTGCTGCTTTTTTTTTCTTTGCTTGAAGTAATTGCATGTAAAAAGGGAAAAAAAAAGTTAGGTTTTTATCCTATTTCCATTATGTTGGTCATTCCCATGATTCAAAATTTACCAAAATCTTCGCAAATACCTCACTTTACAGCTGTGGTATAAGATTCAACAGTAGTGAAGAGGCAATGGGGAGGGGGCAGAGGGAATGTTTAGACAAGACTGCAGGGGGTCTATTGTTGTGTCTTTAGTACCCGAGATAAGAAATTGCAGCTAAATGAAAACTGATTGTAGGCTAGCAACACTCAATTGCACCGCCGTTGGTGTTATGTATGTACATTCCACACAAAGCAAGTCAATATGTCAGTTTTATGGAGTTCTGACCAATCAATTCCATTCTATGGCAAAAAGTTAACCCCAGCCTGGACCTGGTGCTAACAGATTCCGCTGGTGCAGAATCCGTTAGTCAGATACTCACCTCCTATCCCGCGGCGAGGACCGTGGCTCGTCCGCCTCCTCTGTCGCCGGGAGCCGAAGGAGAGACTGGGGGAAAAATTCATGTGACCGGCAGGGGGAAACTCAATGGAGTCCTATGGACTCCATTGAGTGGATGCTTGCCGCGGCGCTTAGCGCTGCCACGAGCATCCCGGGGCGTAGCGCCTGCTAGCAATGCAGGCAGCTTTTTAAGCGCCTGCATTGTAATCTCCTGCTAAAACGGGATCGGTAAAGAGAAAACTGCCAGCGCAGTTTTTTCTCCCTAGCGCCCCCTTTTTAAGGGGAGGATTGTAATTTAGCCCCCATGGTGGGGGGGGGGAGGTTTTTGGTGGTAGTGTCACTTTAAAATCCAGCCATGCTAAACCACACGTTAGACAAATGAATACACTCAGCACTACAATCTTTAGCATACATACATTTAAATGCTGCGGGGGCGTAGCTGGCTGCGAAGGGAAGCAGTGGTATATTGATGGAGCGCCGCTGCTGTTTCTGTCTGTGAGGCTATTTTGAGGACTCTCCTCATCGGTGTTTGGACCTGGAGCTCCCTGAACGGCTGCCCATCAGGGATGAGCACTTGAGAGCCCATATAGCCCCCTCTCCAGAGCTGAGACGCTGCTTCTGGTGGCTCGTGCTTGGCTGGAAAGCTCTGATGGTGGCCATTTTGAGACATGCCCATATACATCTGATGAGGCCTTACCTGTCTGTGAGCTTAAGACCGTTCAGAGGCAGAGGTTTGAGGGGGGAACTGTGCTGTCATCGGTTCTTCCGCTATGCTGTTGATGGATCCTCTGTCCCGGTGACGGCTCCTGGTCCATGCGGTGTGGATGTGCTGGAGTCTGTCGTACTGAACATCTGGATGGCGATTCCTGTACCGGCTGCCAAATGTTTCCTCAAGAGGTCTACGGTGCTGCTGTGCCATTGGACATTGGGGGGATGTCAGTCAGTGGGCAACGGTTTTGGATCAGGTCCCACGAGGAAGTTCTTGCCGTGCCAGAGGCTGACTGGGAGCTACCCGACCACCGGACCCCCCGAGAGTTCTCTAAATTTGGCGGAACTGCTCACCCTGCCCTGTGGCTGGACACAGGCTGAGCTAGCCTGCCTCGCTTTGTCTATGTTTTCGGTGCTTCGCCAATTTTTCCCGATGTGACCCACCATGCTCTTTACCCTATCCTGTGGCAATCTATTGAAGACTCTCTTTTTGCTTTTTTATTTTCTTCTCATTGAGACTTTAGTTATACGTCTTTTGCTGTGTTTTTTTTTCTTCTCCATTTTTCACACACACACCAGATCGTACTTAGCTCCCATCCACTCCCCTTTTTATTTTTTGGTGTATTGGGGCTACCTTGAGGTGCGCCATTGTGGCGGCTACCATGGCTCTGCTCGCCATACCTGGCCCTCCTGGCCCTCGAACACCCTGCCTTGTGACCTGCACACTTCCGTGGTCTCCCTTTGTCCTTTGGCCTCCTGGGAGTGAGCTTTGCCATCCCCATTAGTGTTTTCTTTATTTTTGGGTCCTGAGGTACTTTTGGTGTGTGTTCCTCCCTTCCCCTCCTTTTGTTTTTTTTATTTATTATTATTTTACTTCCCCTCCTCCCCATTCCCCCCCTTTTTGTTTTTCCTTTCTTCCCCCCTACCTTCCCTCTCTGATGCCTATTGTTGAGGATATTTCTGTTTTCTTTATCTTTCGCTATTTTATTGATTTCTTTATGTGATGAGACCCCCCATTTGGGGATGTTTTTTGTCCACACACTGCTGTTCTTAGATGACTTTTATATTTCCTGATGCTTTTTCTGACAACATATTTCGGCTCTGCGTGACCATTCTTGTGTAATGTATTACGGCTTGGCCCTACGAGACCACCTATTGTTTTACAGTTTGATGTTATGCTGACGAGCTTCTAAAATAAAAATTTAATAAATAAATAATAAAATAAAAATAAATGCTGATTCACAATGAGTCAGCGTAACAGTTATTTGTTAACCTCATGCACTACCAAGCTGTTAGCTATAAAACCACTGCCAAGACACAGTGGATTTATGGGAAAACCACATTGCATTAGCCCAACAATGAAAATGGCCTTGAATCTCTCAAAAGCATGTTTCCTTATAGTCTGCATTATTTGACAGGCCAATATCGCCAAGTGCTGGCTAAAAAGCACCACAAATCTCTATACCATAGCCTGGGCTTTGTTTTTTTCCTTGAAGAACACCACAGAACTTGAAGCTGCTGAAACCGTTTTAGTAGCATGTAATGCCCAACTTTCTAAAATATTAAAGGCAACATTCTGGAGCTCATCCGCAAAATTTTTTCCTTGTAATAAATTCTAAACCTTTGCATTGCTCCAAACCAAATAGAGTATCCAAATCGAGTACCGTAGATACTCGAGTATAATGCGACCCGAATATACCACGATGAATAGAGATTTATTATGGCAATTAGAGAATACTCAAGACTCTGATATAACGCGAGGAGCAAAATTATACTGCACCGGTAAACAATAAAATCCTTCCAGGTTCTCTTAACACAGTCAGGCTCCCCCTCAGGCCAGGGTGCTTTGCTCTACAATGATTGCAGTTGTTACTAAGTATGAAGCTGCCGGCCACCCGTCTTCTTTACTAGTGATTTTAGATGGTGGCCGGCAGAGGTGAGCGAGGTGATTGGCTTAAACCGAGCATGCCCTCTGGCCATGATGGATCCCACCTCTCCCGAATCTGGGAGTTCCTGATGTGTTTGCAAGCATCAGGGAGCCCGCATTCACTTCAGTGAGACTACCTGAACTTCCAGGAGTCTTGGGATCCAGAGCAAGGCAATTTTTTTCTTTATTTTTTTCTACACGCGATGCAGATGTCTCGAATATAACACAAGCCCTCCAATTTTAAGGTAAATTTGTGTCACCAAAACCTAGCGTTATACTCGAGTATCTACAGTATATATGAAGCTCAATATTTGATCTTGTAGGGAAGGGGATAAGGTGATAATTACAGTTATTTAGTTTTAAACTAGTCAATTTCACTTATTTTTATACTAAAAGTGTCGCAGGTTACCGTTTTATATTACTCTATATTATTTTTGTTGTATTGCTTATTAATCAGCATTCCCTGTTTCACATTCAAGATGCTCGTCTTCTGTATTCTCTGCGGAGAATAAATATGACACAACCCATAATGACACTCATAAGTATTTCCTCTTGTTACAAAATGACATGTCGAGGCTGAAAAATATATTACATTAAATTGGTTGAAATGGAGAATAAAACATACCCTTCAGGCAAGTAATGAATTAAAGTGTAGCTTTATCGTGAAGCCACCACAGGAGGTAAGTTTATAGCATTCCTTTGTATTGGTAAAATTGAAACCTATTAGAATCACTTCAAAGAAGCATAAATTAGGTTCAATATCACATTCTTCTTACAAACATGTTACTCTTTGTAGTCCTATATTTGCAGACTAGGAGGCTTTTTTGTTCTTTTTTTTTCTTTTACACTTATGGTACATTTGCACAGTTTCTATGTACATGGACCTCTATATATTAAGATTTACCTTTCAATGAGGCTTTCTGACCATATTGTAATTTGTTTGAATAAGGACAATCCCATCCTTTCTTATACAATGTAATACTGTAATAGTAATATTGGTATTCTGTTTTTGTTGGAGGCTGAGCAATTCTTATACCGATCCAAAGTTGCGCATACCTCAGACCAGAATGATCTACCAATTTATTGTTTTTTTTAAATATTGTTAAAGACCCTGTAGTAACTGTTTAACTTGTGTACTGCACACTGGCATCATTAAGGCTGAACTAACAGGGCTTCAACCCCTTACACAGGAGCATCTGTGTCAGGTGCAGCGCCTGGGGGGCACTGGCCTTGCAGGGATGAGCCCAGTATGTGGCTGGATACACACACATCGCTGGGTGGAGGGTACTGGATAGCTGGAACACATGAGGAATCAGTAGGAGGCTTGGATACAAAATGGGTCTTGGGTTCACTTTGAGGGGGGACACGAAAAAGCCAAAGGTATCTTGGATGGAAATACACAGGGGTGCTAGAGACAGGACACTGGATACAGGAGGAATCAAATCGTGGTATCAGAGGGATTGTCCAGAGAGAATAGTCAGGAGGCTTTCCGAGGATCAAAGGGCTGTCAGAATGCAGTAGTCGGTGGCAAAGCAGAGGGTCTGGTACATGGGTGTTCAGGAGCAGTTTCTGGATATAACTAGCTTCTAGAGAGACTGGAAACAACAATGCAGAATCAATGATAGAAGGGAAGAGAGAAGCTTTATTGAGGCAGAGGTGTGGTGTATGTGAACTGTGGTTAACTGTTTCATGCACAGAATACTGGTGTTGAGCAGGAGGGCAGCACTTTTCATGTGCTGCCTGGAAAGAAGTGGCAAGGTCGGTGCAGTCAGCGGCGGGGAGCATGACAATCCATCCAGGTCTGCAGCAGACGGGATCTCTGTTGGTGATACAGGAAGGCAAACAAGCTATTCTCTTTAGAGCACCTACTTCATTGTTGCTGTGGAGTCTGAACAAAAAAGGGCTCAGAAAGGCTCCTTTACAACTTCAGGGACAAAGTGCTGCCACGGGTGCTCACAGCAGCAAATGGGAGCCACAGAGGTCCACACAGCACCCCATCCACATCCAGCTCCTGTTGAGGCAAGTTATACAGGTTTGTAGTAGTGATGGGGAAAGCAAGCAGGCTGAGGATATATTACTGCATGTCAAAAATGTGTCTGAATTTGTTTATCTGTGTGTGTGTCAGTGTCTGCATGAGTGCTGACTTAATTTAGATTGTGTTCACAGAGATTGATATGAGTGAAAGTGATTACATAATAAATGTACAGTCTAAAGAATGGTAACATATATATATATATACAGTGGCAAGAAAAAGTATGTGAACCCTTTGGGATCACGTGGAGTTTTGCATGAATTGGTCATAAAATGTGCTCTGATTTTCATCTAAGTCACAACAATTTGAAAAACACAGTCTGCTTAAAATAATACAACACAAACATTATATGTTTTCATGTGTTTATTGAACATAACATGTAAACATTCACAGTGCAGGGTGGAAAAAGTATGTGTTGACTCATACTGTGTTGGCTCCAAGCTGACACCAGCACTAATCAGAGCTTTTTTCCTGCCGGCTAGTCATTGTCTGCTGGAAGAGGGATTCATATCCCTTCCTTTCAGGCTTTGAAAATAAATACTGTGTCTGCCCCCCACCTCGTGCGGGTCCTCCATGATGCTGTCCAGTGGCCCCCCATTGATGATGTCACAACAGAGACCATGTGATATCTCATCTCTTCCTGTACTCCCCGGCAGTTGTACAGCATGTCAGGCAGGGGCAGGTCACACCCTCACAGAGTGGAATCTGGATGGAAGGCAAGAACAACAGGCAATGGTGCCTCCTCAAGGCAGCATGTTGGAAAGTGCCTGTGCAAGAAACAATCTCTACCTGAGGTATGATCACCTGACACCCCCCCCCCCTCGGAAGAAGGGAGAAATTACTTTATTTGCCAAACAAGAAACAGATTTTCTTAATATAAACCCCAGAAAAAAATACTTTCTTATTGCCCTTTATTTTGTGTGATGTGTGCTATTTAAATTGGCAGTGGGAGCCAGGAAGGAGTTAAATGTAAAAATGTGTGCAGCCCATTGTTTGCAATGTAGTGCTCCCTCACCTCAGCTTTGATCAGGTGATTCCACTTAAACAGAAGCTAGGCAGGAAATCACAGAGCTGTCTGGTCCACTGGCCCCTCTGTCACTGCCCCCAAGAGGAGAGGACTTTCTGCCACTATCTGTAGATCCACGAACTCCGCACATTCCCTGATCACAGCTGAGGTGAGCGGACACTGCAGGGGGGGCTCAGGGAGGAATGCATGGGAAGTAATCAGCTCCTCTAAATTTTGCAGTTAACTCCTTCCTGGCTCTCCTTGCCATTTTAAACAGTGCACAAATCACAAATGCATCCACACACTGACAGGGTTATTCAGAGAGCGGTGAAAAGCAGGAGAATGACTGGAGAACTGAAAATTCTAGGTTAAAATCTTTCAGAATTGCCTATTTTGACCTCGAATTTTCAGTTCTCCAGTAATTCTCCTGCTTTTCACCACTCTCCGAATAACCCTGTGACTCTACAGTGGGGACACAGCCTCCTTAACACAACTTCTATACAGCCCTTCTTGGTCCCCAAATCAACCATACCCTCGCAGCACCCACAAATTTATACAGCCCCCATATATAAATGCAGCCCTCATGTCACACATTATTACACAGTATTACTGTGAGTTTTATTGATGTGGAGCTCTGTGATAAGCATGGGTGTGTATTGTGGGAATAGTTGGGGGGGCAGCAGCATATCATCTTTGGACCCAGGCAACACAATGTCATGGTCTGGCCCTGGCTGTATTGTATACATTGGCTGCACGCTGCCCTGCACCCTCCATATATTAGTTCTGCCATAGAAAATAATGTAACACCGGCATCGCTAGCCTGCAACACACGTTCAGCGCAAGGGTTTACAGGGCATAGAATGTTCTCATTCCACACCCCCTGCACCTCACCACACACACACAGGCAGGCGCAGGAGCCCTTGCACTGCCTTACATCCAGGACTGAGTGATGCAGAGAGCCCTGGACCATATGAAAAGCCCTGCAGGGCTATCTGTAATGTTTAAATGATCACCATCCGTTCTGGATGGTGACCGGTTAATTGGAATCAGAGAGGGTCTCTAATACAGACCCCCTCTGTATAATACCCATCATCCACTGAGTGGATTCAGTGGATAACGGGATTTACTGAAACAAACACCCCTTCAGTGCCATATATATTTTACATAGAGCAGTGACTATCCCTGCAAGGAAAATGTGCAGCATGGGACTGGGTAAGGTAGGTTAACTGATGGCGAGTAACATAGAAGACCTGGCTAGTAGCTCAGGACCTGAAATTTTGAGCCCTGTATATATATATATATATATATATATATATATTTATTATTATACAAGTTTCGGAACCATACAGAGACTTTTTGATGAAATATAAATAATTTTTTTATTGTTGAATAAATCGACGTTTCAGTTCAGCCTAAAGGGACTTTCCTCATACCCATTACATAGGTACACACACATAGTATAGCATTATTTTAAATTAGATCTCTATACATACATCACTTTTTCATGCTTTGAGCTGAATCCCTGGGTATCTATGGGGCCTAGCAACACCTCTAATACTGCATGCATGGTGTGTACTGATATATACTGAATGTGCGGCTCATGTAAAGGGTACACTGTCACAAACCTGCACCATTGTCACAGTGACAGATTTCCAGCAAGTTTGTACTGAGAGGATTATGATAAATTGCTCTCCTCTAATGAAAAGGTGACATTGATAAATGTTGATAAATTCAGACATATTTGTTAGGTCCTTGGCAAAACAGAAACATATTTCAAAAAAAGTCACAGATATCCTATGCATTAGCAGGGCTAAATAATCTGTGATAAAAACATATTCAGTATTTTTTCTGAGCTTGGAAACACTAAATTCGAATAAGTGCCAACCATAAAGCTTTTTTTTATTATAAAATTAAAATAAATTTAAGAATATAGAATACAATGCCAGCACTATAATCATTGTCAATTTGCATTTAGTACTGTGGATTGCACTGGAAAATATGATAAGGCCATTCCCAGTGAACGCAAGCCATGGACACAACTTTAAACACTGCACTGTCAAGGGGTTTTCCATAACACTACTGGCAGGACTCAGTGTTTTTGGAAAACCACTTTAACAATATTTACACAGTTAAAATCATTGTACATCTGTACAATGTATTTTTTATGTCAACAAACCTATTTGACAGATTGATCTGCTGGCCAAATAGTGCTGTTGTAGCTCGGGGTCTGTTTACATTCAGTTGGGGCTCCTTGTTTCAGACACAGATATCACAGCTGTTCAAACAGCTTCAGCATTTCTGGTGGCGTGCCCGAGGTTGCGAAACATTCAGGTCATTATCTGAAGCACACCTGCAAACAAATTTCAAACGTAATAAATTACATTCCGGAATAAGATCAGATCAACTTGATTGGATCTGGGGCCCAACGGGATCTTTTGCAGATCGAGTTAAGTCGATCTTGGAAGTGAAGGAGTTAGATATACCCAGTTTTTCAAAATTGTATCTGGATAGAAAACGTGAGGTATTTCTAACCGTGTTCCGAAAAGGATTTTTCCTTTACAGGATGTTGTAAAAATGCAAACTCTGTTTCACCTGCTAAATTCGTGGTGGAACGACTGACCTATCTGCTTGTTCGACACAATGAATGAAATAAGAAAGAAAAGAGAGAAAGTAATATTACATTTCCCATTCAGAACTGATGGAATAGATGGAATCTGACAAAAGGAAACAAGAAATCAACACAATTGTGGGACTGTACAACACCAATAAATAAAAAGAAATGACAGTAGTTGAAAGCTAGTCAAGTCAAATACAATTGTAACAACACGTTACATGAACCACAGAACAGAAGGAAATCAGGCTTACAAACACATTCTGAATAAAGCAAAGAAACAAAAATCTAGGAATTTAGTTGAGTTTAGAACCTGTATAAAATTAGACACTATAAAATACTACGCTCTTTGTTTTGTAGAATGGTATTTGTGAAAACATAAATTCAAGCTTTGAGTTTCATAACTCAAAATGGATTTGTCTTCTTAGAAGTTCTTTTGTGTAAAGGACTTAAAGACAAAGGAGTATTCTACTAATATGCCTTAACATAAACCTTGGGTCCTAAGCCAATTTGGCCATTAAGTTAATGGTTGGGGCTGTTAGATTTAATGGTTCAACTTGTTAGCTTAATGGCTCGGTTTTTCTGACTGCTTACTAATGTTAACACTTCCTATACTTTGTATAGGAAATGTTAACTATGGGTCAGTTGGAGAATAACATGCTTTTCAATAATTGCTCATTAGTCTCATTGCACGTCCCTTTTACAACTCGAGCCACTAATAAAGTAGCTTGGTTGTAATAGAGTCAGTAACAGGAAGCTGCTAAACAGGCGCCAATATTTAGCTTTAGCAGCTCCCTGTTAACTCCCTGGCTACACGGCAATAAGGCAATATCACAAAGTCAGACTCTTTTCTTCTTGAGTATAAAATAGAGCAGGATGGAGTGCCATCCAAGATAGCAGCCCACACCAGAAATAGGCCGCGATCTGGCGCCGATTGGTGCAGGATCACAGTTTTACTGCCGGGTGTCCAGACCCGCCAGGAAGCGCCGCAGGGGCCAAGAATGTGACAATATGCCTCATTCTGTGCATCATTTTTGGAACATAGTCTCCTTTCACTGCACCCTGCCTGGAGCATGTTTGTCATTCTGTATCATTTTTGTGTCATTCCTACATCATTTCAGAGCATATGCTCCATTCTGTGTATCATTTTGGAGCATATGCTTCATTTTATGCATAGAAACATAGAAAAATGTCGGCAGATAAGAACCTTTCGGCCCATCTAGTCTGCCCAATTACATGGATACTTTACCTGGATTTATCTTTTGTTTAGGATAGCCTTATGCCTATCCCATGCCTGCTTAAATTCAATTAATGTTTTGGCCTCTACCACTTCTACTGGAAGACTGTTCCATGTATCCACCACCCTCTCAGTAAAATAATGCTTCCTGATGTTACTTTTAAACCTTTGCCCCTCTAATCTAAGACTATGTCCTCTTGTTTTGCTATTTTGTTTCCTTTTAAATATACTCCCTTCCTCTACCTTGTGGATTCCCTTTACGTATTTAAATGTTTCTATCATATCTCCTCTGTCTCGTCTTTTTTCCAAGCTGTACATGTTAAGATCATTAAGCCTTTCCTGGTAACTTTTCTCCTTCAAGCCGTACACCATTTTAGTAGCCCTTCTCTGAACTCTCTCTAAGATGTCTATATCCTTCTGGAGGTACGGTCTCCAGTACGGCACACAGTACTCCAAGTGAGGTCTCACCAGTGCTCTGTACAGTGGCATGAGCACTTCCCTTTTCCTACTGCTAATACCTCTCCCTACACAACCAAGCATCATTTTTTTTGGAGCACATGCTTCATTTTATGCATCATTTTTGGTGTACATGCTTTATTCTGTGATTCTTTTTGCTTCATTCTGGCATCAATCTGTAGGTTTTCAAATTGTATAAATTGCAGTTCTGCATATCGGAAATGGACAAGTATACAGTATATACTAAAATCAGTCCAATACCAAAATAGCAGAAGTTTACTATATTCCAAACAGCTGATTCTTATTATTTTGGACTAGTAGATGAAGATATAATGGTAGTGTGGGCGCGATAGTGTAGATGTAATAGATGTTGTAGGAGTGACTGAGTAAGTACAAAATAATCTGAATAATAAATGCTGCCCAAAGGAAACAGCCGGTACAAGAAACCCAGCAAAGATGTGACCAAGATTACAGACAAAAAATCGGCAACAAGGTATCAAACAACGGCGCAAACAATCGTTATAGTGATATGTGATAGAAGACAAAAAGGTGTGCTTAATAAGATTATGTAATGGTGAGAATTTATATCACATATATAGGTTTCACTAAAATTAATAAGGTGAATCCTGTGATAATATGAGAAAAGTCCGCAGTAGTGATGTCGTCACATAATTAAAAGGTTACGCATATGTTATGAAAATGGACTAATGGACTAATACTTTACAAGTCATCCATCCTTATGACTGTTTTTATTTTGTGGTAGAAAAATGACAATCTGTAGCGAATAATTTTTTCCCTTGTTGAAATGCTGTTCTTTCATATCTTGCTTTGACATCTTCATATTTTAATTTGTATTTTTGCTGTACTATTCTGAGTATTCCCCCCTCTTGAACACTGCCAATTATGTAGCGTTAGAACCTGGAATTATAATAGATATTAGGATTTAAGACTAATAACACTTTGATTATGTAAAATATTGTGACAGATAATAAAAAAAACGTTGACTGCATAATTAATTATGCATGCTATTGTTGTAGAACATTAAACAAGATCTTGTGCAACCAATTTCATACATATTTATTTGAATAGCATCCAATATTGTGTGCTTAGTGCAAATAATCTCTAAATGTAAGCACCTTTTTCTGGAAGGTTTCTGATTTTGGTGAGTCTATCAGGGTTATTCAAAGAGAATCGAAAGTCACCGCACGTTCGGTGACTTTTCGTTCTCTTCAATTCGGGTCGATTCGGCGATCCCATTTCGGCGACCCTGCGGTATATTCAGCAAGCACCACAGGGCTGTCGAAGTGCAGGGAAAAGCTGCCGCAAACCCGACGAAAAGTCATCGCAAAAACCCGGCGAATGCACACCGAAATCCACAAAAACATCTGGATTAACCCCCCCAAAGACGCCAGAAAAACCCGAGCAGGAGCCGATCACATGCAGCGCAGCCTCCGGAAAAAGGCAAAACCGCAGACGAGTGCAGTGAATAAATTAGGAAAACAGTTTGTTGAATGTTTGAAAAGTGAAACGCTGTTTGCAAAGAAACTACTGAGCGAAAATGTCTGAAATTTACATATGAGGTCCAGGGAATGAAAATAAAAAGGGCTGTTACAGAAAAAATAAGTAAACTTAAAAAATAAAATAAAAATAAAAATCGGACTTTTTAGAAAAAGAAAAAAAAACAAGAAAAATGCTTAAAATATCCAAAAAAATCTATAATTAAAGAGACTCTTTACTGCAGAATCTCATTATGAATGGTTTATTAGATATTGAATTAAAACGGGAATATTTTTAACATTGAAGCCTATGGGATTCTCCTGAATAAACCTGTCGAATAAAACCACCGAATGGCAGGGCATTTCGGGAACCTTTCACTGCTGGTTTGTGTTCTCTGAATAGCCGAAGCAGTGCTTCTCTATGGGGATTTCACTGCCCTCGAACAGGCACCGAATATGCAGGCAATTCGCCTGGATTTGGCGTATTGCCTGCTCTCTGGATAGCCGAATGGCCACGAAAGGTAACCGAACGCTGATTTTCAGTGTTCGGTTACCTTTCTCCAGCCATTCGGATCTCTTTGAATAACCCTGTAAATCTGAAAAGTGGGAATAATAATAATAACTATGAACTTACTGGAGAATTCCACATCTAAAATGGAATAAATTATACTTGGGACAACAATAGCTTGGACACTACACAAATAGACTTAAAGGGGCATGCTAGTGATTTTTAATGTAAGTAAATGTATTCTAATAAGCGTATTAAATAAATTAACCTTTTTAAAAATGACTTATTTTCTACCAAAAAGGGGTCAATCCTATTTATTGAACAGCCTTCGGTGTCCCATGGACTTCCGCTCTATGCTCCTGATCTACCCATATTCATGGAGGAGATTGTGTTGTTGAGTGGACAGTGAAAGAGGTAGAAGACGACTGAGATCACGGTACAGAGGGATAGAGGAAAATCAAAGAAAAAAATTTGCTAGAATTGTTAAAATATTTAAAGAGACTCACGATACAGATTTTTTTACTAAGTCGGAAATATTTAGGGTACGGCTGAATACTGTAAGACAAACTCTCTAAGCAACATGTGAGAGGAAAATTATAGTTGTGGCTGCATGGATACATGTGCAGTAGGACCAGACATTTTTTTTTAGAAAGTATTTTACCAGGAAGGATACATTGAGATTTCTCCCATTTTCAAGTATGTCCTGGGTTGGAAAGTATGTACCATTATGTGTCTTGCCCAAGCACACTTATTGGAGAGGTGCTCTGGCTGGGATTTGAACCTGTGTGTGCAGGGTTATGGAGCAGTGATGCTACCTCTACTCCACCAAGCCGTAAGCATTAGTTCACAATAATAGAAAACCAATATTGATGTCACTTTCAGAAACATCCAGTCAGTGAAACATGTAGTTGATAGCAAAGGGTTGAGGAGATGCTTTACAACAACGAGAAAGTGGTCGAGGGAGACTGACTACAAAAAGCTTTATATTGTAATTTATTTATTTATTTATTGTAGTTGCAGTCAAACGTGGCTTTTCTAAGTGGTATCTTCACAAATAGAAAACACTACAGGAAAGGGAATGCGGTTTTGACACAACACTATAAAGTGTTAACTGATACTCATGAAATGCATTGCAACAATTTAAATAAATGATGTTATAATATACGAAATACTCGGAGAAGCAAGTTCTAACAGGAAGGATAAAAGCAGCATAAGAAGAAATGATGTATGGTTATTCAGAGAAAGGTGGAAACCAGGAGAAGAGAACAATCTAGACCAAATAGCCGATTTGGAAAGTGAGATAAATGGGAGAATTTTTCTGGTTTGGCTATTTTGACCTAGAATTTTCACTTCTCCAGTCATTCTCCTGAGTTTCACCTTTCTTTGAATAGACCCTCAAGACCGGATCCTTGGTGCAACTCATTTTCTCCACTTAGGCTTCCTTTTCTACAGAATTCTCCATCTGGGGCCAAGTTGACCCCTCACGATTCAATGTTGTCACAATTCCAGCCCTGACCACTGTATGTGAGCTGATCCGGTCTGGCTCTTAGTTCTTGCCTGTCCATTCCTGTATTCCACTTAAGGAGTTTCCTGTTTCTCTCCTCAGGATCACCTCAGCACTTAACCAGCCCCTATACTGTATATAGGTGTTCCTCCCGTGGCACTACACCCGGAGTCATTCCCAGTTTGTTTCTCTGTGAACCTACTGCCAGTAAGCTCCTCTGATTTGTTTTAGTACTTGCCCTGTGTATTTGCTTACTGTTGTCCTTGCCTTTCCTTGCCCTCTGGGTAATATTTTATCTTCTCCAGTGTCCTTGCCTTATTTTCCTTTTTGCCTTTTAATCTTCAAGCTCCTGCGTAGCTTCTGTGTACTGACCTCAGCTAGTTCTACTGACTATTCTCTGTGCCTTTACCCTTTGCGCTGCTTCTATCAGGGTTATTCAGAGAGCGTGAAAAGCAGGAGAATGGCTGGAGAATGAAAAATTCTAGGTCAAAATAGCCGAGTTGGAAAGTGAGATAAAAGGGAGAATTTTTCTGGTTTGGCTATTTTGACCTAGAATTTTTCATTCTCCAGCCATTCTCCTGCTTTTCACGCTCTCTGAATAACCCTGTATGTATATTATCTGTGTAACGACCTAGCTATACTGTAGTATTTGGATACTGGCTTGGCTCTTAACCCTTTGTGTTGCTGTGCTCTCCCTAAACCTGGCTTTGTATTGTGACTATTCTTTGTGCCTTAACCCTTGCTGTGCTATATTAATCCCATATACCGAATGTGGCAGGATGGAAGTCCGCCTGCGGTCCTGCTCTATCTGACCCCCCCCTTTGATGGCGTCTGGCCCGACTACCGAGTGGCACGGCACTCGGCGTCTCAAGCGGCCTGGAGGATGAAATGGTGTTGGTCCGGCGTCTGGAGAGATGGTGCGGTGTTGCCTTGGGGATCCCGTTCCTGGGTTGAGTGGTGATGCAGGGGACCGCTGAGTGTCTCCTGCAATAGTGATTGTAGCTCTGAAATGAAGACACCAGACATGGCTGTATGCTTTAAAACAGTGAATTGAATTTTATGGGTTTCAACAGGGTCATTTATATAACTTCACACAAACAGATTACCAACTCCCCCACCCACACAACCAGCATTGATTGGCTCCTTTCCCAGCCTCCTGTTCCCTATCAGGTCCCTTTCAGACTTCCCATTGTCCAGGGATTAGGCAGATGAGGTCTTGGAAAAGCCTCCAATCAGCTGGCTTGCTGTATCCTCTATTTTGCCCTTTCAGGCTCCCCCATTGTCCAGGGGATTAGGCAGATGAGGTCTTGGAAAAGCCTCCAATCCTCTGGCCCGCTGCATCCTCCATCTTGGGGCATGAGATCCTTTGTTCTGTGAAACCATGCTGGGATGAGTAAAATGGCGACGGGGAAAAACACATACAAACGGTTTCTTTCATACTTTTACAGTCACATCATACAGGGTACATTTTTATTACATTACACCAATAAAACCAGATCTAGCAATAAAATAAGAGGTCCATAGGCTCACACGCAAAACCAAAACAGGAAAAATGGTCTTTAAAAAGGGTTCAGTCTTTAGTCCTGTGGCTCACTGAAAAGAGCTCTCATGTCCGATCCGTGACACCGAACTTGCCTATTTCTTTGACTACCTTTTTGCTTTAACCTTTGCTATTCTGATTACGTTCCTGGGTTTTTCTGTTTTTGTCTGAAACTCTGCACTACCTTGTTTTCTCTTCTAGTATAGATTCTGGCCATTTTAAGGATGGGCTTGTTAGATTAGGTTATACTTTAGGTCTGTGCAGGAGTCTCTGCCCAACCTATTCAGGGTTATTCAGAGAGCGTGAAAAGTAGGTGAATGACTGGAGAATGAAACATTCTAGGTCAAAATAGCCGATTTGGAAAGTGAGATGAAAGGGAGAATTTTTCTGGTTTGGCTATTTTGACCTAGAATTTTTCATTCTCTAGTCGTTCCCCAGTCATTCTCCCGCTTTTCACGCTCTCTGTATAACCCTGATTGTGTCTTCACCTTCTGCCTGCCTCTCTACTGATTGTCTGTATTTAGCCAGTGGTATCTCCTACATTTTGGCCATTTTACTCCGTATATGGGTCCCACATTGGCTCATGCCGGGTGCCCCCCGTTATAAATGTCAGAAATTAGAGCATCTTGTAGAGGATAAAGATTAAAGTCTTTGACCAACAATTTTCTAAAGGCAGCAAAGAGATTGTTCCTGGAGATTGACTGGATCATACTGTGTATTATATTGGATACTGGGGTGTTCCATATGCTTTTAAAGTAATCAGCCTGTACTCCTTAGATGCAAGCATACATTCTAAATGCTTACTTAGCAGTCTAATCAGGTCATTTTATTCTTACGCTCAATGTGAGTGAATACCTGCAGGAAATAATATACTTCCAGATTTTACCGTGTAATGGATTTTATGAAAAGAAAGTAGTGTCAATTTATTTGTTCTAATTACAACAAAAGCAAGTTGTTCGACAAATTATGTTTCTCAATAATTACAACTAGAGCTGGGAGCATATACCATTAATGTTATGCTTGAAAGAGTGCTAAGATAAGCATATTCAAATGTGAACCTTATTTGCATCAAGAAAAAAAAACCAGGAATAAGTGATCACTTTCATACTCTAACCATTCAGGAATAATTAAAAGTGAGGGATGCAAATATGCATTAGGAGAATTGTTAAGTCAAGAATCAGTGGACATTTCACTATCTCTCGTCTACATAAGCTTGTTGGACATCCCATTCCAAGACAATGGACATTAACCCGTTCATTACCAAAATCGAGTTATCTCAATTTTGCATTTTATTATGGGGAAAAGCAATCACTAGCACATCAAAACCCAATTTTTAAAGTCAGATTAGCGTGTGGAGAAACTAAATCCATGGTTTTATCTCTCTCCAGTCACCCTGCAGAGAGATAAAACAAGCTGCAAAGAGCAGCCTCGATCCTCACTGTAACAAAAAGTTCAAACACATTACAGTTTCAGTACAAGAGTCATTGTATGGGCAGAATACAGCACTCTGAGAATGCTCACTGATGTACAGGGATACGATTCAGGGGGGTTTAATGAATGAAAGTCCCTGTACAGTACAGATACAAGCAGGTCTATTCACTTAAGGGTGAAGTCAGAAGTGAAAAATCTAGGTCAAAATAGCCACATCAGAAAAATTGTCCCTGTTATCTCACTTTCCAAAGTGGCTATTTGGTCTGCATTGTTTTCTTCTCCTAACAATTCTTCATGCTTCCCCCTTTAGTGAATAGACCTGAAGGTGTTCCTGTGGAAGCTGCATTACTAATAATCTCATTATGATCACTACAAATCGCTATATACAGGAGATCTGACCAGTTTAATTATTTTATTCTCTATTTAATTGTTAACTTTGCATCCCCTTTTTCAAATAAATATCGAAAAAAAAATAA
Organism: Leptobrachium leishanense; assembly: GCA_009667805.1. Taxonomy (NCBI): domain Eukaryota; kingdom Metazoa; phylum Chordata; class Amphibia; order Anura; family Megophryidae; genus Leptobrachium; species Leptobrachium leishanense. The sequence continues at coordinate 262,177,011 of CM019066.1, forward strand.
CAAAAAAATCAATTGGTATTGAAGAAGTTTATCCATGATGCCACCCATTTGCAGATTTAATAGCCTCCATTCTCCATTGTGCGATCAGGCCTTGATGTTAAAGGAAAGCGTCTGGCAAGCCATCTGGGTTCCAATTACTACAAGTATTGTGCATTGGGGTGGAAATTGAGACTTTGTTCTGGCCAATTGAATTCTTTCACATCAAACTTGTCAAGCCATGTTTTCCTCAATCTTCCTTTGTGCGCATTATACCGGAAAAGAAAAGGTCCTAAACAGTGGCCACAAAGTGGGAAAAAGTTAATTGTCCAAAATGACTTTACATATGTATAATAAGCATGACCCTTCACCAGAACTAAGGGTCCAGCTCTAAGTCCTGAAAAAAACAATACTATTAGCTCAGCTGCACCAAAAAAAGTAGGTACTATGCTTTCCAGTAAGAAGCATCCTCCTGGTGTCTGACACACCCAGATAGTCAACATCAGACTGACAGATAGTGAAGTATGATTTGTCACTTCAGAGTATGTTTCCATTACTTTAGAGTCAAGCATTGGCATGCATTATATCACTCCTCATTTTGCATGTTTCGTAAAGTACCCCGCAAGCTTTGTTTTACAGATTTTTGATTCCAGATGTAATAGGTAACATTCTATGCACTTCAACACTTGACACCCCTGAGTTTGATGGTTCTAAATTTTGTTGGTGGGCTATTACTCCTAGAGGTTTCCTCCACAATAATAATAATACAGTGAAGGGTATAAAGTAGAAATTTAATGAACTTACTTGTGGCAACAGTGGCTTCCTGTAAGTGCTTCACTCTGAAACACCTGAACTCAATCAATGGTGTCCAGATACTCTGCAATTATACAGTTGGAAGTCAAATATGAGAGCTCTGCGAAAAAAAATGCAGGTAACACTATATAGGTCAGTAGGCCTATTCATGAAAAAGTCAATAAAAAGTAAATAAATTACTAGGGATGCACCGATACCGATACTAGTATCGGTATCAGTGCTGATACCGCCATTTGCACGATACACCCACGGGGCTGGGGAAGCTGGCCGCATGCATGAAAAGCTCACGGCCAGCGTTCCCCTCCGGCGGCACCGATACTCACCCGTCTGAAGGTCCGGTCGCGCTGCTGTGATGCGTTCACGTGGCCGCCGGGTGCATCTGTGACGCTGCCTCTTGGCTGGACATATACGCGACGGGGGGGGGCCACCGGCATGCGCACAATGGAAAGAAAAAAATAAAAGCTGAGAAGCCCTGCCTCCGTTCACTAGACCCGCCAGCCCGCCGCTCACTCATCCCTCTGTGATCCCTCTCTCTGTGATCCCTCTCTCTCTGGGATCCCTCTCTTTCATCCCCCTCTCTCTTTGTGATCTCTCATCCCTCTCTCTGTGATCTCTCTCATTCCTCTTTCTCTGTGTGATCCCTCTCTGTGTCTCCACTCTCTGTCTCTCCACTGTGTAGTGCCCCCTCCCCCCTGTATGTTGCCACCTCCTCCTCCCTGCCGAGGTGAAAACAGAGGGAGAGCTGGGGGGGGGGCGTTTGGTAAGTTAAGAAAAAAAAACAACACTGCCCACTGCCCAGGAGAATCAGCTAGGGGAATCTTACCTATCCCCTGGCTGCTGCTCAGCTGGTCCTGCTCTTGCTCTGTCTTCACGCCTCCCTTCCGCATGGCCTGGAAACAGGAAGACGCCACGTGCAGGAGGATGGGGAGGAGCAGCCGTTGGTGTCTCACTCAGCAGCTGATGTGCGCCACCTACTGGCTGCACTCTCTCAATAATCCTCATACATTGCAATGTATTCCTTACATTGCAGGAGCCTCTTGAGCTGGGTGCCGGCTGTTGCCATGGTGCCCTGTGCGGCCGCACAGCTCGAACACCCCAAAGGCCAGCCCTGGAGCCAAGCACTTATACTAATAGTCATTCAAGTTCAATTCAGTTGAAAATCAATGCATCGGCCTCACATGACAGTAGAACAAGAAAGTCACGTGTTCTAGGGCTGTATCTGGATTGATGTAGGGTATAATTCAATCTATAAATACTGTATAAAAATAATGCTTTGTTTAATTTCTACCGTTCAAACAGATTTCTTCTATTTTATTGTAGGAGAATGTTTGATTCTTGCCATTTTGACATATTTCTAGGGTAATGAAGTTCACGAGGAACGTTCCTCCTTAAAAACAGAAAATCACTTTATATCGTGGGCATTTATTAACTTGAGACGACGCAGAAAAAGAAGTCACAGCTTCTGCCATTGTGCGCTATTATGTATTCAGTCAATATGTTCCATTAGAATGTACATGCACAGCATTTATTTCTTATTCCCAGAGTGGGCTCGAATGATATTTCAAAGCACAAAGTGAATAATCTACCAAACAAATATCTGTCTTCTATGTAGATAATTGATTAAATGTAACAATGTTTCTAATTCTCTTAAAACCACTACAGAAACCTTTGAATATTGTCTAGATAGGATCTTATCCAGTCCCAAACGTATCTGGTTCTATTCATCTTCCAACTGATAGCATATGTAAGGTAAAACTATAGTTAGATGTAACACTAGACTCATGATAATAGGAAAGTAAAGAATTTGGAGAAGATTAATCACAGACACAATGGTGTATATAATGTCATGAGTTATGCCGGTTTGGACATGTCCCAGATTAAGGCTGGGGTCAGACCAGCGCATTTTTAACGTGCGTTCTGGCGCACTTAATCATGGCCGCACTAGCAGCAAATGACGGGCAATGACGGCCAATATACGAAGTACGGTCGCACGAAAGTCCGGCCGCGCAACGCAAGTGGAAAATGAACGCATTTTTTCGAGAACGCAGAACCTCTAGTACGGACGTACAGAGTGCGCTGCGCCCGCTAGCGGTGTGTGTGTGTGATTTGGAGACGTCAGACCCTGCTCGTGTCCGGCCAACATAACGTCCAGACGCAAAAAGTTTCCTGGTTTGGATTCGTAAAACATCACGCACGAAAATGCGCATCGTATGACCGTTTTCGCATATTCCGTGAAAAAATACATCAATCTGTTCGGACGCACTTTTTTACGTTCGCGTGTAAAAATGCTTTCGTTTGACCCTAGCCTTACAAGGTGCACATCTCCGTCTTGGAACTCCATGTATATAAAGTTTTAAATAGTAAAAATTTTTTATTTATTTTATTTATTTATTTGCAAAGTATTTTACCAGGAAGGATACATTGAGATTTCTCTCGTTTTCAAGTATGTCCAGTAAGCTTCTTTGACCTCAGAGCAGCCCCACTTACATGAGCTAGCATTCAGAATGTGCAGTGTTGAAATTGTCTCCAGAGTCCTATAGGTTCTGAGAGATGATGCCAGCAGACGTGTACAGCGCCCCAACGTTACAACTCAAACTGCTATTACTGCAGTTGAGTCATAAAAGAGACAGTGCCAGGGAGCTGCAAAGGGTTATTGGCTCATAGATATATTGTATCTCCCTCCTTGCAGCTCCCTTTTACTGACAATGTCAGAATAGGGTCTGTATTGGCTTCAAATTATAATCTCCAATTCAAAATTGGATGTTGTAAACTCAGAAATCTGGTTCTCAGATTACCACAATCCAATAGCAAGTAAAAAACAACTTCACTGCATGGACTCCGTATTTGATATAAAATTTTGATTTCTGGTTTCTAAGATGATTATAGCCATTTTTTACCAATTTATTCAGGCCACAATATTTCTTCCCATCTCTGTCAATAAGAGCAGAGACCTAACTATTTTTTTGTAGACAATACAGTGAATGTATTGTATTTTTTCTGTTGCTAACAGAGTTACAAGTCTGGGTTATTTATATGACATTATCCTGTAATCTGTAAGATAACTTGTGCAGATTCAACTTTTCTCAACATGTTTGACAATATTTGTACCGCTGAAAACCATTAAAAAGTGGGATATAAAAAGCTTATTTTATTTAATGGAATAGAGTATTTTGTGTACAGAACTGTATGGTGAAGAAAATCAACGGGGGGGAAAAGCCTAAGGATTACTGGAAGTGCAAAACAGGATTTCCAAGCTCTAGTGTGTAAACTGATTCTACCATGGAATGACAGATTCCATATTAGGGAAAGCTTTAAGGTTTCTGACAGATGATGCATAGGGTCTTTCGTGCACGGTGGCTGGTATTCTTAGAAAGACATCAAAAATGTTTTCAAATGTACCAGCTGGGTAGAGTAGAGGTAACATCACTGCTCAATAACTGTGGAGACACAAGTTTGAATCCCGGCAAGAGCACCTCTCCAGTAAGTGTCCTTGGTCAAGATACATAACGGTACATACTCGCCACCCAGGACATACCTGAAAATGAGAGAAATCTCAATGTATCCTTCCTGGTAAAATAGTTTCTCAAAAAAATGTGCACTACAGGTTAAAACAGCCCCCTTTAAATTAATTTTGGAGATAATAAAATTGCAAGTGTTAGGCTAGGGACAGACGAACGCATTTTTCATGTCTACCGTCAAAAAGTACGTCGATGCGTCCGAACGCATTTTTTCACGGAAGATGCGAAAGCGGTCATACCATGCGCAATTTCGGCCGTATTTTGTGACGGAGCTATAAAAAACAAATGGATGTGATGTTGGCCGGACGTGTGCAGCGTCTGACATCTCCTAATCATGCACACACGCTGCTAGCCGACGCAGCGCACTCTGTGCATCAGTACTAGCAGTTCAACATTCTCAAAAAAATGCGTCCGTTTGACGCTTGCGTTGCGAGGCCGAGCTTTCGTGCGGCTGCACTTCGTATATTGGCCATCATTGGACATCATTTGCTGCTACTACGGCCGTAATAAAGTGCGGCTCAACGCACGTTCGCTCTGCGTTCGTCTGACCCCAGCCTTATATATAGTGGTGGTTATAGTTAGTGTAGGGCAGGGGTCAGCAACCTTGGCTCCCTGATGTTTTGGGAACTACATCTCCCACGATGCTCAGTCATCCATTAGGCTGACTGTGCCACATGGGTAATTAGGTTCCCAAAACATCAGGGAGCCAAGGTTGCTGACCCCTGGTGTAGGGGATTAAATACTGTGGGGGGGGGGGTTAGGGGTTGCCTAGGTTTAATGGACCTAGGAAGAATCGCAGTCTCTATTATGTTTTTGGCCACATTGTTCATGATTGCAAGCGGATGGGCTGGGCTGGGCTGAGCCCTATTCGCTTCTGACATTAACCCCTGAGCTGTCAACATTGGGTGGAAGCATTAGGATGACCAAGGACATTGTTAACGTGTTATTAACCCATTAGTTCCAGTTACTGTAGTATAGTTTAGGGTTACACCCCACAACATTTGCAGGGATAATATAGAGGTAGCAAAGCATTTTATAGCAAGAGCGGTATTAAAATGCATCACTGTTACAGGGTCTTAACCTGTAAAAGCTGTTCAATGTAGCTCTAGCGTGTGTAACCCTAGCTGAGTTGTACTGGGATCGCCCCATAGCAATACACTCTGATCGCAATTGGATACGATGTATCATGAATACCCACACCGCATTGTGTCAATATCAGGGCAGATCCTGCCCGTATCGATGCCTACTGAATCTAGGTTATGTCTCTGTTGTCCGGTAAGACACCAAGATGAAAAGATATTTGAGGTTCTGTATTCTGTGTCCAAAATATAGAAAATCTTTAAGGAATAAACAAACAATTATGTTTCACTCTAAATGTGTGAAAATATTCAATCGATACAATACTCCACGTAATTTCTTACTTTATTATTTATGAACCTATAACTGCATAAACCTGATTAAATATACCCTATGATATTTTATCTACAAGAGTAATTCTAATGCATAGAATTATGCGATGGGTAAGAATGATAAAGACTGCAGGTATGAGAATGTAACGCTATTTGACAGATGGAAAATTCTTTAATATTTGAAATACACAACGGGTTTAGAATCAGCAAAAATGACAATTAATATTATGCATGTATCACTCAAGGAGGTTAACGTATTTGTGCTCTAGACTTTGCTTCGTTAAACAAGTCCACCTTAAATATTCTAATCTACATGTTAGAAAGTCACATCACCCCCTTAGGCAACCAACTAGGGAGCTCATTCCCACTGACAGCAATCCGATTAGTGAACAGTCTATAGGAGTATTCATCATTCATGACAATATTAAATGCCTTTTTCCTCCACTGCCTTCCCTCTTGCCAGGCTCATCTAGCCGCACTATCAATTAACAAGATTTCCAAGTGCCAGCCTTAATATATAGTGAGTTTGAGAGGAAATAAATTGAGTCTTTAAAATCCTTTAGGTTACATTTATTCTATTAGTAGGAATTTCATTCCATTATCCTGTATTGTATCTTAGATGAAGGGTGAGAAATGATACAGCAGTTTGCTATTGGATTAAGTGTAATGCTACTGCAACACATATGTGTGTGGTGAGATATATATATATAAGCAAAAACCGATGGCAACCTGCATATACCACATGTACAATAGTGTTACCTGGGTGCAAAAAATCCAAAATATGGTGTACAAGTCAAAAATAGGACGCACTCCAGGATTTAGGTGAAAAAAGTAAAATCGATGGTTTATTCAAGATGCATATAAAAGAGAGATGTGCCTATGGGCACATCTCTCTTTTATATGCATCTTGAATTAACCATCGATTTTACTTTTTTCACCTAAATCCTGGAGTGCGTCCTATTTTTGACATATATATATATATATATATATATATAATATATATATATATATATGATCTATGATATAAATGTGGTTATTTCTTTGTATCAAGCCCAGCGGCCTTTCCCATCACGCTACGATTGGCCATCTCCACTCCCGTGTCCTTGCACAGCCTCCCCATTGTCAGGGTTATTTATTATGACGTGTATTTTCTTTTACTATATATATATATAAATATATCACTAATGACAGTGCCTCCAATACCAATGTTGTAATTTGGTTATTTACCCTTAAAAATAAGGATTAATAACCAATCAATGAATATACGTCTTAACAAATATATTGCGCGTTATCGCAAGTTCTTTTGAGGCTATGTAGATATTTTTAGACACAATAAAATCATTAAAGATGATATGAGACTGCGCAACGGTAAAACAATTCAAGTAAAAATACTGACACCAGCGGGGCTCTGTACTCTAGGGCACCCAGGACACATTATTACATAATCCTGACTCTAGGCTTGTACACAGGTGATAGCAGTACACTTTATGGGCTCCTAAGGGTGGGATGAGTCTTTTCCTCACACTAATTTATTTGTGTAAGACTGCATATCAAGTGGTTGATTTGTAAATATTGTCCTGATGAAAGTTCCCAAAGGAACTGAAATGTTGATTATAATAAGGATTAATAAATTTATATTTTTTTGCAAGAAAAAAAACCTTGGAGAGCTGGCATCTCTGTGGATTTACATATATGCATGTTACGACGTCTAGAGGGTCGAAGCGACAATCTCTTTATTTAGGGACACTACCACCAAAAAAATTATAGGTCCTTATTTTGTTTGTTTGACTCTATGCATCGATCACTGGCTCTCATTATTGTATTGTGTGGGATGTGGACATCTCTCCAGTGGGTAGATTAGAAGTGTTTTAACCCTTTCGCTGCTGAGGCATTTCCTGCCTGTGTGCTGAGCTCATTTTTACCGTTTTGTGCTCATCATGTTTAAATGCGATTTGAAGTCAAGTTTTATTATATGACCAAGACAAATTATATATCCTTTTTTCAGCAGACTCCACAGATTCAAAATATATCATTATTATGTGTATAAGTAAAGATTTAAAAAAAAAAAAGAAAAAAAAAAGGGGGAAAAAAAGTAAAATTTTGTTAAAATTCAGAAGAACAACATTGCATATTTTTTTCTATCTACACTTTATGACCAGAACTATTGTGGTTATATATTGATACATTAGGTGCCTTTTTAAAAATGGTGTAATGGAGAATATTTCATGTTTTTTTTGTACAAAAATATGCAGTTTTCTAAAAATCTAAAAAATCTGCTTTTTTCTTATGTCATGACTCATTGTATGTAATACATAAAATTAGTATATCTAAACCAATTGAAATGGAAAAGCTATATATTTTCTGAAACTAGACAAAATTCTGCAAAAAAAGAGACCTTTATGACACATTTTTAAATTTATTTTGTTATTCATAACTTTATTCAACAAACATCATATTTAATGTAAAAAAAAAAATCCTAATAGGTCAAGATTTATATTGCATAATTTCATATTAATTCTTGGGGTAAAATATTTTTGTTTTGCTTAACTATATAAATATATCCCTCCTATAAAATAATAGATCCAATTTGATTGCATAGATCAAGTTTAGGCAGCGTTGGAGGTGCTAATTTGCACCGTGCGCAAAATAAATTTAGAGAAGCTTTTTATGCCGGTTTTTGAAAGGAGGCATACCTGCAATTAAATGGCTCTAGCTCAACAGGGATCGAAAATATGCCAAATAAAGTATATATCCGGACAAAGTAGACTTCCAGATGAATCAAACGTGGGGTTACTTATTATTCTATCATAAATATTGAGCCCGCAACAACTTGTGGAATTTGGATTTGTGCTAAAAAAATAAATGTAAATTCCACATGCTGTTGCGCCCTCTATTTTTATGATAGAATTTTATTTAAGCCCTCATTTGATTCGTCTGGGTGTCTAGTTTCTCCTAATATATACTTTATGTGGTCTGTTTTAATTTTCTGTTGGGCTAGAGACATTTAAATGCCTTCTTAAAAAAAAAAAAAAAAAAAATTCACAAAATTTTCCCCATGAATTTTGATCAACAATTATGTAGTCTATCAACAATTGTATAGTGACTCAAAATGCTGCACAAACACACAACAAGCCCGCCACACATTTTACATTCACTCAAATCAGTTGGATTGGCACATGGGGCATCCATGTGAGCAGTAACGCCACGTCAAGGCCCCAACCAGGTTACTGACCATTCACACATCTTTCACATCTGTTTCACTCACCGAATCACACACCTTTCATGCAAGAAGCTAGTAAAAGTTGAGTGAGTGACGTTAAGGGGGCAAAGAAGGGAAAAGTGCAGAAACACGGAAGGGGAAAAGAGAAAGATAATGAGGATTAGAGGGGGTGGAATAGAAACACCCCCCCATTCACATCTGTTTCACTCACTGAATCACACACCATTCATGAAAGAAGATAGGTAAGGGAAGTGGGTGAAGGGAAGGGGCAAAGAAAAGGGCAGAGACAAAGAAGTTGAAGACACACCATTAACACCGCAGTTCAATCTGTCTTCAGAGGCTCCTTTCTACATCTGACGTACGGAGGACATCAGATTGTTGGGGATGGGGCAACCTATTTTATTGTATGTGGGGTGAATTACATTATAACTGGGGGTGGGTAGTGAACTGTAGGTGGGTAGTGAAACGTGGTGGGTATTGAACCGGAGTGGGTAGTGAAACGTGGTGGGTAGTTTTTTTATTAACGCTTGAATTAACACTGCTATAAAATAATGGGCTGGTTTTGGTTTGTTTTTTTATTTGGGAAAATTTAGAGGAATAGCACTATCCAGGAATAAATGCCAGCATGATCCGGGCAAGCTCTGTCCAGATTACACTGCACTGTGTCCATCAGAATGTCATCAAGATCTGCAAAGATCTTAACGGTGCTATAGCCAGATTTATCAAGAAGCACAAAATCAGTGGCATACCTCAACCTGAAATCTGTTTGTTCTCAGCCGAGAAACAATTCGTCCCGGTATGCCACTAGTAATGTGTCACTGTATGATAAATCTTGAAGCAATCAGGCACACAAAGACCTGGTTTGGAGGGGCAGTCAGGGCAGTGAAGGCGGCTTTCCTTACGCCGCCCTTGGCGCGCGCAAACCCGACACCTTTTACATGGGGTCACTCTTTTCTCAGTTGGTGGAATGTAGCCTGGAAAGTGGCGGTCACGCAACCTAATTACATCTTCCACCTCTTCAACAATGGGAGCATTCTCTTCTGGACAGAGAAGGGACTCGATAACAGATTCCTGAAATTTTAGGAATGTTATCCGTCGGGCATGAGTGGCCTGATACAAGATGAATGCGTTAAGCATTGACATCTGTATCAGATGGACTGCCAGCTTTTTGTACCATACATATGCCTTGCGAGAAGCGAGATATGGTACAAGCATCTGGTCAGACTTGTCTACGCCCCCCATGTATCGATTATAATCCTGTACACATAGGGGTTTCATGATAGGGGAATCTCTCCATCTGACGTGAACTGCAGATGTGCATTCATTATGTATCGTTGTAAGTAAATGCACATCCTTTTTGTCTGTGTATTTCACAGCCAGCAGTTCACCGCAGCGCAAGGCAGATGTTTCTCCTCTTTTGCTTCCCAAACTGTGTTGTTGGAAAGCCTTTCCTATTCGAACGGATCGTGCCACAGGCTCCAGTACCATTGCTGTACAAAAATTTGTACAGCGGCACACCCGTGTAAAAGTTATCTGTATAAATACAGTAACCTTTACCGAATAGTGGATAAGCGAGGTCCCACACTATTTTTTCAGTGGTGGAGAGGGCGGGGGGCAGTCAGGGGGGGCCAGCTGCGAGTCCTTGCCAGTGTATACACGAAAGCGATACATGTATCCACTGGAGCTTTCGCACAGTTTATAAAGTTTTATCCCATACCGAGCTCGCTTCGAAGGGAGGTACTGCTTGAAAACAAGACGTCCCTTATAAAGCAGCAAGGACTCGTCGACTGACAAGTTTTGGCCTGGAGTGTATAACTCTTCAAATCTTGCCATTAGATGGTCAAGAAGTGGCCGCAACTTGTACAGTCGGTCGTGATCTGGGTGGTCACGGGGCAAAGCATTTGCATTATCATTATAATGCAAATACCGCAGGAGCAATAAATATCTGTCCCTGCTCATAGTAGCAGGGAAGATAGGGGTGGTTTGGGTACTCTTTTTTGACCAGTATGAGGCTATGCTGGGTTTTTGCACAATCCCCATCTGCAGAGTGAGGCCCCAGAACTTCCTCATCTCTGGCAAACTGGTTGGGGTCCATTTACGCGCCCTCGCACTTGGCAACAATTCTGCCCCTAGACCTTGAAAATATTGTTCGGCATACAGATTGCTCTGCTGAACAATAAATTCCAAGAACCCATCATCTATATATAGTTGAAAAAAGTTGATGGGTTCAAAATTAGTGGTGTCCACTAGTATACCAGGATTGCCAGAAAATTGTGGCAATTCTGGCTGGACCATATTAGGGGAGGTCCAGTCAGATCCTGGTTCAGGCATCGCCACAGCCTGTGTTGCAGATACCCCTGCAATAGGCCTTTGGGCCGGTGCAGGATCAGGTAGTGCAACTACAGACCGTGCGGTCCCTGCACTACCACGGGAGCACCCTGGTAACTCCGTGCGGCCACGCCGTGGCTCATCACGTAGTTCTTCGTCACTGGAACCGTCACTATCTGATGATGCTCCAGGGACAAAGTCACTGCCTGAATCTTCAAAAGATTCATCAGCGCTGGGATCAGAGTCTGACATCATAAGGACGTCAGCTGCTTCCTCAGCGCTTAGAAACCTTTTAGCCATAATTTGCTTTCTGAAAATGTATTTTCAAAAGAAAATTACGCCGTTTGATAGTATCTATATATATATATGGTGTATATATATATATGCACGTGTGTGTGCGTATATAATATATTCTATATATATTGTGACGTTTGGGGGCCCACAGAGCACGTGCACAATGTCTTTCACAAACAAAACAGTTTTATTCACCCTTTCAGGGCAGTCAAAAAGGCAACATAATAAGTACACGCTTGGGTTCAGCGAAATTAAAGCAAAGTCCTGATCTTCAGCACTAATAAACAGAGAAATAATAGTGGCTCACCAACGCTTTAAACCGTCCCAACCTAGGGAATCCTTTCCCCAGTATGTAGAAGCCTCTCCAGCAAGGCACAGCACGTCTCCTGCTTTTGGAACACAAACACACAGCTTCCACTGATTACTTTCCTTTTCCTGAAATCCCACCATCCTCTCTGGGAGCTGCTGGCTTTAAAACTCTTCCTGGACAGGAAGATTAACCCTGTGGTTGCCCTTAAAGGGTCCACAACCCAAATAGGGGTGAAACATAGTGTCCATCCAGGACCCAGCCCTGCCGACCTCTACAATATATATATATATATAAGTGTGTGCGTGCGCGTGTGTGCGCGCGTGCGTGTGTGCGTGTGCGCGTGTGCGTGTACGCGTGTGTGCGCGCGTGTGCGTGCGTAAATATGTATATATATGTGTGTGTGTGCGTATATATGTATATATATGTGTGTGTGTGTGTGTGTGTGTGTGTATGTATATGTATATATATATATATATATAATGTGTGTATTAGCAATTTATCACCTATTTTATGGAGACAGCCTCTGCGACACTAACACCTCACAATCCACATGCAGACTGAGGATAGAAATAAAAAAATTATCAAGATTTGAAAAATTCATTCCCCGTAATTGGCTGGAGGGTCAATCACTAGGTTACGGGGTCATTTTAGGGTTATATTTCTATCCTCAGCGGCCATGTTGGAGGTGGCAGTGACAATTGTGACAGCTAAGTGATCATTGTTACTACAGTGATCACATAGCTGTAACAATAAAATGTGAAATAAAATAATAAAAAGGGGATTGTAATTTTATTAAATGTGGGGTTTGGGGGCATCTGGGCAGTTTTGATTTTTTTACTACCCTTAGAGACCCTGTGTGTGGTGTTTTTTACTTTATTGCTTTTTTTTATTTGTTTTTTACATTTTATATTATAATGAGGCACACCGTTGGAAAGCTCAGGCTCTGGGCTTTCCATCGGTGCCTCATTTATCACTGCAGCCCTTACCGATGAGGAGATAGAGAGGTCCTAAGGACCTCTCCCCCCTCCTCCTAAGGGCGGTCTATGCGGCTGTTGAAAGTGACGTCATCACGCCAGGCGTGATGACGTCACCGTGACTCCCATGATCCCACAGTGAGGGCTGACATCCCGGATGTCGGTCCCTCACTGTTTGCCGCCGGGGATCTCCGCCACAACGCCGCTTTGCTGCCGGGAGGATTGGACGCGCTGAGCGCGTCCTCCGCACAGCAGCGGGAACTTCCTGGACGCGCTCAGCGCGTCCGTAGCAGCGAAGTGGTTAAACTGATTGTATTTTCTCATTCAGCTGACATCTCTTATTTCAAGTAGCCTAGAGAACATAATACACCCCTGCTGCCATATTTAACCATTCCCTCCTCCAGCTCTTTAACTGTTAAATACTGTAGGAGATAAAGCACAGCCATAAAGTAAAACATTTGCACTGATTTTGGTAAATGTTGCATCATCAGAAAACTCCTCAAAATGGAAGCAGGAGATAAAAAACATAAATTAATTTTTTCCTTTTTGCATGCAATTACCGTATTTTTCGCTCCATAAGATGCACTTTTCTCCCCCCAAAAAGTGGGGGGAAAAGTGGGTGCGTCTTATGGAGCGAATGCCCCATGATATGCCTCAGCTCACCTGTCGCCGCCGCGTTAGGCTCCCTCTGAGCGTGCGTCCGGCGGCAGGAAGCTTGGGCACTCGCCTGGGAGAGCCACGTGACTGCGATCTCGCGAGATCGCGGTCACGTGGCTCCCCCAGGCAAGTGCCCAAGCTTCCTGCCGCCGGACGCACGCTCAGAGGGAGCCTAATGCGGCGGCGACAGGTGAGCGGAGGCATATCCATGAGCTGCTGGGGCACATCCATGAGCGAGCTGGGGCACATCCATGAGCGAGCTGGGGCACATCCATGAGCGAGCTGGGGCACATCCATGAGCGAGCTGGGGCACATCCATGAGCGAGCTGGGGCACATCCATGAGCGAGCTGGGGCAAATCCATGAGCTGGGGCATTATCCATGAGCTGGGGGACAGTATCCACGAGCTGGGGCATATCCATGTGCTGGGGCATATCCATAAGCTGGGGGGCATATCCATGAGCTGGGGGGACAGTATCCATGTGCTGGGGTATATCCATGTGCTGGGGCATATCCATGAGCTGGGGGACAGTATCCATGTGCTGGGGCATATCCATGAGCTGGGGGCAGTATCCATGAGCTGGGGGACAGTATCCATGAGCTGGGGGCAGTATATCCATTATTACACTATTTGATTTCAGAATATTTATTTTCCTGTTTTCCTCCTCTAAAAACTAGGTGCGTCTTATGGTCAGGTGCGTCTTATGGAGCGAAAAATACGGTACTTCAGTCAAAGAAAAAAATCAGCATGTGTTTTATATGGTGGTTTTGTTTGTAATGCACAAGTAATCTAGTTGTAGCTTATGTAAGTGGTAGAGTATTAATTGAATCCTTGGAGTGCATCTCTGTGGACACACACAAACATACAGTATATTTATATAAATATAATCCTGACATTACCCAGGCGTCATTAGCAAAAGTCCGAAGTGAAATGAAATTTTGGACTTTACCCGGGTAATCTGCAATGTATCCAGAGGCCTCTGGGTACTCTGGTTTTCTGCACTGTTTTAACCGGGTAATTCGCACACGTTTCTGGATAAAGTGAGATGTGCAACGAAACATCGTCCTTTATCTGGGTAATCTGCAAAGTATCCAAACGCCTCTGGGTACTGCGCTTTTCTTGGGTTTTCAGCAGGTTACAGTTGACTGAATTCTGAAGATTACCCGGGTAAAGCTGCAAACTGTTATCTGACTGATAACAAAATTGTGTTTTTTGTTATTTTTAATTAAATTGTATCCAGTCACAAACCACACTAACTGTCATGTAACTCTGTGCTTTAATTGTCTGAAAATTAATTTATGAAGATAAAGATATGATATAAAGTGTAACCTAATTGTTATTATGTTTTATAAATGATAAATTAGCACACATGACACATAATAAAGATCATGTAACTCTTTCACATTCATATACAGTGGCAAGAAAAAGTATGTGAACCCTTTGGGATTACGTGGAGTTTTGCATGAATTGGTCATAAAATGTGCTCTGATCTTCATCTAAGTCACAGCAATTTGAAAAACACAGTCTGCTTAAAATAATACAACACAAACATTATATGTTTTCGTGTGTTTATTGAACATAACATGTAAACATTCACAGTGCAGGGTGGAAAAAGTATGTGAACCCCTAGCCTAATGACTTCTCCATGAGCTAATTGGAGCCAGGAGTGAGCCAACCTTGAGTCCAATCAGTGTGATATTATTGGATGTGTTGCTGAAAGCTGTCCTGCCCTTTAACCACTTGAATGCTAAGGACGCGCTCAGCGCGCCCTCAGCATTCCCGCTGGTATGCGGAGGACGCGCTGAGCGCGTCCTCCATCGGGGTCAGCGTTCGGCCGGGTTCCGGCCGATCGCTGGCCCCTCCGGTGCGGGCTGACATCCTGGATGTCAGCCGCGCATCCGGACCAGCAGCCGCCATTATTAGGTGTCATCGCGGGGGCGCGATGACACCTAATTCAGGCGCCCCCCCCGCATGTGCGGAGGAGGCGCCTGAAAGGGAGGGGGGGAGGTCCTTCGGACCTCTCTCCCTCCCGATCGGCGGCGCACAGGGGCTTAACCCAGGCATCATTTGGAAGGGCACAGCCTGCCCTTCCAAATGATGCCTGGCATTAACCCCTGGGGAGCTGGATCGCGAATCGGCGCTGAAAAGCGCCGGTTCGCGATCCTTTCCCGGAGCTGGCCGACATCTTGGATGTCGGCCAAGCTTCCGGGAACTCCCCCAGAGGACTGGCGTCATCGTGCGTAGCACGATGACGCCAGTCCTACAGTTAACCCCTAACTGCCACCAAGTGTGGAGATAGGGAGTTCATTGGAACTCCCTATCTCCCGATCCGTGGCAGTTAGGGGTTAAATTTTGATATGGTTGGATCGGCCAGAGCATGGCCGTTCCAACGATACCAAACATGAAAGTTAAAAATTTTGTAAAAAAAAAAAAAAAAAAAGAAAAAGAAAATAAAAAAAAATTAAAAACAAAATTAAAAAAAAAAAATAAACACTTTTTTTTTATTTTTTTTGGTTTGTTAGTGTAGCAATATTGTTCCCATTTCAATTATAATGTGAACAATGATGCTGCACTAACGATTTTTGTATGCGGTGCGTTTGTTAAAAATAGTGTCATTTTCCCCAAAAAAAAATGTAACGAGACCCCATCTCTAATTTTTTTAACAAGCGCACCCCATACAAAATATAACCGCAATTGCTCGCATGTTAAAATGTGGAAAAAAACACTTTACACATTGTAAATTATTGAAAATACATATTTTATTGCATTTTTTGTTATAATATACAGACATGACATAACGTATACATATAATAATGACATATTATGAATCTACCGAGTCTGACGGAAAGAACGATATATAATATGTCGGTGTGATATACTAAAATAAGCCTTAAAAACACGTTTAAACATGATGCGCAAAACAGGTAAAAAATGACCTCAGCACAGGGGCGGGAAAAGCCTCAGCAGCGAAAGGGTTAAAAACACACACCAGTTTTGGGTTTACTGGTTTCAAGAAGCACTGCCTGATGTGAACCATGCCTCGCAGAAAAGAGCTCTCAGAAGACCTACGATCAAGAATTGTTGACTTGCATGAAGCTGGAAAGGGTTACAAAAGTATCTACAAAAGCCTTGATGTTCATGTGTCCACGGTAAGACAGACTGTCTACAAATGGAGAAAGTTCAGCACTGTTGCTACTCTCCCTAGGCATGGTCGTCCTGTAAAGATGACTGCAAGAGCACAGCGCAGAATGCTTAATGAGGTAAAGTAGAATCCTAGAGTGTCTGCTAAAGACTTACAGAAATCTCTAGCACATGCTAACATTTTTGTTGACACATCTACAATAAGGAAAACATTAAACAAGAATGGAGTACATGGGAGGACACCATGGAGGAAACCATTGCTGTCCAAAAAGAATATTGCAGCACGTTTGAAGTTTGAAACAGAGCACCTGGATGTTCCACAGCACTACTGGCAAAATATTCTGTGGACAGATGAAACCAAAATTGAGTTGTTTGGAAAAAACACACAATACTATGTGTGGAGAAAAAAAGACACACCAACATCAAAACCTTATCCCCACTGTAAAACATGGCGGAGGGAGCATCATGGTTTGGGGCTGCTTTGCTGCCTCAGGGCCTGGACGGATTGTTGTCGTTGATGGAAAAATGAATTCCAGAGTTTATCAAGACATTTTGCAGGAAAACATAAGACCATCTGTCCGCCAACTGAAGCTCCGCAGAGGATGGGTGATGCAACAGGACAATGACCCAAAGCATACAAGTAAATCAACAAAAGAATGCCTTCAACAAAACAAAATACGCCTTCTGGAGTGGCCCAGTCAACCCGATTGAAATGCTGTGGCATGACCTTAAGTGAGCGATTCACACCAGACATCCCAAGAATATTGCTACACTGAAACAGTTTTGCGAAGAGGAGTGATCCAAAATTACTCCAGATCGTTGTGCAGGTCTGATCTGCAACTACAGGAAACGTTTGGTTGAGGTTATTGCTGTCAAAGGAGGGTCAACCAGTTATTAAGTCCAAAGGTTCACATATTCCACCCTGCACTGTGAATGTTTACATGTTCTGTTCAATAAAAACATGAAAACATATAATGTTTGTGTTGTATTATTTTAAGCAGACTGTGTTTTTCAAATTGTTGTGGTTTAGATGAAGATCAGAGCACATTTTATGACCAATTCATGCAAAACTCCATGTAATCCCAAAGGGTTCACATACTTTTTCTTGCAACTGTAAGAAGCATATCCTGTTACTCTGTATATTCATTATATCCGGAATACATTTTTAATGTTTGTCTTTTGCCATTTTCATTGATAATATCCATAGATAATAGCAAAATTCACTTTTACCCAAGCGGGGTTGGATGCTCTGCAGATTACCCAGGTGAAGCTGTGGATAGTCCTCAGATTACCCGGGTGAAGTGACTTGCACATTATCCGGGTAAAGTGTGAATTTCCAGACTGTTACCCAAGGGCAGTTGGTTAGTCCTAAAATTACCCAGGTAAAGGCTGAAATATTCATTTTTTTGCAGCTTTACCCAGCGGTTTTGGGTAATGTCAGGATTACCCGGGTAATCCTAGGATTAACCGCACTTCGGGCTTTACCCGTAACATATATATACAGTATTATACTAAGGTACAAATTATGCACACGGTATTCATTTTCTTTAAAATACTGGAAATTGTAGCTGAATATTAATAACACTTCCTCCTCATATCATTTTTTGTTTTACTATTTTTATGGTAAGTTTTTTAAGGATACAGCATACGTATCATCCTGAGAGTTTTCACAAGACAAATGATACAACGGTCCTGCCAAAATATTCATGCAGGGCACAAGGGACATCTTCAATTTCAAGAACAAAAAAAGACTAAAAGGCAGACAGCTTAATTGTTGTCATATCAGTTGGAGCATCGCTGTAGTGTTATTTTAAGCACTTAAATTGACTGTTCATTTCATTAGACCATTATTATATTTAATAATATTAAGTTATTAATAACACTTTAAGACAAAAGACTTCCCCCTTGATATCTGTATTGTACTTTCAACAATCCTTTCCATTCCATTAGAAAAAGGGCACCTTCATAGATTTGTGCCTTTTATATATAAAGCTCTAAAGGGGAACTGCCCTGCTGTTCGGTGTTTTCATTCGGCAGTTTTTTTCAGGCCAGTCCCATAGGCTTCAATGTTTAAAATATTCCCGTTTCTACTCAATATCTAATAAACCATTTATTTTAATCTGCAGTAAAAAGTCTCTTTATTTATTTATTTTTAGGATCTTTTATGCATTTTTTGGGATTTTTCCGGCAAAATTTATTTCTGTTTTTTTTTTAAAAGCGTTTTTTCTTTTTTTTTTGTAACAGGCCTTTTTATTATTCATATGATCTCATATGTTAATTTCCGACATTTTCGTTCAGTAGTTTTTTTGCAAACAGTGTTTCAATTTTGACAATTTCAATCGCATTGGTTTTTGTTTTTTCTGTTGGTCTGCGCTGTGTTTGGCGGCTAGTCGGCTCGTTTTTTTACCACATGTTCGGTGTGTTTTTTGCGGCAGTTCTGGTGGGTTTTCAGCGGGTGTTCGGCAGTTTTCCCTGCACTCCAGGGACCCTGCAGTGAATACTGAATTCACTGCATGGTGGCGAAATTTGATTCCCCGAACGAGAGAGCACCGAAATATCTATCCTGGGTGGCGAGTATGTACCATTAGGTGACTCGCCCAAGGACATTTACTTCAGAGGTGTTCTTGCCGGGATTCGAACCTGTATCTCCACAGTCTCCACGGCTGTAGAGAAGTGACCAGCCAGCAATCAGACCTCACTTCTGTAACCCTGTAGTATGGCAAAGAATCTGTAAAGAGATGCTTTCTGCAGGCTGATATCCCTGGCAAATCTATAGCTGTCTTTGCAGAGCACCGGCTGGCCTAACTTTTTTGTGCCTTCCCCAGTCTGTGTGCCCTAGACATGTGCACAGCACAAAATTTCGTTTTGAACTAATGCATTAGTACTAAAATGCAATTTATTTAGTTGCTAAAGAAATTCGTTTTCAGTTCTTTAGTATGAAAACTAATTTCATTCATCCGAAAACCAGTGGATACAATTACTATTATAGTGGCTCCTCGGAGGGCTGAGATCGCTGCTTGTTACAGTATCTCTCACTCTCAGCACAATGTGGGCCATATTATATAGCTGGTGCTAACATAACCAGAGCTGTTGTAAACTTCCCAGAGCTATTATAGCCTATGGAGGTTTTCAGTTACAACAGCTCTGGTTAAGTTAGCACCAACATTGCAATACTGCCTGTGTCAGGCAAAGCTGTTACAGTAACTGACTGCTGCTCATCACAGCGCTCAGAGTTTCAGTAAAACTAGTAAATAATATTTTTTATATATAAGACGTTAGAACAATATTATTTTCTTGTTTTACTGAAACTCTGAGCGCTGTGATGAGCAGCAGTCAGTTACTGTAACAGCTGAGCCTGATACATTGTACTGAGAGATAATGTAACAAGCAGCCGATCTCCGCGCTCACAGCCACTGGATTTAAAGGGCTAAAAAAAAAAAGGCTCCTCTCTGTATAATGTTTAGAACATCCTCCTGCATTAATTAATACCCCTCTCTGTATAATGTATACAACATCCACCTGCATTAATTAATACCCCTCTCTGTATAATATATAAAACATCCTCCTGAATTAATGTCCCTCTCTGTATAGAACATCTTCCTGCATTGGCATGTGGAGGGTGCAGAACTTCGGATGTTGCGATGTTGCGCTCTTCATTGCTGGTCTCCTTCACTCATCAATATAATATCACAAAGAGGACTGAAACTAAAATGTAGTGCATTTTATTTTAGTTTCTTTCGTTTTTTGTACTGAGCAGTTTCGTTTCTCTTGAGTCATACTAAAACTAAATTATCCCAAAATTCGGACTAAATCGCTTTAGTACTAAAACGAATGCACATGTCTAGTGTGCCCTAAAGCAATCAAATTGAATTGTAAAGCACATGTAGACAGGAGAGGCAATGCCTCCCCTGTCAACCCAAACGTTGCTCATTGCCGCTTCTCATCTCTGGTTAGAAACATAGAAAAATGTCGGCAGATAAGAACCTTTCGGCCCATCTAGTCTGCCCAATTACATGGATACTTTACCTGGATTTCTCTTTTGTTTAGGATAGCCTTATGCCTATCCCATGCTTGCTTAAATTCAATTACTGTTTTGGCCTCTACCACTTCTACTGGAAGACTGTTCCATGTATCCACCACCCTCTCAGTAAAATAATGCTTTCTGATGTTACTTTTAAACCTTTGCCCCTCTAATCTAAGACTATGTCCTCTTGTTTTGCTACTTTGTTTCCTTTTAAATATACTCCCTTCCTCTACCTTGTGGATTCCCTTTTACGTTTGTAAATGTTTCTATCATATCTCCTCTGTCTTGTCTTTTTTCCAAGCTGTACATGTTAAGATCATTAAGCCTTTCCTGGTAACTTTTCTCCTTCAAGCCGTACACCATTTTAGTAGCCCTTCTCTGAACTCTCTCTAAGATGTCTATATCCTTCTGGAGATACGGTCTCCAGTACTGCACACAGTACTCCAAGTGAGGTCTCACCAGTGCTCTGTACAGTGGCATGAGCACTTCCCTTTTCCTACTGCTAATACCTCTCCCTACACAACCAAGCATTCTGCTAGCATTTCCTGCTGCTCTATTACATTGACTACTTACCCTTAGATCCTCTGAAATAATAACCCCTAAATCCCAACCCTCAGATGTTGAGGTTAGGACTGTATCAAATATTCTATATTCAGCCCTTGGGTTTTTACGTCCCAGGTGCATTATCTTGCACTTATCCACATTAAAACTCAATTGCCATAGCTCCGACCATAGTTTGCATACAGCAGCAATTAAGAACTCTGCCTCCCGTTCCGCAACCTGTCAAACGTTATGACCCATACACCCTGCTCCAGGTTGACAGGTTGCGTGTGCAGCAGTGAGGCTCTGCTCACCACTGCTTCAGAAGGCACATCGTATATGTTATGAAGCATACGAGACAGAAAAAAAAATGTCATACGTGCTTAAAATCCTTTTCATAGCTTACAAAATTGGATTTTTGGTTAATTTCAATGGCCATTAGGAGTGTAAGAATTATGGTTGACTGTTAGGCCTCATTCACATATATACGTGTTTATATTTTATTTTGCGTATGTGGGCATATCCGATTGATTTGGCGCTTTTAGGATGTGTTCGGCAGTTTATCTGATCGATTCAGCATTTTTTTTGGCAGTTTTTCAGATCGATTTGGTGGTTTTTGAGCTGTTTACAGCTGAGTTTGGCGGGTTTATCAGCGGTGTTCGCTGTATAGATTCAGTGCAATTCGGGGACCCTACGGTGAATGCTGAATTTATCACAGGGTCGGCAAATTTGGGGTGCCGAAGTGCGAAACTTCGCTGAAATTTCGGTGCTCTCAGAATGCAAAATGTCTTTTTTTTTCTATGTTCTAAAGCAGTGGAATTATTTGCTTGTAACACGAGGAATGCCACTGCACTACTTCACCTTCTTATTTCCCACACTCTGGGCAAGGTTGGACTTAATGGACAACAACACAATCTGTTGCCCTGCTGCAAGGAGAGGCAGGGGTCATTTGGACCCCCGTATCGCCATTTTTTACTCCCCACTTGATCAAGACAAGTGTCATTAGACAGGCTAGAGTCTGGCCTTACCAATTATACTAAACATTATCGTGTGAAATATTAGAAAAGGGTGAAAGAAAAATGAAAAAAAATACAAAGGGAATTTTTTTTTGTTTTGTTGTAGGCTGTGACATTGTCCATTTTTCACATGTAAAATGAGGAATACCGCTGCCATTACTCACCTTCTCATTTCCCACGCTGGGAGCAAAAAGATTTCAGTTTGTTTTTCAATTGCGTTGTACAGTTTATAGGTCACATTAAGGCTGGGGTCAGACGAGCGCACTGACTGCGCACAGTAACGGACGTACTTTTTAACTCATGAGATTGTGGTTACATGGTATCAGTTAATTTTGATGTTGAGAAAAAGAAAAAAAAACTGTATGCAGTTGTTTCTCTATGTCCATCTAGCTTTTTCACGTTGATGCCATTTTGGCGTCTGTTGCAACATGCATTAACATGCGTTAAAAATTGCGCACGTGCTTCGTGTGTTGTTCTCTATTGACTCCTTCGAAAAGCTACAACGGACAGCAAACAGTGCGGTCAGACGGACGCAAAAGGTGTGCTCGTCTGATGCGGGCATAAGGATGGAAAAAGTTCTGAAATGATGTATCTTTGTCTCAATTTTTTACATCGCAGAAACCTGACATTTTAACCCTTTCGCTACTGAGCCATTTCACACCTCTGTGCTGAGCTCATTTTTACCGGTTTCGCTCATGTTTAACCACGTTTTGAAGCCTTATTTTAATATATGACCCAGACATATTATATATCGTTCTTTCCGGCAGACTCGGAAGATTCATAATATATCATTACTATATGTATACGTCATGTCCTGTCTGCATATTATAACAAAAAAATTCAATAAAATTTTAATTTTCAATAATAATTTATTATGTGTAAAGTGTTTTTTTTTCACATATTAAAATGCGATCGTTTGCGGTTATATTTTCTATGGGATGCGCTTGTTAAAAAAATTTGAAATGGGGACTCGTTACATTTTTTTTTGGGGAAAATTTCGCTATTTTTAACAAACGCACCGCATACAAAAATCAGTAGTGCAGCATCATTGTTCACATTATAATTGAAATGGGAACAATATTGCTGCATTAACAAATCAAACAAAACCAAAAAAAACTTGTTTTATTTTTTTTTTATTTTTATTTTAATATTTTTTTTTTTTACTTTTACATGGTCATGTTTGGTATCGTTGGAAAGGCCATGCTCTGGCCTTAATTAACCGCTAGCTGCCACGGATCGGGAGATAGGGGGTTCATTGGAACCCCCTATCTCCACCATAGGGGGCAGTTAGGGGTTAATTGCAGAACTGGCGTCATCGCGCTATGCCAGTCATCAGGGGGATATCCCGGAAGCTTGGCCGTGAAATCTTGGCTTGGCAATGACATCTATCTCCCCCCCCCCCCGGGGTCCCGGAGTGCCGGGCTGACATGCAAGATGTCAGCCTGCACTGAGGGGGCCAGCAATCAGCTAGAATCCCAGCTGATTGCTGCCTCCTGTGCTAGGACGCGCTGAGCGCGTCCATAGCACAGGAGGAGCACTTGGCAGGACGCGCTGAGCGCTTCCTTAGCAGCCAAGTATTTAACAGGGGTGTGTAGACTTTTTCTATCCACTCTATTATGATAACCTCCCCCCCAAAAATAAATAGCTTGGTGGTGAACGGGTTTATAGGGATTCTAAATATTAACCCCTTCGCTGCGGCGGACGTGTGGGGAACGTCCTCATTGACTCCTGCTATATGCGGAGGACATTCCCCACACGTCGCCCGCAAGCGGGAGCCCCGGCGGAGATACTCACTTCTCTGTCCGGGGTCCCGTGGCGTTCTGGCTTCAGTGAAGCCAGGCGCTGAAGATAGGCCGGCCCCCGACGTCTGAAGTCATTTCCAGGCGACCCCCCCCCCCCGGCAATGCCGGGAGATCCTTTTGAATCCCTCTCCCTCCCGATCGGGAGGGTTTAGGCTAGGGTCAGACGAAAGCAGTTTTAACGTGCGTTTAGTCGCACGAAATCACGGCCGTGCTAGCAGCAAATGACGTCCAATGCCGGGAAACACACGAAGTACGGCCGCACGAAAGTTCGTCCGCGCAACGCAAGTGGCAAACGAATGCAGTTTTTCTAGAACGTCAAACCGCTAGTACGGACGTACAGAGTGCGCTGCGTCCGCTAGAGGCGTGTGTGCGTGATTGGGAGACGTCAGACACTGCTAATGTCCGGCCAACATAACGTCCAGACACAAAAAGTGTTTTATTAATGATCCGTACAAAATCACGGACGAAAAGGCGCATCGTATGACCGCTATCGCGTGTTCCGTGAAAAAATACGTCCATTCGTTCGAACGCACTTTTTCACTGACAACACGAAAAATGCGTTCGTCTGACACTAGCCTTACAGTTAAAAAAAAGGCCCCGCTTTGAAGGGCAGTGTCTGCCCTTTAAAGCAATGCCTTTTTTTAACCCCTTACGTGCCAGATCATGATCCAGCGCCGGTGGGGGCGGCCATCTTGGATGGCGGCTCCACCTCCGCGTTCCCCCTCGCCTCCTGACGTATCGCGCATAGCGCGATGTCAGATAGCCAGGGAACCCCTAGCTGCCCGGGGATTTCCCAAGGAAATCCCCTGGTGGAGATAAGGGGTTCCTTTGAACCAGAACCGTAGCAGCTAGGGGGTCATGGAGGGGATCATTCGAAAGGCCTGTGCATGGCCTTTTGAATGATACCAAACATGACCATGTTCAAAGTAATAAAAAAATAAAAAAAATAAAAAAAGGAAAAACATGTTTTTTTTGTATGTTGTTTTTATTAATGCAGCAATATTGTTCACATTTCAATTATAATGTGAACAATGATGCTGCACTAATGATTTTTTTCTATGGGGTGCGTTTGCTAAAAATCACGCAATTCCCCCCAAAAAAATTGAACAAGTCCCCATTTCTATTTTTTGTATAAGCGCACCCCATAGAAAATATAACCGCAAACGCTCACGTGATAAAATGTGAAAAAAAAACACTTTATACGCTGTAGATGATTAAAAATTCTAATTTTATTGCATTTCTTGTTATAATATACAGGCAGGACATGACGTATACATATAAAAATTATATATTATGAATCTGCCGAAAAGAACGATATATAATATGTCTGGGTCATATAATAAAATGTGGCTTCAAATCGCGTTTAAACATGAGCAAAAGCGGTAAAATTAGCTCAGCACACAGCGGTGAAATGCCTCAGCAGTGAAGGGGTTAAAGAGTTTTACTAGTAGTGTATTAGTATACCCTACAACATACTGAGTGAATAAACTCCTGGGGTAAAAATGGGAAAGTGGGCGCAGGGAGTGAGAGTAGGAAATCATTTTTAACCCCCTCAGTCCTTCCTTTCCCCTTATTTTTTTTAGCATTCATAGTTTGAAGTTTTTGTTGTTTTTACAATAGAAAGAAATACAAAGACAGAACCATAGAGTCAAAATGCCATGCTTCACTTTAAACTTGGACCTCTTTCCTCACATAAAGTATCGTGGAATTCTGCCCAGAATAAGGGTGATGTATTAGGTCCATATGTGCAAGCCCCATATGGGGTGCCCCATAGCCACAAGACTATGCACAAGTTAACTGTACCACTGCCACCGAAACACCCAGTAGATAAAGGCCAGGGGCAAAGTCCCAGCGTACTGTGAGTGGAAATGGCTACTGGAGAAAGTAATTCAAAATTGAAAAAAAGATTTAAGCAGGATGGCCATGTCTGCGGTATAGAAAAAGATTAAATAGTAAGAAAGTAAGTAAAGCATGGGGATAGACAGAAAAAAAAGAGGTGTGAGTGGGTATAAAGTTGGGGGAGGAGTAGGTTAGCTCACTAATGAGAGTAGCTTGGGGATCGATTTTCCACAAGCCCCATGTCACATAATAGGACTATGGTGCTCCAGTGCCCGTGGCCGCTGCTCCAGGACACCTTTTCCCTTCTTTAGCCCTAGAGATTGCTCCTTCAGGCCGGCGTCAAACGAATGCAGTGATCACGTCCGTGTTGCAGCACAGTTTAATGTCCGTCGTAGCATACAATCATGAGCAATAGAGACCCACACACGAAGTACGTGCGCACCGATCTGCGCACGCACGCACGTGGCTAACGGACGCAAGTTAGGCAAGAACATAAATCCGCTAGATGGACGCGCAGAGTGCGCCATGTCCGTGTAGCGTTCTGTGTGAGTGATGAGGAGATGTCAGACGCAGCGCATTTGCGACGTCCAGCACCTTTACGCACAAAATGGCTTTTCATATCCTTCTCAAATTTTTATCATTTTTCATATTAATTTTGTTTCCCATAATTCCTTTTTTTTCTACGTCCGTCAACAACAACGGACCGTGCGGTGTCTACAGTACCTTCCGTCTGTCAGTTGTGCACGCACGCAGAGTGCGCTCAGACTGCATTCGTCTGACATTTGCCTCAATTGTATACTTTCCTCAAATTCTAGCTCTTGATTTATAAAGGCTTATTTTCGAAAAAATAAAACCTGAATGGCTTTTTCATGTTCATTGGCAAAACCATATTTTTAAGCAATTTAGAACAAAAAAAATATCACAGGTTTCCCAGGCATGCTGAATACTTACATCTAGTGCTTTAAAAAGTGATTTACTACCCCTTTAACTCAGATAAAAAAATTGTTTGTGCTATGTATGCTAATTTCTTGAACACAGACAGTACAAAAGGTTAAAGCATCAAAGAAATTTACTGGAATTCAGCAACTTAAGCCAAGAACTATTGGGCAAAAAGTGCAAAGCTGGAAGCTAAGCTGGTTGGAAATTCAAATAATTAGTCTGGCTGTCAATTTCATTCCCCTTTAATGCTTTATGCTATCAGAGTAAGTGCTTAATTGAACTTAATTCTTTTCTGACACTTTTATGGGTGCTATGGCTAAATATCTTTATTTACAATATAATTACAATTTTAACTTAATATTCTTTAACTCAACCTCATCAACTACTCAACTATATACAAAAATATATTTCTAATAGTGGATGTATTTTTATTCTATTCAGCGGTGTGCACTTACTACTTTGGCTGGGGTCAGACAAGCGCAGTTATCACATCCGTGTTGCCGCACATTTGTACGTCCGTGGCAGCATAGCATCCTGACCAATGGAGCCCAACACACGAAGTACGTCCGCACAGAAGTGCGGATGCATGGTGGACGCGGCAAACGGACGCAGGTTAGGCAAGAACGTAATAGTGCTAGAACGGACGTGCGGAGTGCGCCACGTCTGCAACGTCCGCATAGCTTTGTGTGTGAGTGATGAAACAGGTCAGATGGTCTGCATTTATACGTCCAGCATTTTTGACAGGCAGAATGTCTTTTCATTGTAAATTATTTTCCCTGCTACATAAGTCAAAAATTACATCAGTGATAAAAACGGATTGTGTGGCCACTACCTTGTTGTCAGTCAGTAAGTACGTCCGTACTGCACAGACGCACAGTCCGTACAAAATGCGCTCATCTGACCCAAGCCTTAGTAGTAAAGCAGTTTAAGAGCATTACCAATGACCATTTGCAGAATATAGCAATTTTTTTCTCCAAAGAAAGCTGACGTTTTGGTAGTTCCTTGTTCCAGGGTTTTAAAAGAAAGTAAAAATATAAAACCTTAATAAGCTAAGCTGCTGCACAAAACCACAAGCAGATCTAAGACTCCCTATAAAGAGATACAGTACGTAGAAGTCATGACATCAACTTGCTGACCCTTTTTTATTCTAATGAACATGACATCTATCAGGATTATTCAGAGAGCGGTGAAAAACAGGACAATGACTGGAGAATGGAAAATTCTAGGTCACAATAGCCAAACCAGAAAAATTCTCCCATCTCACTTTCCAAATTGGCTAGTTTGACCTAGAATTTTCCATTCTCCAGTCATTCTCCTGCTTTTCACCTCTCTCTGAATAACCCTGTATCAGTGGTGTAACCAGAGTTATGGGCGCCCCGTGGCAGAAATTCCCCCCCCTCATTATATAAACGTCCATTCTGGTTATAAGCAGGCCCGAACCGGGACAAAATATCAGATCCCCAGAATTATATACACTGGACCCCCAGAATTATATACACAGGCACTGGACCCCCAGAATTATACACACAGGCTCTGGACCCCCCCCCCCCTCTCAGCACATACCCCTTGCAGCTATGCAGTGTAGGGTAACCCAGGTGTGGGCTGCCCAGTGCACCCTTTCCATGCTGCCAGAACACACGTGGCACCCAGGGCCGGCGCTGCCACTAGGCGAGCTAGGCGGCCGCCTAGAGCGCAGCGCCATCTAGGGCGCAGCGGAGCTCCACAATTTTGAAACCGGCAAATTTTTGCGCCGCCGATACCGCTGCACTATTTTTTTGTAAGCGCCGGTGCCGAGGCAGGATCTAATTTGCCGGCGCATAGATACAGTGTGTGATGCCAACCACGCCCACCCCACACGCATGCGTCAACATGAGAGCGCTGAGCGTGGGATCAAGACGCGTGGTGGATCCTGAGGCACGGCAGCCAGCTGACAGTGACAGCGCTCCTACGGCTCCCGCAGGGCCCTGGACCAGCCAGCTACGCTACCCACCAGGTATGTGCCAGCTTGCTGCCTGTCCCAGTCTCCGTAGCTGAAGGCCTGCTGCCCCAACAAATGATCCACCGGGGTACTCATCCAAGAGAACCACCGGCGACCTATGGTGCCATGAAGCGTCCACCGGGTGCTCCCTCAGAAGTGTAATGGCCAGCTGCACCGTTAAGGCAGAAGGCGGCGGCCTCGGGTAGGCATCACGTCCGGCTCCTGACCGGGGACACGTCTGCAGGGAACCCCCTCGCAGAGGGGAAGAAATGTGATGGGAGGGGCGGCATCCTCTGGTAGGCCTCACTATCGGAGCCTCAGAACTCCGCTGCATGCTGCTGAGACAGTGAGGGTCACAACAAGGAAGAGACAGGATTCGGGGCCCAGTGTGTGCCTTCTGTGTGTGTGTGAGTGTGCCTTCTGTGTGTATGTGCCTTTTGTGTGTGTGTGAGTGTGCCTTCTGTGTGTATGTGTGCCTTCTGTGTGTGTGTGAGTGTGCCTTCTGTGCGTGCCTTCTGTGTGTGTGCGCGCGCCTTCTGTGTGCGTGCGCCTTCTGTGTGCGTGCGCCTTCTGTGTGTGTGTGCGTGTGCCTTCTGTGTGTGTGTGAGTGTGCCTTCTGTGTATATGTGTGCCTTCTGTATGTGTGTGCGTGTGCCCCTTCTGTGTGCGTGCGCCTTCTGTGTGTGTGGGTGAAGTGGACCTCTGTGATATGCTCATACACACTGCCCGTTAACGTGCGTTTCATTGCTGTGGAGCTCTGTGATACGCACGCTCATACACACCGTACATTTCCGTGAGTTTTATTGCTGTGAAGCTCTGTGATACGCTCACACATGTCACGTGGTTGGTTTTTTTTCCGGGGGGGGGGGGCGCAAGTAGCTGGCCTGGCCTAGGGCACAAAATAGCCTAGCACCGGCCCTGGTGGCACCCCATCTGCACAGCCCTGCAAACCTTTTCCATACCATGGGCCCAGGGTACCCCCTCCAGCTCACACATGGAAATATTGCCCCCCAGCTCACACATGGAAGTATTGCCGCCCCAGCTCACATGGATATATATTGCCCCAGCTCACACATGGAAATATTGCCCCCAGATCTCACCCATGGATGTATTTGCCCCCAGATATCACCCATGGATGTATTTGCCCCCAGCTCTCACATATGGATATATTTGCCCCCAGCTCTCACCCATGGATGTATTTGCCCCCAGCTCTCACACATGGATATATTTGCCCCCAACTCTCACACATGGATATATTTACCCCCCAGCTCTCACACATGGATGTATTTGCCCCTAGCTCTCACACTTCGATATATTTGCCCCCCAGCTCTCGCACATGGATAGATTTGCCCCCCAGCTCTCACACATGGATGTATTTGCCCCAGCTCACCTCTCCTCGTCATTGCCAGTGGCCGCGTGCTTTTCCTCCTCGAGCGGTCGTCAGCATAAGCTCTGCTGCGCGGCTGGGGATCTAACCAGCAGCCAGATCTCGCGAGATCGCGGCTGACTGGTGGATAGATCCCCCCCAGCCGAGCAGCAGAGCTTTATGCTGGCGGCCGCTCGTAGGATAGCAATGCGGCCGCCGGCAATTGCCCACCCTCCCGGCGCTCACTTTGTCGGGCTCGGTCCACAGCGGGAACCTGCGTTCCCACAGGACTCGAGCCCTGTCCCCCAGGTCTCCAGGCGTAACAACTCATCCCTGCACCCAGGGCGCCTGCACCGGCTGCTCCCCCCTCCCCGGTTGTTACGCCATTGCCCTGTATGTGTTTTTACAGAGGGAAAGGAGACAAGGGGTCAGTGAGCAACAGAATATAATTTATAACTGAAGTGATAACAAAAATGTTACTTTATGCAAGATTAAAGTAAAATATGGGATGTTTTTGAAAGGGATGGTCCAAGCATGAAAACACCTTGCTGTAGAAAAGTGCAGGTGCATTCTGATTATCCGACTGACATTTTGGTCAAGCCAGAGCTTCCAACAGAAGCATAAAAGTTAAAGCTGCAAGTTGGACAAAAACAGTTTTCAGCTCATCTGTCTATCAAATTCTGAAATCAGGAGGACTGCGTGAAAATTAGACTGGAGTTAAGAGAGTTGGGAGGCATGTGCACACACATAAACGTGAAGGAACCTGGTTACAACTACCATCATAAACCCCATGAAAATCCCTATGCCACCCAAGCCTCACATTGGTACAGTATATTGCAATAATAATTTTATTCTCCACTTCTCGTTTTTGTATTACCCTTTTACAAATCACTAACTTATGACACTGAAGCAAATGTAAATTTCCCCTGGTCTAAAGTTACAAAGGATTGTGGATCCTGATGTATGACAGTCTGTTAGGTTGGCCGTCCACTGAGTCTATATTTGTGCAATGGTGCGATCATCCGATATCGTCTGAAGTCGTCCGACTGATCCTACAACATGCTGATGAATCAGCCCTCTTCCACTGCATCTGACCAGTGATTGACGATTCTAGATGATTTTATGCGATCGCAACAGATGTGCAATCCTTACGATTTTCATGGAACGTTGTCAGATGAAATCGGACGATCTGGTACAAGTTTACATGAAAAAGATGAATTGTATGGTTAAACCTCTGTGCTTCGGGGAAACATGTAAAAGATACATTGTATAGTATAACCGGTGTGTGCAGGTGAAACGTGAAAAAATAGAAAAACGGAAAACCACCATTCGCAAAGCCCAAAGGATTCAATGGAATAAATATTCTCGTTTTCATTTATTATTTAACGAACCGTTTCTTTTTTTAATCTGCAGCAAAAAGCCTATTTATTGATATTTTAAGATTTTTTCCAGTATTTTCCTGTATTTTTATGGTTAACGTTTTGGTTCCCTTTCTCTTTTCAAAGACGAGACTTTTTTTGCTTGCGTCTTTTTTTTTATTCCTTTCTTTCAACAACCTGGCTTCAGCGCTGCTCCCCCTAGTGCTGAAACACTTTCAGCACCAGGAAGAGGGGGGCTAATCCCCCGCTGCAGCCTGGCAAATTGATCTATCTCCGATCTGGGTCGTCCACAGATGCTTTCCAATTATGGTGCCAGTGGACGGCCAGCCTTTCCTGTGCTCCTCCTTGCTACTGTAAGATGCATTCTATACCAACACATCTGTAACTATTGAAAGAAAAAAGAAAAACTCAAAAGATTCTAGGGAAAATAATTTAAACGAGAAGCTAATCCCAACCTGTTCTCTGTCATTAATTGGTTAACATGTCTTTTTCCTAACCATGACATCCTTTGAAAGTGAGGACTGCAAATCTAGTCACTTTCATTTGTCTTTAAACAATAGAAACCTTGTGCGATGTTCAAGTCGTACAGGAGAGCATATTACCCTTTGATAACATGTAAATGTGACTTTGCATTTAAATTACTTTATAAAAAAGAAAGAATAAAAGACAATTTAAATGGAACAAGATAATAAAACATCTATTACTTCTGTGCTTTCACTATTCCTGTGCAAGGTTATTATTTCTTTCGTATATAACTTGAGTGTTTTGCGTATAATCCAATGATTTTTATAGTAGTGTAAAGTACAAACGTGTTTATTGCTCATTGTCCTAATGTTTTAATATATATGCCATGTATATTCTTGTGACATTCAGGGTCCCGGGGGGATCCTGGACGCGTGATTCCGCAAGCTGGCCGGGTGCCAAGAACTCTGGCGGCACCAGGTGTGAATACGACAGGGCGGCGTGATGACGCGGCACCGCCGGTTTTTAAACCAGGAGCGCGCACATTGAGCCCTCGCCTTGCCGTGGAGTTTCTTTCCCGCATCGCTGCTTTGTAAAATACTGTGTATACTCGTTACTGACCCTGCTTTGTTCTGAGGACCCGATTTGTTGCCGACTTTGCTTGCCTATTCGACGATTCTCTCTCTCTGTGCCCCTGTCTGGTGTATCTGCTGCTAGTGTGTGCTACAGATCCTGCCACATATAGTAGCGCAGTACAAGTGTCTAACCATTGCTGACCCGGTTTGTTATTACGACTATTCCCTCTCTGTACCTTTGCCTGCTGTGCCTGCCATCTGGTGTTGTTCTGGTGCGCTTTCATCTTGCCATATACTGTAGCGCAGTACGAATGAATATAGATCTTGGTCGGTGGTGTATATTGCTGGTGCTGTCTCCCTGGCCTTTGTGGCTGTTGGAGGTTAGGGTTAGTGGTCCCGACCATCCCAAGGATCGGAGGTTTAGAGGTCTGTCACCAGGGATCCTACCAATTCTGTCCTGGGAAACGTTAAAATTCTTCTCTTACTACATCAGTCTGGATAATTGCCAATAACTGTATGGGTACGATGTTTTAATGCATTCACTAGACAAGAATACCCTCCATGTTGTTACAAAGCCATGTGGTCGATGTGACAGAAAATCACATCGACCATAAGGTTGCAGAGACATTGATCAGCTGCCCTGACCTATTTCGAGATTGGGAGTATGTAAACCATCAAGAATTTCCACTATATAACTATATGGTGTGACAAAAATAATAAAAAAAATATGTATGCTACTAGTGTCTAAGATTGGTCACAGTGCTTTAAAGATTTTATTTTGTTATTTGTCACCCTCCCAGAATACACGTTTTTATGCAAACTGAATTTTGAAATTGGCAGAAACATCTTCCCAAGGGAATCCCATGATTCTGAAAGCCAACACAAAAACCTGGAGCTAGAGATCAGATAGGTTTAGAAGAAGCTAAAATATTTTAGAGGATTCAACATGAGCTATAACTGTGGCTTTGCGTCATAAAAAAAGTGATTAAATTCTAGAGACATTAGCAAAGTCTATTTCCAAAATACATATTTTAATATGAGATGTTCAAAGAATCATTTAACCTGACAAAAATTTCGAACACTGGATGTAATGGGAACCGGGGTGTCACGTGTAGACTGCGGTTGGTGTAGCAGGATGGGGTTGTGAGCCCAGGATGCAGTGATAGAGGCAGGTTCAGGATAACAAAGGGTGTTTATAGTAAATAAACACGATAACATAGAATCAGGCAAGGAACAGACAATAGAGTGGTCAGGGTTCAGCAAGGGGTCTGGTACACGGGGTGTCCTAGATGGGGGGCAGAAGGGCAGCAGGATGGGGAGGGTACCGGTATTTGAAGCAATGAAAGTCCAGATTATAACAGAGGGTCCTTGGAGTCTTTGGCAGAGAAGTCAGGAGATTGTCAAGGAGTATCAGGGAGCTTTGGCAACAGGTATCGCAGTCAGGAACTTCAATGTGGAAGCGAATTCTGGAGGGCGTAGCTTCCTGATATAGTGGGATAATCAGGGGAAGGTGAGGTCAGGTGAGGTTCTAGGGCTAGGATGCTGGGAACACACAGAAATACTAGGAAGGTGCATTGTTCATGGTGCAGGGTTGGCGTGGGTGACAGGGGCCAGAGCGTGGCGATCCTGAGAATACTCCCCCCTTAAGAGCCGACCTCCGGACGGCTAAAGCCAACCGACGGGCAGTAGGAGGGTCCATAAAGAGTCCCTGTACCGTGTAGGGATCCTGATCTTCTGGTGAGTGGTTGATAGAGCTTGGCAAAACACTGTCCTCGGGCACCTTGAATGTCTGGGAACACTCGGTCCACGCACCTGATTACTGTCCCAGTCGAGGCATATATGAACCCCGGAGGCAAGGGTTCCATACAGATGGTGCCTTCTGGGGTAGAGACATTGGTGCCAATATGTGCTGTTTCTTGGCTTGGTTGACCAGAAACAAGTCCAAACTTGTGGCTGTGAGGGATGGGAGAGTCAACCTTGGCAAACCCCCAAACCCTCCTTGGCACAGCTATAGCTGGAAATGGCCAACAATGGGTAGTGGAGATGGGGGTCTCCACGGCAACAGCTGGGCATGGTGGGGCAGCGCCCTTGGTGAGGCGCAGTGGGGCAGCACCCTTGGCGAGGCGTGGAGAGGCAGCGCCCTTGGCGACAACCTTGGTACTGCGCGGCTCAATGGCGGCGTCCTTGGCAAGGCACGGAGGGGCAGCGCCCTTGGCGAGGACTTTGGTACTGCACGGCTCAGCGGCGACCTGGGTACAGCACAGCTCAATGGTGGCAACCTTGGTGAGGCACGGCACTTGAGCGACATGGGTACTGCATGGCACTTGAGCGACCTGGGTACTGCACGGCTCTGTGGCGACCTGGGTACAGCACGGCTCTTGCTGGGCAGTGAGCTGCTTGGCCTTGCGGCGATGGCCCCATGGTGGTGACAGTTCTGGAGATCCTGCGGGATGCAGGACAGCGACCTCTCGAGATCCTGCTGGATGCGGGGCAGCGACCTCTGGAGATCCTGCTGGATGCGGGGCAGCGACCTCTGGAGATCCTGCTGGATGCGGGGCAGCGACCTCTGGAGATCCTGCTGGATGCGGGGCAGCGACCTCTGGAGATCCTGCTGGATGCGGGGCAGCGACCTCTGGAGATCCTGCTGGATGCGGGGCAGCGACCTCTGGAGATCCTGCTGGATGCGGGGCAGCGACCTCTGGAGATCCTGCTGGATGCGGGGCAGCGACCTCTGGAGATCCTGCTGGATGCGGGGCAGCGACCTCTCGAGATCCTGCGGGATGCTGGGCAGCGACCTCTCGAGATCCTGCGGGATGCTGGGCAGCGACCTCTCGAGATCCTGCGGGATGCTGGGCAGCGACCTCTCGAGATCCTGCGGGATGCTGGGCAGCGACCTCTCGAGATCCTGCGGGATGCTGGGCAGCGACCTCTCAAGATCCTGCGGGATGCTGGGCAGCGACCTCTCGAGATCCTGCGGGATGCTGGGCAGCGACCTCTCGAGATCCTGCGGGATGCTGGGCAGCGACCTCTCGAGAACCTGCGGGATGCTGGGCAGCGACCTCTCGAGATCCTGCAGGATGTTGGGCAGCAACCTCAGGCTTTTGCTCAACCTCCAATTCAATGAGGCATGGGTGAGCCTCCAGCTCCTGAGGTCTCGGTTTCATAGGCAACCGAACAACTGTGGGTGTCATGGAGAAGACGGCACCAATGAAGGCAGATCTCTGGCATGGTGCACTCGAGAAGGTTTTGGTAGCTGGAGTTCTGTAGTTGGCCACTGAACGGCACAGATAGGTGGCTGGACTTATGGAGGGGCAATTCTCGCTTGGTTCCCCTTCAAGGTCTGATTCACCAGAGGAGCCACTGAAGGGATTGTAGTCCGTCTCCAGGAAATAGCGGGGTACAGTGGTACGGTGAGTCATTCCAGCCGGGCTACAAACGGATCCCGCAATGCCAACATACCCCCCATGCTGACCTGGGGGTCCCTGGGTGCAGCATGCAGTCTGTCTGGAAAGGTCCAGACCAGCATCAGCGGCTTCCTCTTCTGACTCCGAGTCATCAGAAGGACATGGTGAAGGTGGCACCGTGTGCCCATGAGGAGCGGCTTCCCAAAGTCTCAGGGCCAGTTCGAAGATCTCCAGGTCCTCCCTGCAAACGACAGTTCCGTGCATATGTGCAGCATGGAGGTAGCGGGCTGGGTTCTGGGTTTCTGGCAACACCAGCCATGAGGTATTGGCTAGGCTCGATCTCCATTGGCATGGCTGGCTCAGCGTCTATGGATTCCTGCTCCATGGGCACTTCAGGGTCAGACTCCGGTTCGGCGCACTCCATAGGGGTCTCCTGGTCTGACCCCTCAGAAGAAGCTTCTTGAAGAACCTGATCTCTGGGTGCAGAGAGTCTGGTAGCTCGTGGCTCAGGTCTTCTGGGAGCAGGAGCACGCTTTTGTGGAGGTCTAATTACCAGATTTCTTCTGGGAGCAGGCTGAGATAGGGGTTTTTGTTTGGGTGCATGCTTTTTTTGCTTGACAGTTGATGAAGTCATTTTTTTGCAGGGCAGGCACCGGCTTCCCCAACAAAGACTTTGTGGGCTTGACAGTTGGTGCAGCTATTTTTGGCTGGGTGGGTACTGGTTTCACCATAGCATAGATCACTGCGGGCTCACAGGTTTTGGACTTCCACATTCTGTCACGTGTAGGCTGCGGTTGGTGTAGCAGGATGTGGTTGTGAGCCCAGGATGCATTGATAGAGGCAGGTTCAGGATAACAAAGGGTGTTTATTGTCAATAAACACGATAACATAGAATCAGGCAAGGAACAGACAATAGAGTGGTCAGGGTTTAGCAAGGGGTCTGGTACACGGGGGGTCCTAGATGGGGGGCAGAAGGGGCGCAGGATGGGGAGGGTACCGGTATTTGAAGCAATGAAAGTCCAGATTATAACAGAGGGTCCTTGGAGTCTTTGGCAGAGAAGTCAGGAGATTGTCAAGGAGTATCAGGGAGCTTTGGCAACAGGTATCGCAGTCAGGAACTTCAATGTGGAAGGGAATTCTGGAGGGCGTAGCTTCCTGATATAGTGGGATAATCAGGGGAAGGTGAGGTCAGGTGAGGTTCTAGGGCTAGGATGCTGGGAACACACAGAAGTACTAGGAAGGTGCATTGTTCATGGTGCAGGGTTGGCGTGGGTGACAGGGGCCAGAGCGTGGCGATCCTGACACGGGGTGACTGGTGCTTGGTTTGGCTTATGAGCTTTCCTGCTACATTGTTCAATAGAATTTCCAAAGACTGGTCATTTCTAATGCCAGTTGGCAGCTTCTATCTAATAACTATTGCTCTTCTAAACCAGCAGTAGTGTTGACGTTTCTTCCAATATACCCAAAAATATTAACAAGTGTAGTGGGGCAGAGAACTGAAAGAAACACAGGACATTTATACACCAATGGTTTACAAAGAGTGGGATAAACAGAAAACAATAGAGTGATCCTTGAAGGTAACCGTTAAGACTTGACTCATTTACAGAAGGGATAAATTACCTCTCTGCTAGAGCAAAGATTCACTTTTCAGGCAGAGATTCTGGGAGGATAAGGAGACAGAGCAAGCCAAAGGACTTCTTGAGACATGCTATAAACAAGGAGCACCACATCTAAAGTAAACAAAAGGAATAAAACCAAGCTTCCGTCAGACGGGTCTAGTGGCTGCCTAAAAGTCCTCTAGGTGGTTGGAAAATGATCAGGGAAGAGCGGCTCATTTTTAGAGATGTGATAATTACTGATATCTCAAAAAATTAACCAAATTAAACACTTGGGGCATTTACACCTACACAATGGGCTTCGGCCTACATGTACGCGGTGGGCGCGTCCTGATGCGCCACCTTATTAGAGACGCAACGGAAGCTCCTCTATAGGTGGTACCTCACCCCTGACAGAATTGCAAAATACGCTCCGCAACATTCGGATATATGATGATGTACCCTAGCTCGAAGTTTCATGAGTCACGTTTGGTGGCACTGCCCCAAAATAAATTCTCTTTGGAGGGATATCTCGACATTGGCAACAGAAGTCCTGGGCACGCTAATTCCTCACAACCCAGAAGTACTGCTATTGGGCATGATTAACCTTCCGAGATCTCAGAAACGAATGTTGTTTATTCTTACCTCCATGACATCCTTGTTGATAGCACGAAATTGGAAATCCAAGACAGTTCCTACCAAGAAACAGGTCGTTGATTTACTGGATCGATATCGTACATTTGACTCACGGATTATTGCGTCGGTAAGACATGAGACCCCCTAAATCGGATCCATGGAAACATTGGTACACTCACAAAATTTATAAAGCATGCGGACTGTAGATCCAATCGAGACCCTGTTTTCTCTCTGCTGCAACCCCCTACTACCCACTCCCTTTCCCGAGTTACAATATTTTTTCTTTTTGTATTTTTGTGTTATCAATAACTGAAACTTAATAAAAATTTATTTAAAAAAAAAACCACGTGGGGCAATATTACATTCTTAACGCTAACGTTAAGCTAGTATGTGAGCGCTACTATTAGGTTAAATGGTCCAAGTGTTGACCATTCATATTACATTCTGAATGGTAACGGGTTAAAAAACTTTGCGCTTTTCAGCACAAGCTTACTGTACTTTGCTCTCCCTATGCTTAACATGGGGAGCGCAAAGAGTTAATTAGCGTTAGGATTAGAAAGTCCTACCGCTAATTACTCACCAATGCGGTTAACTCAAAAGTTAACCACAGCTTGGAGCTGGTGCTAACTGATACCGCTTCTGCAGAATCAGATATCACCAGCTGCCGAAAACGACAGCCCGATCAGCCTCCTCTGGCCGCCGAGAGCAGAGTAAGACTGGGGAAAAAAGTCACCAGTCTCCGTCCACGATCGCTCCACCTCCTTGCGAGATTCTGAAGGTCACATGACCTGGCAGTCGAACCCTCAATGGAGTCCTATGAACTCCAGGACGGGTTGCTTGGGGCGGCGCATTTGTGCTGTCTATAGTATCCAAGGGCTTATCGCTGTGTTATGGGGCAGGCTGCTGAATCAACGCCTGCCCCATAATATGGAGATAAAATGGGGATGCTAAGGAGAAAGCTGCAGGCGCAGGTTTTCCTCCTTAGTGTCCTCGTTTTAGCGGCAGTAATGTAATACTGCCTGTGGTCTATAGAAAGGGGGGGGGAGGGAAACAAGACACCTACATGCACAGAAAGTTGTTGTTTTTTTTAATAATCTTTAAAAGAAAAATGTTTGAGAACTAAGAAAATCGAATTGGCAACAAAGAAATCATTGCAGTGCTTTAAGAAAAAAATGTGATATGAAGTAGAGAACTAAACTGTGACAACATTTTAGGGGGAACAACAGGTTTTCAGATAACCTGTAGAACTCAGAAAGCAACCTTTTGATTATATATGTAATTTGTACATTCCGATTCAATATATTTCAACAACATATTTGATGCCTACAAGTGTTAAAGCTAATGATATCCTTGTTAATAGACATCATTTAGAATCCAACAAATTAAAATGAGCCTACACAAGAGACAGGTCAAAAAAACATAACAATATAGTTGCAGTAATAATAATAATATAGGGGTAAAACAGCCATAAATCCTATGAATTAGAACAGGACAACTCCCTTTGATCAGTGCCACGGAGTTCAGATTGTCCCAATGGACTCCTTGACTTCCATTTCTTCTTTTATTTGTGAAGCTACTTGAGCCAAGATCTGTAGATTAGTCATTTTCTCATCTAGATTTGCTACGTTGTATGCCAATGACACAGCAGTATGGCTTACAGTTGCTCTTTGAGGACACTGTGCATGTTGACTTGTGTATTCCAACTGGTTGCATTCTTCACTCATATTCTGAATCAGGAGATCATGGCCAACCTTAGCTAGTATTGCTAAAAGAGGAAATTCAGAATTTAATGATTGCATGGACACAGTTACTCCAGCAGGTTGTGTAGACTTTGCAATAGTAACTGTGATTTTTGGGGAAATTAGAGATGTTGGTTTCTTAATGGTCCTCTTCTGACCAAAGTGGAGCCGAGCAGGGTCTACGCCGTTTTGGATTAGTATAGTAGGCAAAATTCGCCTCCGGGCATTTATAAACCAATTACAGATCTGCAAGTATAGGAATAGTATATATCAGTGGCTATTCGAGTGAAAAATGTCATTCTAAATTAAAATTCATTAACACCTTCACACTCGGTGTATAGTATATATCAAAAAATTATCAAGAGTTAATGAAGATATTGGGGTATTGAACACACTTGAAGGCTGACAGCATAGTGGAATGGTGTTACTGCGACGAGTAGATTGATCTTTGTTCAGAGATGAAAAGAAAGACAAACCATGTACGCAAAACTAATTTACAATCTAGAAGGGTCAGAGGTACAGAGTGAAATATTTTGAAGGGAAAAAACCCAAAACATAAATACCAATACCTGAGTGGAATTATTATCCCATGGTTTTCTTGTGCAACTTAGCACCATTCTCATTTCACTTTTCTATCCAATCTTCTTCACTACAGTTCTATCATGCTTGCTTTTGAAGCCCACATCAACCGTAACACAAGCACAAATATGGACTCTAGCTCCAACATTAATCTTAAAGCCCAAGGGCTATATTACAATCTTCAAGCAAACGTTAACGCTCACTTGCGCGAGCATTAACGTTTGCTGGGATGTTTACCGCATATTACAATCCAAACGCAAACGGGTTAAGTAACCCGTTTGCGTTTGGTACCTTGCGCTTTTCAGTGCGAGGTTACTGTACTTTGCGCTTCCCATGTTAAGTATAGGGAGCACAAAGTGTTAATCAGCGTTAGTATTACAATCTACTAGCGCTGATTAACATCTGGCTGTGGTTAGCAAAAAGTTAACCACAGCCAGGACTTGGTGTTAATGGATTCCGCTTCTGCAGAATCCGTTAACACCAGCCTAAAAAATGAATCGCATACTCACCCTCTGTCCCGTGGCGAGGACCGCGACTCCAACTGCCTCCTCTATCCAGCGGGAGCAGGGAAAGACTGGGGGAAAAAGTCCCCACAGTCTCTCCCTGCATATCACTACGAGGCGAGATCCGGCTGGTCATGTGACCAGCAGGGGGGAACTCAATGGAGTCCTATGGACTCCATGGAGTGGATGCTCGCGGCTGCGCTCAGCGGTGCTGCGAGCATCCCGGATTTTACCGGACGGTAACAATGCAGGCAGCATTTTTTGCGCCTGCATGGTAATCCAGCGTTAAAATGTGGGTGCAAGAGGGAAAACTGCAGGCGCAGTTTTTCCTCCCTTGCAACCGCGTTTTAACGCTAGGATTATAATTTTTGGCCCCCAGATTAAAAAAAAAAAAGGAAGTTTTGCACAGTACTTTTGTTAGAAAACTGATATGAGTATGATGCCAAGTAGCACAAAAAACCCACAACTTCTGACTTGTTCAAATCACCCAAATTCTCACTAAAATTTCAACATATAAAAACAGTGGCAGCTTGTGAATACTGAGGAATCCTAAGGATAAGGATTTGAAGGTTAAGAGGAATGGACTAATGATCATAGCACATTATGGACAGAATAAAAGGGGGGACTCGAAAGGAGTCAAAGAGTTAAAAGTTTATAGACTATGCACTGTAGAAACAGGTGAAAGGTTAAGCATACAGCAATAGTTTAAAATTTTAAAGAAAGGTGTTAATGGTCTTTTTTAAGTTAGGAATAAAAGGAAAATTGTGAGATAAGTGGAGAATAGACTATAGATTGAACAAGGTTGGATGAAAGGGAACAAGTAAGTTGTGATGGAAAATGTAATAAAGTAGGAAGTATAGAAGTCAAA
This sequence comes from Leptobrachium leishanense, assembly GCA_009667805.1. Lineage (NCBI taxonomy): Eukaryota > Metazoa > Chordata > Amphibia > Anura > Megophryidae > Leptobrachium > Leptobrachium leishanense. The sequence continues at coordinate 262,218,895 of CM019066.1, forward strand.
CGTTTAAAAACGAAAATCCTGTTTGATAAGTTATAGTAGAGTCAGTGGATGAAAATAAGAAATTAACATGAACTGAGAGAAGGTCCTTACTATTATTCTTGATATTAAAGTACACTGCACTTGCGGGGGAAAAAACACACACTGGGTCCGTTTATCTCACCGTTTGATGTATACTGTAGTTATCAGTTCTTTTTGATGAGCTTTAATTTTTAATTAAAAGCTTCTAAAAAAATTATTTATTTTTGTAGATACTTGCTTTTCCTTGTGTTTCATCGCACATTGGGCTCGACCACGCAACCCTGCCAGCTGTATTGTGACAAAACCTCTAAAAAGGACATTGTAGAACAGGAAGCAACTCATAAAAAGTTGTAGGTCTACAAATACTTTTTTGCAGACTAAATGCTTCAAGGAATAATAATGCTTGTTAGAAGGTGTAATACTATGCTGAAAAATTGATTAATTTCAGATGGACCACATGACACTGAGACTGTTATAAGCTGTATGAGTATGGGAGGTCGGCCATTTATGGAATCTGAAGGGTGACGTAAGCCCTAGAGCTTTCTGAACAAAGTCTAAATAATGGGATATTAGACCTATTGATAAATTATATTCCTGTTCAGATGAGACCATAGGGCTGACAAAACCTTGCAAAACACAAAAGGAGTTATTCACTAATCTCTAAATTGGCCCCGAAATTACTTTGAACAGTGAATTTCATGGTACTTCATCTATTCAAAGCTGTTACTTTTCCAAATACAGGCAAATTGACAAAGAAATACGGTGCAATTTGCTGCAAAATATGGCAGTACGAAATTGTCCCATAGAAGACTATTGTGGCTTCGATTTGCAGAACGTCGAATTGCAGTTTATTTCAGTGTTTCGACAGGCGAATCCCATAGGTTTCTTTTTTTTTATAATTCTTTATTTATCAAGATGCCGGTACAGACCATAAAACAGCCCCCCATCGGGGGTATCTATCATAAAAAGTAGACAGCATAATTTTTCAGGTATAAACATAAGAAACAATATTCAAGTGAGAAAATAAAAAAAACAGAGAAAGAGGGAAAAAAGGGGAGGGAGAGGGGGGAACCGACCCTCCTAACCGCAAACACATGAGCAACAACACCTGAGAACCCCTACGTCCCTGTGTGCCCTAGCCGGGCTCGTACTCCAGCCAAGGGGCCCAGACACGGTCGAACAGATGCATGGTGTTGTGGACCATTGCCGTCAATCTGTCCATCGTCATGGCTTCCCTTATATTAATTCGCACCCTCTCCAGGGAGGGGAGGGTAGGTGCTGTCCATTGTTGCGCCACCACACTCCTCGCCGCCAGCGCAATTCTATGGAGGAGTTTGTTTTCTGGTGGGGGCATGGCCTCTTGAGAGCGGTGGAGCAAAAATGTCCAGGGATCCCTGTCCACCCAATGACCCAGTACCACCTGTTTTAGTTCATGTATCTGGGACCAGAAGGGCTGAATACGCGGGCATGTCCACCACATGTGGTAAAAGGATCCTTTCAGACCACAATTTCTCCAGCAAAGATCCGTGAAGTTCTGCCCCATATGCGACAGCTGCGAAGGAGAGATATACCAGTGAAATAACATTTTATAGGCTTGTTCTTGATGGGCCACATTGATGGAGCAGCGAGCCACATTGTCCCAGATATCCTCCCAATCCTCCCCCGGGAGTTCCTCTCCCACCGATACGTGTATGTGAGTGGCCCCCATTCCGAGGAGCCCGAGAGGAGGGGGATATAGAGGGAAGAGATCAGGGAGTGCAGGTGGGTATACCTGGAGCACAGAACTTCAAAAAAAGTAAGCGGCTTTGTGGCTGCTCTTTTAACCTCTAGCGACCTAGCAAAGTCCGAGAGCTGTAGGTAGCAAAAGAGATCCGAGGGCTGCACCCGGCTTCTGCTCTAAATGTCCTGAAAAGTGAGCGGCGAGCCCTGGTGGTATAAATGTTGGAGTCTCTGTAGGCCTAGCCCCTCCAAAGTAGCAAAGGGTTGTAGACGTAGGCCCGGCTGAAAGTTCCAGTTTCGAAATATAGGAGTCAAGGCCGACTCATCCGAGGGAAGTGAGTGCCGGATTCTGAGTTTGTCCCATATCCTCAGGGAGTTAATCTTAGCCGAACATGTGGAGCGAAAGATAGGTCTGTGTGCCTTGGGGAGCCAAAAATATAGGCTTGGGGTGTCCGGAGCAGCCAAGCGGGACTCCAGGTCTGCCCAACAGTGGGTGCCAGGTGGGGCATGGAACATCACAAATTGCACTAATTGGGCAGCATAATAATAATATAGTAAGTTCGGTATGCCCAGTTCCCCCCCCCCCCCGAGGCCTGTGCAGGACTCAACGTGCGACTCTCTGACACTTGTGTTTCCACACAAATTTGGCTATGTGCTGCTGAAGGTGTGCCAGGGAGGCAACATCTACTTGGGTAGGCAGGGCCTGAAACAGATACAGCAAACGAGGCAGCAGATTCATCTTAATGCATGCTACCCTGCCCACCCACGAGATAGAAAAGTCATTCCACCTGTCCAAGTCTTTAAGCAGATGGACAAACATGGTGTCATAGTTGGCCCTGTATAGTCTCCCGGGGTCAATCATCAACCAGACCCCCAGGTACTTCAAAGAATCAAAAGAAAAATGAAAATCAGTCAGGTTGTGCAGACCATCCACTTCCTCCCGAGTCAGTCCCAGGGGCATGACTCTCGTCTTATCAAAGTTCACCTTGTACCCTGAAATGTCTGAAAAGGAATCAACAGCAGTCAGAAGGGGGGCACCGACTGCAAGGGGTCCGCTATTGTCAGTAAAACATCATCCGCATAGGCGGAGACCAGAAACTCCTCCCCCCCGACCTCCAGTCCTCTGATAGTTGGAGAAGCCAGGAGACCCGCCACCAAAGGTTCTAAAGAAAGGGCAAAAAGGAGGGGGGACAATGGGCAACCCTGCCTGCTTCCATTCCCTATGGAGAATGTCTCCGGGTTCGCCCCCGGGGTGAGGATCCTAGTGAGAGGGGCGGCATACAGAGCCCCCAGGGCCACGCGGAACTGAGGTGGAAAGCCCCAGTGCACCAGAAGTTCAAACATATAAGGCCACTCCATCCGGTCGAACGCCTTCTCCGTGTCCAAGGAGAGGAGCAGAGAAGGCGTCCGAGAGGCCAGTGCCCAGTCTATCAGGACCGTGGTCCGCCGCGTGTTCTCAAAAGCCTGTCTGGAGGGGATGAAGCCCACCTGGTCGGTGGACCAGTGCAGAGAGAATACCTCCCAGCCTATCTGCTAACAATTTTGTAAAAATTTTATAATCCATGTTCAATAAGGAGATGGGACGGTGGCTTTGGGGCAATGCTGGGTCCTTCCCTTCCTTAGGAATCAAGACCACGTCAGAGCGTAAGAAATCCGGCGCCACTGGAGAGCCCTCCAGCAGCGAGTTATAAAGCCTAGTTAGATGGGGAAGCAGTTTAGTGGAGAAGCTTTTATAATAGGAGGCCGAGAACCCATCTGGGCCCGGCGATTTATGTGGTTTCATACCCCGGATTACCGAGAGCACTTCTGCCTCCATCACCTCCTCCTCCAGGCAGTCCAGGCAAGCCTGCGAGAGGGCCGGCCCCTTCCAGTTAGACAGGTAGGCTCTCACGCTCTGCATATGGTCCTGGTTAGAGGAAACATGGGTCGGGGGAGTGGTTATACAGTTGTTTAAAATAATCTGTGAAGATTCTGTTCACCTCCCCAGGTACCGTAGTGGACGAGCCCGAAGGGGTGCGAGCAGAAGTCACCGCATGCGATCTATGTTGGCTACGCAGCTTCCTAGCCAAGAACGTGTGCGTCTTATTAGAGTAAGGGACCAGGCAAGGGACCGGGCTGCATCCGAAATCAGCTCAGCCCTGAGATCCTGTTGTACCGTCAGGAGGGCCTCATAGTCCCCCGAAGAATGGGAGGCCTTATGTGCCGCCTCCCTAGCCAGCAGCGCTTGCAATTCCGAGATTCTCCGAAGCCGTTCCCGCTTGAGCCTGCTCCCAATTTGAATGAGGAGACCCCTGATGACAGGCTTGTGGGCTAGCCACAAGATATCCGGACTCACGCCGTCCGTCGGATTGTCTGCAAAGTATCTATCTAGAGCGGCCGACAATTCCGCCTTAACCTCCGGTTTCTGCAGTAGGGAGGAGTTTAACCGCCATGACCAGGCCGCCCTCACCCCGGGCAGTGAAAGCCACAGAGAGATCGGAGCATGGTCCGACCAGCTAATTTTACCGACGTCCGAGCGGGTTACCCATTGTAGTGATGTGGGAGGGAGAAGGAAAAGATCTATTCTAGAATAGGAGGAGTGGGGATGGGAGAAGAAGGTAAAGTCATGGTCCCCTGGGTGCTGCAGTCGCCATATGTCCAGTAGGTGTGAGTCAGTCAAGAAACGGGCCAGCTGTCTATCCTGAGGAGTCACCGCTTGCGTCGCCCTAGGCGTCAGACCCCTCCTGTCAATTTCCGGGACCGGAGTAGCATTGAGGTCGCCCCCCACAACCACCAGGGAGTCAGCAGTATCTTTCACCAAACTCCCCAGATGCCCCCAGAAGGACGCATCCGGCGTGTTCGGTGCATACACATTAAGGAGAGTCACAGTATGCCCTGCCATCGGCCCCCTCAGCAGCACATATCGGCCCTCAGCATCACATTCAGATTGAAGCACATTAAAGTCACACTTTTTATGTAGTAAAATCGCAACCCCTCCACGTTTGCTATTGGCAGACGCCAGGAAAGAGAGGTTGAACGAGCAGTCTGTGAGACTGAACTGACGTATCCTGGTAAAGTGTGTCTCCTGCAGAAAAGCTATGTGACAGCAGGTTCATCGCAGGTCTCTTAAGCCTGCGTTTCATCGGGGAGTTCAGTCCCTTGACATTTTGAGATATTATTTTAAATTCTACCATCATGGCGGTCGAAGAAAATGCCAAATCTCAAACACACGCCGGCCAGTGTCACCAGGAACGCCGGTTCCCCTAGGGTAGGGAAGGGATTAAAAAGAGACAAGAGAACAGACAGAGAAGAGCAGAAAAGGGAGAAAAAGAATAGCAGAATCACGAAAAACATACCAAAACAGACCGGTCTTACAAACCGCCGGACCAACCATGGGGGTGTTTCAGAGTCACAGTCCGTCATAACCAGGGAGTACGGACCCAAAAAGTGACGTCCCCAGAACCTCCCCACAACACCCAAAAAAGGGGTCCCCCACCCACCCTCCCCCCAAACCACAGACCATCCGGTAACTAGGCCCCAAGCAGTCAGGTGTAAACTACCTCTTCTCCAGGGCCACCATGAACAGGTTCACCATCAAGAGGTGAAACGGAGGAAGGGCCCTCCAGGGAAAAATAAGGAGAAAATATGAACAGGCGAACAGCTGCAGCCACAGCAGAGAGGGAAATACCACCCAAGCCACGCTGGGATTCAGATCCCAGGGATCCCACCTCGGCTCAATCAGGGCCTTTGCTCTCTTCTTCGTCCCTGCAGTCAGGGACGTTCTCCCACCTGGAGGCCACAGTATGATCCTGATATGGGGGCTCAAAGAGGCGCCTGGCCCCCTCCAGCAGCAGGCAAGCGAGGCGAGAGAAAAATTTCTTCGGATCCGAGTGAGGAAGCAGGAACGCCGTCTTGCCACCTGTGAACGCCAACAATTTAAAAGGGAAGCCCCAGGCATATTTGATGTTATGGCATGCCAGATGAGATGTGATGGGGCGCCAATGTCGTCTTCGCTGTAGGGTTTCTGGAGCCAGGTCCTGGTAGAGAGCTAGGGATGAGTTCTCGAATTCCATGTTCACCTCCCTGCTTTTGCGCATAAGTGTCTCCTTCGCTGCGTAATAATGGAGTCTCATAATTACATCTCGGGGCTGAGACTCAGCGCCTCTCGGGGCACATGGCGCCCTGTGCACTCGATCTATCAGGAGCCGCGCTGGGGGCACCTCCGGCTCCAGGCGTCCGAGGATGCCCAAGACTGTATTCTCTGGCTCCGGCACCGTCACGGTCTTTGGGAGGCCCCGCAGCCTAATATTGTTCCTCCTGGACCTGTTCAAGAGGTCCTCTAGCGCCAACTCCAGATGTTCCACTTTGTCCCTCAGGTGGACCGTGTCGCGCGCCACCCCGTTATGGGCCACCACCATCTCCTCCGCCGCCTCCTCGAGTGTTGCTGTGCGTGATCCCAGGTCCCTTATCTCCGACCTCACATCGGACGCGACTTTGGACATCTCCTCGGCAAGGTAGCGCTGCATGTCCCCCATACGCTCCGGGAGCTGGGAAATATTTGCTTTGGACGCCGGCTGTGTGTTAAGCTTGGTGGCCGTCACCTCAGAATCCAGGCCCGACCACCTCGTGGGGCCATCATCTTGGGCCTCCTCTCCACCGCGGCGCAGGAAGATCGGCGCCACCTCCGTCTCTTGAGGCTTGGGTTTTTTCCCACTCCGCACGCTGCCCGGCATGGTCGTGGTGTCGGCAGCGGGAAGCAGGGGGTGCTAATGAAGCGGTGTGCTATCAGGGGTCACGGGGGAACTCGGGAATCTCAGGAGCCCTTGTTACATGCGTCCGCTCCGGTGGACGTCCAGACTCCGCCCCTATCCCACAGGTTTCAATGTAAAAAAAATAGTTTTTTTAAAGATTATTTATACTTTAAATTTTTTTCAAAAAGCTAGTTTTTTTTAAAGACTTTTTTGAATAGACATTTTTTGTTAAAGGACCTTTCCTGTTATTTAGACACATTTTTAATACTTTTTTATTGATGTCAACACCTATTAGTTCTGTTGTTTTTATTCTTTTCAGTTTGGTGGAACTCACTGAGGCAATTTTGGTGTAATGCAGCAGTTTCCGCCGATGTCCGATAACTGCTTTGTCAACTCCAATTTTGGCAAAATATGGTGAACATTCCCTAAATAGTGAATTTGAAGTATTTTCCGTGAGATGGAATTGCATGAAATTTCGGTGCTTTGTGAATTAGTGTCCATTAGACGCTAAGAATAGAGTTGAAACACTCACTTGTCTATCAGTTAAGAATGTTAACTTTGCCAGTCGTTTTTTCTCCTCTTCATCTGGGTAAGCACTTAAACAGTTCTTAGAGAGCCAGTGACGCAAAATCTGAACCGATTCTTTTGGAAGAGTCTTTTTACTTTTCCCATAAGTCTTCATTTGCAGGTGTTGCATTTCCATGAGCTCTGAAAATGGGGGGGGGGGAACACAAAAAACAAAAACACAATTGAAACAACCATGTTTAAAGAGTACATATATATAGGATAATTGTCTGTGGAGTCTTAAGACCATTCAGCTCACAAAGTAACTTCAGAGCAGAACAACTTCAATATAACCACCGACCAAGCTATATAGCCATTGCCGAGAAATTGAAATCCCAGATTGGACATGTTTTCCTGGACACATAGTTTATTCATGCTGACGGGGAATGCATGAAAAATATAACCCTGCAGCATGGAAAATCCAAATGTGGCAGATAAAAAAATAAAATAGGAATCCTAGGAGAAATGCCTTGATTTCTTTCCTGGAGCATATGATTTATGGATGTTGAAGGGCATAAATCCCTGTGCTCCTTTCTGCAAATAAATAATAAGGTGACTCCAGGAAAACATGGCTGTCTTGGCACCTTATTACCACAAAATAGAACCATAAAAGCTTAGTGCAAATGCTTTCTGTCGATGGCAAACATTAGAGGTAAGACAAAGCATTCCAATGTCCAGCCCTACAACAACTCATGTTTGCAAACACAGAGGGCAATATTCCAAACTAGGTGCCAACTTAACCAGAGTTGTTGTGAACTTAACAACTCCATAGACTATAGGTAGTATTACATAGCCCTGCTAAAAAAACACTAAGGAGGAAAACATGCACCTGCAGGTTTCTCCTTAGCGTCCCCTTTACAGGGAAGACATTAATTCAGCAGCCTGCCCCGTAACGCGGCGCTAAGCCTAAGGATACTCAAGGCAGCGCTAATGAGCCACCCTGAGCATCCCCTCCATGGAGTCCATAGGATTCCATTGAGGCTTCGACTGCTGGGGAACATGACCTGCAGGATCTCACCTTTCGCGAGATCCTGCAGGTTGGTGGAGTGATTTGTGGAGGGAGACTGGGGACTTTCTTCCCCAGTCTCACTCTCCTCCCAGCGGCCAGAAACAGCAGATCGGACTACCGTTCTCACCGCGGGATGAGAGGTGAGTATCTGTTTTTTGGGGGGATTTGTAGCTGGTGATAACTGATTCCACAGAATCAGCTTCAAGCTGTGGTTAACGTTAATTAACATGCTCCCCATGTTAAGCATAGGGATTGCAAAGTACAGTAAACTCACACTGAAAAGAAAAAACTCCATGGACAGTTGTGCTGCTGGGCCATGTGACCTGCACAATCTCCTGAGTGTGAGATCGTGCAGGGCCGCGGAGTGATTAGCAAAGGGAGACTGGGGACTATTTGTCTTTAGTCTCACTCGGCTCCCGGTAGCCAGAATCAGCTGATCAGGCCACTGTTCACACTGCGGGATGAAAGGTGCATATCTGATTTATGGGGGATGGGGGGTTTCAGCTGGTGATAACTGATTCCGCACCAGCTTAGAGTTGTTGTTAATATTTTAATTTCCGCAGCGGTGAGGTAATTAGCGTTAGGACTTACCTTACTTGTCCTAGCACTGATTACTATTTGTGCTTCCCATGCTAAGCATTGGGAGGGCAAAGTACAGTAAACTCCTGGTATAATTAGCTAATACCAATGCGCTAACAGTTTTAATCCATTAGCGTTCGGGACGAGATCTGGGCAGCATGCGTTAACCTCATTTCACCTCACACTAATGCTCAGGTATGGGAGTGCTAGCCCTAGTTTTAAGGAGGTGATGGGGCCCATAGATGGTTACAACCCTAGATAAAAGTGCAGTCAATGGTTGACTTTACAGATACTCATAATCTAGTCCTAGGGTTGTTATTCCCACAATAACATCCCACCACTAGAATCCATCAAGAGGCCATGACATACCTGTATTTTGGCCAGTAAGGAGATCCATAGTTTTGCATGAAGGTATGCTGCCAAAAGTAATTACTACTTTAAGAATATTACCACTTTTGGGAGTCTAAAATCAAACTTTGTTATAATCAATTAAAATACCTATCATTTAGTCAGAGTAAACCAAACTGAATAATTTTCATGTGGAAGGAAGGGATCTAATATAATCAGTTGTCAAAGTAAGTAAACCAGTGGCAACTTTTATATCTTCAAACATACAGGGTTATTCAGAGAGTACCTAAATGTCACCAACATTTCGGTGCTCTCCTGTTCAATGCACTTCAACAAGTTAGGCTGGGGTCAGACGAACGCAGTGCTAACGTGCGTTGAGCCGCATTTTATTACGGCCGTAGTAGCAGCAAATGACGGCCAATATACGAAGTACGGCCGCACGAAGGTTCGGCTGCGCAACGCAAGCGGCAAACAAACGCATTTTTTCGAGAACGTGGAACAGCTAGTATTGACGCACAGAGTGCGCTGTGTCCGCATAGTGGCGTGTGTGCGTGATTAGGAGACATCAGACGCTGCACATATCTGGCCTACATCACGTCCACTTGTTTTTTATAGCTCTGTCAAAAAATACGGCCGACCTTGCGCATCGTATGACCGCTATTGCGTCTTCCGTGAAAAAATGTGTTCGAACGCATCGATGCACTTTTTGATGGTAGACGTGAATAATGCGTTCGTCTGACCCTAGCCTTAGATTTGCTGAACTTGCGGTGAATTCAGCATTCACTACGTGGTCCCCAAAGTGCAGTGAACGAGCCGCTGAATGAATCCAAAAAGTCGCCGCAAAACCACCAAATAAATCGGAAAAAACGCTGAATCAATCTGAAAAAAACCCACAAAATTGATCCGAAAAAACCCTGAAAACCCACCGAATGCACCAGACGATCCTCCACAAAAGTCGCCAAATCGAACCAAAAAAAGTAGACGACCTGCTGAACAGTCGCCGGAAAAAAGCCGAAAAGCAGCAAAATAGGGGTTAAAAAAAACACTGCAACTTTTGAAACACTTTTGCAAAAAAACTACTGCACAAAATGATTGGAAATAATATATAAGGTCCTATGAATAATAAGAAAAAGGTCTCTTCCAGAAAAAAAAGCCCATTTTAAAAATAAAAAAAAAAAATCGGGAAAAACTTTGCTGAAAAGGGGAGTTCACTCACGGGATGAAAACATAATTTTGCCTCTGTATAAATCAATGGTCAGGCCGCACCTTGAATATGCCGTGCAATTTTGGGCACCTGTCTTAAAAAAAGTTATTATAGCGTTAGAAAAAGTGCAGAGACGGGCAACTAAATTAATAAGGGGAATGGAAGGGTTAAGTTATGAGGCAAGACTAACAAGCTTAAACCTGTTTAGTTTAGAGAAACGGCGCCTTAGAGGGGATCTGATAACCTTATATAAATATATACGGGGCCATTATCAACCATTGTCTGATAACCTATTCATTAACAGGTCTATACATAGGACAAGGGGTCATCCATTTAGACTGGAAGAAAGAAAATTTAGCTTAAAGCCTAGGAAGGGTTATTTTACAGTGAGAACAATAAAGCTGTGGAATTCTCTGCCTGTTGAGGTGGTTGGGTCAGAGTCTGTACAGACTTTTAAAAAACGACTGGATGACTTCCTGCAGACACAGAATATTAAGGGTTATAATATTTAATATGTGGGTAAAAGCTTCTTGATCCAAGGAGAAATCTGACTGCCATTCTGGGGTCAAGAAGGATTTTTTTCCCAGTATGTTGCATATTGGCAAGCATTTCAGACTTCGTTTTTTGCCTTCTTTTGGATCAACAGCAGTAGGTTATGTGGGAGAGGCTGAACCCGATGGACGCCTGTCTTTTTTCAGCCTATATAACTATGTAACTATGTAAAAAATACTTAAAAATAAATAAAAATACTTTTTGATGTGGTTTTGCGGCGGCTTTTTGGATGCGTTCAGCGGCTCGTACACTGCACTTTGGGGACCACGTAGTGAATGCTGAATTCACTGCAAGTTCGGCAAATCTAACTCGTTGAAGTGCGGCGACCAGGAGAGCACCAAAATGTTGGTGAAAACAATAAACGGTTGAATTAATATTTGTCAGAAAAATGGGGATTTTTTTTTACATTGAAACCTATGGGATTCACCTGTTTAAACCTGTCGAATGAAACCACCGAAAATCAGAACATTTCACTGAAATTGCGGTGCTGTTCATTGTTCTCTGAATAGACTAACCATTGCTTCTCTATGGGGAGTTCACTGCTGCCAAAGGTCACCGTATTTTGCTGGCAATTCGCCATTATTTGGTGAACTACCATCTTTTTGAATAGCCAAATGGCCATGAAATTGCACCGTATGGGGATAGTCATTGTTCGGTGCAATTTCGGGGCCAGTTCGGCTCTCTTTGAATAACCCTGATATTAAATTCAAAAATTTAGGGTGGAAGTAATGGTTCTGACTGGCCAAAGGTGATGAAGGAGGGGTCCTGTTACTTAAGTTTGAAACCTAACCATTTGCATTTCATTAAGGTTTCAAACTTGTGAATTGTGTTGTTAGAGTGTCCTATGCTGAGAATTTGACGATGATGTCAGATGACGAGGGGGGATCCAGAGGTGGAGCTGCCATCCAAGATGGGGGCCCCCACCGGAGCTAGGTACCAGATCACGGACCAGCACCTCAGGGATTAATGTCAGGCATCGCTAGAAAGGGGAGACACTCCCCTTTTCAGCGGTGCCTGGCTTTACCCTGTACCTCCTCCTGATCAGTAGGGAGAGTGGTCCAAATGGACCACCCCTCCCTTCAGGCAATCTGCGGCCTTGCTGGGTGGCCGTCTGAAAATGGTGTCATCGCTTCCGATGCAATGACTTCATTATGCTGGGAAGGGTCTCAAATGCCACGTCTAACTTCAAGAAAGTCAGAACGCCGCGGGACCCTGGAGGAGAGAGGTGAGTGTTGCTAGACGCTCCGGCTGAACTGAAGACGTGTGGGGAACGTTCTCAGCATACAGCGGAAGACTATGAAGATGTTCCCCACACGTCTTCAGCAGTGAAGAGGTTAAGGACTTTTTCTTTTATTTAGACATGTTCTTAATATTTCTATTGATTTAAACTTCTATTAGGAGTTCCTTTTTTTTAGTTCGGCAAAATCTGACTAGGCAATTTCAACGCAATTCGGCAGTTATCGGTGCAATTCGGTGGTTATTGCTGATGTCCAATAACTGCTTCAACGACTCTATTTAGTGAATGTTAAATGTATTTTGCTGAAAATGGTGAATTCACCTTATTTTTCGCAAAATGGAATGGCCAAAATGCGGCGAAAAGCAAAACAATGTTATTGCATGCATTTTCAGTGCTTTGTGAATAGACACCCAGGTCATCATTATCTGAGGGACTGGAGTTTGACATCCCTGATATACATAATCTCTCAGGTGCAGTTCCCTAGACTCAAGCAAGGGAACGTGTTTTATTTTTTTTGTTTTGAAAGCCTGAGAAGTAAAGTAAGTGTGTGTGTGTTTTGAAGAATAAATAATATATTACAAATGATGTTGTGTTTATTCATTCTGTACCTTGATCAACACTGTTGCCACTCTAGTGAGCACTTTCCAGCAATTGTTCTTCTATTATTTTTGAATATAATTCATATAATGTAATATTTTCAGTGTTTTAAAATAATCTATAGTGCCACAGATCCACTTTTTATTAGGGTTGCCAGATCGAACATATAAAATGTATTCAGGCTGATGGGGCAGTGCAGGAAAAATGCAATCATGGTAATTCAAAGAGAATCGAAAAGTCACCGCACGTTCGGTGACTTTTCTTTCTCTTCAATTCGGTTCATTTTGCCGATCCCATTTCGGCGACCCTGCGGTGTATTCAGCAAGCACCACAGGGTCCCCGAATTGCAGGGAAAGGCTGCCGCAAACCCGAAGAAAACTAACCGCAAAACCCGGCGAATGCACGCCGAAAACCCGCAAAAACATCTGGATTAACCCACCGAAAACCATGGAAAAACCCAAGCAGGAGCCGATCACACACAGCGAAGCCGCCGGAAAACGCCGACACCGCAGACAAGTGAAGTGAATAAATTAGGAAAACAGTTTGCTTGAATGTTTTAAAAGTGAAATGCTGTTAGCAAAGAAACTACTGAGCGAAAATGTCTGAAATTTACATATGAGGTCCAGGGAATGATAATAAAAAGGGCTGTTACAGAAAAAATAAGTAAACTTTAAAAAAAAAAAAAAAAAAGCGGACTTATTTTTTAAAACAAAGATACAGAAAAATGCTTAAAATATCCTAAAAAAATCGATAAATAAAGAGACTCTTTACTGCAGAATTTTATAATGAACGGTTTATTAAATATTGCATTAAAACCGGAATATTTTTAACTTTGAAGCCTATGGGATTCGCCTGAATAAATATGCCGCATGCAACCACCGAATGGCAGGGCAATTCGGAAACCTTTCACTGCTGGTTTGTGTTCTCTGAATAGCCGAAGCAGTGCTTTTTCATGGGGATTTCACTGCCCTCGAACAGGCACCGAACAGGCACCGTATGTGCAGGCAATTCGCCAGGATTTGGCGAATTGCCTGCTCTCTGGATAGCCGAATGGTCAGGAAAGGTAACTGAACGCTGATTTTCAGCGTTCGGTTACCTTTCTCAAGGTCTTTGAATTACCCTGAATGTCTCAGCATGCTAAACCCCTTGGCTGCAGGTAAGAAATCTAACAGGGATTCCAGGTGCCTTGAGGTCCTTTTGCCTGAGCTCTCCTCTGCATGAAATAGTGATATGTGTCCAGGAAAACATGGCCTATCTGGCAAACCTACTTTTTATTGTAGTTAGACAGTAGTAGTCTCTGCCCAAATTTAGTCCACCTCCAGGTGCAATACAAGCTTTTGTGAACGCCTATTTATTTCAAACAACGTATAAATAATTTCTTTCTTATTTTAATATCTCAATAGAGTTTAAATAAAACATTTTTTGCTATACCAAATATTGATAGTAAAAATCCAATACACAGGTCAACACAACTATTCTGGTTTGAATTGGTTTTCCAGTTCCTTTGACATTTAGGCTAATGTCAGACGAGCGCAGTCTGAGCGCACTCTGCATGCGTGCATAACGGACGGACATACTGACGGGAAGATACTGTAGACAACACACAGTCCGTTTTTATTAACGGATGTAGAAAAAAAAGGGAAATATGGGAATCAAAATTAATTTAAATTAAACGAGAGGTACAGTCAGCCAGACCAAAAATACGTATGAGCGTCAACGTGATGGACATTGCAAATGCGCTGCGTCTGACGTCACGTCATCACACACACAGGCTGCTATGCAGACGCGGCGTACGCTGGGCATCTGTCGTAGCGCTTTTACGTCAAGACCTAAGGCTCGTGTCAGACAAGTGCACTTAGTGCGCCCATCCGTCCGCACTTACCGGCGTCCGTCGCAGCCAAGTGATGCTGCGATGGGCGCCGGTCACACGCTTGTGCACGTGCACGAACTGCGCGCGCACCAAGCGTCCGGCTAGAGAATCGCTCCGTCGATGCACTAGAAAGTGCGTCGACGGAGCTGCAAAGCGCGATCCTGCATAGGAGGATCATGATTTGCACAGCTGAGGGCACTCCGCGGCAGCGGAGAGTGGAAGGAACGTCTGCTCTCACGGACGTTCCTTCCACTCTCCAGAGCGCTCGTCTGACACGAGCCTAAATGGCGTCCTTTGCCACCTGCGTGGTGCTTGCGCACTTCAGTGTGCACGTACTTCATGTACTTCTATTACTCACAAATCAATACTGCAATGGACGTTAAATTGCGCGGCGACACGGACGTGATGACTGCGTTCGTCTGACACTAGCCTTAACTGGATACATCTTGTTGATGGGCAGTAAATGAGAAATGCATCCCTATAGCATGTACAATTCATATACTGCAAAAAAGGAGCTCCAAATAAACTTTTTCTAATTGTAGCTGTTACAGGGCAGTAGTTTCACTGTGCTATACCTCAGCATGAAATGGTAATGTAAACCCAGGAAAACAGGGCTGGTAACCCTAGATGGGACCATCCTAAATTTTGGGCTCCAAGTTGAGCTTATCCGCAGAGATGCCAGTTTTTTTTTATTTTCCAGAGGGGTCACAAGATCAATTGTGTGACTAAGGCTGGGGTCAGACGAACGCAGTGTGAACGTGCAATTAGCCGCACTTTATTATGGCCATGGTAGCAGCAAATGACGTCCAACGCAGGCCCACACATGAAGTACGGTTGCACGAAAGTTCGGCCACGCAACGCAAGCGGCAAACGAACACATTTTTGCAAGAACGTCGAGCCGCTAGTACTGACTTACAGAGTGCGCTGCGTCCACAGCGTCCGAATAGCGGCGTGTGTGCGTGATTAGGAGATGTCAGACGCTGCTCATGTCCGGCCAACATAACGTCCAGACACCCAAAGTTTCCTGGTTTGGATCCGTAAAATTCATGGGCGAAATTGCGCATCGTATGACCGTTAACGCATCTTCCGTGAAAAAAATGCGTTCGGACGTATTAACGCAGTTTTTGACAGTAGACGTAAAAAATGCTCATTGTCTGACCCTAGCCTAAGAGTGCAGCTGTGTTAGGAAGTGTGTTATATTGTATTGTGCTTTTCTCTATTATATATATGAAATGAACCATGTCATTCCCCACCCAAAAAAGTAAGCGCTTTTTTCTTTTTGCATTGCAAAATAATGCAACAACACATTTAGCCCTTGAAGCCATATGTACGGTTTACATCTTAGTAAAAATATTCACAATGGGGAGAAACTAATTTCTCTTCAAAGGTTACATTCTGTCACTTTGTATCTCTGCAGAGGCACTGGATGTGGCAGCCCCGCCCTTTTTCCTCACTAAAAAGTTTCAAAGATACAAAACTTTATTGCTGCACTACCACGCAACTGCATTTCTCAATTGTTTTGTCTACATTTTTGCCGCTGTATATAGGTGTATATATATATATATATATATATATATACACACTGTATATATACATTAGAATGTACATTTCTTATATTAAAACATATCTGACTGACAGAAATGGTATCTCTGGTCCTGTGGAAACATTTTGGACCCAATGCTTAACTCCTTGCTGTCAGGGGTCTATTCGGGAGGCATTCAAGTCTAAATGCTGTGGGGTGGCATATAGTCTGGACTGTCTCTCTTCCCTGCAGCCGATTGTCAGCATTGAAATCAGGCAGCACCCTGCAATCATTGACGTCGATCGACCGCGGGGAATGGAGTTGGGCCGTAGAAGTTGCCATAAAACTGCAGGGCGTGGTATGCCAGAGTATGGCGTTTAGGCCTGTTCGCCGCTAAAACAGTATAGTCCTACAGCGACTGTAAGGATTTAAAGAATTCCATCCAAAATATAAATCATGGACATATTCCAACTTGAACAGTAAGCTTTTAGCAATAATATATTATAGTAATATATAGCCATGAATCAGCACTTGGTTGTAGCCCCTGCTATTCCAAATCAGGTGCTGTTGACTTAGGCTAGGGTCAGATGAGCGCATTTTGTACGGACTGTGCGTCCGTGCAGTACGGACGTACTTACTGACTGACAACAAGGTAGTGGCCACACAGTCCGTTTTTTTCAATGACGGATTTTTTGACTGATGTAGCAGGGAAAATAAATAAAAATGAAAAAACATTCTGTCCGTCAAAAATGCTGGACATATAAATGCAGTCCGTCTGACCATGCTCCATCACTCACACACAAAGCTATGCGGACGTTGTGGACGTGGCGCACTCTGCACGTCCGTTCTAGCAGTATTACATTCTTGCCTAACCTGCGTCCGTTTGCAGCGTCCGTCAGCCCCCGCACTTCTGTGCGGACGTACTTGGTGTGTGGGGCTCCATTTAACACAATTGTATGCTATCACGGACGTACTTGTGTGCGGCAACACGGACGTTAACACTGCGTTCGTCTGATCCCAGCCTTAAAGCCAAGCACTAAGGCTAGGGTCAGACGAATGCATTTTTCGCATAGACCGTAAAAAAGTGCGTCCGAACGCATGGACGTACTTTTTCACAGAATACGCGATAGTGGTCATACGATGCACAATTACGGGTGTGATTTTTTATGGATCCAAACCAGGAAACTTTGGGTGTCTGGACGTTATGTTGGCCGGACATGAGCAGCGTCTGACGTCTCCTAATCATGCACACACGCCACTATGCGGACGCAGCGCACTCTGTACGTCAGTACTAGCGGTTCGACGCTCTTGCAAAAATGCGTTCGTTTGCCGCTTGCATTGCGCGGCCGAACTTTCGTGCGGTTGTACTTCGTGTGTGGGCCTGCGTTGGACGTCATTTGCTGCTACCACGGCCGTAATAAAGTGCGGCTAAATGCACGTTCGCACTGCGTTCGTCTGACGCCAGCCTTATTGTACTGGGTTTATTAAGTTCCCTTCCAGTTAGGGTTGTCATGTAAGCCATGTTTTCCTGAGCACGCAACTATATTTCTTGTAAAAAGTGAGCACATTGAAGGTGCTGCCCTGCAACCTGCATAACTCATAGGCTTCCAGAGGACAATTTGTTTCTCAAGCATTTCTCTCCAACAGCATATGATTCCTACATTAATACATCACCCATCAACATGAATAACCCCTTCGCTGCTGAGCCATTTCACTCCTGTGTGCTGAGCTCATTTTGACTGTTTTGTGCTCATCATTTTTAAATGTGATTTGAAGATATGTTTTATTGTAGGACCCATATATACTTATTTTCAGTAGACTCGTATAATATATCATTATATGTATACGCCATGTCCTCCAGAATGCTATAACAAAAAATGTAAATTTCCATTCAGATATCAATCATTTACAGCATGTAAATTTTATTTTTTTCACATTTTATCATCCAAGCTTTTGTTATTAAATATTCTATAGGGTACTCTAAGTAAAACAAAGAAAAATAGAAATGGGAACCTGTATTTTTCTGAGAAAATAAACAACTTTAGCTAAATCGGAAAAAATAAAAGTTTTCATCGTGGGAAATGAGGTGAGTTAGTGTGGCATAATTGATCACATTATAATTGAAAAGTGAACAATAGCGTATCATTATAAATTAAAAAAGAAAAGAAGAAAAATACATTTTTATTTATTTAAGATTTATTTATTTATTTGTTTTACACATAAACTGGTCATGTTTGGTATCATTGGAAAAGCCGTGCTCTGGCCTTTCCAACGACACCAATTATGACCCTCTAGCTGCAACAATCCAAAGAACCCCCTATCTCCACCATAGAGATTTCCATAGGGAAATCCCTGGGCTGCTAGGGGTTAATTCCCTTACTGACATCATCGTGCCCATGTGAGATGACATCAGGGGGAGGGGAAGGCCCCGGAGGCTGGACTCACATCCAAGATGTGAGACACCTCTGGGAGAAATCCTCAATTTGGCGCCAGATTGCAGGACTGGCAGTTAAAGGGTTAAGAGAGACATTGTTAGAAAGGTCAGAATGTGACCTTTACAGTGATGCCTCTCTTATTTTTGTGGCCCTTACCGATCAGGAGAGAGAGCAGTCCAAAGGACCCCCCTGCCCTTCAGGCATTCTCCCTGCTCTGTCAGGGTGCACCTGTAAATGGCGTCAGTGTGCCGGGAGGGGTCTGATGGGATGGTATGACTTCAAGGAAGTCCATCCAGCGCGGCTGGGGTTTTGCCCTTCACTGCGGAGACGCCATGACGTGGGGGGATGTCCTCCGCATGTAGTGGGGAATCCCCAGGACATCCCCCCCATGTCAGCCACAGTGAAGGGGTTAAATTATACATATACTCGGGAAAATATGTAGGATCCTCTGAAATCCCTATTCCGTTTCCACCAAAATGAACTGTGGTTAGCCAAAATAATTAAAAGACTAGTGGAAAAGCAGGTACAAAGTGATTTACTTGTCAAGCTATTTGAATATGATATAATCACTGTACATACAACAACTTGTACTATAAATTTAACAGGTGGATGTGGTTGCATTTGTATGATTTAGGGTTGCCACATCAGCCATGTTTTCCAGGACACATATTACTATTTCATGCACAGGGGATCACAGGGAATTCCTTTTTTTAATTTCCTACGTGCAGGGTATGAATTCTACATGCTGCTGGTTGGCATTTTTCATGCACTGCCCATCAGCATAAATAAATTATATGTGTCATGGAAAACGTGGCAACCCTAGTATGATCCCATATTAAACCAGCAGCTTAACCTCCCTGGTGGTATTCCCGAGTGTGGCTCGGGGTTAACTTTCTATGCCGAAAGCGGTAACCCCGAGCCACACTCGGGTTAGATACATACCTGTACCTGCGCTCCCTCGCTGACCTCTGCGATCGCATTCTCCTTCGGCGATTGTAGCGTTCTGCTTCCTGGTTCCCTTCTCGCGAGAAGGGAACCAGTAAGCAGGACGTCACGATCACCGGAGGAGACTTCGGGGAACAGAGAGGGAGCGCAGGGACAGGTATGTATCCAGCGGCAACCTGAGTGTGGCTCGGGGTTACCGCTATCAGCAATGCATTTAACCCTGAGCCACACTTGGGATACCGCTAGGGGGCCAAATAAATTGTTCCGATTCTGACATATAAAATATGTCAGAAATGGACCGCTAGGGAAGTTAATCACATCATCGTCATAACAATAGAAACTTTTTTTATCATTGGTGTTCCCTCTCTCTCTTGAAGAAGGTACCGTCGGGTGTTATTTGAAAATGGATGTGTTGCTTACACTGAACCAAAATAGGATAGAATTTAGGTAAATTAAATCTATTACATGTGAAAATGAAATTCACAGGATTCAGTTCGGAATGGTAAATAATAACATTAAGGGGGTCTGTGTATACATTGCCAGACAGTGTATTAATCTGTATAAAAGAAAATTGAATGTCTACATGACAAAAAAAACTTAGTCCTTTACTATAGGCATGTCGGCACATAGTTGCATTAACTGTCTACACCTGCATATGTTTCAAAGAATGAGATTGAAATAGCAATAATAAAAAAATGGAAGGTTTTACATTTCTTTGTTCCAGTAGCCGCAGTAGGCCAAAAACCATCAAACCTTTGGAAACCGTTCAATGAATGAAAACACCGGCTGCATTTTTACCACTCTTTTGCTTTGTTGAGAGCTCCAATTATAGAGCATTTGTAACTCATTTTACTAGACCATGTTTAACATAAAATGTTGAGCTCTTGACATCGCCATTGCCATAAAATGTTTAATTTGTCCATAAAAAAAGATCTTGGATTATTTTTTATTGCACAGTATAACTGACACGCCTTCAGAAATGGTAATTATTATATGGTGTGTGTTCAGGATACGAGTTTAAGCTCTCGCTTTTTGCTCATAAAACCACATACGGTAATGAATTTCAAAATTTGGACAAATACCTTGCATATTTATAAATGCAGGATTTCTTACTGATCAGACACACACTTCTATTAATGTTTCAAATGCATTTACTGCTTAAGTTTGACTATTCTTTTGTGTTATACATAGCTGAATATTATAG
Organism: Leptobrachium leishanense; assembly: GCA_009667805.1. NCBI lineage: Eukaryota > Metazoa > Chordata > Amphibia > Anura > Megophryidae > Leptobrachium > Leptobrachium leishanense. The sequence goes on from CM019066.1 coordinate 262,239,428, forward strand.
AATTCCAGGACAAAGTTAACAATTGCCTGTCAGACATGATAAACAAATTTAAATATTGAGACACATATTATTTTTTCTCCAATTTTTTTTTATTGGTTTCAAGAAAAATGCAAAAAAAAAAACAAGAGTACCTACAAAACATTCCCGTAAGAGAGTCAAAGGCTTGGGCATGAGCAACAGACAAAACAAAACAACCAAAAACATATAAAAAAGTGGGTGCACTGCAATAAACACTGTATAACAGGGCTCAAAATTTCAAGTCCCAAGCTACTAGCCAGACATTAAGAGTTACTTGCCACCAGTTGCCCCACCTATCCCCTGCCCTTCGCCCGCCCTTAACTCCTCCCCTAAACACGCCCTCTTAAAATATCTTACAAAATGACAGTTAAATGTTTTATTTAGAATAAAGTTACAAAAATATATTACATTAACAATTAATGTTAAATACATTGGCACAGGTCCCCTTAAATAGTCACAGGTTTCCAATAAGAACAGACCTCATATAAAAATGCCCCAGCTCATGGATACTGCCCCAGCTCATGGATATACTGCCCCAGCTCATGGATATACTGCGCCAGGTCATGGATATACTGCCCCAGCTCATGGATATACTGCCCCAGAACATGGATATGCCCCAGCGCATGGATATGCCCCAGCTCATGGATATACTGCCCCAGCTCATGGATATGCCCCAGAACATGGATATGCCCCAGAACATGGATATGCCCCAGAACATGGATATGCCCCAGAACATGGATATGCCCCAGCTCATGGATATGCCCCAGAACATGGATATGCCCCAGCTCATGGATATGCCCCAGCTCATGGATTTGCCCCAGCTCATGGATATGCCCCAGAACATGGATATACTGCCCCAGCTCATGGATATGCCCCAGCTCATGGATTTGCCCCAGCTAATGGATATGCCCCAGCTAATGGATATGCCCCAGCTCATGGATATGCCCCAGCTCATGGATACACTGCCCCAGCTCATGGATATGCCCCAGCTCATGGATATGCCCCAGAACATGGATATACTGCCCCAGCTCATGGATATGCCCCAGCTCATGGATATACTGCCCCAGCTCATGGATATTGCCCCAGCTCATGGATATACTGCCCCAGCTCATGGATATACTGCCCCAGCTCATGGATATGCCCCAGCTCATGGATATGCCCCAGCTCATGGATATACTGCCCCAGCTCATGGATATGCCCCAGCTCATGGATATGCCTCAGCTCATGGATATGCTCCAGCTCACACATGGGTATATAGCCCCAACTCACTTGAGCTCATACATGGGTGGGTGTATAGCCCCCAGCTCTCACCTCCACCCGCTGGCGTTCTTCAGCTGTCCCAAGGAGGCGAGCGGCCACTGATATGCAGCTTGGTTGCTCGCCGGGAACCACCTGACCAGCCGCTCAGGTGGTTCTCAATCCCAGGCAAGCGGCCAAGCTGCATATCAGCAGCCGCTCGCCTCCTTGGGACAGCTGCAGAACGCCGGCGGCGATTTTACCTCCTGGATCCGCCCCTGGCTGCAGCGTGCCTCCCACACTCATAACACTGGGAACGGCACGCTGTAGTGGTTCCGCCCCCTCCCATGTGATGCGTCGCACACTCGCAGTGTATGATGCATCACATGGGTGGGCAGGTGACCTGCAAACGCGGACATCACGGGCCGCGCGGGAGGGGGCAGCGCCGATCAGAGACAGCTCCGGATTTGGACTCCAAGAGTCCGATACCGGGGCTGTGAATAAAGGCGGCGGCACACTGAACCTGGCACCAGCACGGGTCAGTCCGCCCCACTCGCCCTCAGATAATTTCCACTCGCCAAATGCGAGCAAGCGAGTGGAAATTTTGAGGGCTGCTGTATAAGATATGTATTGTTTGCAATATATACGTATATACTATTTACTTATGTTTTACGCATTGAGTTTTGTGGTTAAAACAAAACAACCATCTTAATAGTCAATGAAAGCAAAGGCCGTGACCAATAAACATTGGGAACGGGTGATCAAAGGAGAAAAACAAAGAATAAAAAGGTGGAGAGGCCGAGGGAAGGTCAGAAAAATAAGCGGGTGACAGACGGTAAAGAATCCCTGATGTACTATGTGGTGAGTGCGAGTGTGAGCTCAACACTCTATTGGAAATCTTGGAGTAAAGTCGGGAGATAGGGGCGCCATAGAATGTAAAAACATTTTGAGACCCCCATCATTGTGTTGCAATGCTTGTAATCAGGAGATGTGAAACAAAAAAAACCGCTTATCTAAGAACATTGATAAGGGTGTAGGCATGGGGAGTTTCAAAACCTGGAGGAGAGTCTCACGGGACAAGATACACATTTCTTTAACCCCTTAACACCTGGTCTCTGTGAACAGCAGGCAGGCTTAAACGCTGCAGAAAAGTAGAGCATGCCCCATGGATTTCTGGCCCTCTTCCGGCTTGCCTCCCTTCCCAGTGGCTGCAGGGGGACTGCCTGAGATTTCAAAAATGCAAGAGTTGTGAGGTCCCACAGGTAATAGATGCTGGTAAAGAAAAAGAATAGGAACCCACGCTCACAGGTGCAATTTGACCTAAACGATGCCCAAAATGGAATTGTGGTTATTATCCTGAAAATGGAATTATGTTTACTAAAACACTAAAAAAAAACACAGAAATCAAAAAGTATAGCATACGTATTCATGTATTCACTCAGAGAAGATGCAGAGAGCAGGGCTGTCAAACTCTGGCCCCTAGATGTATCTGAATTACAACTCCCATGATTCCCTGCGGTGGGTGGGCCTTGAAGCTGCGGAGTGGCATAGTACGCCCCGCTGACTTATTGGTCCTCTTTCGCCCCGCCCAACAGTTGGCTGAACTCAGGCTGTTCCCTTGCAGCCATCAGCTGCATAGACAGTCCAGAGGAGTGGCCAGCCACAGCAGCCGGCAAGCGAGGCATATTAGTACGCCCAGCCGGCTTTAAAGCCCTGCCGCCGGACACAACCCGCCCGGTGGCAAAGCGTTAAATATACAGGGTGTCCATAAAGTCTTCTTACAATTTCAAAAATGTATTACAAAGGCAAATGAAAAGACAGATAAGTGAAAATTATTACAAAATGAGATGTATATATTTAAGTTTTTTTTGCCTCATTTAATACACCTCTATATTTGCAGCATTAGTTGCACGAAGTGCATCAAGACGGTACTCGATTTCTTGCCATGTTCGCTGTAAAATACCCTCAGCAATGGTAGCAATGGCATCAGTGATCCTCTGCTTTAGATTAGGGATGTCCCGGACCTTTGTTCAATACACGATATCTATACATAACCCCATAGAAAGAAACGAGGGGAGTGATATCTGGTGAACGAGGTGACCAGGAAATTGGGCCACCCCTTCCAATCCACCGGTCTGGAAATGTTTCATTTAGGAACTCACAAACATGCAGTCCCCAGTGTGGTGGTGCACCATCTTGCTGTAAAATGATGGTTGGTTAAAGGTCATGTAGTTGTGGTGGTATTCAGTCAAAAGGTCAAGGTAAACATTTGTAGTAATTGATGTCTCGAAGAAAAGTGGACCAATGATTCGATTGCACATGATCCCACACCACACATTCATCTAAAGCAGAGGATCACTGATGCCATTGCCACCATTGATGAGGGTATGCTACAGCGAACATGGCAAGAAATGGAGTACCGTCTTAAAGTGCTTCATGCAACTAATGGTGCCCATATAGAGGTGTATGGATACTTTATGGACACCCTATATATTATGTGTAAGCATTGGCTTGGTGACTTTGATCATAAAAGACAAATACAGTATCAGTTGGTATAACATTTTTCTCTCATTTGTATTTTTGTCTTTATGTTGCTTGAAAGAATGTGATTGTTTGTAGGATTTTAACATGCCAGGACACTGCCCTGTTTGACAGCCACTTAAAATGAATCAACAGTTTCCTTGGCAGACAGGGCTGATTGTACAGAAGATAATTGCTGGTGGCTGCTTGCCATGCAGTTTATGAAGCAGTCCAAATAGGATAATCTAGCGATTCTTTATCAAGTTCTGGTTTGCCATTTGCATACAGACTTTTTTTATAATAAGCAAATCAGTGAACATTAAACACAGATTATGAATTTTACATTTCAATGTTCAATCCCATCAAAGAGTTTTCAGCTTATTTAGCTCATTTACTGCTGGAACAAATAAGTAAAGTGGGTCTAGGATGTCTACGTTACAAATCAATAGAAACTAGAAAGTCATGTATTGTATTAAATCTGCCTTTGGTAAAATATCAGGGGTTATTTACAAAGCACCAAAATTTCATTGAAATTACGGTGCTTTCCCTTCGGTGCACTTCGGTGATTCCATTTCACCGAAACTAGGGTGAATTCACTATTTCCCATAGGGTCGTGGTAGTGCGGCGAAGATGGCGTCGCCGAAGCCTCATGAAAAAGTTGTTGAACTGGCATTGGCAAAATCCATGAGTTGGCAAAAAAAACCCTCCTAATAGGTGTTTAAAACAATAAGAATACATTACAATGTCTAAATAATAAAAAGGTCCTTTACAAAATAATAAAAAGGTCTGTTACCCCATTCACTGCTGAGCCATTTCACCTCTGCATGCTGAGCTCATTTAGACCATTTTGCACTCATCATGTTTAAATGTGATTTGAAGTCATATTTTATTGTAGGACCCAGAAAAATTATATATCCTTTTATTCAGCAGACTCGGTACATTCATATTATATCAACATTATATGTATATGTAATTTCCTGTCAGAATGCTATAACAATCCGAACAAGGGCCGCCGATGGCACCTCAAACGGGACTCCCTCTCCATGATCTTGATTTTCTCATACCATGATTGGCATTTTTTGCGTGTTGACACAGCGGGGATGCGTCTGATCCCCTGGACTGCAATCCCAGGGTGCAATTAGAATGGTATGCTCTGGACTGTGCCATCCTTTGGTCGGCCCTTCACTCCCCCCCATCTTTTCTGTTGTCCTACTTCCCCCCCTTCCTTCCCTATGCTGGTTTGTTCCCCTCCTTCCCTTTCTTCTCACTGTACTGTTCTGCCCCCCCTTTTTTGTCCTTTCTTTCTTTCTGCAAGTAATTTTTACCCATTGTACCCCTTATAAGCCGTCATACATGCTTTAGTTTGCGCCCCCTTTGGGTCAATCGACTACTGTTACTTTGGTAATCTGATTCACCAGTCTGATTATTCATGTTTGTGATGCGCCCTGCGACGGGCGCTGATCCTGACCTGGAATGGATCGCTATGTTTTATATTGTCTACGACTCTGTTATATGTTGTATGTTCGTACCCCTGCAGACAAATATTGTACCTCTGGAGCTCCTAACCCTCATTGTTTTTTAAGGCTTCTATATGTATTTGTTGCTCTTTGCACTAATAAATTCACTTGAAATTGAAGAGGAAAAAAAAAGAATGCTATAACAAATTTATTTTAAAAATGTGGATGTCCATTCCAGATTTCAATCATTTATAGCTTGTAAAATAACTTTTTGCACATTTTATCATCCAAACCTTTGTGGTTATATATTCTATGGGGTACTCGTGATAAAAAAAATAGAAATGGAAACCGGTTACTGTATTTTTCTGAGAAAATACAGAATTTTAACTAAAACTGTAAAATCAAAATTTTTCGCTTGTATTTTGGCGCATTGTGTTTTATGAATAAAATGATTGTATAAAATAAACTTGCTCGCAGCATGGGAAATGAAAAGGTGCGTAACAACAGTGGTATTGCTCATTTTATATGTGAGAAATGGTCATTGTTATTGCTTTGGAACCAAAAAAAATAAATTTTGTTTAATAAATTTTATGTTTGTGGGTTTTTCTTTTTTTTTTATCATGGTCATGTTTAGTATCATTAGAAAGGCCAGACTCTGACCTGTCCAATGCCACCTAACATGACTTGGTATGGGGTGTAAAGGAAGGAAATAAAGGGGTCCAAATCAGGGACGTGCGGTCAGGGGTGGCAGGTGAGGCAGAGCCTCACCTGCCATTAATCTGCCTGGCGGTGACTCGGGTTAAATTTCGCTACCGCGATCGGTAACCCCGAGCCACACTCGGGCTGGATGCATACTCACCGCATCCTTCGCTCCCTTGTCGTCACCACAGTGTGATCACGGCAGCCGGCGACTTTGCTTCCTGGTTTCGTTCCCTGCGAGTCACACGACGCAGGGGGGCGAGACCAGGCAGAAAATTCAAAAATAAAAAAAAATACAGTAAAAACATTTTTTTCAATAAACTTTCCTGTGTAGTGGGTGCTGGGGATTCCTGTCCAGATGTACAATCCTTTGCCAAAGTAATACAGGACATGGGGTACCAAAAAAAGAGTATTTATTCTCAAAGCAGCTTTACTGTAATAAAAGGCGAATAAAAATAATTTCTAAAATGTAATAAGGCTTTGCAATACAAGTTTCGCTGGTGCTTGCCCAGATCCACCAGCGAAACTTGTATTGCAAAGCCTTATTACATTTTAGAAATTATTTTTATTTGCCTTTTATTTCTGTAAAGCTGCTTTGAGAATAAATTCTCTTTTTTTGATACCCCCGTGTCCGGTATTACTTTGACAAAGGATTGTACATCTGGACAGGAATCCCAGCACCCAGAGGAAAGAGGCATGTTTTTTGGTTTGATTATTTTATTGAATATAATTTATTTCCATTATTTTGTTAATTATTTGTGGGATAATAAATTATTATTTTGTGTTTCAAACCTTCTGACTCCGTGTGTTTACTAGACTCTTGCTTGCACAGATTTCAGTGACTTATTCCTACAGAATACAGGCTTACTATATAAAACAACACATTTCCTTTCCAAAAAAATTGAAACGCTTTTAGAGACAAAATTTTGCAAAAGCTAGACCGCCAGGGAGGTTAAGGGCTGCTGCACAAGTAATGAATAGATAAATCAAAGTCAAACTCACCTGCTCCGCGTTCCCCCGTTGGCTCCGTCCATCTTCTCACTCACATTCTTTTTTTTTTCTTTCAGCAGGCTGAGCCTACGCAATTTGCGTAGCAGGATGCTATGCAAATCACGTAGGCTGCCAATAAGTGGGCAGTGCGGCGCGTCTGTTCAATGAACAGAAGTCCGAGCACTGCCCACTTCCTGAACGTTGCTCTCCCAGGGCTTCAGAGGCCCTGGGAGAGCAATGGATAGCTTGTACCAATAGGAAAGCGTTATTGGTCCAAGCCATTCAAAAAATGCCTGCCTGGGAGGCATGCCTCCAATGCATTGACTGGTGCAGGACAGTCATGTGACTGTCCTGCGCCAATCAGTGGGTGTGGGGCTGTGCTCAGGGTGTGGCCTCAGTGCCACACTGAGCTGCCTGGAGGAAGACGCAGAGATCATGGGGAGCCCTGAAAGCTGCCAGATCCTGGTAAACCCTGAGAGCAGCCACATACATCCTAACACAGGACCCCAAGCCCAAAGCATCCTAATCCAGAACCACCTGCCCAAACCATCCTAATACAGAACCACCTGCCCAAAGCATCCTAATACAGAACCACCAGTCTAAAGCATCCTAATACAGAACCACCAGTCTAAAGCATCCTAATACAGAACCACCTGCCCAAAGCATCCTAATACACCAGTCTAAAGCATTCTAATACAGAACCACCAGCCAAAGCATCCTAATACAGAACCACCAGTCTAAATCATCCTAATACAGAACCACCAGCCAAAGCATCCTAATACAGAACCCCCAGTCTAAAGCATCCTAATACAGAACCACCTGCCCAAAGCATCCTAATACACCACCAGTCTAAAGCACCCTAATACAGAACCACCAGTCTAAACCATCCTAATACAGAACCACCAGTCTAAACCATCCTAATACAGAACCACCTGCCCAAAGCACCCTAATACATAACCATCAGCTCAAAGCATCTTAATACAGAATCCCAAGCTCAAAGCATCTTAATACAGAACCACTGACCTATCATTCTAATGCAGAACCCCCAGACCAAAGCATCCGAATACAGAACCACCTGCCCAATGTACCCTAATACAGAATCCCAAGCCCAAAGCATCTTAATTCAGGAGCAGCGCCCTGACCTCTGATACAATGCTAATGAGGAGCACTGACAGCAGCCAGATCCTGGGTACCACTGAACCTGAACCAACGTAACCTGTGTATATCTGGCACTGATACTAGCCAGTGCCTCACCAGCCACTGACCTCACCGCATATCACTGGTCCAAATACGCCCCACTCTCCATGCAACTGTGCCAAGGCTTGTGTTTTAGATGGACCATTTTGGAATTTATTTATTTATAAAGTATTTTACCAGGATGGATACATTGAGATGTCTCGTTTGCAAGTATGTCCTGGGTAATAACACTTTACTCCATCACCTCCACATTTGGCCGCGGCGTGGGATATGAGAAGGTGAGTTAGAGCAGTGGCATGTATGCTTTACAAGTAAAAGCACATGATGTCACCACCTGGCTAGGGGAAAGTCCCTTTCTGACATCATCACTTGTCATGGGCATGATGACATCAGTGGATGGGGGAGGTGCCAGAGGCAGGGCTGACATCTCGGGAGAAGTCCACAATCAATGCCAGACTGCAGTACTGGGATGCCGTGCTGAACGAGTCCAATGCACCCTAGCGAGAAAGCGTAAGCCTTACTCAGCGCATCATCCAATGTTAAGAGGGGCATCGTTGGAAATGTCAGACTGTGACCTTTTCAGCGATGCCTCTCGTGTTTTTGTAGCCCCTCTGGATGAGGGTCCCCCCTCCCCTTCCAGTATTCAACCGGCTCTGCCATTTTCAAATAACACTCGAGGATACCTTGAAAGTCTTAAATACGTTGTAAACTTAATTTTGTGTTTCTGATATACTGTTCTATGCAGCAAGTCAATTTGTACAGGTGATTTTGTAACCGGAATCTGACAGGTTCACTTTCAGGACGGCGCCGGACCGGACACAAGCAAGGATTGTCTGAACACGAGTCTCTTCAGGAAAGGCAAACTTTATTGTGTCGTCACACAAATGCTCACACAGGATTGAATCGCAAAGAGTGAGCCCCGTCTCCCCCCCGACAAGGGGTTTTATACCCCAAATACATAATTAGGTACATCCCAATTAACCCACCTCCCGATGACACTTTATTCCACCCCACGTGGGTTAATACCTCCCATTGTTAGTACAAAGGAATTCCATATATTGATCGTAAATTGGCAAGCTTCATGTTAGTCTGACAGTCTGTGATCTACTGCTGCACTAAATCTGGGCCGAGCCCACCTCCCTAAAGGCTATGTTTATTTTGCTACAGATAAAGCATGTTCTGGTTTCTACGCTCTTCTTTGTCTTACTGCGGGTCTCAGTGACCTTGTAGTATCCATTTGTAGACATGTGCACAGCACAAAATTTCGTTTTGAACTAATGGATTAGTACTAAAATGCAATTTATTTAGTTGCTAAAGAAATTCGTTTTCAGTTCTTTAGTATGAAAACTAATTTCTTTCATCCGAAAACCAGTGGATACAATTACTATTGTAGTGGTTCCTCAGAGGGCTGAGATCGGCTGCTTGGTACAGTATCTCTCACTCTCAGCACAATGTGGCAGGCAAAGCTGTTACAGTAACTGACTGCTGCTCATCACAGCGCTCAGAGTTTCAATAAAACTAGGAAATAATATTTTTATATATGAGGTTATAACAATATTATTTCCTTGTTTTACTGAAACTCTGAGCGCTGTTACAGTCAGTTACTGTAACAGCTGAGCCTGATACATTGTACTGAGAGATAATATAACAAGCAGTCCAATCTCAGCACTCAGTCACTGGATTTAAAGGTTTAAAAAAGAGGCTCCTCTCTGTATAATGTATAGAAAATCCTCCTGCATTAATTAATACCCCTCTCTGTATAATGTAGATAACATCCTCCTGCATTAATTAATACCCCTCTCTGTATAATGTATACAACATCCACCTGCATTAATTAATACCCCTCTCTGTATAATGTATAGAACACCCTCCTGAATTAATGTCCTTCGCTGTATAGAACATCGTCCTCAATTTATACATTTCTCTGTATAATTTATAGAACATCCTCCTGCATTAATACCCCTCTCTGTATAATGTATAGAACATCCTCCTGCATTATTTAATGCCCCCCTCTGTATAGAACATCCTACTCAGTAGGACCTACTGCATTGGCATGTGGAGGGTGCAGAACTTCGGAATGCAATGCTTATCCAGCACAGGAGAGGGAACTTTTACTTAAACTTTGCATCTCTGTGGGGGAGAGAGACAGGAATATAAAAGCAGGGGAGAGGGCAAATATTAACGTAAATCGGTCTGAAAGCTCAGAGAAGAGATGACTGGTGCAAATTAATTTTTATACTAAAATAAAGCACTTTAAATCCAGGGAAAACATTCAAATAAATCACACTGACCGCTCACAATGACAGAGTAACTGTGAGTTGGATACTAAATGTATCAGACGTAAAAAAACTTTATAAACAAGCAGCACTGGGAGAGGAGAGGGACTTTATATAAAATGTGTATTATAGATGAGGAAAGGGGGATAGTGCTCCTGGATAATATAAAATGTATCAGACCTAAGCCCCTATTATGCAGAGCGGGAGGGGAGATAACACACATTTTATAAAGTCCCTCTCTTCTCCCAGTGCTGCTTGTTATAAAGGGGCTTTTTACTATCCAGCCCTCCTCTGTCATTAGCTTTCAGTGTGATTTATTTGAATTTTTTTCATTCTCCAGCTGCTTTTATCATCTTGTCTGTCTCATAGACATGCAAGGGTTAAGTAAAGGTTTCCTCTCCTGTGCTGGCTGTCTGTGCTGCGAGTGAGTATTCTGGATCTCTATCGCTGTCAGATTTTCAGGTAGGGGTCGGGAAGGATTACGCATACAAAACTTTTTTGTAGCTTTGCAATGTTGCGTTCTTCATTGCTGGTCTCCTTCAATCCATGTAATATTACAAAAAGGACAAACTAAAATGTAGTGCATTTTATTTTAGTTTCTTTCGTTTTTTGTACTGAGCAGTTTCGTATCTCTTGAGTCATACTAAAACTAAATTATCCCAAAATTCGGACTAAATCGTTTTAGTACTAAAACGAATGCACATGTCTATCCATTTGTCATCCTGTCTTTCCGTGCCAAGAGTTGGCCGGATTTCTCTCAGTTTTATTGCTTCTCTGCTAATCTACCACATTCCTAAGATTCTATGCAAGCTTCATTCTAATGTCTAGTGAAATCTATCTAGTTATTTGCAAGTGAACCAATATTCTGAACAAGATGGCCGCTTGGCTCATAATAGCAACCATCTTCCAGCCTGATTCCACTTCATTCCCCCCTTGGCTCAAGCCTCAGGTTCTTTTCCTGATGCTTGTAGCCATCACACCCCGCTATTCTTAAACTCCTCATACCTTAGGGGACCGATTTTTGTTGGGAACATGTCCTGTGGGATCATCAGTGGTATCTTTTGTGTCTGTGTAGGTGTCAGTACTTTCTTGCACAGTGGCCATAGGCATAGCCCTATGCGGTATGTCAGTGTTCCTACGACCAAGATCACACACTATCATCAGAATCATGGATCCGATCTGTGAGATAAATCTCAGGATGGATCCAAACCACTCTCCAATTGCTCCGAACCCACGGAGTGGATTCCAGCCTTCAGCAGCGATTCTCCTTGCTGTGTTCTGCAGCTGTGCTACCTTCTCTTGGTGATCCTGGATTACCTGGTAATAGTCTGGGACATCATGTGTGGTGTTTCTGATGTAGGTGCAACATTCATAATGCATTGTCATTTCACACAATCCATTCAGGGCCGCACTGATCTGTTCAAGCGCCATGTCATGTATCATCTGCACCTTCCGTATCTCACGCACCTCCAGATTCAGCAACTGAATATCCATACTGGTTTTATTCAGAATTTCATCCATCAGATTGGCATAACTGTTCAGTCTCACCATCAACTCTCTTCCCCATCCAGTCCATGCCGGCAGCCACGACCATATCCGATCCACCTTTCTAAACAACTCTCTCTTCTGTCTCTCAAACATCAGTGGGTACCTAGGGTGGAGTGCTGTGTCTGTATTGGTGTCTTCTCCCCTTACCCTTTGAATCGGAATCAATTTTGCTAGATAGCACATTCCCGTTATTGTTGGTGGTACCCACATGTAACACACCTTTCCACAACACACCTGGTATCCCCCTTTCAATATAAATGGAGACAAATGTAGTGTTCCCTTCGCTACTTCTATCATCAGTCGCCTCATTCGTCTCGTCGTATCCAGAACACCCTGCTTTCCATCAGACACCCCCGCAATCACTGCCTCTTGTTCACTCGTGAGCTTTCTACATTGTATGTATAGAAAATTTGCCTGCTCTTTTGTATCGATCGTGTAAATGTATGATGTCCAGTTAAACTTGCTTGAGTAGCACCCTCCATCCTCCTTATGTGTGTCTTTATCTGGTCCTATTTGGAAGCACCACTCTGGTGGGTATACTGGTCCTATTATGGGATACCCGGGACTGAATGATTCTGGTTTTTCCCTTGGTGCATCAAAAGAGTGTATTGTGACATTCCCTGATGCAAACCTACTCAGATTCATTGGAACAGAAGCAAATGGGATGTGGATCGTCTCTGGATGCATCCTACTACACACCCAGCACGCAGTTTGTCCAGACTTTTTAGCATAGTCATATTTAAATTGCACAAGTAAATGCCCTCTTGGCAAAATCTCAGATGTCGCTTCTCGTTTTTGTCTCCACATAGTACGATTCTCCATCACTGGGTGCATACCATTCCAGATTTGGGAAATATCCACTTTTCCGGCAGTGCTTGGACACCTGGGGCAGGCTCCATGCGAGAGTCCATAAATCAAGTTTGCAAGGTACAAAATCAGTACCACAAATGCCCCAAATGTCAAAATCCCTTGGGCAATTCTTTTCACAGTTACATACACCCAATCCCTCCCCACAGGTATTTCAAAAACAAAGGACATTTCTGGATGATCAGGGGTGGGGGCTGGGCCCCTAAAAAGCACCCTTGGGGTATCCCCCGTTGGTGGATGGTCAGGACTTGTGTCCATCAAGACACCCACTTGTGGAATCATTTGGGTGTCTTCAGTTGGATCATTTAGGTGCTCACGGCTGTGGTCCTTGTCAGCTTTAGCCTCAGCGGATTGGTCTCGTTGGTGACGACCTTCCATGCTGGTTCAGGACTGGCTGCAGCTACTTTCAACCTGGAGTGATGTATCCACGGGACCACCTCGGCAACCTTTACTGCTGTAGGGGTTGATAACAGGACAAGGTAAGGACCTCTCCACTTTGGGCCCAGTGGGTCATTTTTCCACTCTTTCACACATACTGAATCACCTGGACAATACTTGTGCAGTGGGGGATATAAAAAGTGAGGTATGTTATCTCCCACCCAAGTATTCAATGTCTGCATTGATTTACCCAACAGTATAACCTGATCATTTAATTTAGTTTCTCCCAATGCCCGAAGGTCCCCCCTTAGTCAATTAATCAGAGGGGTAGGCCATCCAAACATGAGTTCATACGGACTTAGCTTTAATTGAGGGGTTGGCCTGCACCTAATGTGCAAGAGGACTATCGGCAGCACATCCAACCAGCCTAGCGACGTCTCTTGGCACAATTTGGACATCAGAGTCTTTAGGGTACGGTTCATTCTCTCGACTTTTCCCGAGCTTTGGGGCCTGTAGGCAGTATGTAGCTTCCAGGTGATGCCCAACAGACGGGCAAGCTGTTGTAAACAGTTCTGTATGAATGCAGGGCCATTGTCCGACCCTATCTCGAGAGGCAACCCATAATGTGGTATTATTTCTTTCATCAGACTTTTTACTACTTCCACAGTCTTTTCAGTTCTTGTTGGGAAAGCTTCCACCCATCCTGTCAGAGTACACACCATTACCAATAGATATTTGTATCCTTTGCAGGGCGGTAACACTGTAAAGTCTATTTGTAGCGATGCCATTGGGGATAGCCCGATTGGCTGTTTCCCTGGAGGTTGAGTTGGGCCTGTTCTTGGGTTGTTCTTGGCACATGTCACGCACTGCTGGGCTATTGCTTTGCAGACTACTGACAGTCCGGGTACATAAAAATGTGGCTCTAGTTGCTGTTCCATCATTTCTCTCCCTCCATGGTTACTTGCGTGGAGTGTTCTTACAATTTCAGGGGCCAATGTTGCTGGGAGGACTATTTGTCCATTCTTCAGCTGGAACCACCCGTCTTCTCCATATTCGCCTTGTTCTCCGACATCCATCATTTCTTTTCTTTCTCTGAATACACAGGTGTCCATTCACTCAGTGGTGCCGGTAGGAGTGCAGCCACCACTGGTTTTGCTTTGTATCGTGCCAGTTCTCCATGGTTTCCCCAGATAAATTCTTCTTTTGGAAATAGTATCGCCATGCGAAGAACAGCAGATCTTTTCTGGCTTGCGTATCTCTTACTGCTGGTATGAAAAAGTCCATTGCACTTTTCTTCATTCTTGGCAGTTTGTTCTTGATAAGGATCTCCTTGAGGAAGAACCTTACCAACGGGGCTTGGTATTCTTCTGCTCCCAGCTCTCCCAAACTTAGCAATATTCGTGTAATCCGTAGATTATTATGAGGGTTGGCTGTCAAATTTTCAAACCGTGAGGTGAAATTTTCTGCTCGTAATTTTCTGCTCGTTCAACTTCGGTTACTTTTGTGTTTTCTTCATCCTCCCCCATTACTTTTACGCCGAAGAATTTCAGCATCATCTTGTAAGCTCTGTGTAGCCTTTGCTGAAATTCTGAGGTGTTAATCATCAGGCGTGTCTCTTGCGGGTTCAGAGGAGTGGAATAGAAATTTCAGCCTTGAGTCTGAGTTGGGAAAAGCCATTGTATATAATCATGATTAAGTTCTAATAGTTCGTAATCATCTTGCCATTTGTGCAATATTATTTCAATGAACTCGCCCTTGGGTTCAAATCTTCTCCAGCTCATGTAGAATTCATAGTTTGGCATGGGAGGTTGAGGCTCTTGCTTGCAGAGTAGAACTTTGGCTTGATCAATTGTTAGCTGTGGTTTTGCAGCAGCTTTTGCGGCCTGGTCAGCGCGCCTGTTGCCTTTCGGGATTTCATCATGACCCTTTTGGTGGCCACGACAGTGCATGATACTGACAGCGCTTGGTTTCCATACAGCTTCTAGGAGGGCCGCGATTTCAGCTGCATACTTGATTTGTTGTCCTGAGGAAGTAAGCAGACCTCTCTCTTTGTAGAGTGCACCATGTGCATGGACGGTCATGAAGGCATACTTGGAATCCATGTAGATATTTACTCTTTTGCCTTCGGAGATTTCTAGAGCTTTGGTTAAAGCTGTTATTTCAGCCAGTTGTGCAGATGTATGGCCTGGTAGTGGATTTGCTTCAATAATTTCTTCTGCTGAGACTACTGCATAGCCGGAGACTTTCTTCCCATCACCCATGTAACTGCTACCATCAATGAATAACTGTAGATCGTATTTGTCTAGGGGTACGTCTTTCAAATCTGGCCTGCTACTGAACACTTCTTCCATGACTTGGAGGCATTCGTGATCTGGATCCTCTTCGCAGTCAGGCAGTAAAGTAGCAGGGTCCAAGGTAGCGATGAGGTCCAAATGAACCTGTGGGTTTTCACACATCATGGCTTGGTACTTCGTCATCCGGCTGTTGCTGAACCAGTAGCTTCCTTTCACATCCAGCAGGGCCTTGACAGCATGGGGCACTTTGACATGAAGAACTTGTCCAAGGGTCAGCTTGTCTGCTTCTGCTATCAGCATTGCGGTGGCTGCCACTGCTTTCAGACATGGGGTAGGCCACAAGCCACAGGGTCGAGTTGCTTGGAGAGGTAGGCCACAGGCCTTAGCCAGGAGCCAAAACTTTGGATCAATACTCCTGTTGCTGTTTGATTGTGTTCATGCACGTACAGCTGGAAGGGCTTGCTGTGATCTGGCAGTCCCAGTGCAGGAGCTTCCATTAGCAGAGTCTTTAATTTCAGGAACGCTGCTGTTTGCTCTTCTTCCCAATGGAAAGGGTCTTGTTCTCCCCCCTTGGTGGCTTGATGAAGGGGCTTGGCAATATCTGCGAAGTTGGGGATCCACAGGCGGCAGAAGCCTGCAGCTCCCAGAAACTCACGGACTTGTCTTCTGGTCTTTGGTTGGGGTATTCGGCATACTGCTTCTTTTCTTTCTGCCCCAATGCACGTTTGGTACCTGTTAACTGGAATCCCAGGTATTTTACACTTTCTTTGCATATTTGTGCTTTCTTTCTAGAAACTTTGTAACCTGCTTGGCACAGTAGATGTAGCAGGGCTTTTGTAGCAGATAAACAGTCTTTTTCTGTGGGGGAAGCCAGTAATAAATCATCAACATATTGGAGTAACACAGCTTTGTCTGGCTGAGCGTTGAAGGCGAGGAGATCCTGGCTGAGCGCGCATCCGAAGATCGTGGGCGAATTTTTGAAACCTTGAGGGAGGCGTGTCCAGGTCATTTGATGGCGCGCCCCCGTGGTGGATTCTTCCCACTTAAATGCAAAAAGGGGCTGGCTTGCAGGAGCCAGACGGATGCAAAAGAAAGCGTCTTTTAAATCAAGCACTGTGTAATATTTTGTATCTCCAGGAATTAACGCCAGCAAATTGTATGGATTGGGAACCACAGGGTGTAGGGTTACTGTGGCTTCATTGACAGCTCGTAAATCTTGGACCGGGCGGTACTCTTGTGTGCCCTCTTTCAGTACTGGTAACAGGGGTGTGTTCCATGGTGACACGCAGAATTTTAGTATGCCATGATCTTTAAGTCTCTGTAAATGCGTTTGAATATTCTGCTTGGCTTTTTGTGGGATATGATATTGTCTTAAAGCCACAGGCGTTGCACCAGGTTTTAAATCGACGTACACTGGGGGGATGTTCACAGCTAGTCTGGGCGGATTTTCCTCTGCCCACACCCCAGGAATTTCAAGGAGTAGTGTGTATGGGTAAATTGGCAAGCTTCATGTTAGTCTGACAGTCTGCGATTTGCTGCTGCACTAACTCTGCGGCCGTGCCCACCTCCCTAAAGGCTATGTTTATTTTGCTACAGATAAAGCATGTTCTGGTTTCTACGCTCTTCTTTGTCTGCTCTTCTTTGTCTTACTGCGGGTCTCAGTGACCTTGTAGTATCCATTTGTCATCCTGTCTTTCCGTGCCAAGAGTTGGCCGGATTTCTCTCAGTTTTATTGCTTCTCTGCTAATCTACCACATTCCTAAGATTCTATGCAAGCTTCATTCTAATGTCTAGTGAAATCTATCTAGTTATTTGCAAGTGAACCAATATTCTGAACAAGATGGCCGCTTGGCTCATTATAGCGACCATCTTCCAGTCTGATTCCACTTCAATTTTACTTTTAAAATTCAACACGGAACTGTGATTATTAATTCATATTTTTATACAAAATCACATTAACGTAGGTTAATATATTAATAATAATAATACTACAAAATAGGACAAGACGCCGATATGATAGTGAACGTTAATAGACAGTAAAAGGCTGAAGATTAATATATCATTATAATATTATTACTAAACAGAAAACAGGCACTAAAAGCAGGCACTTTTAAGTTCCAGAATTATTTCCTTTTTTAAATATCTGTCCCTTTTTATGTGATTGGTAGCTTCAGAAGAAGAAATCAAATATTAAATAGAATATGAATGACTTAATAGACAACATGCCTGTCTCATCTTTCTGATTTAAAGAACATCTTCTAGTCAGTTTTTTACCGTTAAAAAATAGGTAAATGCACCACTTTGACTTCTCAGCTTAAAATAACCATATGTAGAGCATCAGAATTGCTATTTTCCCCTTCTCCCTGGCTCACACAGTAGCTGATGCCATATACTGCCAGTACCAGAGTCTTAATGTGGTTTTAAATGCCGCCTGAAGGGATGAAGGTTCCTTACGACTCATTGGATGATTGCCTTTCTAGTGTTATAGCAGTTTTATCCATTACTATTTCACAAAATCACATTTGCTTCATAATAGATGCACAAGCCAGACTTTTGTCAAATGTTGTAATCTATATACATTCAGATAAAATAGACACAAAGAACCAGTCTTGGCAACATGGATAAATTAACTGCTAGGAATGTAGTAGCAATCTTTTTTTCCCCCTAAATAATGAGTTGCTATGAGAGTCTGCTTGATTTGCAAAATGCAGTCAGAATACAATCGTTTTTGGGAAACAAATTAAGCTGGTTCACACAGTAATCTATAAAACACATTCATTTTATTTGAATTTCAAATAAAATGAATATGCTTATCATTTAATACCTTTATGAAAGAAACCTTACTAAACATGTCCTAAAAAATAGAAATATATTTCTACATTCGTTTAGATAGAGGTGAAAATGCCAAGAAAACAGCTTGTAGGATATGTTATCAAGAGGAACAAGTATACTAACACATGGATAACTCTGCCATATGATGAAGAGACCTCTGCAGTTTTGGAAACATATGTCGATCAATCATTTGACTGCCCCAGGGTGTGTAAGAGACTTTTTATATTAATACTGGCCAAGTGTAGGCAGACAATTTCTGCCGAGCCATATGTTAACGACTTGTTAATAAAGTTTTTATATTTAATATTGCAATGAGGAAGTCATTCACATTCTCAATTATTAAGTTATCGGCAATACTATTTCTTTATAGAATAATAATTCTAGATGACGATTCTTGTCTTTTTATATTGCTCTGGCTGAAACGCAGTATGTGAACAAAGTATAACTATTAAAAAAAGAATAATGTTTATTATTGCAGAAGTCATTTACACATCCCAGCAATTCAGAGAACTGCTTCACAGAGTTCATGTGCTACATGCCCCATATGCAGCACAGAACTCTGGGTAAGACAAATGCAAATGACGTTTGCAATTTCTCTTTTTTTTGCATCCTGGGTCTGTTTTAACACAGGACCCTCTTACCAGTGCCATGCCATACCAGATGGCTTTTTTTTAAGCAAAGGTCAGGTTTATGCAACAGGTCACAGCCACTCCTCTACAGCGGTTTCAGGCTTATTGTACCCTCATCAGCAGGAGATGGACCGTGACCAGTTGCACTTGGTGCTTTACCCCTAGGGCAAGTCAGTACTCATTTAGGTTGTGGTATGGCATGGCACTGGTAAGAGGGTTCTGTGTTAAAAACAGACCCAGGATGCAAAAAAATGTGAAATTGCAAATGTTATTTGCATGTCTTACTCAGAGTTCTCTGCTGAATATTGGGAATGTAGCACATGAGCTCTGTGAAGCAGTTCTCTGAAGTAAATGACTTATGCAATGATAATCTTTATTATATGCTGTGTGGAGGCTTTTGATCTAATTTTTTGCCCGCCTCCACCACAACTTAAATGAGTATTAACCCCTTAGTGACCAAGCGGTTTTACCAAAGTCTGTACGAAAGTGCCCGCTGCTGTTTTTACGGTTCTACGCTGTTTGTGTTTAATTTTACTCTTACTCGTTTATGTAACCCACACATTTTATATACCATTAACCCGCCATTAAATGGACTTGCTAAAGATACCATTATTTCCATATCGTAAATTTACTATGAAAAAATATGAAATATGATGAAAAAATGGAAAAAACACTTTTTCAGAATTTAATCCCCAAAACCTATAACCGCCAAAAAAGACCCTGGCTAAATAGTTTCAAAATTTTGTCCTGAATTAGAAATACCCAAATTTTACATGTTTTTGCTTTTTTATTTTTATTTTATTGTAATAGAGTTTTATTGAGTTTTACAAACTACATTAAAGAATAAGGTACATCACATAACAAAGAGCGCACGTCTGCATACAACAGCGCTGGAGTATCCGGCCAACTGTCCTTGACTGCACAGATTGACAGCATATGGTCGTCGGCTGTAATCAGATAATAGCCAAATTAATCCACACGGGCCAGTAGAAAAAAGGAAAAAGAGTCATTTGAGGGGGAATTAGGAGGTGGGGGCTACTCGCCAGCAGGCAGGGGGAAAAAAAGGGAGGTGAAAGAAAATGTATATCGGAGGTGGGAGCGGAGGGTATAGTGATTCCTAATTTTTCATATTTGCATATATTTATTTTATAGTTGCTAAGGGCATCGTATTCATGGAGCAGACCAATAAGGGATGGCAATGTTACCACAGGTTGTCTAATGAAGAACAGCAGGTCATCTGTGTAGGCCGCCACCTTAAATTCCTGGCAACCCACACAGAGACCATGGATGGAAGGGTTTGCTCTAATAGCCTGCAATAAAGGCTATAGGGAGAGGAAAAACAAAAGAGGGGAAAGGGGACAGCCTTGCCAAGTTCTTAATGGTGAAAGGAGGGGGATAGGGCGCCATTAAGGTTGATCCAAGCCGTTGGACAGTTATACAGTGCTGTTACCCAACTAAGAACGTTCGGGCCAAATCCCATGTGTCGTAGGGGTTGAAACAGAAAGGGCCAGTGGACTCTATCAAACATCTTCTCAGCATCTGTGGAGAGGAGAAGGGTCGGGGGTGGACATAGACCGCCAAGCAGCGTGGATGAGGTTAATGGCAAGAGTGGGGTTGTCTCTCCCCTCCCTCCCCAGGATAAAACCAGTCCGATCAGGGTGTACCAGGTACCTCATATGTGTCGCGAGGCGCATGGCAAGCACTTTTGCAAATAGCTTTACGTCCTGATTCACTAGCGAAAGGGAGTGGTAATTTGCGCAAAGGGCATGGTCTTTATCAGGTTTGGGAATCAGTGTGATGGTGACAGAGAGAGTTTGAGGGGCAAGGCAAGTGTGTGGCAAAGTCAAATTGTTAAAGGAGGCCAGCCAGGTAGGGGAAAGGAGCTTTTTGCATGTTTTATAATATTTCAGGGAGAGACTGTCAGGGCCTGGGGTTTTACCCGTCGGGGTAGATCGGATGGCCGCGTGTAGTTCCTCTGCCAAAAGAGGGCCCTCTAAGGCGTCCCTCATAGCAGGTGTCAATTTAGAGCAGAGATGTG
Organism: Leptobrachium leishanense; assembly: GCA_009667805.1. Lineage (NCBI taxonomy): Eukaryota > Metazoa > Chordata > Amphibia > Anura > Megophryidae > Leptobrachium > Leptobrachium leishanense. Next base: position 262,260,407 of record CM019066.1, read on the forward strand.
AGTCTAGGAAGCTTTGCGTAGGGGCAGGGGATGCCTGTTGGGGGTGTGGGGCAGGCCGTAGAGGGAGGTAAAGTGCTCCTGAAAGAGTTCAGTCATGTCGCTCGGGAGGGTGATGGGAGTGCCCTGCGGGGAGCGCAAATCGGAAATAAAAAGTGCTTGTTGGTGCGATTGGAGGGCGTTGGCTAAGAGCTTGCCACATTTATTACCATGTTCATGAAAAGTCCTCCGAGTCACCAGACAGGTTTTTTGCGCCCTGTTGTTAAGAAGGGAGCATAATTGGGACCTAAGATCTAGGAGTTCCACATAGACTGAATTAGACATGTGCACAGCACAAAATTTCGTTTTGAACTAATGGATTAGTCCTAAAATGCAATTTATTTAGTTGCTAAAGAAATTAGTTTTCAGTTCTTTAGTATGAATACTAATTTCGTTCAGCCGAAAACCAGTGGATACAATTACTATTGTAATGGCTCCTCAGAGGGCTGAGATCACTGCTTGTTACAGTATCTCTCACTCTCAGCACAATGTGTCAGGCAAAGCTGTTACAGTTACTTGATAAAAGAAATTGTAGGAACAAAGGGCGCTCTGGACCTGCACTAAATGTTCCTCCACACTGCCCGAGGGGTATGTTTGACACCAAAAACACAAAGAATAATATTAAAAGAAAGTAGCCCTTAGGCGCGTAGAGTGTGTACATCGGCTAATCCACCGATCATTTTGATTGATACACGATAATTTAAACATGAAGGGTCTCCCTATATGATAGCCAAACAGTAAATACAGATATAATGGCTTATAATTCCCTAAAGTTCAAAGATTTATATTTTCTTTTTGCTCCTTAAAAAGTCAGGACATGTGGATCAAGTTCTCAAGTGTCCTCTTTGTTGTCCCCCAAGTGTTGTAATGGTAAAATCTTCTATAACCGGTTCAGTAGAGCTTCTGAATGTTCTATAGGGTATATAGAAGAAAAAAGACCATTGCGCAGCATACAACACTGATTGCCCCAATTTTTTCCCCTAGGGGGTACTTACAGGATTCAGAGCCCCGTGTCCTGGTTCTGAGGGGGTCCCGCTTGTAGGGTATTCTATGGCAACCCTTAGCCCTCTTGAAAATCCTCCGTCGCCCCGATCAGATCGTCAGTGGAATAAAGGAAAATAAAAATCCACCTTCACACAGTCCTGGAGATCTTTTCTGTCTTCAAAATTGTGCCTCTCTCCTTGTTTCCCACCAGCATGACACGCTGGCTGCAGTCACAGGACACGCTGCAGTCACGTGGTGGGAGAGGAGGTGGGTAGGAGCCTGCAGCAAATAATCATATTAACCAGCGATGGAACATGTGCTATATGTGTGGTAGCACATGTTCCATCGCTGGTTAATGTGATTATTTGCTGCAGGCTCCTACGCACCTCCTCTCCCACCACGCGATGGAACATGTGCTACATGTGTGGTAGCACATGTTCCATCGCTGGTTAATGTGATTATTTGCTGCAGGCTCCTACCCACCACGTGCTTGTCACATCTTCCGCCCCTGCAGCACTTCCAGGGGGTCTGGGCGCCTGGCAGCATCGCTGGCTGGCCGGGTGCCAGGAGTTCAGGCTGGTCGATCAGCGTCTGGAGGGGCGGTGCTTGGCGTGATGACGCGGAGCCACCGGCCTTAAATGCAGGGCGCGAGATTCTGCTCGTCGCCCTTACGTGGAGTTATTCCCGCATTGCCAGCTGATCTCAGTTTTCTGTCTCAGTGTATTTTGCCTAGTTGCCGATTCTGCCTGTATGAGGACCCCGCTTGTGATTGACCCGGACTGCCTGCTTGACGATTCTTTCTGTAATCCCGTGTGTGTGTGTATATTGAACTCTGTATACACAGAGTGTGTGCGCAGATCATATCGCGCTGTTTGTGGGTCTGCCCTGCAGATTGCTGAATCCATCAACCCCTCATGTTGCCGGGCTGGTTTTAAGTCTATAGGCCCATCATACCACACTGTCTCTGATTGTGGGTCTGCCCTGCATGTTAAGGAATCTGTTGTACATTCATTCTACGTTACTGAGAATAAGTATATGGGAGTCCTCTCTGTTGCCAATCCTGCCTGCATCTAGATTGTAAATTCCCACGGGAATAGGGTCCTCATATCCTCATGTATCTGCTGGCAGGAATACTGACCTGTCTCCTGTATGTATTGTAGAATTGTCCTGTCTTTACCCATTACACCTTGTACAGCGCTGCGGAATGTGTTGGCGCTTAATTAATAATAATAATAATAATAATACGACTACCCTCTCTGGTGCCAACTCAGACCGTACTTGTGACCACGCTTTTGATAACCCAAGTTCTTTATATATCTTGCTACACTATCTCTGTCTGTGTATAGTTAACTTGCCTTCGCTCAGTAGACACTTGGTCGCGAAATCATTTGCTACCGAGTGGTATCTAATATTCTGTCTCACCTCCCTGGCTGGGAGTACTAGGTGTGGCCTATCTGACTGCTATAAATTCGAGTATCACAGAAATCTGTCCAAAAGGATCCAAACCACGCTGATCTGGGGTGAGCGCCATTGCGAACGTGACAGTGCTGGGTGGTTAAGGCAGCTGATTGACCAGCAACAATGTCTGATTGCAGCCTCTGCGCTTCCTCCACGTGTTGCAGTCGGTTTTGTAAGCTGCCGAGGTCAGTGCATAGTGCTCGGATCTCAGCAAGAAGGGAGGTCCTGAGGTCAGTGGAGACAGCTGCCAGATCATCTCAGCTGGGGAGTGAGTGTAGCAGCTGGCAGAGGTCTGGCAGAGGTCTGCGGGGGGTCCCAGTCACTCACTGAGTGTGCCGAGGAGCTGGATGCTGAAGAGCATATGGCGGATGCCATCTTGGATTCTGGCCCTGCGGTGGTAATAGCCGGAGAGGGGGCCAGATAGGACCTTATGGACCCTGTTGGGTGAGTAATTCCAGGCTCTGGGGGGCCAGGGGTTAGTGGGTTCTTCCTAGACTTACCCATGGAGGCAGATGTGCGGTGAAAGTGGGGAAAAATTGGCCCATTCAGTGGAGCTCACTCACGGAGCAGCCATCTTCCTGGACGTCCTGGCCATGCTCCATGTTTTTGCTTTTTAACCCTTTCACTGCTGAGATCATTTTGACCATTTTATGCTCATCGTGTTTAAATGTTAATTGAAGTCCTATTTTATTATACCACCAATTTAAAAAAAAAATCAATTTTTTTTTTTTTTTTAAATGTTTTTTTACTTTTACACCAAACCTAGTGTTTGATATCATTGGAAAGTCCATGATTATGCTTTTCCAATGATACAAAATATGACCCTCTAGCTGCCACGGATTGGGAGATCCAAAGATCCCCCTAGCTCTACTTGGCAGCTAGGGGGTTAACTGGCCGACTGACATCATCGCATATATGGTGATGATGATGTCAGATTGAGTGGGGGGTGACCCGTAGGCTTGGCTGACATCCAAGATGTCAGACACTTCCGGGTTTGAATCATGATTCGGCGACGGAGGGGTTAAAGACAGGTCCCGCTGAAAAGGGGAGACTCTCCCCTTTCCAATGGTATTTTTCTTTTTTGTAAATAGAGCGGTTTGGAAGGGAGAGGGCTCCACTCCCCTTTCAAATTTTTCATTCCAGTCACCGGGGGGGGGGTACCGGGCGATGACGTCATCACACACGCTGATGACATCATCGCGACTGCCGGGCCCCTTAAAAGACGGGGCTGACTTCCAGCCTGCCAGACCGCTGTGGAAGCTCAGACAGAGAGGTGAGTAGAGGGAGGGAGGTTAGGAGACCGTGACGACTGTACATAGTACTTCCGTGGTCGTTAATGGGATTTCCCTGCAGGACGTACTATGGCAGCAGTCGGGAAGGGGTTAAATAGATAAATTTGTTCCTCGTTGACCATATGGTTAGCCCTTCTTTGGATGTTTATTATGCTATTAAGGCTTTTTGGTTAAAATGTAACTTAACCCATTCACCAACAAATGATTACATATCTAGGGCAGTATTACAAAGTTGGTGCCCCAATCACGTCTCATAAGGTTTTAGTGCTATTACAAAGGAAACTATACCATATTCAAATAAGCCATTATCCATCCAAAATTGCAGACAGAAATGAAATGTCAAGGAGCTTCCTATGCAGTAGAGGTACAGCAGCCCCCCAAAGATCATTTTGGTGTAGTCACCTCAAGCAGGGCATCCACGTCTGGATTACCCTCTGGAATCAGAACAAAGACATGTTTATGAAAACACTAAGACCCATATTACAAAGTTGGTGCTAACTTAACCAGAGCTGTTGTAAACTTACCAGAGCCGTCATAGCCTATGGAGCTGTTAAGTTAACAACAGCTCTGGTTAAGTTAGCACCAACTTTGTAATATAGCCCCTAGTGTCAGTAACCAATATTGAAGGGGTTAAATGGCATATTAAGAAGCATAGTTCAGAAAACTTCATTCATACATCAAGGAATCTGATGAAGTATTAAATAACTAAATTGGTATTAAAACATCTACTATCAAATGTGAAGTGCATAAATTGTCACAACCGCCATAGAAAAAAACAACAACCAGTTTAAACTGAAAGACCACATCAAAGGGGTTATTCAGAGAGCAAGACATTTTGGTGCTCTCCTTTTCGCTACACTTCGGGTAGTTAAATTCACCTGTAGGGCACTCTCTCGCCTCTTGGATCGGGGTGACCGTTCTCGTCGCGGGATGAGAGGTGAATATGTAATTTTTTGGGGGGGGTCTTGCTGCTGCTAACTGATTCTGTAGAAGCAGAATCACATGGAGATGTGGCTAACTTTCCTGTTAGAGGCAGCCGTGAGTAATTATCTGTGATCTTAACGCTAAATACTCTTTGCTTACACATAGGGAGCATAGAGAGAGCAAAGTACGGTAAGCTCGCGATAAAAACCGCTAATACCGGTGCGCTTGTTTTTAACCCGTTAGGCTAGGGTCAGACGAACGCATTTTTCACGTCGTCCGTGAAAAAGTTCGGTCGAACGAACGTACGTATTTTCCCCCGGAATACGCGATAGCGGTCATACGATGCGCCTTTTCGTCCGTGATTTTGTACGGATCATCAATAAAACACTTTTTGAGTCTGGACGTTATGTTGGCCGGACATTAGCAGCGTCTGACGTCTCCTAATCACACACACACGCCGCTATGCGGCCGCAGCGCACTCTGTACGTCAGTAGTAGCGGTTTGACGTTCTCGAAAAAATGCGTTCGTTGGCCACTTGCGTTGCGCGGACGAACTTTCGTGCGGCCGTTCGTCGTATGTTCCCCGGCATTGGACGTCATTTGCTGCTAGTACGGCCGTGATTTCGTGCGGCTAAACGCACGTTAAAACTGCGCTAGTCTGACCCTAGCCTAAGGCTGCCGCACAGATCACCTACCGTTCGCTATCACCTCAATTAACCTAGCGCTACTGCTCAATTATGTCAGCGGTAGCGCTACCGTGGGCCCTTCGTCTTTTCACTGAGAACAGATTAATATTTAGAAGAAAATATAGCAACACAAAAAACAAGCAAAGCCATTAAGTGTGCTGTTGGTTTTAATACCGTTACAAACCGAATAATCACTGAAAGTACAAAATGCAATGCAGAGATTTTCCTCTAATGTGCTAATTCAGTTTATGGTAATTGTATCTGCCAAGAATAAGTCTGTAAATGCTTGCATTTTGTATAAAATGTACTGCTTGAAACCTCAGCTTAACAAATAATGGACCTCAAATTGCCTGATTACATATGTGTGATCGAAGATTTTAACTTACCTGACCTGTTGTTTTTTGCTCATAACAGGAACGCAAAATGGGTTATTGAAAGAGAGCTGAACTTTCCACCGAATTGCAGAAAACGTTGAATTTCACAGCACGGTGCAATTTCGTGGCAATTCAGCTATTCAAAAAGTTGGCAATCCGAAAAATATTGGATTTTATATTGGGTTAGATTTTATATTTTCATTATGTAAAATATCTTGCACATTATTCAGACCTTTAGTCAGAGGCGTAACTAGAAACCTCAGGGCCCAGGTGCAGGAACCACGACGGGCCCCCCACCCTAGGCAAAAGCATATTGTGTCCCCCTTTCCGTCAACATGCATTGGTCCCCTCCAGGTCCACAATGTTGACTCCAGACTGTCACATCTGGGAAGCCTGCGGGGTCTCAGGGGGTCCCAGGCGCACATACCGTTAGCTGGCCGAGTGCCAGGAGCTCCATGCAGCTGGTTGGGGGTCGGGGCACGGCGTGATGACGCAGAGCCACCGGCTTTTAACCTCCCTGGCGGTCTAATTTTTTCAAAATTTTGTGTCTAAAAGCAATTTGTTTTTTTTTAAAGGAAACGTGTTTTTGTACATAGTTAGCCTGTAATAATTAGGAATCACGCACTGAAATCCGTGCAAGGAAGAGTCCTTACTGGTAAAAATCCTTTATAAATAAATAGTAAATACACTGAGTCCGATAAAGTTTGAAACACGACATAATAATTTATTATCCCAAAAATAATTATATAAAAATAATGCAATTAAATGATATTCAATAAAATACAACAAAAAACACTGAAATCTGTCTGAAAACAAGGGTGAGACGATGTATGGTCTGTTTCTTATCCATAAACATTGCACATTGGATTATACAGTGTAAAATTATTTTTTTCTAAGTTTGCTGCTGGTCCAGCCCCCCTGCTTCGTGTGACTCGCAGGGAGCCTTACCAGGAAGCAGCTCGCCGCGATCACACTGCGGGGGACAGCGAGGGAGCCAGGAGGAGGTGAGTATGCATCCAGCCCGAGTGTGACTCGGGGTTACCGTTCGCGGTAGTGAAATTTAACCCCGAGTCACACTCGGGAATACCGCCAGGGAGGTTAAGTAAAGAGCGTGCGCTCTGAGTCATTGCCTTGACGTGGAGTCTGTTCCCTCATCGCTGAGTGTATTCGTGTTACGAGTCACTTGTTCATTTGATTCTATTCTCTGATTTTCTGAACCGGATTGTATGAGGACCTTGACTGTTGCTGACCCGGACTGCCTTTCGACGATTCACTCTGTTACAGCCTGTATGTATTAATGTTCTGAGCAGCCTCAGAGTGATTGCTGATCCTGCCACACGCGTACTTAGGCTAGGGTCAGACGAGCGCATTTTGTACGGACTGTGCGTCCGTGCAGTACGGACATACTTTCTGACTGAGGACAAGGTAGTGGCCACACAGTCCGTTTTTTCACTGACGTATTTTTTGACTGATGTAGCAGGGAAAATAAATTACAATGAAAAAACATTCTGTCCGTCAAAAATGCTGGACGTATAAATGCAGTCCATCTGACCACACTCCATCACTCACACACAAAGCTATGCGGACGTTGTGGACGTGGCGCACTCTGCACGTCCGTTCTAGCAGTTTTACATTCTTGCCTAACCTGCGTCCGTTTGCAGCCTCCGCACTTGGGGTCAGCCTCCGCACTTCTGTGCGGACGTACTTTGTGTGTGGGGCTCCATTTAACACAATTGTATGCTATCACAGACGTACTTATGTGCAGCAACACGGACGTTAACACTGCGTTCGTCTGACCCCAGCCTTAGAGTCTACCCTGCAGAACGCCAACCTAGTTTGTATGAGTACCCTCTCTGTTGCCAACTCGGTATGTATGAGTACCCTCTCTGTTGCCAACACTGGGCCATATTATATAGTTGTTGCTAACTTACCCAGAGCTGTTGTAAACTTACCAGAGCCATTATAGCCTATGGAGGTTTTAAGTTTACAACTGCTCTGGTTAAGTTAGCACCAACTATGTAATATGGTCCTCAGTTTGTATGCGAACCTTCTCTGTTGCTGACTAGGGATGAGCCGAACACCCCCATGTTCGGTTCGCATTCAAACTCGAACAATTTCAAAAGTTCGAGTTCGAACGCGAACACGAACCGAACTCAATGCAAGGCAATGGGACTCAAAAGTTCGATTTTTAGAGTGCCCTGCAAGAGGGCATATATGCAAGATATTTGCCATAAAAGGTGTATGGGGGTCTGGGTAGTGCCCTGGGGGACAGGAAACAAGGACAAAAAGTTTTAAAAAAAAACGTTTTTAAAGGAAAGGGGAGTTTTCCATGAAATAAGGGTTAAAAATAAAAATGAAACATTCCTTCAAATATCGTGCCTAGGAGGTCCCCATAACCTGCCCATGAAGTGGCGTATTTTTCGGATGTATAGAAACATTTAAAAACAAAAACATTACGTTTCAAATGACGGTAAACGGTTTTCCTTTAATCTATTCATAAACAACTGCTTGGGGCGGCAGCCTGTATGAAAAGACATTTTAGGACTCACAGAAAAAGTTTAGTGATTTTTTTGGGCTAAATTATGCAGGCTTTGGATGACAGTAACAATAGGTGCTTTAAAATTGGGCCTTTAGTGTCGGCAAAAGTGCCGTCACACCGTAACCCCTCTGTGGTATTGTGGAAGAGTGCAGGGTTGGACCCTGCGGTCCAAAAAATTTAAATGATATAAATCTGGTAATATAGGCGTCAGTGCACCCAAATATTGTGCCTTTGGTGGCAGTGAGAACACAAAGATTAGAACAATTCCCAGATATTTTGTAGAAATGAGACCCCCCCCAATAGCTGCTGGCAGACTGGCAGTGAGAACACACACTAACACAACAATCTCCTCTCAAAAAAACACGTGCTGAAGGCTGTGTGAAGCCTTATATAGTGTGCTGTGGGACTTAGCTCTGTGAGCCCATGATTGGGCAAGATTTGCCCAATCAGGACTCTGAGCCGTGATTGGCATAGTCTTGCACCTGTCTTGCACCTAAACTGTGGTCAGGTGCAGGCTGTAGCCAATTACAAGCTTCAGGCCAGTGGAAAAGTGCATTGTGGGCGAACATGCTGCGAACACGTGGAAATGTTCGAAATTCGCGAACATACGAACTGGCGATGTTCGAATCGAACTCCGAACACATCGAACCGAACCGCTCATCCCTATTGCTGACCTGGATTGTTTAATCGACCAAGCTATTTCTGAACCATTTTGTATAAACAACCTGTATAGGCCTAACACAGGCTATTCCTCACCTGTCATCAAGGTTAACCCTTTCTGTCCCAGTGTGCGCTCAGTTCTGACGCTTACTGTAGCGCTCACTCCCGGAGGAGCCGCTGAAATTGAACCACGGGTCAGTCTCCCCGCACTAGGGAATAAATATACTCCAACACCGCTGTGAGTTTTTATCATTTAAATAGTTTACTAAAATAATAGGCAGATGTTAAGACACAGTATTCACAGATATTATTACAGTACTTTCGTATTGCGGTAAAACGCGTAGCGGAAAAGAAACGAAACACGAGGCTTCGTATTTCGGAAAATAAAATATTCGCAACCGAACAGAAAAAAATATATGCAATTACTCAATAGTTCAGAAAAACAGAGACACGTAGCGAACTCCAAAATACAATCTCTTCGTATTACGATAAACGCGCAGCGGAAAAATATGTATTCGGAACGTATCTTTAACCCCCGTTCCGATTCGTAACAGAATGAGTCCTGCACAGGTTAAGTCCCGGAATGTAAAGGGTGTGTATGTGTGTATGGTACCCGGGTACTGTTCAACAGGCCAGTGAATTTACTGAAGGAATGTCTTCGACTAGTCAGTTGGGGCCCTGTGGACTTTAAAGAGAAAACAGCAGCGTGTCCTTTAATCACAAAACAGCCTTGGAGGCCTCTCACCCATCCGACGATTGCTTTAGGCTCCGCTGACCCAGGATGTCTCTCCGCTCGATTTTGACTGGGGATACTAGCGGCCGGATCCGTTGTCTGACTTTATGCAGCTTGTCCAGCTCACCGCCTGCTCTCCGTACCCGATCAACTCGCGGTGACTCCTCACTCGAGGTCTTCGGTTCCTCCGGTCTGCAGCAATTCCTGGATTCTGGCAAGTCTCCTTCTCCTCAGGTTGAGTGACCCAATAATGACTGACAGGTCTCACTCAGGCTCTGGCCTAGACCCTCTCGCGATTCTCTTCAGTGCGTCTGCTTTCTCTCGTTCCCTGGCGCGCTCTGGCGCGTTCTCCACGAGGTGGAGGATGTAAGTGTCCAGTCCCCACCCACTTCCTGTCTCCTTGCAAAGCATGCCGGGAAATGTAGTCCCAAAGTCCAGTGTCTCTAATCGCGACGGTCTCCATCTTGTGGCCAAAAATAGGTAATGCCACAGCAAGATTTTAACACAGCGCTACACTCTCCCCCTCCTAGAACTCTTGGGTCTCTCCAAGGAGGTACAACAGTTACATTACATTTCCACAATATTGAATACAGTTTACATAACATGCACAGGTTCAGCAGCATACATATAGTGAGTTAGGAACACTTCCTCAAGTTGACTCATATTTTGGGCTACCTCAGCTAACATAGCAGACACTTCGGGCAACCTCTGCACTGTGGTGATGGCCTCTTCAGTGCTATGTCCTGGTGAGTCGTAGGTGAGTCGTTGGGGCGGTCGAACAGAGCGTTTTGGTTCTGGCTCAATCAGTTCCTCTTCAGGTGGAAGTACTATAGGTGTTGGCTCAATCCTTCTCTCTATCACTGGAGCAGACGTTTCTTCAGAGTATGATCCCTCCAGTGAAGGCATAGAACTATAATCACCTGAATAAGCTTCTGGAGCTACCGGGATTCCCACAGCCTCAGGGACTTCCAACTGAAATTCAAGAGGCTCAGGGATATCAACAGTCTCAGGGACTTCCAACAAAAATTCAGGAGCTTCAGGCCTCAAATTACTCTCCCATCGTTCAGGAACTGAGATAATCTCTTCAGGCTCCGGTGAACGCATCCAGTCCAGACAGAAACTCTCTTCCTCACTGTCCCTTTCGCTCTCTTCGACAACCCGGGTCTGTTGAGACCGAGTAAAAGGAGGCAAACATGGAACAGGCGGATTTGGCAGAGGCGGTTCGTCCCCAACTGGCATCCTTACAGCCTCTCTCAAAGGTAACAAATGATTTCGGTGCCAGTTCTTAAGAGGCCCAGCCTTTCCATCCGGGCGAATCTGATACACTGGTAAACCCGGCAGTTGTTCAGAGACAATGTAAACCTGGGAACTCCACCTATCCGCCAACTTGTGTCTCGCAGCAGCACCCAAGTTCTTCAATAGAACCCTATCACCGGGTTGTAGATCTTGTATTCGGACTTTCAAGTCATAGTTCCTTTTGTTTCTTTGCTCCCTGTTTCCTGAGGTCAACCGGGCCTGTTCAAATGCAGAAGCCAAATTCTTTCGAAGTCTGTCCACGTAGTTTCTATGGGAAGCTACTGACGTCTGGTCTAGAGATAACCCAAATGCCAAATCAACCGGCAATCGAGCCTCTCTTCCGAACATAAGACGGTACGGTGAGTATCCAGTTGCATCACTCTCCGTACTGTTATATGCATGCACCAGAGTAGCTATGTGCCGACTCCAACTCTGCTTCTCCACATTCGACAAGGTCCCCAGCATGTTTAGCAGTGTGCGATTAAACCTTTCAGGCTGAGCATCACCTTGAGGGTGATATGGTGTAGTTCGGGTCTTTTGGATTCCCAACAGCTCTAACAATTGCCCCACCAGTCTGCTTTCAAAGTCTCTACCCTGATCAGAGTGTATCCTCCTTGGCAGTCCGTAATGAACAAAGAACTTTTCCATCAACACCTTGGCCACTGTCGGAGCGCGTTGATCTTTTGTGGAAAATGCTTGGGCGTAACGAGTGAAATGATCAGTCACTATTAGAATGTTCCCTTGCCCACTAGCATCCGGCTCTAAGCACAAGAAGTCAATGCACACCAAATCCATGGGTCCCTGACTCTGCAGATGGCTCATTGGAGCAGTTCGGGTCGGTAGAGTCTTTCTCTGAATACACCTCAAACAGGAATGACAATAACTTTCTACTTCAGCCCTCATGCAAGGCCAATAAAACCTATCTCGCACCAGCTTAAAAGTTCTCTCTGCACCTAAATGTCCATGCTCATCATGTAGTGATCGCAGCACACTCTCCCTATGTTTAGTGGGGAGGAATAACTGTTGAATCTCTTCAGCGTTGGTTGAGGGGCCCCTTCGGTAGACCACCCCATCCAACATCTTTAACCGCTCCCACTCTTTGTAGACCAATCTGGCTCCACTCGGGGAGTTGGTTAACAAAATCTCTCGCTGGTTTGCAGACAGGGCCTTTATGGTCAAGGCAATTAAAGGGTCTCTGGCCTGATCCGCTTTCAGGTCCTGTCTCGAAAAGGTAGGTAAACTCTCATCCCTTAACTGCGTAAGGTTACAGTAGAACTCAGGAACAGCCGCAGCCATAACTCCTATGGCCTCCGCTTCAATCCCTCCTTTGACCCGGCGCTCTGTTCCTTGACACAAAGCTTGCACCCCGTCTGGAGTCAACTGAGTCCATTCTGTAGTGTAGGGTCTTCTCGATAACGCATCAGCATCTCGATTATTCACCCCAGGGCGGTACTTCAGACTGAACCGAAACCCTGACAGAGCGGCCAACCACCGATGTCCCGTTGCGTCCAGTTTTGCGGTAGTAAGGATGTAGGTAAGAGGATTGTTATCCGTCTTGATCACAAACTCAGCTCCATACAGATAGTCTTTTAACTTGTCTACCACTGCCCACTTTAAGGCTAGGAACTCCAACTTGTGAGTAGGGTAGTTCTTCTCTGAAGGCGTAAGGCTCCGGCTCACGTACGCTACAGGCCTCAGCAATCCGCCATACTCCTGATACAGGACTCCTCCCAGACCTTCTCGGCTGGCATCCACATGTAACTCATACGGCTTGTGAGGGTCCGCATAGGCCAAAACAGGAGCTCGGGTTAGACTCTCTTTCAGTTTCACGAAAGCTCCTCACATTGACTGGTCCATTCACCTTGTATAGACTCTCGAGCTTTCCTTGGCCCTGGAGCTGACGGGTTCTTATCAGAGACCTTGCAGCCTTCTTCGGTGGTTTCCTTCTGCAGGAGTTTGTTCAGTGGTTGAGCTATTTTTGCGAATCCTCCACAAATCTTCGATAGTATGAACAGAATCCCAAGAAAGATCTAAGCTCAGTGACGTTTCGAGGTCTAGGCCAAGAAGCTACGGCCTCCAACTTCCGAGGATCTGTCGAAACACCTTCTGCTGAGACCACATGTCCCAGATACGTAACAGAGGGTAGACAGAATTGGCATTTCTCCAGCGACAGTTTCAGCCCCTCTTCATGGAGCCTCTTCAAGACCTTCTCCAAACGTTGCTCATGTTCTTCCAGAGTCTTCCCAAACACAATTATGTCATCCAGGTACACTAATACTTCAATTAGATTCATATCCCCGACTGTCTTCTCCATCAACCGTTGGAACGTGGCTTGAGCCCCCGTAAGGCCTTGAGGCATCCTGTTGAATTCAAAGAACCCCAGTGGACAGATGAACGCAGTTTTCTCCTTGTCTTCAGGATGCATGGGTATCTGGTGATACCCGCTTCGCAGGTCTAGTACACTAAACCACTTTGCTCCAGACAAACACTGTAGGGCATCTTCTATCCGAGGAGTGGCATATTGATCGGGGATGGTTCTCCGGTTCAACGTGCGGTAGTCTATGCATAGACGGACAGAACCATTTTTCTTCCGGACCAACACTATGGGAGATGCGTATGGACTCCTGGACTCTTGAATCACCTTGGTTCTTTGCAATTCATTCAGCTGCTCTCGCAGATCATCTAAGTCTCCTAGCGGAACTCGCCTTGATCTTTCCCGAAACGGCTTGTCTTCTTGTAACCGAATGCGATGCTCAGTACTCTTTGCTAGGCCCACATCGAACTCATCTTTCGAGAACAATTCCTTCCACTTTAGGACTTGAGACTGAAGACGTTTCTTCCACTCAGGTGAAATGGGAGCGTCTTTGGGGTAGAATCTTTCATCTGGAATCTCTTTATCCACTCCCCCTCCTAAATCGGTAGAGAGGGGTGTAGCAGACTCTACTTGCCCGATAGGCATTCGTGCTTTAAGGACTACTGGAGAATCCGTCACATTGCACACGCTGACCGAGACTCTCCCTCATGTTCTCTTCAGAGCTTTGGTGGAGATTATTTCAGGAATTACTTCGACTCCGGTTTCACTCCCATGATTAAAATCGGTTCCCAGCACCACATAGGGACCGGGTTGCGATCCGTTCAACTTGACTGAAGCCCGGAAGCTCGCTACTTCTCCCGCTTGCAGAACCTTCTCTGTTCCACCCAGTCTCCACAGTCTTCCCACCTCGGCAGGTGCCTTTCGTTCTTCGACCATCCTCTGATAGACCGGACGTAACATTGGGTGTACTCCTTGAGTTGAACCTTCTTCCAACACGATAGGCGTCAGGAGACGCCGCACTAGGTCAGTATTCGTCCCCACTATCAGGGAGCTTCTGTTCGCACCCGAGGGTCGAGGACACACAATGGCCAATGCATCACAACCCCCAGACTGCCCGATGACTTCAGATCCGATCTCCAACTTCACTTGCAGGTACCCGTCATAAGGGAGTTTCTCAGTACCGATACCCCATATTTCCAAATCCTTCAATTCTTGCAGAGGAATGTGCTTTAAGTGTTTCTCGTAGAAGTCTCTGTAGATCAATGTCACTTGAGCCCCTGAATCTAACAGGGCTTTGGTGTAGACTCCTTCCACTTGGATTGGCACAATAGGAGAAGGACCTATCAGTTGGTCAGGGAACTTGGTGGCGATATCCGGACACTTAGACCCAGTTTGCTGTACCCTGGTCTTTTTCTTGGCCCGTGCAGGTTTTGGGTGTGCATTGCTTCCCCATGACATAGACCCGGATGCTAAGGGAGTGACTCTTTCAGTCCTGGCAGGTTCCACAGTTGACTCGGCTTTGGGCCTTCTCGCCCTCTTAGTCTTGGCTTGGTTTCTGGAGCGGGGTTCAACCTTCGGGCACTTAGGTTGCTCCTTCACTTGTGCCCTCTGGCGTTTCCCGCCGGTGAGGTAGATAACAGTCCTTCTAGGGCTTTCAACAGTCCCTCGACTCTATCCTTCTCAGGCTTTTGGCCCTTGCACTGTGCGCGGAAATGGCCCAGTTCTCCACAACCAAAACATCTCTTCTTAGAGAGCGGAGACGTAGTTGCTTGTTGGGATTTTGTTAAGGGACTTGGACCAGATGCCACAGCAGCTCCCGTCGTCTGCATATCTGTGAGGAATTTCTGCATTTCTGCCTGCATTTCGGTCACCTTCATCAACACTCGGCACAGTTCCGCGTGCGCTTGTTGCAATTCAGCTTGAGCTTCCTGTACTTTCTTGACGGTCTTGGACAATTCCCCACGTTCAGAGAGGTTCGATTCTTTGGCAGCCCTCTCTGTAGATTTAAAGACAACTAGGTGTTCTTGTTCGTCCTCGTCAGATCCATAAGTATCTAGAGAGTCGCTTTCAGGCTGCAGGCCGTCGTTATGTCTCACAGGTTTTGCATAAGCCCTTTCCCCCCGCCTGAAGGATTTCTCTTCCAGCAAAGCCTCTTCCTCTCGTACAACTCGGATCAGTTCCAGGTACTTCAACTCTTGGTTACCTGCTCTGCTTCTCAGCTGCATCATTACTGGATCTAGAGGTTGAGAGCCTCTCAGGATCTGTTTTATTCGGATCTTATCTACTTCGGCCGGTTCGGCCCCTTTCTTCAAGAGTACCTGGTGTAGAATCTTATCTAGGCGCCTCATGTACTCGGTCATCCTTTCACCTCTTCTCTGATAGGTGTGTTCGTACTGATATACCAGTTCGGCTGCCTTTTCGGTTCGTCCAAAAACTTCTTCAAGAACGTTTAGATAATCTAAAGCAGTACAGTCTTTTCTACTCAGTTTTAGGTTTCTCACCGCTTCCGACGCAGGTCCCTTTAAACTCTCGGTGATCCTTTGCTTCTTCTGGGCCTCAGGGACGTCCCACTCATCCAGAGCCTGCATCGCCTGTTCCACCCATTCTTCAAAGGTTTCTTCTCCCGCCGGAGTTGTTACGTTTCCTGTAAAATTTCTTAACCGTCGATAACCGAAGTTAGTGTGAGGAGGGCTTGTTTTCTGACATTTAGCCAGTAGATCTCCAATAGCCACGATAAATTCAGGCCCGATCATGGCCAATGGACTAGGCGCGGGAACACTTGCGGATTCGCCACGTGGCGCACTTGGCTGAATTAGTTGGACTTCCACCTCATCGGCCAGTTTCACGCTCGCGCCCTGAAAACATGGTGGAACGCCCTTTCTCCACTCGAGAAGAACATACGTGTGAGAAGTATCTGGGGTTTTTTTAATGTCCAGTATTAACCCCCGATGATCTGGTGTTAGCGTGGCCACGGCCTGGCGGATCTGCTCTTCGGCCCAAGTGTCTGCGGGAATATCCATGACTATATAGCATTCTAACTGACTACTGTGCTCCTCACACCATTCGGCAACAGTGTCTGGATCCATATTTAACCCTTTAGATGCGGTTTTTCCAGAGACTGAATCCCGGAAACGAGCCCCCACGTGTAGCGCTCACTCCCGGAGGAGCCGCTGAAATTGAACCACGGGTCAGTCTCCCCGCACTAGGGAATAAATATACTCCAACACCGCTGTGAGTTTTTATCATTTAAATAGTTTACTAAAATAATAGGCAGATGTTAAGACACGGTATTCACAGATATTATTACAGTACTTTCGTATTGCGGTAAAACGCGTAGCGGAAAAGAAACGAAACACGAGGCTTCGTATTTCGGAAAATAAAATATTCGCAACCGAACAGAAAAAAATATATGCAATTACTCAATAGTTCGGAAAAACAGAGACACGTAGCGAACCCCAAAATACAATCTCTTCGTATTACGATAAACGCGCAGCGGAAAAATATGTATTCGGAACGTATCTTTAACCCCTGTTCCGATTCGTAACAGAATGAGTCCTGCACAGGTTAAGTCCCGGAATGTAAAGGGTGTGTATGTGTGTATGGTACCCGGGTACTGTTCAACTGGCCAGTGAATTTACTGAAGGAATGTCTTCGACTAGTCAGTTGGGGCCCTGTGGACTTTAAAGAGAAAACAGCAGCGTGTCCTTTAATCACAAAACAGCCTTGGAGGCCTCTCACCCATCCGACGATTGCTTTAGGCTCCGCTGACCCAGGACGTCTCTCTGCTCGATTTTGACTGGGGATACTAGCGGCCGGATCCGTTGTCTGACTTTATGCAGCTTGTCCAGCTCACCGCCTGCTCTCCGTACCCGATCAACTCACGGTGACTCCTCACTCGAGGTCTTCGGTTCCTCCGGTCTGCAGCAATTCCTGGATTCTGGCAAGTCTCCTTCTCCTCAGGTTGAGTGACCCAATAATGACTGACAGGTCTCACTCAGGCTCTGGCCTAGGCCCTCTCGCGATTCTCTTCAGTGCGTCTGCTTTCTCTCGTGCTCTGGCGCGTTCTCCACGAGGTGGAGGATGTAAGTGTCCTGTCCCCACCCACTTCCTGTCTCCTTGCAAAGCATGCCGGGAAATGTAGTCCCAAAGTCCAGTGTCTCTAATCGCGACTGTCTCCATCTTGTGGCCAAAAATAGGTAATGCCACAGCAAGATTTTAACACAGCGCTACATTACTGCCAGAGTTTCTGAATTATACTCGGTATTACTTGTGTGCTTATTGTCCCAGGCTGGGAGTGATAGGGTTAGCGATCCCGACCATTCAAGGATTGGAGGGATTAGAAGTCTGTCAAGAGGGATCCACACCACGGTTGTCAAGGGTGAACGTGAAACAGACAATCAGTGTCTCCAGACAATCAGAGTTCCACAGCAATAAATCCCCCAGTAATGTGCATTGTGTATGAGCATATCACAGAGCTCCACAGCAATAAACCTCACAGTAATGTGCAGTGTGTATGAGCGTATCACAGAATCCATAGCAATAAAATTCAGTAATGTGCAGTGTGTATGAAGGTATCACAGCAATAAAACTCACAGCAATGTGCAGTGTGTATGAGTGTGACTATCAGAGCTCCACAGTAATAAAACACAGAAATATGTGGTGTGTATGAGCGTATCACAAAGCTCCACAGCAAAAAAACTCACAGTAATGTGCAGTGTGTGTGTGTGACTATCACAGGACTCCACAGTAATAAAACACAGCAATATGTGTATCACAGAGCTCCAAAGTGAAACTCAAACATATTTCTATAATTTATTTTATACTTAATTATATATATAAAATATAGGCAAGTCCCCAGGTAAGCGAGTGTCCCCCCCCCAGACTCAAGGGTCCAGTTGCGATGGCACCCTCTGCACCCCTGGTAGTTACGCCCACTGCCTTTAGTAATGCAGTGCTTTAATTTAACATCTATCATTTTGTGTTCCAGGACTTTGATTGGTATATTCCTGACTGTTGCAATGTTTAACCCAGTCCTTCTACATATTGCCTTCCAGAATTTTAGGAGACCTGCTAATATTAGGTTGGATCTTAGGCTTGTGCACAGATTTTTTTTTCGGTTTGATTCGGTTCGTTCGGATTTTGTAAATTTTTGTTTCGACTCGTTTCGACCGATTTCCGTTTCGGTTCGTTTTTTTGTATCGACTTTTTTTCGTGATTTCGGAAATTTTCGTGTTTTTCGGAACGTCTGTTCTCCTCCTTTCAAAGTGTCTATTCGTTTTGACGTAAACTAATGGTTTTTCGGATACGATAATTATACGATACGATAATTCTGCCGATACGATAATTCTGCCATTGAGATTTCTCATGTTTTACAAGAAGGATACATTGAGATTTGTCACGTCACGGTCCTGTCCCCTGCTGGTGGTAGCAGGGATTCCTGTTTGTTTTTGTTTTCAGGCTGCAGGCCATCTGTTGGGCTTATTGGTCTGTGGTCACATGACCTGTTCTTCCCTATATGTAGGCCCAGGATGCCCCTTGATCCTTGGACCAGGATAGACCTTATTCTACCTAGTTCCTGTGCGCTATATCATTGTTCCTCTTGTTCTGACTACCCGTGTATGACCTCTGGCTCTTGTGTTTGATTCCTCTCTTGCCTGACCCCTGTTGTATTTCTGATATCCTGTGTATGACCTTTTGCTTGGAATTTTGGACCTCTCTAGTTATAACCTTGTCTGTTTTATGTATTATTGTGTTTGTGCAAGTTGTAGCTGTTTTCGCTCAGCAGACATCTGGCCACGAAGCCAGCTTGCTGTTGAGTGGCACTCAGGGCTTTGTCTGTGCTCCCTGGCTGGGAGTGTCTGGTTCATCAGTCTGTATTATTGTATCCGTATTGATATCAGTATTGAGTGCTGCCCTGCAGCTTACACAATTCATTCTGTCTTGCCAAATACCTTCTAGTTCTAAAGCTCAACTTTTGCTTTCCTCTATATTGTTGGGTGCTTTAAGTTATCCATTGGTCTCAACCTTTGGAGCTTGGTAGCCTGTTAGTTCTCCTGTATTACTCCTTGGATTCTAAGTATAGTCTGAAGGTGTTGTGCTTGATTCTGTTACTGACTGTTTACCTGTTTACCTGCCCTAAAGGCTTCAACCTCCGCAGATTGGGGGCTCCCCATCACCCTATTGGGGGCTCACCATTACAAGATTTCTCATGTTTTACAAGGATACATTGAGATTTCTCATTTTTTACAAGAAGGATACATTGAGATTTCTCTGGTTTCCCGGGAAGGATACATTCAGATGGGAATGATACAAAATTTAATTACAGAATCAGCGCTATAAATACGATGTCCGAAATTACTGAAATGGAACCGAAATCAGGAATGGAGCCGAAATCACGAATGGAACGAAAATGAAATTCGATTTTACACATTTCTAGTCCATTCGAAAAGTTTTCGTTTCGGCTAAAAATTTGTTCGGATCTGCCGTTTTCGGATCCGAAAATTTTCGGAAAATTGTCTGAATCCGGATGCACGAATCGGAAAATTTCGTGAAAATTACGAAACCTGAAACGCACATCCCTATTGGATCTCTTATAATTAGGTTCTCATTTTTCAGATATTATCCACAGTAATAGATTTAGGTCTTGGTTTTTAATTTCCAAGAATTCAATTTTATACCACTTTACTGTTACATACATGGTATTGATCTATTTTGATATGTGATATAACGTGTGGGTATCATGATATTTTAGAATATCTATTGCGCTTAAACCACCCCGGTTTATTATTTACTTAGGATCCATTTTGCCACTTGTGGTTTTTTTACCCTTCCAAATAAAATCCTGAAGTAATTTCTGAAGATACTTCAGCTTTAACGTGCTCAACGGGGATGGATTTAAGCCAAATAGATAGTTCCACTTTAGGAGCACATATGATTTTATGATATTGATCCATCCCCACCATGAAACTTCAAGTTTACCCCATTGATGTATGTATTTAAGAAGTTCTAGTTGAATGTTATAATTAATAACATCCCATATTTTTCTTGGGTTAGCTGTGATGTAAACCCAGGTATTCAACGTAGTCTTTGGACCAATTAAAACTATATTTTGCGTTCAAGCTGATTTAGTCTGTTTTTTTTTTTTAGGTTAATCCGCATTGCAAAGGACTTCCTTATGTTGAACCTATAATTTGAGATACTGCCATATATTTCTATTTTCTTCATCAAGTTTTCCAAGAATTCTAGTGGGTTTGTTATAGTGACCAACATGTCATATGCATATAGGTTCAGTTTAACTTCTCCTCCTGGGAAAGGGATATCACCTATCCCCCTGATTACTCCTTATCCCCCTCTGTTTTTTTACCCCTGTTCAGCGGCTGGTTGGCTTTTTTCGACGGCGTTCAGAGGCAAGTCTGCTTTGTTCGGTAGTCTGTTCGGCGGATCGCCAGCTGCGTTCGGTGGTTTACTGCTACATTCGGTGGATTGATTTGGCACACTTTGGGGACCCTGCATTGAATGCCGAGTTCACCCCAGGGTCAGCGCATTGAGCTCACCAAAGTGCGCTGAATGAAAGAGCGGTTAATTTAGGTGCTTTTTGAATAACCCTTAAAATGTATTTTCAGTTTTCACTGTATTCCTTCTGTTTGTTTTGTTAAGTTATGACCAAGCACTTCTAAAGGAGGCCGGACCAGAATCACCAGTTATTAGGTATCCTATTGTGAATTTGTCACCTGTAGGGTGATACCAGGGAAGTACCCTCAAAGAAACAAAACTATACCTGGTCACTTGGGTGGAGAAGATTGAGGTGAATATTAATTCAAATAACTGATGGAGGTATAAGCTAAAAATTATGTTAGGATGCTACCTTAGGCTGGGGTCAGACCAGCGCACTTTTAACGTGCGTTCTGGCGCACATAATTACGGCCGCACTAGCAGCAGATGACGGGCAATGACGGACAATATACGATGTACGGCCGCACAAAAGTCCGGCCGTGCAACGCAAGTGGAATTTGAACGCATTTTTCTGAGAACGCTGAACCGCTAGTACTGACGTACTGAGGGCGCAGCTGCGGCATAGCGGCGTGTTTGCGTGATTAGGAGATGTCAGACGCTGCTAATGTCCAGCCTACATAACGTCCAGACGCAAAAAGAGTTTTATTGACGATCCGTACAAAATCACGACCGACAATGCGCGTCGTCTGACCGTTTTTGCGCATTCCGTGAAAAAATACGTCAATGCGTTCGGACGCACTTTTTCACGTTCACGGGGAAAAATGCTTTCGTCTGACCCTAGCCTTATGTAGCATCAGAAAAATGACTAAAATATAAAAAAATTTAATGTGAAAATATTTTTTTTATAAACTACCCCTAATGCTCAACCACTAATCAACAGATTCTGAGCAATTTTCAGCGCAAGGGTCATTGCAACTCTATGATGCTTGCTTCATTTTTATACAACAGATTAATGTGCCGCCATATTGTTTAGATTTATCCCATTTTAAATGTTAAAAGAACTCTACCACTAACATAAGCTGTAACTAGATTATAAAACATATACTGCTATTTTGTTCCTTGTTTGAAGTAATTGCATGTAAAAAGGAAAAATGAAGTTAGGTTTTTATTATGTTTTTTTTTATCCCATGATGCATTTACCGAAATCTTAGCACAAGTTTTAATCTACAGCGGTGGTTTAGGATAAATCAGTAGCGAAGAGGCAATGGGTGGGGAAGGGTAAAGCTGCAGGGGGTCTATTGTGTTGTCTAAACTATCTGAGATTAGAGATGGCAGTTGAATGAGATCTGGTAAGGGATTAATCTACCCCTACTGATGTCCTTTGCATACATCCCACACAATGCATTCAATATAAATTGGATATTTGGGGATCTGACTTATTCACTCAATTCTATGCCTAATGACACACAGTGAGGAGCAAGTGTTGTAAAGATACAAGGGGTGCAGCTTCAACACAAAATGAATATACGTACACAGTAATATATATAAAGAAAAATATTTAACTAAACATACATGAGAAAAAAGAATAAACATTAAATTTTTTGGGGGTAGTGTCCTTTAATAGGTACGTATGCTAAAATGTGGTTCCGTTGCTTCATCTAATTCTGGTTGCCTTTATTGTCATGGAGCAGTATTATTATGATACATGCGTTAAAAGCTATCGCGTCCAACCTCAAATCCAGTCTTACAATGAGTTGTGGCTGAAGACTGTCCTCAGACTAATGTAGTTGGAATGGGATTCACTGCCTCTAGGATTAGGGTTCCATTACAGTGCTCCTATTCACTGAACATTTTCATATGTAGATCTGATATTTCTATAACAAAAGGACATCAATAAATGTTTCAGCATTCTTAGAAAATTAAGTTCATCAGTAAATCCAAACTATTTTATTGCGCTGCTTGTTACCAAATCCTGCTGATCTAGTTTGAATTGTTTGACAATTGACTCGCTTCTTTATTGGTACACAAGTCGCTTTGTTACGTGAAGTTCATTTTTTGTCTGACAGAAGCATAAATGTTTAACGGTCTGGATTGTTAGCTGGCAAAACAGAAGAGAAGTATAATGCAAACATACAAAGAAAACTGTCTGAGAAGGCTACATTAGTAAATTTTAGCTGCAAGTGTTATTAAAAATAAAATGAGCAAATTTTATTGCTGAGCATCTATTCTTAATATGTAGAGGTTTTTTTGTATGGCTAGTAAGTGTAATAAAATATACCCTAAAAATAATAGCACTGGACACTAAAACAATGCAAAGGTAGATCTTGGCATATGCAGAGGTGATGATTGAGTCCTGGCTGAGGGCTTCTCCTAACAAGTTCCACACAGCAGGGTATGGCTATTAGTCCCCAAATGATAGTAACCACAGAAAAAGGAAATGCAGGTACTGCTGGATTTGATGTGGCTATGGAAATGCAAGGGAGGGAATATGTTTTGGCTTGATTAAAGGCTCATGTACCAAGCCAAAATGTTGTATATTTTGTCACTCGCATTAAAGCAGCCATATCAAATCCTGGAGTGTGACAGACTTTTTTTTTCTTTGGTTACTAAAACAGTCCAAGTCTTGGTTGGTATTGTCTGTTTTCAAAGTAAGCATAACTATAGCCTAGGGCTAGAAAGAAAAGAAAGGCACCACTGGAGAGGGAAGAGTCTGCCCTTTTCAGGCTAGGGTCAGACGAACGCATTTTTCACGTGCGTTTAGCCGCACGAACTCACGGCCGTGCTAGCAGCAAATGACGTCCAATGCCGGGGAACATACGACGAACGGCCGCACGAAAGTTCGTCCGCGCAACGCAAGTGGCAAACGAACGCATTTTTTAGAGAACGTCAAACCGCTACTACTGACGTACAGAGTGCGCTGCGGCCGCATAGCGGCGTGTTTGCGTTATTGGGAGACGTCAGACGCTGCACACGTCCGGCCAACATAACGTCCAGACGCAGAAAGGGTTTTATTGATGATCCGTACAAAATCACGTACGAAAATGCGCATCGTATGACTGCTATCGCGTATTCCGTGAAAAAATACGTCCATTCGTTCGAACGCACTTTTTCACGGACAACGTGAAAAATGCATTCGTCTGACCCTAGCCTCAGTGGTGCCTCTCTTTAACCCCTTAGGTGTCGGATTGCATTAGGAGTCAGATCACGATTTGAACCCGGAAGTGGCTGACATCTTGGATGTCAGCCAAGCCTCCGGGTCACCCCCCACCCACTGACGTCGTCACCGTATGTGCGATGATGTCAGTCGGCCAGTTAACCCCCTAGCTTCCAAGTGGAGGTAGGGGGATACTTTGGATCCCCCTAACTCCCGAGCTAGAGGGTTATTTTTGGTATCATTGGAAAGGCCTGATTATGGCCTTTCCAGTGATACCAAACATGACTAGGTTTAATTTAAAAATAAAATAAAAAGAAAGAAATGAAAATTAAAAAGTGGGGGTTTATTTAAAAAAAAATTTGTATAATAAAATAGGACTACAATTGACATCTAAACATGATGAGCATAAAACGGTCAAAATGAGCTCCGCACACAGAGGTGAAAGGGCTCAACAGTGAAGGGGTTAAAAAGCAAAAACATGTAAAAATAGGGTGTTACTAATTTAAGCGTTTCTTTGATGATGGCATTTTAGTTTTAACAGTCTTCACTATAGGCAACCAGAAAATTTATGGCATTTCACCGCTATTTGGTCGTCTGTCCACCCTTGTGGTATATATGCTGGGTTTATGGCCAATTT
Source organism: Leptobrachium leishanense (assembly GCA_009667805.1). NCBI lineage: Eukaryota > Metazoa > Chordata > Amphibia > Anura > Megophryidae > Leptobrachium > Leptobrachium leishanense. The sequence goes on from CM019066.1 coordinate 262,284,945, forward strand.
ATTGTGGATGCAGGTTGGCTGCGTTAGCACTATCTAAGTGAGGATCAGCGCAGAAATGATACCAGCTTTAGGGTCAGATTTGTGGCCTCAGTTTGGGTCCCTCCTTGTATTATGCACATATTGGCTTATTTATGAGTGTCTAATTAGCCAGCGCTATTGTGTTCTATTTATCTGTTTCAACAGAGTGCAGGGCATCTTTTCCGATACAGGGATATCCTAATTGTATATGCGCTTGGTTTATGTCAAACAACCCTATACACTTAATACTTCTCAAAGTATGAATTTTGGACTTCTTCTGTATGAACTAACTCACTGTAACTTTTAAGACGGACCTCATCTCATTAGGGTTTATTTATGATGTGTTTCCGTCTTGTTCATCTGAGTAAGCAATATTAGTCAGTGGACCTTATCGCTATACAGGGTGCAGGGCGCCCATATGTTGGCATATCTAAGAGTGTATTCAGTCAGCGCTATTGCGTTTTACTCCTATGTCCCTATAGAGTGCCAGGTACCTTGTTAATAGGAGATTCCAACTACAGTATATACGCGTTTGACCTATGCTATGCAACCTTGTACATTGGATATTTTGTATATGTATGAATATTGGGTCTTCTGTTTTGGTCTTTTGAGCAAGCAATATTAGTCAGTAGATTATATTTCTGAACAGAGTGCAAGGTCCCTGTCAAATGGAGAGATTATAATTACATATACCCCTGTTTTTTGCCATTTAACCCGGCGTATTGAATACTCATATTTGAAGGAATCCTTCTAGGTTTGTGGTGGTTTATCAGTGTATTTACCAGTCTGGTTTGCACAACTTCACACATGGACACTATTTATGTATTTTAATATATGCTTTTCTAATAAATTATATTTGTTTTGTATATTTAATATTTCATAATAATTGGCATAGGCAAGCCAGTTGGCAGCAATTGTAATTTAGCCACCTTTGTCTTTCTTTTTTTTATTACTCATTTCAGGTCAAATTCTTTTTATCATATTTCATAATTTTTTTATAGTAAATTACACGATATGATGGAAATAATGGTATCTTTAGAATTCAATTTTTACTGTGACTATGAAACGCATTGTCTCTTTCGAGTGGTTACACCATATGACAGGTAAAAATCCGATGCAGATCTTTTTACTTTCAATGCTTGGGCAAAAAAAAAATCCCAACTGCAATAAAATGAAACAGATGCTGTAGCGTGCTGCTTGTCTTTGGAGGATTTTCTGGTTAGGCAAAATCCAAAGACCAGATGACATGAAAAGGAAAATATCCTAATGGATGAATCATTCTAGTCATGTTCCGGCAACTAAGGGGTTAAAGAGAGGAATACACCGCTGAAATGGGCAGACTCTGCCCTCTCCAGCGGTACCTTTATTTTTTCGCTAGCTTCAGCCTTTGGGGAGGGAGAGTGGTTCAAATGACCTCACCCTCCCCTTTCAGGTTCCCCCTGCAGGTACTGGGGGTGCCTGAAAATGACATCATTGCGTACGGCGATGTCATCATCGTGACGGCTGGAGCCCATAAAAATGTTGGGCAGGCTTTAGCAAAGCCATTATGGTGTGGGACCCCAGACAGAGAGGTGAGTATAGGGAGGGAGGGGGGGATAAAGGACCATGATGTACATAGTACGTCCTTGGTCCTTATGGGAAATATTCCCCAGGACGTACTATGTATGTCAGTGGTCCTTAAGGGGTTAAAGAGCCAAAACATTAACAGTTTACAACTAAACTTCATGTATAACAATGGGTTCATACCCATCTGATGGTGCTTGTTCCAGGTCTTTTTTTGCATTCACCGATTCCGAAGATGATGTGTGTTTGGAACATAATCCTCAGGAGCTTCTGGGCCTGGTTTGTCTGTTCAAGATATGATATAACAGTGAATAGTTTGCTGTAGTACAATTACATGTAACAGCGGATGATAAACAATGCATGAGAAAATTACTATTGAAACAAGAGTTGGGTTTTTAACAGTGTTCCAGGCTTCCACAAAAATCTTAGTGAAAAAATTTTTTAAATAAAATTTTCAAGCAGGTAAATATATGCAGTGGATAGCAAAAGTCTACACACCCCTGTTAAAATGTCAGGTTTCTGTGTTGTAAAAAAAAACAAAAAACACAAAGAAAATCATTTCAGAAATGTTTCCATCTTTAACCCCTTAGTGACCGCGGTCGTACCATCTACGTCACGGCCGTGGGTCTCTTTTAGACCCGCTGACGTACATGGTACGTCCTGCGGTCTTTTGAGCGCTGGAAGCGATCGGATCGCTTCCAGCAGCTCAAACGCCATTGCAGGATGCCTGGGAGTCCAGGCATCCGTGCAATGGCGGTTAGAAGTGCCGGGGCCCCTTGTGATCGCTCTCAAGGAGCGATCAACATCCGGTTTGACCGGAAAGGTGCCCCGCACTTCTAGAGAGCGATGGAAGCGATCGGTATCGCTTCCAGCTGCTCTGAGTATATTGCAGGGATGCCTCGACATCGAGGCATCCATGCAATATGGTTATCTGCCGCCGGTCCGTCTGTGATCGCTCCCCCCAAGCGATCACTTCCGGTAGCGGCAGGAAGTACTGAGTGCCACGAAGTATCGTGGCACTCAGTACAAAAACGATCACATGAGTGATCAGGTGCTCTGCTGGGTGCCTCGAGGGATCAAGGCACCCAGCAGACTAAAAAAAAGTGTAAAAAAGTGTAAAAAAAGAATAAATAAATAAAAATGAATAAAATAAAATAAAAGTGACAGCCAAGATGGCGCTGCCCTTCTAAGGGCAGGGTCATCTTGGGGCTGTGTGGGATGTTCCTAGCCTGCCTCATCAGAGAGGCAGGCTAGCAACATCCAATCAAAAGTTATAAAAAATCAAAATAAAATTTCTAATTTGTCAGGTCAGGTCAATATTTTGTAAATATTGGCCGTGACCTCTGTGATTCTCCCTCCCTCTCCTCACTTGTGTTTTGGTGAGCGAGAGAGAGATCAGATTTGACAGGTTAGAGATTTTAGGTAGATTTAGTGAGATTAGAAAAATTGAGGCAGATTTAGAGAGATTTTAGGGAGATTTAGAACAATTGAGGCAGGTTTAGAGGGATTTAGAGAGATTTAGGTGTTTATTTGTATTTTCTTGTGAAACCCAACGGTTCTTTTGAGAACCAATAATCCGCTTATATATATATATATATATATATATAATAATTATAAAATTTTATAATCTATTATATATAATGTCTGAGAGGGTGTACAGCGCCGAGGAGGCATATGCCATCCTGGCGTCAGAATCTGAGGCATCTGCGTCGGACTCCGACCCAGATTTTGACCCCGCTATGTGCTCAGAGACATCGCTAGATACATCATCTACGCTGGCTGATGTATCTCCTAGTGATATTTCTGATGCAGATCCTGGGCCACCACCTGCCAGCAGGAGACGCACAGCTCCAGCTGAGGAGTGGGTAGTGCCTCATCGCCAGAGGCCAGATATCCCTCCTTTCACGGCAAATCCTGGCATCAATATTGATGTTGCAGGATTTACCGCCACACAGTTTTTGCAGGTGTTTATGGGGGATGATTTGTTGGGCCACATCGTGGCCCAATCAAATCTGTATGCCCATCAGCATTGTGCTGCGAAGCCAGACTCCTACTTGGCAAGGCAGCAATGGACCCCGCTAGATGTGCCAGAATTTCTGAAATTCTGGGCACTTACTATGCTGATGGGCATCATAAAGAAGCCCTCAATTCGCTCCTACTGGAGCAGTAGCCCCATCTGCTCTACCCCCATTTACCCCCAATCAATTTCACGTAGAAGGTATGAAAACATTTTGCGTTTCATGCACTTCAGTGACAACAGCCTGTGCCCTCCTAGAGAGCATCCCCAGTTTGACAGGCTGTATAAAATCCGCCCCCTGATTACCCACTTCGCCGCCAGGTTTGCAGAGGCTTATACACCTGGAAGGAATATCTGCGTAGATGAATCCCTAATGAAATACATGGGAAGGCTGGGATTCAAGCAGTATATTCCTTCCAAACGCTCCAGGTATGGAGTGAAGGTGTATAAGCTCTGTGACAGCGAGAGTGGGTATACTCAGGCCTTCCGGGTGTACGAGGGAAAGGATAGTAGCCTTGACCCTCCAGGTTGCCCAGAACACATGGGAACCAGTGGCAAGATTGTGTAGGACCTACTTTTTCCCCTGATGAACAAAGGGTACCACTTGTATGTTGATAATTTTTATACGAGTGTCCCTTTGTTCAAGCTGCTGTATTGTTTTGATACAGCAGCATGCGGTACTGTTTGCAAGAACCGCGTAGGTTTCCCAGCACAGCTTGTCTGCACCCGGTTAAAAAGGGGGGAGTCCTCAGCTCTGTGCCAAGAGGAGCTGTTGGCGGTCAAGTACAGAGACAAGAAGGATGTATACCTTCTATCCACCATCCACACTGAGAGGTCTGTGGAGGTCTCTGTATGTGGCAGAGCTGAGCGCATCAGGAAGTCAGTGTGCATCAAAGCCTATAACCGGCATATGGGTGGGGTTGATCTGGCAGATCAGCTGCTCCAGCCCTACCAGATTATGCGGAAGTCAAGGGCCTGGTACAAAAAGGTTGCAATTTACCTGATGCAAATTGCAACCCACAATGCCTTTTTGCTCTGCAAAAAGGCAAACCCCGGAGTGACGCTGTCCTTTTTACAGTTTCAGCTCCAGGTCATTTCGGGGTTTTTGTACCAGGATGCACCTGCTCCCAGGGCAGTGATGGGGGACAGAGTTGGGGCTACACATTTTATTTATAAAATCCCCCCTGCTGAGGGCAAACAGAAACCCCAAAAAAGATGCAGGGTGTGTTTAAAGAGGGGGCAGAGGAGAGACACAATCTTTTACTGCCCAGAATGCCCTGGACAACCCGGTCTGTGTCTTGGGGACTGTTTCAAGATGTATCACACTGTGCGTGATCTGTGATTTTTTTTTTCTTACAGTCTAGTTAGTTAGTTCAGTTTAGTTTTTTTTTTTCTTTTACTGCACCAGACTTTTACATTTTATTCCTACATTTTTATGTTCTACAATTGGTGCTGTATTTTGCCAAAATCTTTGCACACCTATGCATGGGGGGCATGGGTGTACTCAGGAGACCTTGCAGAAAACAACCTGGAGAGTTTTCATGCAGTAACCAACAACAGTGTCTCCTAAATCACAGTCCAAATCTAATGTGGGCGTAAAAATCTGAAAATTGAAAAATTGCCGCCACACACCTTCTCAAATGTTTTGGGCTAAAATCTTTGCATCCATGGCATCAAAGCACTCCATATGCAATACCTTGGGGTGTCAACAGTTCAAATATAAACAGTTTTCTGGCAATAATTCAAACTGGGGTATGCGGTAGACCCAAAACCAAAGATAGGCCTAGCTGAAGAAATAATCTCAATTTCAACTCCAATGACAAAGTCATAAAAATTGTATTTGAACCTTCTCAAAATCCTGGCAAACCTATGCATGGGGGGCATGGGTGTACTCAGGAGACCTTGCAGAAAACAACCTGGAGAGTTTTCATGCAGTAACCGACAACGGTGTCTCCTAAATCACAGTCCAAAACTGATGTGGGTGTGAAAATGAAAAATTACCACCAAACAGTATCCAATTTGTTTGGAGCAAGCGGTTGCATCCATGGCATAAAAACACTCCATTTACAATACTTTGGGGTGTTAGCTTACCAAATATATGCACGTTCATAAAATTTCGGTATGTAAAAAGGCCCCTAAAAAGAAGATAAGCAAAGAAGATATGTCAAATTAGAAAAATGACAAGCACATGTCAAAAGATTGGCGTAGCACCCCAATAACAACAGAACAAATCTATATATGGGTGGTATCACTTTACTCAGAAGATGTTGCTGAACATATTTTGGGGTGCTTTTTGACAGTAACCCATAACTGGATTTGACAATTCATGCCTAAAGTACAATGTGTGTGAAAAAATAACACAAGAAGTGACTACCTGAAAGTTTGACAAAGAGCTAGTGCATGGAAAGTGTTAAAATACAACCCTAGGGTGTGCCCTTTCTAAAAATATATGGTTTGATGGGGGTAAATTACTTTGGCCGGCTTCAAAAATGTCCCAAATAGGACATGGGTGCATGATGACGAAATGTGAAAATTCCAAGTTGGAAAACTGAAATGCGCACCCCCTCAAATAAGGCCTATTGGCCCCCAAATAACCCAACATACCTATACAAGGGTGGTATCAATTTACTCAGAAGATGTTGCTGAACATATTTTGGGGTGCTTTTTGGCAGTAAACCTTAAGGTTCACAGTACATGTATTCTTAAATTGCATTCCAAAAAAAAAATCACCAAAACGTTTTTTTTTCTCAAACTTTGGCATAGATTTGTGGTAAAATGGTTTGCATGGAAAGAGTCAAAATACCCCAAGTTTAATACCTTGATTTGTGTACTTTAAAAAAATATGTATATGTGGAGGGTTATTCAGGAATATTAGTGACAGATATCAGTGTTACAATGTCACTATGACTACTTTTAAAAGTAAACCCTTTGTAAATGGCAAAGTGATACTTTCACTTATTGTTGCATAAGATAAGGAGCAAAGCGAGGAATATGTAAACATTGGGTATTGCTAAACTCAGAACTAAATTTAGAAACTACTAAGGAATTGAATTTTTTGGACGGTTGTTGATACATAAGAAATTTTGGGGGTCAAAGTTCGAAAAAGTGGTGTTTTTCAATTTTTTTTGTCATATTTCACAATGTTTTTTATAGTAAATTATATGAAATGATGAAAAAAATGGTATCTTTATAAAGTCCATTTAATGACGAGAAAAACAGTGTAAAATATGTGTGGGTTACATAAACGAGTAAGAGGAAAATTTGACGTAAACACAAACAGCACAGAAACGTAAAAACAGCAGTGGTCACTAAAGGACGGATTTGTGTAAAACCGCCCGGTCACTAAGGGGTTAATGTGACCTATAAATTGTATAACTCAATTGAAAAACAAACTGACCTCTTTTAGGTGCAGGGAGGAAAAATAAAAAGATAAAATAATATGGTTGTATAAGTGTGCACACACTCTTATAACTGGGGATGTAGCTGTGTTCAGAATTAAGTAGTCACATTCAAAATCACATTAAATAGGAGTCAGTGCACATCTGCCATCATTTAAATGCCTCAAATTAACCCCAAATAAAGTTCAGCTGTTCTAGTAGGCCTTTCCTGACATTTTCTTTGTCGCATCCTACAGCAAAAGTCATGATCCGCAGAGAAGCTTCCAAAACATCAGAGGGATCTCATTGTTAAAAGGTATCAGAGAAGGTACAAAAGAATTTCCAAGGCATTAGATGTACAATGGAACACAGTGAAGATAGTCATCCTCAAGTGGATAAAATATGGCGCAACAGTAACATTACCAAGAACTGGACGTCCCTCCAAATGTGATGAAAAGACGAGAAGAAAACTGGTCAGGGAGGCTGCCAAGAGGCCTACAGCAACATTAAAGGAGCTGCGGGAATATCTGGCAAGTACTGGCTGTGTGGTTCATGTGACAACAATCTTCCTTATTCTTCATATGTCTGGGCTATGGGGTAGAGTGGCAAGACAGAAGCATTTTCTTACTAAGAATAACATCCAAGCCCAGCTAAAGTTTGTAAAAACACATCTGAAGCCTCCCAAAAGCATGTGGGAAGATTTGTTATGGTCTGAAACCAAGGTTGTACATTTTGGCCATAAATTCCAAAAGATATGTTTGGCACAAAAACAACACAGCACATCACCAAAAGAACCCCATACCCACAGTGAAGCACGTGGTGGCAGCATCATGCTTTGGGGCTGTTTTTCTTTAGCTGGAACTAGGGCCTTAGTCAATGTAGAAGGAATTATGAACAGTTCCAAATATTGGCACAAAACCTTCAGGCTTCTGCTAGAAAGCTGAACATGAAGAGGAACTTCATCTTTCAGCATGACGACAACTAAAATCATGCATCCAAATCAACAAAGGAATGGCTTCACCAGAAGAAAATTAAAGTTTTTGAATGGCCCAGTGAGAGCCAAGACCTGAATCCGAATGAAAATCTGTGGGGTGATCCGAAGACGGCTGTGCACAGGAGATGCCCTTGCATAATCTGACAGATTTGTCGCCCTTATTGCATTAATATCCTGTGAGCATGTTATATGAGCAGGGGTTTCTGTATCATTTATATACAGTTGTGTTCAAAATTATTCAACCCCCAATGCTGTAAAGGGTTTTAGGGAATTTAGTGTACATTTGTAATTGTATTCAGAATGAAATCCTACAAGGACTTTTTAAAGAACCATATGCAACTAAAATGACATCAATTGGTTTTGTAATACAGTAGTAAATGTTTCTTTTGTGAATTCTTCATTTACACAATTATTCAACCCCTTAAAGACTACCACTCTGAAGAACAGAGGTTCATTCAAGTGTTTTCAATCAGGTATTGAAAACACCTGTGGATGTCATGGAGCAGCAATAAAGCATAATAAGCACCAATTAGGCAGCTTTAAAATGACTGTGATACTCAGCTCCTTCTAGACATTTACTGGTGTGGTTACAAACATGGTGAAGTCAAGAGAATGGTCCAGGAAGACAAGAGAAGAGGTGATTACTCTTCACAGGAAGGGCAATGGCTATAAGAAGATTGCAAAGATGTTAAACATACCAAGAGAGACCATAGGAAGCATCATTCGCAAATTCAAGGCAAAGGGCACTGTTGAAACGCTACCTGGTCGTGGCAGAAAGAAGATGCTGACTTCGACTGCTTTGCGCTACCTGAAGCGTAGAGTGGAGAAAAGTCCCCGTGTGACTGCTGAGGAACTGAGAAAAGATTTGTCAGATGTGGGTACTGAAGTTTCAGCTCAGACAATACGGCGCACACTGCGTAATGAAGGCCTCCATGCCAGAACTCCCAGGCGCACCCCCTTGCTGTCTCCAAAGAATAAGAAGAGTCGACTGCAGTATGCCAAAAGTCATGTAGACAAACCACAGAAGTGTTCTGTGTACTGATGAAACAAAAGTAGAACTGTTTGGGCCATGGATCAACGCTATGTTTGGAGGAGGAAGAACAAGGCCTATGAAGAAAAGAACACCTTGCTTACTGTGAAGCATGGCGGGGGGGTCAATCATGCTTTTGGGCTGTTTTGCTTCTGCAGGTACAGGGAAGCTTCAGCGTGTGCAAGGTACCATGAATTCTCTTCAGTACCAGGAGATATTGGATGACAATGTGATGCAGTCCGTCACAAACCTGAGGCTTGGGAGACGTTGGACCTTTCAACAGGACAATGATCCCAAGCATACCTCCAAGTCCACTAGAGCATGGTTGCAGATTAAAGGCTGGAACATTTTGGAGTGGCCATCGCAGTCACCTGACTTAAATCCGATTGAGAACCTCTGGTGGGACTTAAAGAAAGCAGTTGCAGTGCGCAAGCCTAAGAATGTGACTGAACTGGAGGCTTTTGCCCATGACGAATGGGCGAAGATACCCGTAGATCGCTGCAAGACACTTGTGTCAAGCTATGCTTCACGTTTAAAAGCTGTTATAACTGTAAAAGGATGTTGTACTAAGTACTAAGATTGAATGTCACTTGGGGGTTGAATAAAACTGATAATGATGTGAGCACAGAAAAGACATTTGTGGTTATTTCATTATAAATGTTATGTTATATTTGTCTGACTTACACGTGCCTCTTTGATTTAATTGTAAGCAAGATGACTGAATGATCAAAATCAATGTCAAACTGGCCAAAACACTCAATTTCAGTTGGGGTTGAATAATTTTGAACACAACTGTATGCAGTTCTGCCCTAAGTTTTCAAATTTGTCTTACAGTGAGACTACTTATATTCTTATTTATATGCTCTCTTCTCCTGCCAAGTCTCCTGAGTTTCACCTTTAGTGAAAAGACCTGTGCGTAATTGAGTAAATTATACATTTCTATAAAACCATTTTAAATAAAAGAGAGTGATTAGTAATAATACTTTACATAAAGGTTATGCCAATGCATTAAATGTCTAAGAATGTCGGTAACCTGAAACCATGTCATTGACACAGTCAGCTTAATTAATTTATGCAAAATTTACTTTGAATGCTATGCTTGTAAAATTGCTAGCTGTCACATGGAAAAGAAGATCTACTTAAAATAAGTCATAATGCAAACATCAGGCTGCTTTTCTCTGCATAGTCATATTGTGCTTGTAAGTGCAATAACATTAAGGCTTAGCGCCGCTGGTGTTATCTCCCTGCGGCTCGGAAGTGTTATGACTCGAGCTGCTGGCAAAGTGGCTCGGTCATAATAAGGAAGTTAAAGTCGAGCCGCAAAAGGAAAACAGCAGACACAAGCATTTTCCATTTGTGTCTTGCCTGTATCGTCCAAGTTGCGATCTGGCCCAATATGTTTAAGCTTTGTCTGGTAAATTATCCAAAGATGACATAAATAATTAGTTGGATTATAAAAACAAACACATTCTATAAATCACAGTTGACTAATTATTTGTTATATAAAATTCTTCATTTTTTACCTTTTTATACAATGTTTAAATATTATGACATGTGCAACTGGAGAAACTAAACAGCACCATTAGATGTCTGCGATACATAAATACTGTATATCATTTTTGGTAGTTTTTCGTATCACTGTCTGCAAGATATTGCTGCGGTGTATGATTAAATTTGAGATATCATTGTATGCTTTTGATCAGAACATCATCAAAAACTGGCTATAAAGTGCATATAAAATTTGAGCACACAGAGTTAGTGAAACCGTTTCCCACTTCCTCTTTGAATAGATTAAAACATAATGGATTCTTTCATGTGAAGTTATTTTCAGCATGTAGACTGAAGATAACTTGAAAGTAAGATTTCAAGCTGAACCTATTATCTCTTGGAATCATGGTGATGTGGTGCATTTTCTTATATTAATGGAAACATCAAAAAGGAACCAAAAGAAGTTCCTGTTCAATGTATATTTTCAAATTTCTTTGATCACAGAATTCCACATGGTGTGTGATCATGTGTTGCCTATAGTGTTTTCCAATGGTCGAAGTGAAACATGTGTATTTATTTGTGGAATCCATATTGGCTTACATTCAAGAAAAATTATGTGGGGGAGTAAAGGTGCCTCTCTAATCTCTCTAGAAAAAGCAGGAAACTTTTAAACCTTGCATTTTAGATTGTTCTATCACCTTAAAGCTGTCTTTTAGTGGAAATAATCCAGTATAAAAATCTAGACCAGTGGTTCCCAACCGAGGTCCTCAAGTACCCCTAACAGGCCAGATTTTAAGGATTACCTTGGAGAAAAGCAGACTGAATCCTGCAATCCCTGAGCAGCAAATCATATCACCTGTGCTGTGTTTCAGAAATCTGGAAAACCTGGCCTGTTCGAGGTACTTGAGGACCACGGTTGGGAACCACTGATCTAGACAATTGTACAATGGGATTGCCTACATGGTGGATTACAAATACATATACATCCTGGCACTAAAAAATTATTTTGTTTTTACAGTGGTTTTATTGCCTTGATACATCATCGTATTGGCCTCACAGGACTCATTAGCAGTCAGGACGGAATAGTCTTCATCAGTTCTTTTTTTCTGGAAAAATAGGTGGGGGTACTCTCACATCCGGGGAAAAACTGATTATTATGACTATTTTCGTGTCCTAATAAACAGTAGTTGTAGCTCACTTAAAGGAAGACACTATTAAAGGGAACCATACTTTTTAATACTGTGTTCCTTTAAATGAACTACAACTATTGTTGTAACTCTATGGGGTTATCCACTAAGTGCCTTTGTTGCAAGAAAAGTCTGTATTGTAGTGCAGTTAGCTGGGTTTTTTGGGGGTTTTTTTGCAACGCTGGCACAGAGTGGATAATCCCCTAGTATTTGTGCACTATAGCAATGAAACTCACAGTAAAGCGCAGTGTGTATGAACTCCACAGCAATGAAACTCCCAGTAATGCGCACTGTGTATGAGCTCCACAGCAATGAAACTCACAGTAATGTGCACTGTGTATGAGCTGCACAGCAATAAAACCCACTATCGACCATGTACTGTTTGATTTAATATTGGGGGACTCCAATGAGAGGGTGTTTGACCTTGAGAACACCCCCACATGGTGGAAACAGCAGGTTCAGGTGAACATACCTATGCTGCCAGAGCTGATATTTTTAAATGCTGTTTTGAAGTGTATTTGGAAGCAGCAGCAGTTTTTTTTTCTTTGTTCTGAGGCCTGCCTGTCACTGAGTCCTTGCAGAGCAATGCAGCCAGGACTTAAATTTCCACCCTCTCACATTCCAGGGTGCACCACACACTGTCTGGGAGGCTGGGGTAGGACGGCAGGGTAGACTTCTTTTGGCATGCCCTCCTCTTGACATCACCAGAGCGGGCAAGGCACCAGCAAGGAAGAAGGGACCAGGAGGAAAGAGAGCACAGGCTTCCATATCCAGCACCGCGGGGGAGTCTGCTCTCTGACCTGGCAGATACAATGCATCTCGCTGAGCTTTGGCTGCATCTTAGAGGAGCAGCAGGGACACAGCGCCAGGCAGATAGTTTAAAAATTTGGATCCCTGTCAAGGCAAGTGACCAGGGATTCAAATTTTTTGTTGCACCCTCTCCTGGTCTTGTGCTCTTATGTGACCACCTGTACTGCCTTACAGTGCCAGCTCCTTTGATCATACCGCTTGCCTGACAATCCACAGCTCTGGCAGATATATGCTGCACCGCCCCTCGGGTGCAGCATGTTTACACACATCTGCAAGAGCTGGGGCACTGAAGAAACAGAGGGGAGATTTTATTTAACCAGCCCTCCCTTGTCACTCACTGGGAGAAGAGGGGGGTTAATCGGTCCCTACATACACTCCTGACAATCGGAATCGTTCAGGAGCAATATGAGCTGCCGAGCACTTCCGATTCTCTGCCTGCCACTGCAGGAGGAGGGAGCATCATGCTCTCTCCTGTTAGCTCGGGCTGGTGGTGAGGTGCCGGTACTGAGTACTGGCGAGTACCCCTGAAAAAAAGCCCTGCTTCATATTCTAGCACAACAAACATATTTGTTTATTTATCTCTTTGTCATGCACCACACATTGCAGGGTTGCAACAGATTTAGACTTATCATGTGTTTTCTTTAATTGCTGATCGGATTTTATACTTTGAAGATGCAATATAGACCTGAAGATGGAAAGGTTTAGCACCTTAAAAGTGGAGATTAGCTTTTCTGGCACTGCAAATTTAAGTGACAATTCTAAATGAATATTGTTGTGGTTCAAGCTTCTTTACATGTAACACAAGAGGAATACCAGGTACTCCCGAATAACTCGGTGGCATTGTTTGAAGTTTGCGATATTACCCATATAGAGACCATTGCCACTAATGAATGCTTGCCATTGGTATATGTGAGAAACCCGATTATTATTATGAAAATATTTCTTAAGATAATTATGTCCGCTGAAAAAGTGTCATGCTAATTTACACCATAGAGTAGTTTTCCCCATCACCACTTCACAAAGCCTATTCTTATGCCTGTAATTTATTTCCGATGAAGCCTACAAACCACAGTAAACTAATTGGGTATAGCTTTTGGCTCTGGCATCAGAGATCTGTTTGAAATGTCAGCATGTATACTGAGATGCCTTTGATACTAGAACTACAAGGCTTGAACTTCCCCGTTATGATAGGATTTTTACATGAAGCCTACCCAAATGAAAACCAGGTCAATATTCCAGGACCCTTGGAGCATAAAATGCTAGACAGTATAGTAACAGGAGTTTGATCCTGTACAAAATGACTTTTTAAACAGTGTCAGCGCAGTAAGTAATATTTTTCTACCGTTCTAATCAAGAAATGTTTAATTATCATGTTCATATTGCGGGGGGGTTATAAAAGGGTAACAAAATAATTAATCAGTATCTCTTAAGGTATAATAGATGGATAACTGTTGTAACATTATATTATTTATTTATTAAGATTTCTCTCCTTTTCAAGTATGTCCTGGGTTCAAGAACATTGAATTTTTACAGTAGGTACAGAAATAAAGTAATAAATGCAAGATATTAAAAACATTACACAAATACACAGATTAACACAGAAAATTAATTTGTAGGAAATATAGTCACTATGTTACATGTTTACAGGTGCATTCTGTATCGAGGTATATTAAGAGATATTATGCATAGTACTATAAAAGTTTATTTTCGTTGCCCCAATATATTCTGCAGCAGGTTATAGGGGTTACAATAAAGTAGGACAAGACATAGATGGACAAAGATAGGACGTTAAGAAGGTCCTGTTCCGAAAAGAGCACACATTCTAAAAGCAGGTGGCTGAAAACAAGGCATTTTCCCCATAGGTTTCAATGTAAAACAATATTTGTGTTTTTTAATAAATATTTCTTAAACCGTATATTTTTTTTATTTGGAGCAAAAAGGGCAATTTTGTTTATTTTTTAGGATTTATTTTGCATTTTTTCGGGATTTATTGGGTAAAATTTTACAGTGAAATGTCCTGATTTTCAGTGGTTCAGTTCGCCAGGTTTAAATATGAGAATCCCAAATGCCAAGAAAATCCTAAAAAATAAATGAACAAAAAAGCTTTTTGCTGCAAGAGAAAAAAATTAAATATTTAATAAAAACGCGAATATTGCTTTACATTGAAACCTATGAAGCCTTGTTTCTTTAAGTAAGTTAGGAAACCTAAAAATTCTCCCAAAAAAAATCACGAAAAATGCCAGAACATCCTAAAAAAATAAACAAAATGGCTTTTCGCTGCAAGTGGAAAAAAATAATGGTTTAAGAAATATTTAATAAAAACGAGGATTTTTTTGAACATTGAAACCTATAGGCAAATCCTATAGGTTTCGATGTTAAAAAAATTCCCGTTTTTATTACTTTGAAATAATTTTGTTCCATTCTTTTTCATTTTGGGTAATTTTTGTTCCATTTGTTATAAGTTAGAATTTTGGATTATCTTGCCTTCCAATATATTGTTTAGTCGTTTTCATTGTGCTACCGCGATTCGTTACTTTGGCTGATTCGTAATTTTGGATGGACGATATTACGTTTTATATTATAAAAGCGATATTAGTTCTCCAAATATTGGCGAATTGCCAGCGAAATATAGTGCCTGTTTGACGGCAGTGAACTCCCCATAGAGAAGCACTGGTTACCCTATTCAGAGAACACCAAACAGCAGTGAAATGTCAATGAAATGCTCTGATTTTCAGTGCCTTCATTTGACAGGCTTAAACAGGCAAATCTCATAGGTTTCAAAGTAAAAAATATTCCTGTTTTTATTAAATATTTATTAAACAGTTTAATTTTTTAATTTGTAGTAAAAAGTCTCTTTATTTCTTTCTAGGAATTTTTAGGCATTTTTCTGGATATATTTGGCAAAAAAATTTCCGTGTTTTTTTTAATTAGTATTTTTGTTATTTTTCTGTAACAGACCTTTTTATTACTATTCATAGGAACTTATATATGAATTACAGGCATTTTTGTGCAGAAGATTTTTTGTAAACAGCTATTAAAAGTTGCGAGTTTTTATTTTTTTACCCTATTTGTCGGATTGTTGGCTTTTTCCAGCGGCTGGTCGGTGCTCTGTTTGGCAGATCATAGACTTTTTCAAATGTGTTCGGCGGTTTTGCGGCAGTTTATAGGAGCCGATCTGATGTTTTTCAACAGGTTTGAGGCAGTTTTTCCATTCAGTTCGGCGGTTTTCCCTGCACTTCGGAGACCCTACGGTGAATGCTGAATTCAGCATCGGGTCGATGAATTTGATATTCTGGCGTGCAAAACAGCGTTGAATAACCCTGTATATGTACTAAGGAAAGAAAGTTCTCCCTCTTTTACACAATGTGTACCATTAATAAACCCCAATAATGTATAGATAATTGATGGCAGAATGATCACTATAACATCTACCTGTATACATTATAATTTACTTTTGTAGCATAATTAATATGTGTATACTTACTAAAAGTCATGTAATTTAAATGGTTTGAAATAAAATAAAATGTATACCTGTAACCTTGGATGGTGCAGCTGCTGGTATTATAGGCAGACTTGTTTCATTCTTTTTGCCACAGAGCAGCGAGAAATCATCAGCTTTTACAAAAAGTAGTATCAGTATGTGTTTTAGTCTTGCTGTCATATCCAATATATGGTTCTAACCTAAGACACGTAATATAACTCTTCTGTTTATATGACTTTTCTGAAATAAGGTTGAGCCATTAGTGTCAGCATGGTGCAATCTACCTTCCGTTATTAAGAGATGAGTCAGGATATATCTTCTTCAGCTGTCATCTTTTAAAATTCCTATCATGTCATAGTGAAAATCAGCTGCATGAGCAGAGATCTGCTGTCACTTAGAATGACCCCATCACGAAGAAGTGTTATGTCTGTTAAATTAGCAGATTCTTACCAATAAATGTCTGCTGAAGACAGCATGAAGGTCAGAATTGAGGATGGGTTTGTAACAATTCTTATTATTTTCCCGGGATGCTGACAGAGCAGAGACAAGTCTTAGCTGACATTCTAGATTAAATAGCATAAGCATTATACCACCATTTTTGTAACATTTACACTATATAGAGATCATCAAATCTATCACATCAGATGACAAAAGTTGAATTTCTGGAAAGCTTTGTTGTTTTACTAATACGTATATCTGAGATTAGTTGTCCGTGACTTAAGAAGTTTGTACAATACAATTGCATTAAAATGGCTGTTGGGCATGACATGTTTCTAGTCATGATAAAAGATGTATTCCCAGCTGAGCCAGTAAAAGAGTGCCATTAAGGCTGGCCTTCTACTGGATCCATGGTCGGGTGACCGACTTGGTCTTCCGACTGCGGACAACGCCATTGCACTTACAGGGTCGTCCACTGGAAGTATCTGTGGATGACCAAAGTCAGCGATGGACAGGGCACTGAACGAAGAAAAGAAAAAAAAAACTCTCCCTGGTGCTGAAACAGTAGTGACGTATGTGCCTATGTGTACAGTATATGCAGCTATGTGTGATGTGTATGTACGTACATGTAATTAAGGCTAATGCAATATGATAGTGAAAGGTTTAACAAATGGTGACAAGACACAGAAACACTCATTTGTACGCTCGCAAACTGCGCTCCACACCTGCTAAACTCATGATTAACCAGTAAATGCCTGGGGACCTGTATCTGACTGAGGAAAGAGTGATCACAGTCACGGTGTTGCGTGTGCAGCTGGTATTCTAGCACCTGGACAGGAGGGTGCAGGCAAGATCAAGGTCAGAAATCAGAATAAGCAATCAAAAGCTGCGAGAGCACCCTTGATTGCAGTTGGCAAGCTAACTAACTCAAGGTGTAATGTTAGTGTCTCGCATTGAGATGCTAACAGATCGAGTGCCAATACCTGTATAAGGTTTGTAATTCACTCAGTATTTGGCAGGTGCCAGGGCCGGCCCATACATGGTGCCAGATGGTGCAGCGGTTCCACATTCTGTCGCTCCTGTCAAAGGCCGGAACATGGAGCACCTGGCCCGGACCTCGACAAGGCACGGCCCACAACCAGGCCAGCGACTGCCCCCCCAGCAGGCCAGAGCCTCAACCAGCCTCAGAGCCCGCCCTCTACCAGGCCCGGTGTTCAACCTGCCCTCTACCGGGCCGCCGCCCAGCCAGCCCTCAACTGGGCTGGCTCCCAGCCCTCCACCAGGTCAGGGCCCCGCCATGCTGCTGGGGGAGCAGCTGGAGTTGGGCTTCATTGAATTCATGCGATCGAATTCTTACTGTATGTGTGCATGTTTGTGACTGTATGTGGATGTGTGGCTGTATGACTGTGGATGGATGTGTGTGACAGTGGGCTGGGATATGTGGCGCTCTGTGATAAGCTCATACGCACATTACTTTAAGTTTTATTGCTGTGGATTCTGTGATATGCTAATACACAATGCGCATTACTGAGAGTTTTATTGCTGTGGAGCTCTGTGATACACACTGCACATTACTGTGAATTATACTGCTGTGGTGTTCTGTGATATGCTCATTCAAGCCGCATTTTTTTTTTGTGGGAGGAGGGCAGCATTTCATCCATGGATCCAGGCAGCACAGTGACTTGGGGCGGCCCTGGCACGTGCTAACATTTAAAACCTTGCGCTAATTTTTCGCTGTAGCATCTGCCTTTTAGCGTTAACTTTGAAATAGGGCCCATATATTAGAATTTTCTGACGGCCCTGGAAAAAACCAACAAATATATATATATATATATATATATGTCTGGGTTCTACTATAAAACATGACCTCAATTACTGTTTATATGTAAGTAGTAAAAATTGGTGCTTATTATGCTTTATTGCTGCTCTGTGACATCCACAGGTGTTTTCAATACCTGATTGAAAACACTTGAATGAACCTCTGTTCTTCAGAGTGGTAGTCTTTAAGGGGTTGAATAATTGTGTCAATGAAGAATTCACAAAAGAAACATTTACTACTGTATTACAAAACCAATTGATGTCATTTTAGTTGCATATGGTTCTTTAAAAAGTCCTTGTAGGATTTCATTCTGAATACAATTACAAATGTACACTAAATTCCCTAAAACCCTTTACAGCATTGGGGGTTGAATAATTTTGAACATAACTGTATATTATTAATATACACACACTGTGAGTATGTATGTGCATATATAGTATTCTAAAACAGAAAACATTTTTAATCAAAACGATTTTCCTGCTTTATATTGTTTTTATAAGGAATATAACATCAGGCATCAGTATTAGATAAAGTGTTTTATAGGCCGGGATTTGAAAAATGACGGTGGTCCTGGTAACAGAATTTGAACTTACATTTTCAATTAATTGCTAGCGTTTATTGACTATCTTCCTAATGACGATCTTTCTCTTTAAGGCCAATTGCCAATTCATCATCCTGGGGAAAAAAATGTCAACAATACATCAAGTCCACTTTAGTATATAATTGATGGTTAACCTTTGCTACTGCAAACCTTACTGAAACTGAAGTGATATAATGAAGACTGTTTGAGTAGCACAGGAAATGAACAATTTTGGCGTTAATAGCAAACATTATACGCAGAGCCGGATTTATATCTCCAGAGTCCAGATTTTGCACTGGGGAAACCAAAAAATAATTAAACATTTTAAAAAATATGGAAAAAACAGTTTCTCATCAAAAAAATGGACAGTAAATGCATCCCTAATGGACTCCGGAGACCGATGTACCTTCCCCTGTTCATCCCCATCGGTCTCCGGAGTCCATTAGGGATGCATTTACGGTGTATTTTGCAAATTTGTATAGGCATTCTCCTACGCACACGTTAGAGAATACTTTATTATTAGAAAAAATAGATGCATATTTAAATTTCTATTTACCTTGTTAGCACATCAGGGGTTCCCTCCATCTTTTATTCGGCTTATATCGGCCCTGTATGATTCTCCGGGAGCACAGATATTGATACCTGGTACAGAGAGGGTCCCCTTTCGGGCTTGGAATGGTACCCGCCAGGGGTGCCCATTATCCCCGGCTCTATTCGTTCTTTTTCTAGAACCTCTTTTACAGACTATTAGGGATGATCCAGGCATAACTGGGTTCGGGGTGGGAGAGTTACAATTTAAACTGTCAGCATATGCAGATGATGTTCTTATCTCTCTGACGAACCCCCAGAAGTCTGTTCCAAAGGTAATGGAAAGATTGCTGGAGTTCTCAGAGATATCGGGATATAGAATCAATGTGGGGAAGCCGGAAGCTAAACCAGTTGCGCTTCCCACATCCATATTGTCTGATATCACTGCCTCTACTACGATACAAATGGCAGAAATTAAATATTTAGGAATACGTCTACCAACATGCCCAAATAAACTGTATGATGCAAATTACCCCAGATTAATAAAGAATATAAAAAAGGACCTTGAGTCCTGGGATAAACATAATATTTCGTGGATAGGGAGGGTTAATTGCATCAAAATTAATGTGCTTCCCTCGGTTGTTATATTTTTTCAAAACTTTACCTATTCCTCTCCTTATTACTGAATTCGATATGTTACAGCGTGCAATAGACCAGTTTGTATGGGCCGGGAGGCGCCGCCGGGTGGCGAGACATACACTCTATCGCTCGAGAGCATTGGGTGGGCTAGGGTTGCCCTCACTCCTTTCATATTATTATGCCACCAAACTGGCCCAAATTGTAGCATGGCATGCACCGAAAGGCTCTCGAAGATGGGTGGACTTGGAGTCGGGCCTTATGAGGCCCAATGCTCTCGATCAATGGTTATGGATAGGTCGGGAACACCGCCCATTGTTATGTACAGCCTGTCCTGCGACTAAGAATTCTCTTCGCATCTGGTATAAGTTAGCGGAGAAATGCAATTTAACCTCCTTTCCATCCCCATTAACCCCAATTTTTGGTAATAAGGAATTTGTGCCGGGTCTTACTATAGGACTGCTTCGGCAGTTTCTGGACCTAGGTGTGTGCAGACTAAACCAACTTTACCCCAATGGGTCACTAATCTCTATAGATGAAATGGCTACTAGATCAGAAGTGAGAGGGCTATCATTCTTGCATCTGTGGCAATTACAATCTTTAGCGACGCACCCCCATGCCCAAGCAGCAGCTGTGTCTAATCCAATATTTTATGAGCGCCTTTGTAAGAATTGCACATATCCGAAGGGACTAATATCTATTATATATAGAGAATTGACATCGTTGTTGGACTGGAGAGAATTAGCATATATTCGTGCATGGGAAAAAGATACTGTATAGGCGAAACATTGGACCCAGAAGACTGGCTGGATATATGGGACAGGTCATGCTCAGTGTCTCCTTACAAGAACAGTCGATTAAGACTATTATGCGATGGTATGTTACCCCGGATAAAATAGCGCATATGAACCCAAATATCCCAGATGTCTGTTGGAGGTTATGTGATATGCGCGGTTCTTATTTTCATATGTGGTGGACCTGTCCGTTTATGGTATCATATTGGAGGGAAATACGGGATTTGCTGCAGTCAATATTGCATAAATCTGTCCCTATGGACCCTTGGGCATTCCTGCTCTCCAGACCGGTCACAGGGTTTACGTTTCATGAGAATAGGTTAATGGTCAAAATCACATTGGCTGCTAGACGAGCGGTGGCAGAGGTTTGGCGACAGCCACAAGTACCAAAGATGGCTAAAGTCTATGCTAAAATTAGGAATACCCGGGTTATGGACGAGCTGACTGCGTTGGTCCACTTTACATTACCTTCGTATAATAAAACCTGTGGGCCATGGCTGGAGTCAAGACTGTAGTGGGTTTATATTTTTTATTTTGCCTATTTTTCTGTTTTGGGTTGTATTTATACATATGTCTATAATATTATAGATGTGTATAAGGATGTATATATATATATTATATATTTAGATGTGGGTTATTTTTGTTACCTGGCTTGGGTTGAGCCTCTTTCTCCCTTTTTTTTTTCTCTTTCTTTCCCTCTCTTTCTTTACGCTGTTTCTTTAGTGATGTTAAAAAAGAAAAAATGGATGCTTATGATGTGCCTTTTGTAAGATAGTTTGAATTATTATACTAAAGACAGGGTGATGTTTGTATACAAGTGATGTACTTTGATATGATGTGCATTCAATAAATTATGATGAAAACAAAATGGGCAGAACCTGTTGTTGTAAAATCAAGCAAAAATGGAGCAGAATGTTAGAGCTAGACTTATCCTTAACCCTAAAACAAACAGAAAATGTAACCGAAGATTTGTTTTTCTCACTTGTTTTTATTTATGCACATTACTTGGTCATATTTGGTATCCTGGGAAAGGCCAGACTCTGACCTCTCCAGTGATACCTCCCTTGACCTTCAGCGGTATAAAAATATGCTTTAAAATGTATTCTCAAACCTACAATACATTGGACATGAAAACTGATGTACTGAAACAAGATGAAACTACGGCTCAGCCTCCCTGTCAGCCTCCGTGCTTAAGGTATAACTTAAGGAATATTCTTAAATCCAAAGAATCCCTGGTTCCAACCAGTATTTTTGTCAAGTCATTTGGTTTGTACTTATGGTTTCTATATGTGCTGCAGTCATCTATAAGAGTCATCTTTATATGGGGGGTTACAATTAACAGCTCAAGGTGGGAATGCTCTCTAGTATGTGGGCAATGTTTCACGTTTCCAACCCTGAGCCCTATAGGTGAGCCAATCCGGGCGGGTGCTTACCTCCATCTGCTTCAACCCTCAGCACCTTCCACTCCAGGATTTCCCTGCTGCTTGTCAGGTCTGACCACCTGACTCAGAGCACTAGCGGATTTAATCCAGTCTCTCCCATTCAGCTGTGCTCTATTATAAGGGTCATGGTGCTGCTTGTTAGTTTGTCTTTCCTGCTGCATGTATTTGCTGTGTTATTTCCTTTTGTATATTTTGTTAAGTTTATATTTGATTCCCTGTTTACTTTGTTTGTCCCTCCAGTTGCCTTGTCCTTGGTTTAATTTTTTGGTTATTCCTTTTTGCATTTTCCTTAACTTGCTCCCGTGTGGTTTGTTTTGTGTTTTTTCCCTTGCTGTGCTGATCTCCTATGTACTGACCTTGGCTTCCCTATTTGACTACCCTCTGGTTTATTCCTTCTGTGCTGTTTTCTGTGTACTGTGCCTGACTTATTACTCTTTGGCTACGTCTCTGTATTCTCCCTTTTTCTACTTCGCACCGTTATACTTTTGTTATATTTTGCTTCACTCAGCAGTTCTACGGACCAATATTCAGATTAGGCTTCCCTTTTGTGCGCTGCTGGGTGTGTATGTGTGTGGTTTTAGTTAACCCTAGCTTTACCTTCTGGTCTGTGCTGAGTCCTGTTTGTTTATTGCTGCTTTCCCTACCCAGCAGTGTGGTGTCTTCACCTCCTATCTACCTGCTTTTCAGCCAGTGGCACTCCTGCCTTTTGGGCTCCTAGCCCCATATATGGATCCCACCTCGGCTCATGCCGGGTGCCCCCGTGACACAGTGATTCCCACACAACCTCCTAAATTTCATGAATTTATTTATAAACCACATTTTACATGCCCTACAAATCTCTCAGCGAATGGGGTGTTTTCACTAGCTTAATAGTCTATACAAGGTGGCCAGTAACATCATCACCAGTTGGCATCACCAAAATCCATGAACACTAACAGAGCTGGGTTGGATACAGAAGTGGAAACTAGAGTAGCCATTGGACACCACTTTCAACTTCTGTTAGTTCTAGAGGCCCAGAATAGACATCAGTGTAAAGAGAGTTGTCTTTTTATCTATCCACATGATTGTAATGTAAAATGTACATAAAATAAATAAAAACTATGATATAGTGTAGTTGCCTACCTTCAATTTAGAGTGAGCACATAGTACTGCAGCAGGATGGCAAGAGGACCATTTACCTTTTTATTTCCAACACCAATCACAACCATTATTTGTTGTACAGTATATTAAAATCCAAAAAGATTTTTAGATACAAAAATTCTTTCATTCAAAAGTAATTTAAATTTAGGGTGTACTAAATCATGAGTACTTAAAAGGGACACTACCACTTACCTAAGGCTGGGGTCAGACCAGCGCACTTTTAACGTGCGTTCTCGCGCACATAATTACGGCCGCACTAGCAGCAGATGACGGGCAATGACGGCCAATATACGATGTACGGCCGCACAAAAGTCCGGCCGTGCAACGCAAGTGCAATTTGAACGCATTTTTCTGAGAACGCTGAACCGCTAGTACTGACGTACAGAGTGCGCAGCTGCGGCATAGCGGCGTGTTTGCGTGAGTAGGAGATGTCAGACGCTGCTAATGTCCGGCCTACATAACGTCCAGATGCAAAAAGAGTTTTATTGACGATCCGTACAAAATCACGCCCGAAATTGCGCGTCGTCTGACCGTTTTTGCGCATTCCGTGAAAAAATACGTCAATGCGTTCGGACGCACTTTTTCACGTTCGCGGGGAAAAATGCTTTCGTCTGACCCTAGCCTAAGCTGTAACTAGATTACTTGTGCATTACAAATATAACCACATTATAAAACACATGCTACTCTTATTTTTTCTTTGTGTGAAGTAATTACATGTAAAAAGGAAAAAAAAATAGTTTTTTATCACATATTTTCATTACCAGCAAACCAAATCTCCCACAGCTGGAGGTGGTGTTGCAAGAACAATTCACAGAGGTAGAAAAGTGGATCAAACACAACAAATTATTCTTAACCCCTTAACGCCGCAGGATGTACCATTACGTCCTGCATTAGGCGGGCTTTAACGCCGCAGGACGTAATGGTACGTCTGCGGCGTTTGCAGCCCCCCTCGGCAGATACTCACCTCCTCCGGCGGCTCCCTCTCTGATCGGAGTCTCACGGGGTCAGATCGGCAGGGTTTACTCCTCCCGGCGCACTGACGTCATCGCGCCGGGAGCGCGATGACGTCAGTTTCAGGTGCCCCCCCTGCCAGAGCAGGGGAAGCTCCTGAAGGGGAGGGGGGATCCTTTGGATCCCTCTATCTCCCCATCGCCGGGGACTAGGAGGCTGTGGCCAGCATCGCTGGAAGGGTCACAGCCTGACCGTTCCAGCGATGTAGGGGGTTAACCTCTTAGGCTGGGGTCAGACCAGCGCATTTTTAACGTGCGTTCTGGCGCACTTAATCACGGCCGCACTAGCAGCAAATGATGGGCAATGACGGCCAATATACGAAGTACGGTCGCACGAAAGTCCGGCCGCGCAACGCAAGTGGAAAATGAACGCATTTTTTCGAGAACGCAGAACCTCTAGTACGGACGTACAGAGTGCGCTGCGCCCGCTAGCGGTGTGTGTGTGTGATTTGGAGACGTCAGACCCTGCTCATGTCCGGCCAACATAACGTCCAGACGCAAAAAGTTTCCTGGTTTGGATTCGTAAAACATACGCACGAAAATGCGCATCGTATGACCGTTTTGCATATTCCGTGAAAAAATACATCAATCCGTTCAGACGCACTTTTTTACATTCGTGTGTAAAAATGCTTTAGTTTGACCCTAGCCTAAGTTGCCAGGTCGCGGCCTGTCACCAATCGGTGCAAGACCGTGGCCTTTTTCCGGTGGGGGCCGCCATCTTGGATGGCAGCCCCCACCTCAGTCCCCCCGCGTTAACTGACTCAACGTGCCATGGTGTCAGTTAACCGGGGAACGCCCTAGCTGCAAAGGGATTTCCTAAGGAAATCCCATAGAGGAGATTGGGGGGGGTTCTTTGAACCCCTTTATCTCCTGATCGGTGGCAGCTAGTGGGTCATGTATGATATTGCTGGAAAGGCCAGAGCATGGCATTTCCAATGATGTCAAACGTGACCATGTTAAAACTAAACGAAGAGTGTAAGAAATTAAAAAATTAAAAAGAATAAAAATATCGGTGTTTTTTTTTCCCTCTAATGCTGCATTATTGTTCACATTTCAATTTTAATGTGAACAATGATGCTTCACTAATGATTTTTTTTTGGAGGGGCTTAGCTAAAATCATGCAATTTCTCCCCAATAAAAAAATGGGTTCCCTGTTCTAATGTTTTTAACAAGTCTACCCCATAGCATATGATCGCAAAGACTCGGATAATAAAATAAAAATAAAAAAAAAAATACTTTACACACTGGGGATGATTGAAATTTTATTGAAAATTCTCATTTTTTTAAATTTTTTGTTATACATATAATAATGATATATTATTAATCTGCCGAGTCTGCCGGAAAGAACAATATATAATTTGTCTGGGTGGTATAATAATACGTGACTTAAAAACGGTCAAAATGAGCTCAGCAAACTTCTACTTCCGAAACAGCGCCGAAGTTGTAAAATTACTCCTGTCCTTAAGGGGTTAAATACTGACAAAACGGTAACGATGCTCTTTGGAACAGCACCAAAACTACATGAATTGCAAAACCCCCATCTATGTGTGGGGACAAAATCAAATGACCCACTGACCACAGTCACTTCTCTCAAATATCTAGGTACGTCGTTAGACCCAAATCTATCCTTTGGCCCCCACATCGAAAAACTCTCATCTAAAATTTACCCCAAACTAGGTGCCCTGTACAGAAACAAATTCTGCCTGAACCCCACGGTAAGAAAGCAAATTGTACAACAAATGCTTATGCCAGCTATTGAATACGGAGATGTGTTTGCGGGGCCGCTGCATACACTACACCTTCAGAAACTTACCACATTGTATAACTCATGCTGCCGCTTTGCGCTACAATGTAAATACATGACCCACCATTGTGACATGTTAAAAGAGCTAAAGTGGCCGTCGCTGGAGTCTAAACGTACCCTTCACCTTTCCAACCTGGTGTTTAAGAGCTTTTCAGGGAAGCTGCCACCCTACCTGAATAGACTGCTTCCTCTAGCAGCTCCCTCATCCTATAACCTCCGATCCAGGACCAGCACCTTACTTGCAATACCACAGTACAAAAAGAAAGTGGCTCGATCCTCATTTTCCTACAGAGCACCACAATTATGGAATAACCTCCCAGACGCCATCAAATCTTCCCCCAGTATAAAGTCCCTTAAGAGCTCCCTATTAACATACCTCAATACAGAATGCACCTGTAAACATGTAACATAATGACTATTTCCTAAATATTTATTTTATGTTAATCTGTATATTTGTGGTTTTTTTTATTATCTTGCATTGTATTACTTTGTATTTCTGTAACAACTGTAACATTTTAATGTTCTTGAACCCAGGACGTACTTGAAAACGAAAGAAATCTCAATGTATCCTTCCTGGTAAAATCCTTTATAAATAAATTAATTATGTGGATTTTTCCCATGAGGCAAAATTTACCAAAATCTGTGCAACCGTTTTACTTTACTGTTGTAATTTATCTTGTACAGTATTTATCAGTTAATAAAGAGAAGGTAAGGTTTAGAGAAGGCAAAAGGAGGTCCATTGTTCTCCAGGCTACCTGCAATAAAAGATGGAAGCTGAATGAGATATGAAACGGAGCTTAAAAAAAAAATGTCCGGGGTCCCACGCTGGACTGACTTCCTTTGGAGCCCTCTCCCTCCCGAGCGGCTACAGATAGAATAAAAAAAGAGGCACCACTGAAGAAGGCAGAGTCTGTCCTTTCCAGCGGTGCTTCTCTTTAACTCCGTATGTGCCAGCTTGTGATTCTGCACAAATATGGGATCACCATATGTGCCATGATGTCAGTGGGCCAGTTAACCCCAAGCTGCCAAGTGCAGCAAGGGGGATGATATGAATCCCTGTGTTTCCCAATCTGTGGCAGCTAGAGGATCATGTTTGGTATCATTGGAAAAGCCTAATCGTGACCTTTCCAATGATATCAAACATGACTAGGTTTAGTGAAAAAAATAAAGTGTTTTATTTAAAAAAAAATTGTGTCTGGGGGCATAATAAAATAGGACTTCAAATCACATTTAAACATGATGAGCATAAAACGGTTGAAATGAGCTCAATTTGACCTAAACATAAACAGCACAGCACCGTAAAAACAGCAGTGGGTACTTTCAGACTGACAATGGTAAAATAGCCCGGTCACTATGGGGGTTAAGGCTGGGGTCAGACGAACGCAGTGTTAACGTCCGTGTTGCCGCACATAAGTACGTCCGTGATAGCATACAATTGTGTTAAATGGAGCCCCACACACGAAGTACGTCCGCACAGAAGTGCGGGGGCTGACGGGCGCTGCAAACGGACGCAGGTTAGGCAAGAACGTAATACTGCTAGAACGGACGTGCGGAGTGCGCCACGTCCACAACGTCCGCATAGCTTTGTGTGTGAGTGATGGAGCATGGTCAGACGGACTGCATTTATACGTCCAGCATTTTTGACGGACAGAATGTTTTTTCATTGTAATTTATTTTTCCCTCCTACATCCGTCAAAAATAACTTCAGTGAAAAAACGGACTGTGTGACCACTACTGCGTCATCCGTACTGACGATGTCCGTACTGCACGGACGTACAGTCCGTAGAAATCACTCGGACGCTCGTCTGACCCTAGCCTTAAGCCACTCAAAAAAATGTATGAATTTTTTTTTTTGGCTAGGCAGTGTATATTGTTTCTTTCTGTCTCGGTTTCTCCACCTCCACCTTTTAAAAGTGACTCTCTTTAACAAAAAATAATAAAAGGCTGTTCTGTACGTCTCATGCATTATTTATTTGTTTTCTAGGTCTAGTTTGTGAATCAATGTCTGAATTTTTATGCAGTTTCTACAATGTTGTGAATTCAATATTGATAATTTGTTATGTATAAAATGAGAGTACATTAGATGCTCTCCTCCCCTTTCATGTTCAACCTTTGCTTTTCAAAGTATAGAATTGTTCAGTCTGTTTACTTGGTTTATCTTCTGTTTATTTTCTAGCTGGTAAAAAGTGCGCTAAAGCCAAATTCGGATTTTTATACTCTGTTAGACTCCTCGACAAGATGGAATTTTCTTTTCGCAAGCTGCTGTTTCTTTGTAGGTGGTAATTGCATTATTGAATAATGTATTGGTGTTGACATAGCCGTTGATTTTGCTCTTGTAGGGAAGGCTGAAGAAACATCCTTTCACTTCCCATAGAATGTATGACTAATGCGGTACATAACAAAATGACGACTATCTCTTTTCCAAGCTTCACCGAATGAGTCACTAGAGGAACCACAGAATTCTGCAATAATGAGACATAAAAAAAATACTGGACTCCAAACATTTAATGAGCTAGTTTATTAAATAAGAAAACAAAAAGCAGTCTGCCAGTCCATGTCAACGTCTGAGCCTGGAAAACCTACATTGACGCTCTTCACTTTTAAGCTCACAAGTAACATACATTAATTTGAGTGACACTGTAACCTGCTGTCAGTGTAAACTGCTATGTACTTTTCTAATCATATCCTAAAGATTTGATCTTCCGTTACTCTGCCTTTTCAATACTGTAAATAAAAACCTTAATGCTCCAATCGGCTTTAAATGCAGTCACTGGAGACTGACTCATGGAGTTAACTTATTGTGCCTTGCTAGCTGTATATAAAAAGAGAATAGAAAGTATTACCACATTTGTACGTGGGAGAAGAATTGTGGATGCCATTGTTGCTCAAGTAAAAATTCTATATTAAACAATGTTCTTCTTTATAAACTCATACAGGGTTATTCAGAGAACGGTAAAAAACAGAAGAACTGGCAGGAGAAGAGAACAATATAGACCAAATAGCCTATTTGGAAAGTGAGATAAATGGGAGAATTTTTCTGGTTTGGCTATTTTGACCTAGAATTTTCCATTCTCCAGTCATTCCCCTGAGTTTGACCTTTCTTTGAATAGACCTGATAGTTTCATAGGAAGGACCGGGGTGGGAAACACTGTTCTAAGTGGGTGAAGCTGTCCGCTCAGGTACCAAAAGCACCCTACCTATAATGGATACTTCTCCAGACAAACATACAATAGTTAATCAGCAGGATGATGGACAGACAGACACACAGACACACACCACGATAAAACCCCTACATAGACAACCCTACTCCTTGCCAGTCCATGTGCAGAGCTTACTATTGTTTAATATTTATGGGTGATGGGAGAATTGTGTGTAAAACCCAAAATGACCATTTCTACACCACTCTCCCAGTGCTTAGCATGGTCACGCACACATAGCAACGTCTAGCAGTGCAGATTACTGTTACCTGGTCTAAAGCTGTAAGACTTAAATATGGTGCAACAAGTGGTGTAACAACACACCAAAGCGTGATTGTGATTCTGCTCAAGCAGCTATATATAATCTGGTGGGGAAAGTGTCACAGGTCTTATAAAATCAAGCAGCACTAAAGTAGTCCAATGGGGTGAAAAAAAAAAAAGTGGTACCAAAGTCAAATGGATATTACTTATGGAGTTGATGTGCGTGGATTTTCCTGAAGAAGTTGGTGCTTATAGTCATACTTCTCGGCGTATTCCTAAGAGCCTATATGTATCCCAACTCTAGGTTGTAGTGCCTCTGGTGAGATAGAGGGTGATGCAGCCCTTCTTTGCTGGTGCAGGTTGCTTAGACCAAAAAACAAAGGGAGACGGCACTCCCATTGTATAATACAGTGTCTCTTAAACCTGTCCTCAGGACCCATTGGCACGCCAGGTTTTCCAGATATCTGAAGCACAGCACAGGTGATATGATTTGCTGTTCAGTGATTGCATGTAAGGTGTACAGGGGGGGGGGGGTGAGCCCAATGTGCAGTAAACACAAAAAGAGGAAAGCCACAATGTGCAGTAAACACAAAAAGAGGAAAGCCAGGTAAGGGAAAAGTAATAAAAGATTTATTATAATAATATGAACAACAAGGCAGCAAAGGACAATGACAGAAGAATATAAAGAACAAAAATAGGGTAACCGGGCAATATGAATTGTTAATAAGTATAAGAAAATAAGGCTGTAAAGATGGGGCACAGAGAGTAGCTGAAGGCAAAGGATGGGCACAGAAGGCAAAGATGGATACAGAGGAGGATGAAACAAAATCGTAACAGGATTATTATTTTGTCCTGTCCAGATCTGTAGCGGTGGAGTCTTTGGTACAGTGGTGGCTTTGACACGGTGGAGACTTTGGCACAGCGGAGTCCTTAGTGAAAATAAAAGTCCTTAATATTTGTACAGACCTGGGTAGACGTAATACCGGTCTGGCAGGATATGAAGGCCTGGCAAAGGCAGAGGTCTGTTAGGGCTGAAGACCTTGTAACAGACTGGAGTCTTTGAAGAGCTTCTGGATGCACACCTTAGCTGATGATTTCTCATACAATGTTGAAGCAAGGATAGATGGGTGTGTTCTCCTTATAAAGGAACTCTGGCTTGGCTTCATACAGGTGCATTTGGATTCGCATTAAAGGGCTAAGGCTAGCAGGAGTGGAATCCCAGAGGCCAGAAGTGGGAACTGTGGATATGCATCATACATATGTTGGGGTTGTCAGTGTAATAGGTAGTCTTACCAGCTCGGGCACGGTTTCTATGGCGCCATTTACGTGGACTCCAGGTTGGCATATTATATTGCAGGATTCAGTCTGCATTTCCCCAAGGTGATCTGCAAACTCTGGCAAGGTTGAGGGTCCTGAGGACAGGTTTAAGAAACACTGGTATAACACTTGTATTCAGCCAAGTGATGTTTAGGAATTGTAATATCACTCAATGATATTGGAGCCTTATAGTTCTCACAGGCTCGAAATATGTACCGTCAGGCACCCTTTGGGTGGATGCCCAAATCCCTTTGTCCGTTGATCCTCAGGCTCCAGGATGTAATTGGGTTCAGGATTCAGAGAAAAAACGGCAGGCAAATGAGGGGTTAGAGTTGACGAATAACAAATTTATTAAAGAAATAAAAGCAAAGTAAGACACGTGATATACCGAGACCCATTGCAGCTTAAGGCAGCCATCATCAGTCAGTCAATGTTTGTCTAAAAAAATCTCTCAATTCAAAAACAAAAGTCACTTTTTTTACCACCTGGACTAATACTGGAGGGCATGGAACCCTGTTCTATGTACTCCAGTTTGTTTGCAGAACCAGCTATCTGCCTTGCTGCCTTTTAAATGTACAAGCTAGTCCTTATATTTAAAAATCAAATGGCTGTTACATTTATGGGAACACTATCACTTACACTTACAAAAGGTAAGATTTGCTGGTTTTAAATCCATTCTTTTATAATGGCAGGCTTAGACCAGTGTAAGAGCTGTCATGCATTTGTTTTTAGATCCAATTTTTGGAGGTTTGGAGTGTGCCTGATATGTAGGCAGTTGTCTTTATTGCAGCAGGAAATTGCCTGTTTGAAGTCTGAGATTTGTAAATTATCTGTTAGACAAACTCAGGCTATGACTGTTACAAAGCCACTGCCACAGAGGCCTCCTAGGAGCGGCAGATGGACTACTGTAGGATCTGGTAGACTTAGAGTTGTGGATAGAAGGCATGTCCCACAGTCTGTGGCTCTTCTTAATTCTTTTGAGGCACTTTCAGAGTGTAGTGGTAAGATGGATGTAGGCTCAGACACCATAGTTGAGGAACCACCATGCCCTATGCCTAAGGTATGCAGGACTGCAACAAAGGACAAAAAGGAAAAGGTGGGATTTGATAGAAGGCAATTGTTGCTGGGTGATTCTATCATAAGAGGTGTTGAGCTGGAGAGTAGTGGTTTAGTGAGATGTCTTCCTAGGGCTACTGCTCATAGAGACAAGAGACGTATTCTCAATATTGTCAAACAAGCAAAGCAGCAAGGGGAAGTGGACGTTCTAGTCCATCTAGGGACAAATGACTTGGCTAGCAATGAGGTTTCTGAGATTAAGGAAGATTTTTGTGTTCTTGGAGGTGAAATACAGCAGATTGCGTCCACTGTCTCATTCTCTGAAGTTTTGCCTGTGCATAACATTCAAGATAGGCAGATGCGCAACAGGAAATTTAATTTGTGGCTTCGGGAATGGTGTCAGGAGCAAGGATTTGGCTTTGTGTCCCATGATAGCTCTAATTGGAGCAGAAAGGAACTGTATAAAAAAGATGGTTTGCATCTTACTCATAGGGGAACATATGTTCTCAGTGAGAAGTTCACTAAGGAATATTTAAACTAGGAGGGGGGGACAAAAGGGTAAAATACAATCTGCCCGATTGTCCCCCAAAACTAAATCGGAGGGTGCAAGCAACATGCGGGGTAAAAAATGACAAGCTCAGAGTCGTGTCTATAAATGCTCGCAGTTTAGTCAATAAAATCAATGAACTGGAGGCAATGATGGCAGCTGAAAAAGTAGATTTAGTGGCGGTTACTGAGACATGGTTCAGTGAGAAAAATAACTGGGACATAACAATACCGGGGGAATTCTCTTTATATAGAAAAGACAGAGAAGGTAGGAAAGGAGTGGCCCTGTAGGTGAAAAACAACATAAAAACGAACCAAATAAAAGTGAGCGAGGTGAACATAGAGTCAGTTTGGATTACGCTAACATTTGGCAATCATACAGTAGCTCGTGTAGGTGTGATCTATAGACCCCCTGGACAAGTAGAAGAGCTAGATAATCTGCTGTTTGAGGAAATAGCCAAAATGGCAATGAAGGGGGAAGTTATTATCATGGGGGACTTTAATCTTCCTGATGTGAACTGGAAAACCAAAATAGCTGGGTGCACCAGGAGTACAAATATTCTAAACTCCCTACTGGGATTATCTCTAACACAAGTAGTTGAGGAGCCGACCCGTAAAGAGGCCATATTGGATTTAATACTCACAAATGGAGGTTTGGTATCAGACGTTGTTGTAGGTGAAAATTTGGGATCTAGTGATCACCAGTCAGTGTGGTTTAATATAAGAACAGAGATGGAGCCGCACCACACAAAAACAAAAGTTTTAGACTTTAAAAAAACAGATTTATCTAAAATGAGATTTTGTGTCAATGAGTCATTATCAGACTGGAGGAGTTTAAAGGGAGTCCAGGAGAAATGGGATTATTTAAAGGAAGCATTATTGAAGGCCACAGGCAATTGCATTCGGCTTGTTATCAAAAACAAAAAAGGGAAGAAACCACTGTGGTACTCTGCAGAAGTGGCCGAAATAGTGAAGAACAAAAAGATAGCATTCAATAATTATAAAAAAACTCAGGCAAACCTATAAGATTAGGCAGAAAGAGGCAAAGCAATTTATAAGAGCTTCCAAAGCACACGCAGAAGAGAAAATAGCTCAGTCAGTAAAAAAGGGGGACAAAACATTTTTTAGATACATAAACGAGAAAAGAAAAGTAAAACAAGGATTAGTTAGATTAAAAACAAAGGAAGGAAGGTATCTAGAAGAGGATAAAAGTCTCGCTGACTGCCTCAATGAATATTTTTGTTCCGTCTTTGCAGAAGAAAAGAAAGGAAAGGGACCTCAGTTAGGAGGAAACACTAACGAGACATTTACATATCAGTTTACAGAGGAGGAGGTTCTACAGCAGCTGTCTAAAGTAAAGACAAATAAGTCAATGGGGCCTGATGGGATCCACCCTAAATTATTAAAAGAGCTCAGTGATGTAATAGCAAAACCGTTAACAGATTTATTTAACCAATCCTTGTTAACGAGAGTCATCCCAGAAGACTGGAAATTAGCAAATGTTGTGCCCATTTACAAGAAGGGTAGTAGGGAGGAATCAGGGAACTATAGGCCAGTTAGTCTTACGTCAGTAGTGGGAAAATTAATGGAAACCATGTTAAAGGAAAGGATTGTTGAACATCTAAAAACACATAGATTACAGGATCAGAAACAACATGGGTTTACCTCAGGGAGATCATGCCAAACTAATCTTATTGATTTTTTGATTGGGTAACAAAAATAATAGACAAAGGTGGTGCAGTAGACCTTGCTTATTTAGATTTCGTAAGGCTTTTGATACTGTTCCGCATAGAAGGCTTATCAATAAATTGCAATCTTTGAGCTTGGATTCCAATATTGTTGAATGGATTAGGCAGTGGCTGAGTGACAGGCAACAGAGGGTTGTGGTAAATGGAGTTTATTCGGCGCAAGGTCTTGTTACCAGTGGGGTACCTCAGGGGTCAGTACTTGGACCCATTCTCTTTAATATTTTTATTAGTGATATTGCAGAAGGTATTAATGGAAAAGTATGTATTTTTGCTGATGACACAAAGATTTGCAACAGGGTTGACGTTCCTGGAGGGATCAGCCAAATGACAAATGATTTAGGTAAACTAAAAAATGGTCGGAGCTGTGGCAATTGAGTTTTAATGTGGATAAGTGCAAGATAATGCACCTGGGACGTAAAAACCCAAGGGCTGAATATAGAATATTTGATACAGTCCTAACCTCAACATCTGAGGAAAGGGATTTAGGGGTTATTATTTCAGAGGATCTAAGGGTAAGTAGTCAATGTAATAGGCAGCAGGAAATGTTAGCAGAATGCTTGGTTGTGTAGGGAGAGGTATTAGCAGTAGGAAAGGGAAGTGCTCATGCCACTGTACAGAGCACTGGTGAGACCTCACTTGGAGTACTGTGTGCAGTACTGGAGACCGTATCTCCAGAAGGATATAGACATTTTAGAGAGAGTTCAGAGAAGGGCTACTAAAATGGTGTACGGCTTGAAGGAGAAAAGTTACCAGGAAAGGCTTAATGATCTTAACATGTACAGCTTGGAAAAAAGACGAGACAGAGGAGATATGATAGAAACATTTAAATACGTAAAGGGAATCCACAAGGTAGAG
Source organism: Leptobrachium leishanense (assembly GCA_009667805.1). Lineage (NCBI taxonomy): Eukaryota > Metazoa > Chordata > Amphibia > Anura > Megophryidae > Leptobrachium > Leptobrachium leishanense. The sequence continues at coordinate 262,320,081 of CM019066.1, forward strand.
GAAGGGAGTATATTTAAACGGAAACAAAGTAGCAAAACAAGAGGACATAGTCTTAGATTAGAGGGGCAAAGGTTTAAAAGTAACATCAGAAAGCATTATATTACTGAGAGGGTGGTGGATACATGGAACAGCCTTCCAGTTGAAGTGGTAGAGGCCAAAACAGTAATTGAATTTAAGCAGGCATGGGATAGGTATAAGGCTATCCTAAACAAAAGATAAATCCAGGAAAAGTATCCATGTAATTGGGCAGACTAGATGGGCCGAAAGGTTCTTATCTGCCGACATTTCTCTATGTTTCTATCACTTACATAAGCTGTAATCAGATTACTTGTGCTTTACAAATGAAACCATCTTTTAAAACACATGCAACTGCTTTTATTTTCTTTATTTTCCTTTTTATTTGCAATTACTTCAAACAAAGTTAAGTTTATATCTCCTGTTTCCATTTAGTGGATTTTTCCCATGATACAACATTTACCAATATCTTATGGCAGGTTTTGTTATACAGCCATAGTATTGCTTCTACAGTGGCAAGAAAAAGTATGTGAACCCTTTGGGATTACGTGGAGTTTTGCATGAATTGGTCATAAAATGTGCTCTGATCTTCATCTAAGTCACAACAATTTGAAAAACACAGTCTGCTTAAAATAATACAAAACAAACATTATATGTTTTCATGTGGTTATTGAACAGAACATGTAAACATTAACAGTGCAGGGTGGAAAAGGTATGTGAACCTTTGGACTTAATAACTGGTTGACCCTCCTTTGGCAGCAATAACCTCAACCAAACGTTTCCTGTAGTTGCAGATCAGACCTGCACAACGATCTGGAGTAATTTTGGACCACTCCTCTTCACAAAACTGTTTCAGTGTAGCAATATTCTTGGGATGTCTGGTGTGAATCGCTCTCTTAATGTCATGACACAGCATTTCAATCGGGTTGAGGTCAGGACTCTGACTGGGCCACTCCAGAAGGTGTATTTTGTTTTGTTGAAGCCATTCTTTTGTTGAATTACTTGTATGCTTTGGGTCATTGTCCTGTTGCTTCACCCATCCTCTGCAGAGCTTCAGTTGGCGGACAGATGGTCTTACGTTTTCCTGCAAAATGTCTTGATAAACTCTGGAATTCATTTTTCCATCAATGACAACAATCCGTCCAGGCCCTGAGGCAACAAAGCAGCCCCAAACCATGATGCTCCCTTCACCATGTTTTATAGTGGGGATGAGGTTTTGATGTTGGTGTGCTGTGCCTTTTTTTCTCCACACATAGTGTTGTGTGTTTTTTCCAAACAACTCAATTTTGGTTTCATCTGTCCACAGAATATTTTGCCAGTAGTGCTGTGGAACATCCAGGTGCTCTTTTGCAAACTTTAAACGTGCTCCAATTTTCTTTTTGGACAGCAATGGCTTTCTCCGTGGTGTCCTCCCATGTACTCCATTCTTGTTTAATGTTTTCCTTATTGTAGATGTGTCTACAAAAATGTTAGCATGTGCCAGAGATTTCTGTAAGTCTTTAGCTGACACTCTAGGATTCTTCTTTACCTCATTAAGCATTCTGCGCTGTGCTCTTGCAGTCATCTTTACAGGACTACCACGCCTAGGGAGAGTAGCAACAGTGTTGAACTTTCTCCATTTGTAGACAGTCTGTCTTACCGTGGACACATGAACATCAAGGCTTTAGGAGATACTTTTGTAACCCTTTCCAGCTTCATGCAAGTCAACAATTCTTGATCATAGGTTTTCTGAGAGCTCTTTTCTGCAAGGCATGGTTCACATCAGGCAGTGCTTCTTGAAACCAGTAAACCCAAAACTGGTGTGTGTTTTTAAAGGGCAGGACAGCTTTCAGCAACACATCCAATAATATCACACTGATTGGACTCAAGGTTGGTTCACTCCTGGCTCCAATTAGCTCTTGGAGAAGTCATTAGGCTAGGGGTTCACATACTTTTTCCACCCTGCACTGTGAATGTTTACATGTTATGTTCAATAAACACATGAAAACATATGTTTGTGTTGTATTATTTTAAGCAGACTGTGTTTTTCAAATTGTTGTGACTTAGATGAAGATCAGAGCACATTTTATAACCAATTCATGCAAAACTCCACGTAATCCCAAATGGTTCACATACTTTTTCTTGCCACTGTACAGTAGTGAATAGGTGATAGGGTGAGGGGAGGGAATGTTTAAATTGGCTGCAAGGAGCATATTGTGTTGTCTATGCTACTCCAGATAAGACATGGACACTGATTGAGATAAAACAGGGAGTTTAAAAGACTTCTAATCCATAGATGTCTGGCCTTTCCAATGATACTCAGCATGATCATATTCACTGTAAAATAAAAATCCTAAATAAATTTTTTTCACATTTTTTTTACAGGGTTGAAATGGCTCAGCAGTGAAATGGTTAATGGTCACACTATATATTACATTGTGTATTATTTTAGTTTTTGCCTTTTTGGTTTCGTTGTATATAAAGGGTTAATTTGCAGGCTTCATCCCTCACAGTATACATTTTATGTTTTCCTTGACTAATGGCATTTTGGGAGTTAATGGGTAGACTACACGCCTCACAGTGTATCCATTTCATGTTTTCCCTTGATTACTGGCCTTTAAGGGGTTAATGGGTAGGCTACATTTTTATTTATTTATTTATTTATAAAGGATTTTACCAGGAAGGATACATTGAGATTTCTCTCGTTTTCAAGTATGTCCTGGGTGCCTCACAGCATCTTCATTTAATGTTTTCCCTTTGTCAGGTTGAGGATGTTGGAGTTCAGGATGTGGAGAATGCCTGATGGGGTTGCCTTGAACTTTGAGAAAAACACTGCCAACAGGGTGAAGGGCGTAGACAGGAAGCAAGGCTAGGACTGGCAGATGGAGTCATGGATGGTACAGGCAGAAGGTCGAAGCATGGGAAATCCAATAATAATGTTAAAGGAGCTTTAAGGGAAAGTACTGGATAGGCGCAGGACAACTGAGCGATGTAATAAAGGCAATCTGGGTTTATAATAGGGTGCCTTTAGGGAGATCCACCAATCAGGAAGCAATGCTGTGGGTTGCCGTGGGAGACATGTGTGTCACGCCCCCTGGTAGCAGATTGGCTCGCTCCAGCGTCCTGTTCGTGGCTGCCATTTTGGACCATGTGGGCAGATGCGTCTCTCTGCGTCTGAGGCCACTAAGCAGAGGGAGAAGCCCGGGCCACAGTTTCAGAAGCTGGCCGGGCGATGGAGGCGACAGGGACCCTCCTGCACCTGAGGGACTGCGTATTGGAGCCGGCAGGCTTCTTGGCTGGAGTGTGAGCAGACTTGAGAGTAAGGAACCGGTTCCGGCATGACACCCTTGATGGCATTTTATGGGTTAATGGATAGGCTACATGTCCCACAGTGTATTCATTTCATGCTTTCCCTTGATGGTATTTTAGGGGTTAATGGGTAGGCTACATGCCTCATACAGGGTTATTCAGAGAGCGTGAAAAGCAGGAGAATGACTGGAGAATGAAAAATTCTAGGTCAAAATAGCCGATTTGGAAAGTGAGATGAAAGGGCGAATTTTTCTGGTTTGGCTATTTTGACCTAGAATTTTTTATTCTCCAGTCATTCTCCTGCTTTTCATGCTCTCTGAATAACCCTGATAGTGTATCCATGTCATGTTTTCCTATGATTATGATTGGCATTTGAGGGGTTATTTTGGAAGTTAGAATCTAGAGGGTCTATTCATCTTTAGATCCTTTGTTTTTTGTCACAATTCAGGGAATCAATTTCTCCAAAAATATGGTGAACTCCCTATTTAGCGAACGGTCCTCGTAATTTGTGAAAGTTGAAGTTGCTGAAGCAGTTATCAGATGTCTGGAAAACTGCCGAATTGCAGAAAATAAAATAATGAATTTATGTATTAATTTAGTACAACAAAAAGGTATCATTGCACCACATTACTCTGGGATTTTGGAATCTTATTTACATATATTTAGAGCCACATTACAATCTTAACGCTAACGTTAACGCTCACCTGTGTGAGCATTAACGTTAGCCGCGGTGTCTACCGCATATTATAATCCAAACGCAAACGGGTTAAGAAACCCGTTTGCGTTTGGTATCCTGCGGTTTTCAGCGCGAGGTTACTGTACTTTGCGATCCCTATACTTAACATGGGGAGCGCAAAGTGTTAATCAGCATTAGTATTACAAAGTCCTACCGCTGATTAACGTCCGGCTCTGGTTAGCGGAAAGTTAACCAGAGCCAGGACTTAGTGTTAACGGATTCCGCTTCTGCAGAATCCGTTAACACCAGCAAAAAAAATGAAAAAAAGAATCACGTACTCACCTCCTGTCATGCGGCTCCGACCGCCTCCTCCGTCCGGCGGGAGCAGGGAAAGACTGGGGGGAAAAGTGCCCCCAGTCTCTCCCTGCATATCGCGAGGCGAGATCCGGCTGGTCATGTGATCGCCGGCGCCTATGTCAATGGAGTCCTATGGACTCCATCGAGTGGATGCTTGCAGCTGCGCTCAGCGCTGCTGTGAGCATCGCGGGGCTGTAGCGCGCGGAAACAATGCAGGCAGCTTTTTATGCGCCTGCATTGTAATTCCACACTAAAACGGGGGCGGTAGGGGGAAAACTGCGGGCGCAGTTTTTTCTCCCTACCGCCCCCGTTTTAGCGTGGAGATCGTAATGTGGCCCTTAGTTTTATGCAGTGGCATGATTTGTGGCAAAAATTATTAGGCCCCCCCCTGTTTGACTGTGGTATTCTATGTGCCCCCCTATATATTGTTCCTAGAGTCACCACTGTTCTAATCTACCACCCTGGTGATGTCCGTTGAATACATCTTACACAATACAAAACTAGTCGGTTTACTGGACTTTCTGACCCATTCACTTTATTTTATGACCAAAGCTACACAGTGAAGAGCAACTGCTCTAAAGATACTGGGCACCATTATCTTCTTCACGCTAAAACGGGAACGCAAAGGAGAAAAACCTGCGCCTGCAGGTTTCTCCTTTGCGTCCCCGTTTTAGCGTGATATTATGATGCAGGCGCTAGAGAAGCTGCCTGCATCGTAATCGGGCCTAAGTGCCGCCGCGAGCATCCACTCGATGGAGGCCATAGAACTCCATTGAGGCAGACGCTGCCGGTCACATGACCTGCCAGATATTCAGTTGTCTAACGTGTGGTTTAGCATGGCTGGATTTTAAAGCGACACTACCACCAAAAACTTGCCCCAACAGTGGGCTGAATTACAATCCTCCCGTTAAAAAGGGGGCGCTAGGGAGAAAAAACTGCACCTGCAGTTTTCTCCCTACCACCCCTGTTTTAACGGGAGATTACAATGCAGGCGCTTAAAAAGCTGCCTGCATTGTTAGCGCGCGCTACAACCCGGGATGCTCGCAGCAGCGCTAAGCGCCGCCGCGAGCATCCACTCGATGGAGTCCATATGACTCCACTGAGTTTCCCCCTGCCGGTCACATGACCTGCCGGTTCTCGCCTCGCGAGATCCGGCAAGTCAGCGTAGTGATTCGCAGAGAGAGACTGGGGGACTTTCCCCCCCCCCCCAGTCTCTCTCTGCTCCCGGCAGATAGAGGAGGCAGTTGGAGCCGTGGTCGTCTCTGTGGGATTAGAGGTGTGTATCTGATTTGGGGGGGGGGGGTTTCTGGCTGGTGCTGACGGATTCTGCAGCAGCGGAATCCATTAGCACCAGGTCCAGGCTGTGGTTAACTTTCGTGTAACCGCAACCAGACAGTAATTAGCGTTACTACAATGTGATACTAATGCTAATTAACACTTTGCGCTCCCCATGTTAAGTATAGGGAGCGCAAAGTACAGTAACCTCGCGCTGAAAAGCGCAAGATACCAATCGCAAATGGGGTTTTTAAGTGGAGAAGTTTATTTCACCCCAACTAGCATCAACGGCAACGAAGAAATTTGAATTTACCAGCTGCCGGTTATTAGTGATGTCGGCACGCGGGGAGTGTGCTGTTGTCACTATCTCCAATTGCATTAATGATTGGTCTCAGAGAGACCACGATGGATTGGAGCTGTGCATCCTTTATCATTCTGCGCAGATGCTATCGGAACGTAGTAAAGTTTGCATGCCCCGTTGGGGTGCTCAATTTGCGTTTCCTACGCTATGGAAGATACACGTTCCTAATATGTCCTAACAAGTCTGAAACGATTGCTGAGGATTGCTGCACTTCTCATGCAGAGATAACGTACTTGGCATTTCAATACTGGCCACTTTTTCTCAGTGATGACATCTGATCTCCAAATAGAATAATCTCTCTAATGGCACCATCGAGCTAAACCTTGTGAAACCTGAGCAGGGTTCTACCCTGCCGTAGGGCAGTCCACTAGCACTGTTGCTTTCTCAGGACTGTCAGAAAACTTGTTTTTGCGCTCTTTAAGTATACTGTAAAGCTGCAATAAATCCGTTGGTATTTACAGCTAAAACATTGCAGAGGCTGTCAGATGATGGTGACCATGATATAAAGTAAATATTTGGGTCACAAAATATTATAACTGGCACCCAAAGGGGAAATGGAACCCCAGTGTTGTTCGACAAAATGCTTTTCAGACACCTGGGCCCTCTATAAGGACTGGCAGCATCTATTTATGACAGTAAGTAGAGCTGATAAATAAAGGGCAGCTTCTCCAGTGACACTTTCAAAGGACCATTGTGTATTCGATTCAGGTTCCAATGGATCTTGTTAAAACCTTTCATAAAAAATGTTTTCTGTTTTCTCTACATGGTTTTATTAAAAAATGAAGACCTGGAAACTTAATTTATAAAAATAGTCAAACAGTCAAAATCAATATCTCCTGTGGCCATTTCTTGGGAATCGAATAATAAGTAGTTAAGGCGAATGCGTAGCAATAATTTTTCAGGTTCCTGAATCAATTGTTTCTACTTTGAGAATTAGTTGCAGTAGATCAGGTTCTGTGTTCAGTCACATTGATTAGATGTGATGTTATTTGTAAATTTATGAGAGACTTTTAATTGTTCAGTTCCATTGTTTGAATGTTATTAATGTTTGGCTAAGATAAATGGACTGCAGAAAATGGATAACCTTGGTCCTGCGGAGTACTTGTAGCTCTGCCATTATTTTATCTCCTTACATCATTTTACTGAACTGTAGATGTTTCAGACGAATAAATTTCATTATCAGTGCTTTTCTTGAAAAATCTTTTGTGCAAATTGTATAGTTCTGCTCCAAAGATGCTTCTCCTAGTAAAGGTCATCTAAAAGCACTCTATCTTGTTTTTCCCATATACAGCGGGTTCACACAGGAAGGGAAAATAAAATCACAATTAGGTAAACACAAAGAACTTTTTTTAAAGAACAGTAAATCTTTTCCTGTTTTTATTGTTTCAGTTATTTATTTTTTAGCTTTGGGTACATTTTAACCTCGGCTGGAATGGCATAAAAATGTTTTCATGCAGAAACATTGACTAGTCTCTGCAAATCTTGGCATGTGAGGTAGGGGTAGTTACCATCTCGCACTTAACACAAACACACAAATCTGATACATACAGTATGTATATATGTGGATTAAAAAAAAAACTATTCCTATTTTTAGTGTGGCTTATCAGAGAAGGATATGATTGAATGCCTGAATACACGTTTTATAGTGTATGGGACCAATATGAACTCCGCTCCTCTTGCAAAAATAGTGGAGGAACTGCCTTCCCACTTGTTCCCCCCTCGACTAGATCCCTGGGGAAAATAAATATTTTCTTTCTTGCAGATACAAACTAAAGATACTCAATAAAATGATTCTTACAGAGTACTGTCTCCAGTCCTTGATCCCCATAGGCGACTCTACAGGGGGGCAAGGGGGGGCAATTGGTTATTCCTTGCCCCCCATGTGCCCCCCCACCAAAAATCATCATCCAGCTTCCCACACGTCTTCGGACCAACGTATCTCCGTAACTATGCATCGTATATGGATGAACTAGGTGTCATTTGAAAGGGCAGATTCTGGCCTTTCCAATGATACCCCACATGACCATGTTCAGTGTGATGTAAAAGTCATAAAACATCAAATAAAAACGTGCACTTAAACGTAAACATTTTCACAGGGTTGACATGGCTCAGCAGTGAAATGGTTAATGTTCAGACTATACATTACATTGTGTATTACGTTAGTTTATGCCTTGGTTTAGTTGTATATTAAGGGTTAATGGGCAGGCTTCATCCCTCACAGTATATATTTGTTTTTTCCTTGATTAATGGCATTTTAGGGGTTAATGGGTTGGCTACATGCCTCAGTGTATTCATTTCATGTTTTCCCTTGATTAATGGCATTTTAGGGGTTAAGGGGTAGCTAAATGCCACATTGTTTATTATTTTTATTGCATTTCTCTGGGTTTAAGGCATTTTAGGGGTTATTATGGAAGTTAGAATCTAAAGGGTCTAATGATCTGTAGATCCTCTGCTTTCCGTCACATTTCGGGGAATTTATTTTGCAGAAAATAAGGTGAATTCCCTATTTAGCGAATGGTCACTGTAATTTGCTAAACGTGGAGTCGCTGAAGCAGTTATCAGACATTCAGCGGAAACTGCCAAATTGCGTCAAATAAAATATTGAATTTAAGTATCAGGTTAGTACAACAAAAAGGCATCATTGCATCACATTACTCTGGGGTTTTGTAATCTTATTTATATATATACTTATTTAGGGCACTATTACCTGGTGTGAGTTAACCCTTGCGTCGGCGTGATTTTGCGTTAGCGCCAGGTTAATTCAGTCTAGCGCCTGACCAACAGATCGTTTGCCTCCCGCTACAAATGGGGAAAATCACTTAGCGCGGCGCTATTAGCGATTTGTACCGCGAGCTTACTGTACTTTCCGCGTCCTATACTTAACACGGGGAGTGCTAGATATCTTTACAGATCACTTGGTGCCAGCACTAAATTTTTTGAGGTGCACTAATTGCAACATTTTACCTACTGCTCAGCCCTGGTGCTAACTCCAAAAAAACAGAAAAAACAGGTCCTCGTCCAAAATTAACAGGCAATTGAAAGGAATGCAACACAGGTGTTCTCTTGGCCCCATACACCATAGTAATGGATATGGTCAGCAATGTCGCTGCTGTTGCAGTCGGCTCTATTATAAATGTATCCTTTATACACATATATCCTAATTCTAATATATTGCCTAATTTTAAACATTTTATGCTGGGGGCTATTCATAGTATGTAAGCAGTTGATTATTAGGGTGACTGTGTGGACCATGTTTAAAGGAACACATGGATAAGTCTTGCCCTGAAACATGTATTGTTTATATGCTGTAGCAGGGAAATTTTTGTCGCTCACCTGGCCTTCCTTTTGGATCTATTAAATGCAGTGTAATGATTCTACATGCTGCTGGGAGGCATTTATCATGCAATGCCCATCAGCCTTTATATATGTGTGCATCAAAACATGGATGATACGGCCACCGTGGAGGATTTTAATAATGCAGGGGTGAGAGGTTATTCACTGGATGTGTTCATTTTCAAGCTTGTGAGGGTGGGGGATACAGTTGTGTTCAAAATTATTCAACCCCCAATGCTGTAAAGGGTTTTAGGGAATTTAATGTACATTTGTAATTGTATTCAGAATGAAATCCTACAAGGACTTTTTAAAGAACCATATGCAACTAAAATGACATCAATTGGTTTTGTAAAACAGTAGTAAATGTTTCTTTTGTGAATTCTTCATTGACACAATTATTCAACCCCTTAAAGACTACCACTCTGAAGAACAGCGGTTCATTCAAGTGTTTTCAATCAGGTATTGAAAACACCTGTGGATGTCACGGAGCAGCAATAAAGCATAATAAGCACCAATTAGGCAGCTTTACAATGACTGTGATACTCAGCTCCTTCTAGACATTTACTGGTGTGGTTACAAACATGGTGAAGTCAAGAGAATGGTCCAGGAAGACAAGAGAAGAGGTGATTACTCTTCACAGGAAGGGCAATGGCTATAAGAAGATTGCAAAGATGTTAAACATACCAAGAGAGACCATAGGAAGCATCATTCGCAAATTCAAGGCAAAGGGCACTGTTGAAACGCTACCTGGTCGTGGCAGAAAGAAGATGCTGACTTCGACTGCTGTGCGCTACCTGAAGCGTAGAGTGGAGAAAAGTCCCCGTGTGACTGCTGAGGAACTGAGAAAAGATTTGTCAGATGTGGGTACTGAAGTTTCAGCTCAGACAATACGGCGCACACTGCGTAATGAAGGCCTCCATGCCAGAACTCCCAGGCGCACCCCCTTGCTGTCTCCAAAGAATAAGAAGAGTCGACTGCAGTATGCCAAAAGTCATGTGGACAAACCACAGAAGTTTTGGGATAGTGTTCTGTGGACTGATGAAACAAAATTAGAACTGTTTGGGCCCATGGATCAACGCTATGTTTGGAGGAGGAAGAACAAGGCCTATGAAGAAAAGAACACCTTGCCTACTGTGTAGCATGGCGGGGGGTCAATCATGCTTTGGGGCTGTTTTGCTTCTGCAGGTACAGGGAAGCTTCAGCGTGTGCAAGGTACCATGAATTCTCTTCAGTACCAGGAGATATTGGATGACAATGTGATGCAGTCCGTCACAAACCTGAGGCTTGGGAGACGTTGGACCTTTCAACAGGACAATGATCCCAAGCATACCTCCAAGTCCACTAGAGCATGGTTGCAGATTAAAGGCTGGAACATTTTGGAGTGGCCATCGCAGTCACCTGACTTAAATCCGATTGAGAACCTCTGGTGGGACTTAAAGAAAGCAGTTGCAGTGTGCAAGCCTAAGAATGTGACTGAACTGGAGGCTTTTGCCCATGACGAATGGGCGAAGATACCCGTAGATCGCTGCAAGACACTTGTGTCAAGCTATGCTTCACATTTAAAAGCTGTTATAACTGTAAAAGGATGTTGTACTAAGTTCTAAGATTGAATGTCACTTGGGGGTTGAATAAAACTGATAATGATGTGAGCACAGAAAAGACATTTGTGGTTATTTCATTATAAATGTTATGTTATATTTGTCTGACCTACACGTGCCTCTTTGATTTAATTGTAAGCAAGATGACTGAATGATCAAAATCAATGTCAAACTGGCCAAAACACTCAATTTCAGTGGGGGTTGAATAATTTTGAACACAACTGTAGGTATGGAAAAGAAAAAAACGTTCTATCCTGTACACAACTGCATTAGCGCTGGGTCTCAACTTGGGTCTTAGAGTTTCCCTAGCGTGCGCCAAACGACCTTGTTCATGGACTACTGCAGTCAAGGTGATCTGTTAGTAGGTCGTCAGGCACTAACAGGGTTATTCAGAAAGCGGTGAAAAGCAGGAGAATGACTGGAGAATGGAAAATTCTAGGTCAAAATAGCCGATTCTTTGACCAAGAATTTTCCATTCTCCAGTCATTCTCCTGCTTTTCACCTCTCTCTGAATAACCCTGTAAGTTTTAGCGACTCGCACTAAATTTTTCCTTTAGTGATGGTGTTTTAGCTCACACCAGGTGATAGGGCCCTTACTTTTATTCAGTGGTATGATTTAGTGGTGAAAATTATTAGTGCCCCCCCAGTTTTGACTGCGGTATCTTCTGTGCCCCCCCTAAATATTGTTCCTAGAGTCGCCACTGTTGATCCCCATAGATCACGGGAATGTGGTGTCAGGGACTCATGGAACATCAGGAACCCAGTATGCAGAGGTATACACCTGTACGTGTCAACCCCTACACAAATAACATACATACATATATATATTGTGACAGTGTGATTAGGGGCAGTGTGGTAGACCATAGGTTCACCAGCCGACAAATGGAGGACCCCCTTTTCCCCTATAGGGTTAACCAACAGCTGAGGCCTAATTAATCCCAGGACATATTTGAAAACGAGAGAAATCTCAATGTATCCTTCCTGGTAAAATCCTTTAAAGGAAATTAATAAATTAGGACTTCCCTGACCTTTAAAGAAGATGTGTGGTTCCCTCCCTTGTGTGCAGGGATCAGAGGAAAAGGAAGCCTAATCCTGAGCCTAGGAGGAAGGTAGACAATATTTTGCTTTTATAGGTTGGTAAATGGCTTCGCCGTCCACATTTAAGCATATCTGTCTGACATGGTGAAGTTAGCCTGTAATAATTAGGAATGACGCACTGAAATTTGTGCAATCAAGAGTCCTTACTGGTAAAATCCTTTACAAATAAATAAATAAATTAAAAAATAGTGAGTCCGATAAAGTTTGAAACACGACATAATAATTTATTATCCCAAAAATAATTATCCAAAATAATGCAAATAAATGATATTCAATAAAATACAACAAAACACACTGAAATCTGTCTGAAAACAAGGGTGAGACGATGTATGGTCTGTTTCTTATCCTGTAGTGCCACCTAGTGGCCGTTCATAAACATTGCACATTGAATTATACAGTGTATTATAATTTTTTTCTAAATTTGCTGCCTGGTCTGCATATTACAATCCAAATGCAAACGGGTTAAGAAACCCGTTTGCGTTTGGTACCTTGCGCTTTTCATCGCGAGGTTACTGTACTTTGTGCTCCCTATACTTAATCAGCGCTGGATTACAAAGTTAACCAGAGCCAGGACTTGGTGTTAACGGATTCCGCTTCTGCAGAATCCGTTAACACCAGCAAAAACACCAGCCAAAAAATAAAAAGAAATTAATTGCATACTCACCCTCTGTCCTGCCGCGAGGACCGCGGCTCTGTCCGCCTCCTCCGTCCTCCCAGTCTCTCCCTGCATATCACTATGCATATCACAGTTTTTCTTCCCTTGCGCCCACGTTTTATCGCGAAGATCGTAAATTAGCCCTTTTTGTTTATGTTTTACTTTTAAAAGTTTATACAGAACATAATACATAAGTATTTGTGCATATTTGTTTTTCAGTTTTTGTCACTGCATGTTAGTTACAGTCTGACACAATTGGTTGCTGCAAACATTTAATTATTTGTATTGAGATTCCATATACATAATAAAATTGTTGCCAGGTCTCTCTCTCTATATATATATATCAGTTGCATGAACCTGATCTCTGCTAAAAAAAAAAAAGCCATCTAGTATGGCATGGCATTGATTTTCGGGTTCTGTGTAATAACAGACCCAGGATGCAATAAAGTGAGACAGATGTCATTTGCACATCTTACCCAGAGTTCCTTGCTGCATATGGGGAATGTAGCTCAGGAGCTTAGTGATGCAGTTCTTTGAAATGCTGTGATGTGCAAGTGGCTTCTGCAATAATAAACCTTATTGGTTTAATGCCAGGCCAGCAAGTATCATCATACAGTAACCCCTCTGTGGTATTGTGGAAGAGTGCAGGGGTGGACCATGTGGTCCTATATTGAAAAGATATGCATCTGGTTAAGGCGTCAGTGCATCCAGATATTGTGCCTTTGGTGCCAGGCCAGCAAGTATCATCATACAGTAACCCCTCTGTGGTATTGTGGAAGAGTGCAGGGGTGGACCATGTGGTCCTATATTGAAAAGTTTTTGATCTGTTAATGGGCGTCAGTGCACCCAGATATTGTGCCTTTAATGCCAGGCCAGCAAGTATCATCATACAGTAACCCCTCTGTAATATTGTGGAAGAGTGCAGGGGTGGACCATGTGGTCCTATATTGAAAACTTTTTTTTTTTTAATGGGCGTCAGTGCAGCCAGATATTGTGCCTTTCATGGCAGCAAGTGCCTTCACACGTAACCCTTTTGTGGAAGAGTTCAGTGCTGGTGGTTTTGTGAATGCAGAAGAGTACATCCCCTATCTATTCCATCACTTCAGCATCAGGGGATTGATAGCTGCTGATCCAGGACTGATTAATTTTTATAAATGTCAGACGGTCTACAGAGTCGGTGGACAGACGCACTCTTTTGTCTGTGACAAAACCTCCAGCGGCACTGAACGTCCTTTCAGAAAGCACGCTGGATGAAGGGCAACCTAGTAGCTGCATAGCATATTGGCTAAATTCTGGCCAGTGATCCAATCTCAACACCCAGTAAGCCAGTGGATCATCTGCTGTAAAGGTATCCAGGTCTGCCCTTGCCCCTAGGTAGTCCTGCACCATATGGTGAAGATGCTGGCAATGGGTCAAGCGGCCCCCTTCACCGCTCTTCCTCTGATCAACCGCGGCCTCAGAAGCACCTGTGTCATCACTTGGTAATCTACCAGTGCCTGGAAAGTTGTTACACAAGTGTTGCTTTAGAGCGTCCTCAAGTTGTTTCATCCTGTCCTCCCTCTGTGAGGGCAGGATGAGCTCTGCAACCTTACCCTTGTATCGTGGATCAAGAAGGGTTGCCAACCAGTAATGATCCCTCTCCTTGATAGCATGAATCCTGGGGTCCTTTAGCAGGCTTTGCAGGATAAGGGAGCCCATGCAGCATAGGTTGGAGGTGGCATTAGCTTCCGAGTGTTCCTGGTCCCTGAGGATGACCGTATCGTGCACTACTGTACCTCCTCCCAGCCACGTACTAGTTCTTGGGTTTCTGGGGACACAAACCCTCCCTTGAGGAATCCCCACCTTCAATGCCCCCACAACTTAAATATACCTCCTCCTCCAGTCTGATCTGAGGACCCGCAGGAATGCTGTCTGTGTAAAGACTGGGGCCTTGAGAGCTAGGGAAGGTCTCCTCTTCCTCCTGCTGCTCTGCCTCTAGTGCCACATCTATAAATCCCTGCAGAGTGTGTTCCAGCAGGAACACTAAAGGAATCGTGTCACTTATGCATGCACTGTCCCTGCTCACCATCCTTGTTGCCTCCTCAAATGGTGACAGTACAGTGCATGCATCCTTGATCATCAGCCACTGCGGGGGGAGACCAAGTTGACCTGAACCTGTCCTTGTGCCATACTCACACAGGTACTCATTGATGACTCTCTGCTGCTTGTGGTCTGCCAGCCCTGGGTACCTGGTTAGGAAATGCTGTACTACCAGATTTAGGACGTGTGCTAGGCATGGTACATGCGTCAACTTACCCAGGCATAGGGCGGAGAGAAGGTTGCTGCCATTATCACAGACGACCATTCCCAGCTCAATTTGGCATGGTGTTAACCATCTCTGCGCCTGCCACTGCAGAGCTGACAGAATTTCTGGCCCAGTGTGACTCCTGTACTCTAAACAAACCAGCTCAAGCACAGTATGGCATCTTTTTGCTTGAGCCATTGCATAGCCCCTGCCATGCGTCTGTTTAACTGCCACTTATAGCTGGCAAGACCCAGATTCAAATTTCCAGAACTCTGCTATAAGTCAGTGATACACCCTGATAGCTGGCAAGACACAGATTCAAATTTCCAGAACTCTGATATAACTCAGTGATACACCCTCATAGCTGGCAAGACATAGATTCAAATTTCCAGAACTCTGATATAACTCAGTGATACACCATGATAGCTGGCAAGACACAGATTCAACTCTGAATAGATAAAGTAAAATATACAGATGAACTCTGATTCAACTGTGGTATGAAATTTCACAGCCAGGCTGCCAGTTCCCTGCTATTTGCCACTGTCAGCTTGTCCCTGCAAATGCAACAATCTCCTCTCCTCTCTGATTCACTCCTGCAACACACACGCTAGGGCTGCAGGGAAGCCTTATATAGTGTGTTGCGGGACTTAGCTCTGTGAGCCCATGATTGGGCAGAATTTGCCCAATCAGGACTGAGGCCTGATTGGCATAGTTTTGCACCTAACCTGTGGTCAGGTGCAAGGTTGTAGCCAATTACAAGCTTCAGGCCAGTGGAAAAGTGCATTGTGGTCCATTGTGGTGCATTGTGGGCAAACACGCAGCAAATACGCGGAAATGTTCGCAGTTCGGCGAACGGTCAATGTTCGTTGCGAACTCACGTTCGCATCGAACCGGCAGCCCATCCCTAGTGAAGGGGTTAAGCAGCAAAAACATGTAAAAATTGGGTTTTTCTAATTTCAGGACAAAATTTCTAAAATATTTAGCTGGGATCTTTTTTGGCAGTTGTAGATTTTAGGGATTAAAGTTTTCAAACTTGTGTTTTTTCCATTTTTTTTCATCATATTTACATCACACAATACAATGGGATTTAGAGACAGTGCTCGACCCATAGTCTCCTTTCTATGGCCATTACACCCAGTGACACATACAGGTCTATTCACTAAAGGTGAAACTCAGAAAAATTTGCAAGAGAATTGAAAAATCTAGACCAATTTGGAAAGTGAGATAAATGGGAGAATTTATCTAGATTTTTAATTTCTGCCAATTCTCCTGACTTTTTCATTTGGTGAATATACCTGAGAGTAAAATATTTTTGTAAACATACAAGAGAAAAACAAAGTACATGATATCAGCAACATAAAATAAACACGATAAGGACATTTTTTTTTTATTTTGGTAGTAGTGGCCCTTTAAGAAAAATATGCTCAAACAGACTATAAATGCAAATTTATATGAGAAAATGCTGGCTTATCTTTCAGCTGCCTGTTTTACCTACTCTTTCCTTTGACTACTTAGACCTCTCTGGTAAACTTCTTAGTCTTTTCTCTTTAAATCAAAGGATAAGTGGAACTGTCTGTAGAGATCATGATCCTAGTAATTTTATCTAGGTGCCGACCTTATGTGCTTTCAGAGCTTTTCACACTTAGATTCACATGTAGTTTGGTTGAAACAAACCTCAGATTCTTAAATGAATTAGATACAATATTATTGTTAAAAAAAATAAAAAATCATATTGGTCTGTAAATGACTAAGAAAAACAATGCACGTTTCTTAAAAGGGAGGGGAAAAAGCCCATACAACTAAAAATTCATGTCCTATGTCAAAATGCAATGTGAATATTTAACCAGTCTGTACCACATCTAATTAATTTCACGTTATTAAAAATAAAATTAAAAGGGCTAATTTCACCAATGGCCACACTTCAGTTATTTCAAAACATGATAGAAAGGGCAAAACATATACTAGCACGATGTTTGACAAGAATAATGCGCAAATGTGTGTCATTAGACTCCCGTTGCGATGCAACAAAAATGTGTTGATCTACCCTACAACCTAACATCGAAAACCACCGAAATTCATGGATTTTCAGTGGTTCGTTCGACAGCTTTAAACAGGCGAATCCTATAGGTTTCAATGTACAAAATATTCCCTGTTTTTATGAAATACTTATTCAACCGTTTATTTTTTTCACTTGCAGCAAAAAGTCTATTTTTTAAGGATTTTTTTAAAGCATTTTTCGGGATTTTTTGGTGAAATTTTTGGATTCCGAATTTATTTTAAAACGAGGCTTTTTTACTTTGCCAAATGCAGCGTTTTTAGTTTTTTTCCTTCAGTCTGTGTTCGGTGGGGGCTGCCTATGGTGCTGAAACCTATTCAGTACAAAGGACAGCAACTATTCTTAGTGCTGAAACTTATTCAGTACAAAGGACTGCAGCCCCACGAAGTTGCTATCTGTGGTGCTGGATAGGTTACAGCACCAAGAATTTTATGTTGTGGCTGATCTGTATATAAACATATGTGTCAAATGTAACAAATAAGTGTTTTTGTCTTACCTGCCTACATAATTAATTACTATTTGACTATGATGATTTTTGAAGACTAACACCTAATTCCCATAACTTGGCAGCTAACACCCAAAATTGAGTTATCTCAATTTTGCATTGTAATTCATTGAAAAGCACTCATTAGCATTTCAAAAGATCATTTTCACACCTTTTAAAAGCAAGATTAGTGTGCCCCTGTGGAGAAACAAAATCCTTTGTTTTATAACCCTCCAAGCACCCTGGAGAGACATAAAACCAGCTGCATATAGCAACTCTAAACCTCACTGTAACAAAAAGTTCAAATAGATTACTGCTGCATTACAGCTGCCAGGGAGAAGGCAGAGTAAAGGGAGAGCTCTGGGGTCACTCACTGCTGTACAGGGATAAGATTCAAGAGGATATAATGAATGAAAATCCATGTACAGTACAGATACAAGGTGTTACTGTAATTTCCATATACATACATTATGCCACACCCACAAATAGTATTTTTATTATTCAATTTTTTTTGAAGCTGCATTGCTAATAATCTCACTATGATCACTAAAAATCCCCAAAAGCAGAAGATCTCACCATTTTTATTATTTATCTTCATCACAGTTCTTGTATCTAACACAAAGGTCTTTTCTACCTGTATCATAATAATACAGACCCCGTTTGAAATTGTGTAAGAGCTCAGAATCTTACATTTCAACAATAGTTATATAAAGTATAAATCAATACATAAAAACTCAAAAATGAGCAAATTAACATTATTTAAATTATTTAACTATCTCAGAATAACAATATCTGTACGAAACTTCTATTTTACCCTATATTTAATTGTTAACTTCACATTACATTTTTCAAATAAATGTTATGATAAAAAATTTAAACAAGAATTGTAGTGAAGGGGTTAAATAAACAGAGCTTCATATAAAATGCTAAATTGCACGTCCATGCAGAAATGACTCTAGATGTGTTCTTTTTTTAGTGATATCCCAATAAGATATATAGTTGTTTGTTTTTTTTTAAATTCTACATTAATGAAAACTAAACTAAAACGACCAACTGCATGTGTAAAGGATAAGTAAATAGGTATAATTGCTACAATGCCTCTTTTACCAGACTGTGTATATTAAGACTATCCTCAAAGGCCACTAATATGACTCTGTAAGGTTTAGGCTAAGGTCAGACGAAAGCAGTTTTAACGTGCGTTTAACCGCACTAAATCACGGCCGTGCTAGCAGCAAATGACGTCCAATGCCGGGCTGCATATGAAGAAGGGCCACACAAAAGTGCGGCCGCGCAACGCAAGTGGCAAACGAACGCATTTTTTCGAGAACGTCAAACCGCTAGTACTGACGTACAGAGTGCGCTGCGTCCGCATAGCGGCGTGTTTGCGTGATTGGGAGACGTCAGACGCTGCACACGTCCGGCCAACATAACATCCAGACGCAAAAAGGGTTTTATTGATGATCCGTTCAAAATCACGGACGAAAATGCGCATCGTATGACCGCTATCGCGTATTCCGTGAAAAAATACGTCCATTCGTTCGAACGCACTTTTTCACAGACAACGCGAAAAATGCGTTAGCCTGACCCTAGCCTTATGGAGTGCTTTATGACAATCTAGAGAAACATTACATGTGCCTTTGTGTCCTGCTTTTTATGTTTATTATGTTCTACAAACATTCATTAAAAGATTTCTTGTAGTTTATCTATAAGCTTAGCATAAACATCCAAAGATGAAAAGAGTCAAAAATCTACATGTTCACATAATACAGCTTCTCTCAGCAAAGGTAACATTAGGAACACATTAGCAGAGCCATCAGGTAGCATTATCGTTTATAAATTTGTAAGCCAGGGCTGTATATGATGCAAATCTCTACTTGCTTCCCTGCTCTGTGGTATAAATGGTTCCTGATTACATCAAACCTTTACTCTTTACAGAGGATATCATAGTAATGTCTTGCTTCAAAATATAAAATGTTAAAGTACTGCCTAGAGGAGACAGAACAGATGGCTTGGAATAACAGAGTCTGTTATCATTTGACGGTCTCTGTGTTGCAGAACTCTTGTTGTTCTGTAACTAATAGTGAGCAGTCTCACAACTAATTATTACAATTAAGCTAATGTCAGATGAACGCACTCTGCGTGCGTGCACAACGGATGGACGGACTGACGGAAAATACTGTAGACACCACACAATCCGTTATTCTTGACGGATGTAGAAAAAAAGGGAATTATGGGAAACAAAATTAATATGAAAAATTATACAAATTGGAAAATGATATGAAAAGCCATTTTGTGCGTCAAGTTGCTGGACGTTGCAAATGCGCTCCGTCTGACTTCGTGTCATCACACACACCGAACGCTATGCGGACGTGGCGCACTCTGCGTGTCCGTCCTAGAGGTTTTAGTTTCTTGCCTAAATTGCGCCCGTTGCCATCTGTGTGGTGCGTGCGCACTTCAGTGCGCACATACTTCGTGTGTGGGTCTCTACTGATCGTGATTCTATGCTACGACGGACGTTAAACTGTGCGGCAACACGGACGTGTTCACTGCATTTGTCTGACGCCGGCCTAAATCCCAGTTTGCAATACAAACGAAAGTCACATACATAAGCAAAATGGAAACCACCACTTACTGATTTATTGTAAGTACCCAGGAGTAAATTATTTGTACAAGGATTCAAAATCCCCAAAAGAGCAGGAGCACACGTTTGAGTTTTAGACAAGAATTTTCCTTTTTCTTTGTAATACAAATAGTCCATGTGCACAGTCTCCACTGAACCCTACATGGAATTAAACATTTACATGGCTGATCAGGCAACCCTACTCATTATAACCCATATGTGTGTAACCCCTGGAGTACAGTAATTCTACTACCCTGCAGTTTCTATGTAGTAACCAGCAGATGGCGACCTTCTGTTTGCTCTGGAGATTCAAGACTGTGTGGCTTTATGGTTTTTGTGTGTGGAGGCAGGGCTGCAAGAGAGGAAGCAAGAGAGAGGAAGCTGGAAGATGATGGTGGCTGAGATTTGTGGTATTGTGTCCAGTGCTGAAGCATCCTGCATAAAGGCTCCCAGCAGACTCTGTATCCAGAACAAAGCACAGAACTGTTCCTGGCAGTGACTGTTCTGCAGAAAGAAGGAATCCCAGTGGAGCAGCTTCTCCCCTTCCTGGACAAAATCTGATTGCAGACTGGAGTGGTAAGCTGAAACCTCTCCCCTTGGTTTTACAACAAGGCACTCTGACACTGGTTACTAAAGCAGCAGTCTGACTTCTCTGATCCCTGGAACACCCCAGCATATTACAAACAAAGTGGATTACAATTATTCTGGGCCCCAACAATGTGCACCACCTACCTATGGTACCATTAGGGAAAAGACTAGGATGGGCCTCAGTATTGTTTGTGGGTGGGTAAACTCATACTGACTCTTGCGTTATTTACTTATTCCACTGCATTATGTTTATTTACACCGTTACATTTATTTTTGCATAGAGTTTTGCTGTGCAATACAAACTTCTATAATAGACAGCTCTGTGTTGATTTATTGCTTGTTTAAATATGTTCCCAACTGGATCTCACACCCAAAGCCTGGATGTCCAGTTGGGTGGAAGCACTGCTGCAGTCATGTACCCCAACTCCCAGGTAGCGGAGGCTCAGGATCAGCTTGCAGAGCGCTTGAAGGGAACTGAGGTAAAAGACCACAGGGGTATTTGTGGGACTACGCAAAAACCCGTTACATGTGTATGTGTTGTATCTAAGACCCCGGGCTAGATTCTGAGTCAAACATATACTTCACCTCCCTGGCAGTTATCCCGAGTGTGGTTCAGGGTTAAATTTCCCCGCTGGAAGCGGTAACCCCGAGCCACACTCGGGCTGGATACATTACCTATCCCTGCGCTCCCTCGCAGATCCCCGCAGTCTCCTCCGGTGATTGCGGTGTTTTACTTCCTGGTTTCCTTCTTGCGGGAAGGGAACCAGGAAGTATGAGGTCGCAATCGCTGGAGGAGACTGCGGGGGACATCGAGGGAGTGCAGGGACAGGTGATGTATCCAGCGGCATCCCGAGTGTGGCTCAGGTTTACTGCTTCCAGCAAAGGAATTTAACCCTGAGCCACACTCGGGAACACCACTAGGGGGCCAAAAAGAGAAAAAATTTAACCACTTTCTGGCAAGAAAATTTGAAAAAATCAGACCGCCAGGGAGGTTAATCAAAGTTCTGGTACAATTACCTATCCATGGATTTTAATGGCACTAGTAAGTTTATCAGAGGTCTGATTAAGTTTACTCCTCACTCAAAATCTATAACCAGGCTTCTTTTCTAGTACTCTCTGATATGTTAGGCATGCATGCTTTGCTAGTGTGCTTTTAAAAACATGCTATGCCTTTTGAATGAGTCTCATTCAGCAGGCATAAAAAGCAAGTAAATATGATATTTTTTCATATTTACCTGCTTTTCTTTCTTGGCTTTTCCACGCCCACCTGATGAGGCACTTTAAGCTAACCAATCAGTATGTGTACCTAGGTATACATAAAAAAACGCACTGAGCATGTGCATATGAATGGCTCCTCCTCCCTCCTGCACTGTGAGCTGAGGGGAGGGCAGGTCTGAACTTTCACCCCCAGCTACTGCAGAGACAGGGAAGGAAAGAAATCCATACACGCAGGAAGAAAAAGAGACAGCAGAGAGAGGGACAACAAAGAAAAGTACAGAGACACAGCAAGAAATGGTAAAGAGAGAAAAACAGCAAGATAAAGCAGAGGGCCACCAGGAAAAAGTGCAGTGACAGAGAGCTTGCACAAGAGACAGCACAAGAAAGAGTGTGAGAGAGTTTGAGTGAGACAGCAAGTATGTAAACCATGACCGAGCACAAGTGAGTGTCAGTGGGTAAATGAGTGAGTGAGCAAGTCAGCCGCTGAGTGTGTTTTGCTTTCCCAGTTGCAGAGATGCTAATATACAGTTCCTCAGTTTTTCCAGTCTGAGGTCCTGAGCGTGCACAGGGTTTCACGTGCACAGCTTGTGTTACATCATACAGTTACAGGTATTTATAAAGTGCTAGCATGTTCCATAGCGCTGTACAATGGGAGAGGCAGAATAACAAATGTCCATACACGTTAACACATAGAACAGTAGGAGAAAGGACCCTGTGCCCAAGAGATTACAATCGGAGAGGGGTGACACACTAGTTTAGGGAAATTGTCGAGTATGTGAAGTAGTGGGGTGCATGGGGGCTGTGTGCAAGATGGAGCAAGAAATGTAGTTCATGTGAAGCTTTGATGGGTGGAGTAGTGGGCAGGAAGTATGAGCTGAAGAAACACCCCTAGCTGAGGGGCGTCGCACGAGAAGATGAAATGACAAAGTTTAAAGCAAGAAAATAAAAAAAATACACATTTTTAAAACTTATTGATTTATTTTAGTTTGTCTATAGGTATAAAAGGGTTTAAGTGTCAATTTAAAAAAATATTTCTACACATGCATATCCCTTTAAGGATGCTGCAGAAATTAATAATAATGGCAAAATGAAATGGCATCATAATCCTAGTAACATCCGGGGCCATATTACATTAATGGCGCTAAACCAGAGACGTCTGCCCTGCCTGGCCTGAGGGAGACCTTAGGCACTTATAAGTTTATTGTGGACATTCTATTTAAAGCTGGGGTCAGACAAGCATTTTGCAGAGCGGAAGGAACGGCCGTGAGAGTGGACTGTCTGAACACCTCGCTGAGCACAGTTAGTACGCTCAGCGCTGCAAGGCTCAATCCTCCTATGGAGGATCGCACTTTGCAGCCCCGTTGAACATGCGTCCTAGCCCTTCGACGGGCAAGCTTGCAAAATGGCCGCAGCACGCCCGCTATCGTGTGTGCGCAACAGCATGTGACTGGCCCCGTCGCAGCGACACAATGCTGCGATGGACGCCGGAAAGCACGTCAGTAGGGGTGCATGTAGTGCGCTCGTCTGACCCCAGCCTAAGGGAGCTGCCCTTGGTTTCAAATGCCTTGACATCTTCTGTTTATAGCTAGACCTTTGCTTTGTGTATATCCTGCCCTATCTTGTTTTGGTTCCACTGCCCTCCTTAATTTAGTTTTACCTGGATCCTGTGAATAAACCTGTTAATCACTGTAACATAGTGGCGCAATCTTTGGGAAGAGTGGTTATTTATGTGTAGGTGGGCACAGTTTCGGGTATGCCTGAAGTACTGTGTGGTCACTGACCTAGAGTAAATGCACGGTCAAAAGACCACTAAAGTGCTGTCGTGAAAGGTCAGAGTGCACGATGGTCACTTTGCAGCTATGCTGTTAATACATGTGTTTAAAACACAAAGAGCGGCCTAAATCACATAAGTGCAAATGCATGAAAACAACGTAATAAAACAGTCGACAGGAATGAATAAAATCAATTCAATGGAGAACCCATATGTTGTGCAATTGTAACATCACATAAAGTGCAAGTGTGATCGAAAACACATAAAGTGCAAATGCTTCAAGTGCAAAAAGGTGCAAAATAGTGTTCCTGGGTAAGACAGTGGAGTCCTATTGGCCAAGGTATCTGGTAGATAAAACAGATAAAAGTCCAACCGGCCATACGTATTACGTTGGAGAAGAGGTGGTCTGATTAGGTTTCCATATGGGTAGTTTGAGGATGTGCGTCTGAGTCCTGGTATAATGTCCTCACTGGCGTCCTATAAGGGCTTCCAATCCCCAAATAGTGGGAAAATGGAGTGGAGAGAAAAAAGAAGAAGACTAATAGTGCAATAAGGTCTATAAGAGATCGAGTGTTCGTAGACAATGGAACACTTACAGTTTAAAGAGCCTTATGGACCGGCTCTGGTGTGGATTGCCTCGGGCCTAGTTGAGGGTGGCCTCTACCCTTCTTTAGGGTGTTCTTTAACGGTGATTACTGCCGATCTATGGGTTGATCATCTCAGGTATAGAGATAGAGAGAAATATTCATAGCGTAGCTTGCAGGTAAATGTGAGGTAGGTAGGATTAAACGAACTCACCGTTGGTGGAGCCTAGGATTTCAGGCTCAGCTCGTAAGCGTGTAGTACACCTATTCGGTGGGTACTTTCACCTCTTTGGTCTGCGTGAAGTTTTCCTATGCGCAATCCTCCTCTGCGAACAGCTCTGCAGGCCGGTTGCTACGCTGCCATATTTCTTTCTTTTGTGAGCCGTAATTCCTTGTGCAGTTACGAGAGCCTTGTTTTTGAGGGATTATTGTTCGGTTAAGATCTAAAAAATCGATGATCTTTCTCAGATCGGTTTCGGCGACCAGGAACAAAGCTGTGTGCTTGAGGACAGCAAGTCTGTCAAGCACACAGCTTTGTTCCTGGTCGCCGAAACCGATCTGAGAAAGATCATCGATTTTAAGATCTTAACCGAACAATAATCCCTCAAAAACAAGGCTCTCGTAACTGCACAAGGAATTACGGCTCACAAAAAAGAAAGAAATATGGCAGCGTAGCAACCGGCCTGCAGAGCTGTTCGCAGAGGAGGATTGCGCATAGGAAAACCTCACGCAGACCAAAGAGGTGAAAGTACCCACCGAATAGGTGTACTACACGCTTACGAGCTGAGCCTGAAATCCTAGGCTCCACCAACGGTGAGTTCGTTTAATCCTACCTACCTCACATTTACCTGCAAGCTACGCTATGAATATTTCTCTCTATCTCTATACCTGAGATGATCAACCCATAGATCGGCAGTAATCACCGTTAAAGAACACCCTAAAGAAGGGTAGAGGCCACCCTCAACTAGGCCCGAGGCAATCCACACCAGAGCCGGTCCATAAGGCTCTTTAAACTGTAAGTGTTCCATTGTCTACGAACACTCGATCTCTTATAGACCTTATTGCACTATTAGTCTTTTTCTTTTTCTCTCCACTCCATTTTCCCACTATTTGGGGATTGGAAGCCCTTATAGGACGCCAGTGAGGACATTATACCAGGACTCAGACGCACATCCTCAAACTACCCATATGGAAACCTAATCAGACCACCTCTTCTCCAACGTAATACGTATGGCCGGTTGGACTTTTATCTGATTTTATCTACCAGATACCTTGGCCAATAGGACTCCACTGTCTTACCCAGGAACACTATTTTGCACCTTTTTGCACTTGAAGCATTTGCACTTTATGTGTTTTCGATCACACTTGCACTTTATGTGATGTTACAATTGCACAACATATGGGTTCCAAATTGAATTGATTTTATTCATTCCTGTCGACTGTTTTATTACGTTGTTTTCATGCATTTGCACTTATGTGATTTAGGCCGCTCTTTGTGTTTTAAACACATGTATTAACAGCATAGCTGCAAAGTGACCATCGTGCACTCTGACCTTTCACGACAGCATTTTAGTGGTCTTTTCTGACCGTGCATTTACTCTAGGTCAGTGACCACACAGTACTTCAGGCATACCCGAAACTGTGCCCACCTACACATAAATAACCACTCTTCCCAAAGATTGCGCCACTAGGACCTCCCCCTTTTTCCACTGTATCTTTCACACATTTCAGTCGAGGTTTTGTGTACAAATCCCAGTAGGCTGCATAACACCAATACATTCACCCAACAATACTAGCGCCTCCGCTGTACTCCCCCCTCACCAATCACTGTAACATGTCTGCTGGAATTTTGTCCCCAGCACTTGGGCTCTATTTGCACCCCAGTACATTGAACGCAGCAACATGTGTGATCCAGTTTGAACCGATTCTGAAATCAGACAAATTATCAGTAACACGGCAATTCAGATCGATCTGAATTCTGAATTGCTGAGGTCTGAGCCGAATTGCACTCCGCATAAAAAAAAAGAATCCGAAATGACAAATTCTCAATATAAGCTGCAAGAGCTGATTATAATCAGATCTATTTGATTTAATTTAGAATTTTACCTTTAATTAAAAACCAAAACAGTAACCCTAATAAAGAATCAAGAAAAGACTGTAACTAATAAAAACCAAGCAAAAACTGCAACCCTAATTATAAAACAAGAAGAAACGTTAGTCGTAACGGTAACCCTAATAATGACCCTAACTAAAACAAGTGGGAACAGTAATCTTTACTACAGTCTGGTAGTGAGTATCGGAAATGGCAGAAGATATCAGACGCTTTCGGAATCTAAATATTTTTAATTCTTAAATAATCTAAACAGAACCCCATGTTTTTGGTTCTGCACATGTTAGTTTTGGCTGATCTTCAGTCTTTCTCAAGTAGTTATTAGACTTGCAACTGTCATGTGACTTTCACTTTTACTATCAGGTCTATTCAAAGAAAGGTGAAACTCAGGAGAATGACTGGAGAAGTGAAAATTCTAGGTCAAAATAGCCAAACCAGAAAAATTTATCTCACTTTCCAAATAAGCTGTTTGGTCTAGATTGTGGTCTTCTGCCAATTCTCCTGATTTTAAAATTTTTCACCTTTCTTTGAATAGACTTGTAAACATGTAACATAATGAGTATATTTCCTACATATTTATTTTCTGTTTTAATCCGTGTATTTGTGTTTTGTTTTTAATATCTTGCATTTATTACTTTGTATTTCTGTAACGTCTGTAAAAATTTCAATGTTCTTGAACCCAGGACATACTTGAAAACGAGAGAAATCTCAATGTATCCTTCCTGGTAAAATCCTTTATAAATAAATAAATGAGTAGATAGTGGCCAATGCGGTTATACTTTTCAATGGCATCTGCACAACGTGATTCTGTTTATATCCTGACTCTGTGACTGCACTCACAAGGCAATCGCAGTAATCATGATACTAATCGAATTTGGACCATTGTGTGTTTATGTGGAGTGCGAAGGATGAGTGTTTGGTAAGAATCTAAAGCCTCTCTCCACCTTTCATATTGTTTATCAATACCACTTTTATCTGAAATGAAGAGTATTAAAAATGTAGCATAATTCCAGCCTGGCAGCCCCCATACTTGACATTAAAATTGTAATCACAACAACTTTTTTCCCCCATCATATTGTTATT
The DNA here is from genome assembly GCA_009667805.1 of Leptobrachium leishanense. Taxonomy (NCBI): domain Eukaryota; kingdom Metazoa; phylum Chordata; class Amphibia; order Anura; family Megophryidae; genus Leptobrachium; species Leptobrachium leishanense. The sequence continues at coordinate 262,347,535 of CM019066.1, forward strand.
TTCACTTACTGAAACTACAGGAAAAAAAGATTTTTGACGAAACGGTCAATTTGAATAAATTGCTCTTCTCTGCAAAAGCTTTTGCTGTCACTGAAAATTAAACTTTCTTGTCTATTTAATTATAGCGTATAGATCCTGGGGAACTGTAGGACAATGATTGTTGAAAATAACTTCCCTTAAGATTGAAATGAAAAGATCACTTACTGATCACTTGGTGATTAAACAACCCTTTTAGTATGGCTAGACATGAAGAAATCAGTTCCGGTTGCACCTCGTGGGCTTTTCAATATTGTCATTCATATCAAACCTGATAGTTAGTCCTTTACTTAAGTTCTTTTTATACACTCCATAACACGCTGTGCCTGCCCTATTCCAACCCGGCTGCCTTTGCCCAATTATTCCTTGTTCACAAAGGATGCATTCCCAAAGAAGCTGTCTCCTAACCCTGTATTCAGACAGCGAAACGCATCAATAGATATGTAGTGGCGGTGTGTGCTTCCTCTGACCACCTAACACATACAGTCGTTTGAGAATTATCCTATAATCACTATTGGTATTATGGCATTTTTCATTAACCCCTCGCAAATATTGTAACACTTGGTTCTCGCTTTATCCTTGTATTTCCACAACAGGGGTTCATCTCAAGGCACTGTGCAAGCTAGGGGACGCCAGTGCAGGAATTTCCAGCAGAGACAAAAAAAGAGAAACTTTGTTTCTTATTGATTTGGTTACTTTTGTTTCCTGTCAGTTTTTCATGCTCAGTTGTGTTGAGGAACCTCTATAATTTGATTCTTCATCTATGCTATGCGCTCGGACTCATGAAGGCCCAATTCCTACTTTAATAATCACTATCCTCTTTTATATACCATAGGGTGCGGTACCGGCTATACATCCCCCAAAGATTTAGCGAGGCCCTTTAATACCTATACATCCAATGCCTTACCTATTTCATCTTTTTAATCTTTTGTCGTATTAAGTTTATTTGATCTGCTCACACTTTTTACATGATAACTATTAAAAGTTACGTTTTAATTTGAGATCGCTACTTTCAGCTTTTCTATAACACACATGGTTACCCCTTGACTTCAGCGATTATTGTCTTCCTATGTATGAACTATTCCTTTTTTTCTCTTCAGGCAACTACTAGTGTGCAATCCCCAGCTTACCCAACCCAGCTGTTAGACTAATGGCTGAACCTGAGCAGTGCCGCTATTGGTATTGATCAGTGACTACTAAATATTTGGACTCATAAAACTAATTAAGTGCCGCACTTGGAACAGTGCTGTTAATAGCAAACCACTAATGGTTAACAGCTCATGCACAATTTATCCACTATTAGGCTAGGGTCAGACGAACGCATTTTTCGCGTCGTCCGTGAAAAAGTGCGGTCGAACGAATGGACGTATTTTTCACGGAATACGCGATAGCGGTCATACGATGCGCATTTTCGTCCGTGATTTTGTACGGATCATCAATAAAACACTTTTTGCGTCTGGATGTTATGTTGGCCGGACGTGTGCAGCGTCTGACGTCTCCCAATCACGCAAACACGCCGCTATGCGGCCACAGCGCACTCTGTACGTCAGTAGTAGCAGTTTGACGTTCTCGAAAAAATGCGTTTGTTTGCCACTTGCGTTGCACGGACGAACTTTCGTGCGGCCGTTCGTCGTATGTTCCCCGGCATTGGACGTCATTTGCTGCTAGCACGGCCGTGATTTTGTGCGGCTAAACGCACGTTAAAACTGCGTTCGTCTGACCTTAGCCTTAATGGCTCTGCAAGAAAAGTGCCCTTTATGTGTATGTGCTAATTAGTGCAGCAGTTGGGTGCATTTGTGATCCACCACCAAGGATGAACTGGTTAAGGCAAGCCATAAACATATAAATCTGGCACAAGCCGTTGTGTTTTTGCAGCTTCCTCTTACCAACTTGGTTATGAACCAACCGCTACATTGGTGGTTGGACTCATCACCACAAGGCATAGGAAGTTCAAAAGCACTATAACATGGGGGCTGAGCAAGAAGAGGAGTTGTGGCTCAGGTTGAAATAGTAGGGGAGCCGTTAACATTTACGAGAAAGTCATTAAGTATAACTACCTCACTTGAAAAGGTTAACAGCTCAACTGGAAATTGCCTCAAGTGTGTGATATTCTATAATGTTTGTAGTTTAAAAAAAACTCTTTTGGTACATGATTGTAATTTTATTATTTTTGGAGGTAAAAGCATTGTATTAATATCAAGAGGCAGCTACTTTTATTGCAGGTGATGAGTTTTATAATTCTCTTCTAGGGAAGTCTGAATGTATTGTGGTTTTTACTGGAGATAAGCCAGTGAAGCCTGCAGTTGCCCATTAACATCACTATTGAGAGACTACATTATTCACAATGTATTTTCCCCTTGGGGCTGACTTCAATTCTTCTTTGTTCTTTATACTGTATGTTTTATTCTCCATATGTTCTTCATATTTTACTTCTCTTACTAGTAGCTCCAAGCACAGATAGATAGACACAAGTCAGACAAGATAGATTTAATTGCCTTCAAGCCTTATTTTGCCAGATTTCTGCAGGATACACTGTATCTGAGGCTGCTATAAAGGACACGTTTTACAGGGATAATCCATCTTTTATGTTTCATCTTTTCTTCCTGTCTCCTTTTTTGAACTATCATTCAGATATTGATTGTTCAGTGCTAGGTGTAATATAAACTGAGCAAAAGAAGTAATGTCTTGCATTGTATGACGAGCGCATTGCGTACAGAACCTTGAGTGTATACTATTATATTCTTGCACTGCATACCAGTCACTTACATAGAACATGTTCCACATAGCAGACAATTATTTAGTTTCCCAGAAGGAAAATGTATTATTTTAGTTATGTATAATATACATTTTTTTCCCTTCAGATTAACCCCTTCATGACAGGTGGGCGTCGCCTCTCGGGAGGGGTTAACACCGGCGAGGCATACTGGTATGCCTCGCCAACAGGTGCCACCACGGGCCTCTGATTAGGCCCGCCTACGCAGCCGCTGCTCGTCATTGGCTGCAGGGGGACAGTCTGAGTTCAGGCTGGCCCCCTGCAGCCAATGGTGCACGATGGCTGTGGGGCGGGGCCAAGGCAGCCCATTGAAGTTAGCGGGGTGTACCAGTATGCTCTGCGTCTTCAAGGCCCACCCACCACAGGGACGGTATAGAACATCCTGCGGCAGGAAAGGATTAATAGACATGAACAGGCCCGGACTGGCCATCTGGCAAACTGGGCGTTTGCCCAGTAGGCCACTAGCCTCCCTTGCCGGACGGCCAGCTGACACAGCCAGCTGCCCGGCAAGTTAGCATAGGCCGACTGTAGAGGGAGGGAGGATGGCCCGCGTAATCAGCTGGTGCCGGCTAGCCTTCGGTCCCTGCTGATTAGGTAACAAAGCGCACCGCGTGATGTCACCAGCGGGGGGGGGGTCGACAGCCTTCTCCCTCACAGGATGCGCCCACACACACACAGCCAGGTACACGCCACGAATGAGGGCCAGATCCTCTTGCGCATGACAGGATGTTTCCCGGTTCCCGCGAGTTAGCCACGAGGTATGGGGCGGGGAAATGATATGCTTAGGGGGGAGAATTGACATGGGGAGAATTGAAATGGAGGAGAGGATTGAAATGGGGGGAGAATTGATATGGGGGAATTGTTATGGAGGGGGGAATTGATATGGGGGAGAGAATTGATATGGGGGGAGAATTGGGCCCCTATTACATTCTTTGCGCGACTGCAAAACCATTTGCGCATTACAACGTATTACGACGTTCTCGCAAATGATGCGCGTTAACGTTCAACGTGAGTGACCCTGCGCGAGCGCAAGTGCATGCGCGCATCCTATACTTAACATTATGAGCGCAAATGCGTTAAGCGGATGGTATTACAATCGATGCGCAACTTCCTACGAACGACGTTTGCGCGCATAATTTTAACTTTTTTGAAAACCTGGTGTTAACTGCAAATCTGAACGTTCTGGTTGGAACAAAATACACCAGCACGAAAAAAAATTAAGTACAGCACAGTACAGTTACACATTCTACACATACCCAGACATTAAAATTTAATAATTTGTCAAAATATTTTTTTGCTGCAGCATAGATACGCAGATTGACTTTAACAGGCGCAACAACCGAAACCTAGAAAATGGCGGTTCTTAATTCTGATTGTCTGAATCCCGTGAAAAAACAGTCTGCCCACCGACTCCTGCACGCAACGTTCATTTGCGCACAAATTTGCGCGTCAGATTTGCGCACGGGAAAACTTGAAGGCTGAAAAAATGCACTCGGATCGTAATACCGCGTTAATTTTCGCGCGATAACACATTTTGGGTGCGCAAAAAAATTGCGCTGCGCGAGCGCATTTGCGCAAAGAATGTAATAGGGGCCTTGATATGGGGAAATTGATATGGAGGAGAGAATTGATATGGGGAGAATTGATATGGGGCAGAGAATTGACATGGGGAGAGAATTGACATGGGGAGTAAATCGACATGGGGAGAGAATTGACATGGAGAGAATTGATATGGAAGAGAGAATTGATATGGAGGAGAGAATTGATATGGAGGAGAGAATTGATATGTGGGAATTGATATGGGGAGAGAATTGATATGGAGGAGAGAATTAATATGGGGGAATTGATATGGAGGAGAGAATTGATATGGGGCAGAGAATTGTTATGGGGCAGAGAATTGATATGGGGCAGAGAATTGATATGGGGCAGAGAATTGACATGGGGCAGAGAATTGACATGGGAGAGAGAATTAGTATGGGAGAGAATTGATATGGGGGAGAATTGATATGGGAAGAATTGATATGGAGGAGAGTTTATATGGGGAGAATAGATATGGGGAGAGAATTGAAATGGGGAGAGCATTTATGGGGGGAATTGATATGGGGAGAATTGATACGGGGAGAGAATTGATATGGGGAGAATTGATATGGAGAGAGAATTGACATGGAGGAGAGAATCAACATGGGGAAAGAATTGATATGGGGAGAGAATTGATATGGAGGGGAGAATTGCTATGGAGGAGAGAATTGATATTGGGGAAGAATTGATAAGGGGGAGAATTGATATGGAGGAGAGAATTGATATGGGGGAGAATTGATATTGGGGAGAATTGATATTGGAGAGAATTGATATGGAGGAGAGAATTGATATTGGGGAAGAATTGATAAGGGGGAGAATTTATATGGAGGAGAGAATTGATATTGGGGGAGAATTGTCATGGGGAGAATTATTATGGGGGAGAGAATTGATTTGCTGGGGGGCAGTGTTTATGAGGGTGTCACAGAGCTCCACATTAAAGTGCCAGTGTTTGATCAGTGTCACAGAGTTCTACAGTAATGTGCAGTGTTTATGAAGGTGTCACAGAGCTCCACAGTAATGTGTAGTGTTTATGAGGGTGCCACAGAGCTCTACAGTAATGTGCAGTACTGTTTATGAGGGTGCCACAGAGCTCTACAGTAATGTGTGGTGTTTATGATGGTGCCACAGAGCTCCACAGTAATTTGCTGTGTGTATGAGCGTATCACAGAGCTCCACAGCAATAAAACTTACAGTAATGTGCGCTGTGTAGAAAAAAATGTGGGCTGCTCACTCCAAAATGCCTGGGTCTATATTTTGTCCCAGTCCAGGCCTGGACATGAAACAAAGCAAAGTATCTTTCCTGAATGTGAAATGTGCAACGTAGACTTTTCAAACCATAAACTATTTCCCTAGTGCTAAGTACTAACATTTTCTAACCATTGAGAAATCAAAGATATCACATGAATTCCCTGGTCTGTGTTTCCTCCCCTGAAAATGAATGAATTTATATTTAAGTGCAACACTTGGTCTCGCTACATTTCTGCAGAGGGACCGTCCTGTTTTGTGTCTTCATTCGTTGAGGGTTCACATTATTTCTGGCCTTATTAGCTAGTATATACAGTATGTGCATGCTGAAAGTATTCAGACCCTTCATTTTTTTTAAATTATTTAATGTTTCAGTCCTATGCTGAAATTGTTTAAATTATTTTTTCACATTAATCTATACTCAACATATCATAATGAAAAGGAAAAAAAGCAAATTTATTTAGAATACTGAAAATGTATTAAAAATAAATAACTGAAATATCACATTGACTTCTGTATTCAGACTCTAAACTCAGTACTTAATTACTGCCAAAGATGCTTCAACTACAGCCTGGAGCCAGACTATATATATATTGAAACTATATTCCCGCAACTCCTTCAGCAAGAAAATTCCAGCACTTGAAAAAATAAAATCGGTGAAAGACACAATTCAATATATAGAAAAATGACCAAGTCGGCTGCACACGATTAAAATAAAACAACAAAATTTATTTATAACATATTAAAAATGAACCGACGTTTCATCTCGCACTGGAGCAGTTTCCAAGGTAACCTTGAAAATGGCTCGAGTGAGCCGAAACGTCGGTTAATTTTTAATGTTATAAATGGTAGGGATGCACCGAAAATTATTGGTCGAAAATGGTGTTTTCGGTTTCAGCCGAAAAAAACTGCCGAAAATTTCCATTTCAAATTTGGGCCTGGAGGCCTGGCCAAGCTGGGGGCTCGTCTGAGCCTGGAGGCCGGTCGAGCTGCCTGCTCAGCTGGCATCCAGGCTCAGGCGAGTCCTCGGCTTGGTCTGGGCCTAGAGGCCCAGTCGAGCCGGGGGCTCACCTGAGCACGGAGGCCGGCCGAGCTGCCTGCTCGGCCATCTTCCAAGCTCAGGCGAGCCCCTGGCTTGGCCTGGGCCTCACCTGAGCATGGAGGCCGGCCGAGCTGCCTCGAGTCCTCCACCGGTTGCATATACTCACATACATCGGTATCCACCGGTGGTAGTCATCCTGCATCCAGTGTCCTCTCTCCGTTGGTCGCCGGTATGACATCACAGAAGCCTTTGGCCCTGGCTTTCGTGATGTCATCCCGGCGACTGACACAGAGAGCGGACACTGGATGCAGGATGACTGCCACCGCTGGAGGAGCTCAGGGCCGATGTAGGTGAGTATGTGTAGGCAACATACTCGCCTACATGATCCTACTTCGGCCCTGAGCTCCAGCAGTGTCCGTCCTCTGGCTGTCGCAGGCTGCTCGGCCATCCTCCAGGCTCAGGCGAGCCCCTGGCTGGGTGGAGTAGAGGTAACATCACTGCTCTGCATGGAGAGAACCTGTGGAGTCATGGGTTAAAATCCCAGCAAGCAACCTCTCCAGTAAGTGTCCTTGGACAAGACACCTAACGGTACATACTCGCCACCCAGGACATACCTAAATGAGAGAAACCTCAATGTATCCTTCCTGGTAAAATCCTTTCTCAAAAAAAAAAAAGTGTAGGCAACATACCCCCCTACATCCTCCTACCTTGGTCCTGAGCTTCAGCGGTGACAGGGGGCTCGACTGAGTCTGGAGGACGGCCAAGCAGCCTGCGACAGCCGGAGGACTGTTACCGCTGGAGCTCAGGACAGACATAGGAGGATGTAGGTGAGTATTTAAGGTGCAACCAATCAGCCATGCGAACCTGGGCCTGGTGGCCCAGCCGAGCAAGCTGCTCGGCCGGCCTCCAGGCTCAGGCGAGCCCCCCACGCTTGCTCGGCCGGCCTTAGGGATCAGGCAAGTCCCCGGCCTCCAGGGCCAGGTTCTCATGTCTGATTTTCGGTTTCGTATCGGTTTTCAGCCGAACCAATCCCAAATTTTCGGTATCGGCTGGTAATCTCAGTTTCGGTGCATCCCTAATTAAATAGATTTTGTTGTTTTATTTTAATCGTGTGCAGCCAACTTGGTCATATATATATGTATATACAGATATCCAAAGAAGCAGCACTCCTGGTCTTTGTATAAATCACTCAAAATCTTTAATGATCGACGTTTCAGTTCACTCTCCGTGAACTTTCTTCAGGAAATCAGATCCTGAAGAAAGTTCACGGAGAGTGAACTGAAACGTTGATCATTAAAGATTTTGAGTGATTTATACAAAGACCTGGAGTGCCGCTTCTTTGGATATTTTCATACTGAGCTGAGCGTTGCACCAGGCATATATATGAATGGATTCTGAGTGCCAGATTCATGGATGTATATGTATATACATATATACACATATAGCGATAAGCTTTGCATAGTCATCTGGATTTGGATAGTTTCTCCAGATCCTGCCAAAGGACTTTCAGGTTGGATGTCAACCTCTTTAGTCGCCTGGGAGTCCCTTGATTCTTTAACCGTTAAGCTATCTTTTTAAAGATGCAAATTTAACGTATTACATAAATCTGGTGATAGTTTTACTAGACTCCACATTATCTAAAAAGAGAATTAGAGCAATGAAAAGACTTGAATTCTGAGTAATCGTAAAACCACTAACACTAAGCAGAGATTTATTGATACTCTTGTATGACCCCTTTTACGTAAGTAAATGTGCCCCTATGAATGTGATCAGTTTAAAAACGCCAAATGTTGGGGAAGGAAGATTCTTTTAGTTTTATGTAAACCCAAGGTGGTTTATTCCATGATTAGTTTGAGGTAAAATGATGCAAGGTTATTCAATCCCATAACAGAAGAAAATGAATCCACCGGCTGGGTGGAGCAGAGGTAATGTCACTGCTCTGCATGGAGAGAGCCTGTGGAGTCATGGGTTCGATCCCAGCGAGCAACCTCTCCAGTAAGTGTCCTTGGCAAGACACCTAACGGTACATACTCACCACCCAGGACATACTTGAAAACAAGAGAAATCTTAATCCTGGTAAAAGCCTTTCTCAAAAAAAAATTAAAAAAAAAATTGTTGAAGAACAGGAAGAATATAGAAATCAGGATCTAAAACAGCGAAGAAAATAAAGCAGATGAAATGCAGAAAACTGAGATATAGAGGTACAGGTGAGTCTGAAATTAGGCAAAATAGGCTATGTTAGGCCTCACATGGTAGGGTGATAGTCAACACATCATAGAAGGCCCCTTCAGATACCTTATGTGGGCTAAGCACTCTCGTTTTTGTGTATGACATGCAGACTTGACCATATCCACTGCTCTAATCCAGTTCTGCATTCAAACACCATAATAAACACCAACATATCCTATAATTTACAGCTTCATTTAATATCGGTATTTACGTGCATACTGGCACTCGACATGTTAAGACTACAGCCATGTATAGTAAATCAAGGAGAACAGAAGGAGGACAGTATATAAACACGGAGAATCTGATATGGTAGATGGAAATGGAATTTCAAACTTTGAATGAGGTAGGTTCAAATAAAGGCAGAACATAGTGATATTGCTGGAGGTAGATAGAATGAGGATGAGAATAAAGAATGAAGTTTTTGGAATTTATAGTGGAGATAAAGGTTATTTGTGTTTCAAGTCTTTACATGAAAAATCGTTGTATTTTTGTACTTTATTCTGATTACGCATTGTGCAATTTCAAATAGATATCAACAAATCTTTTACACCAAGCAACTTTTTCTTCCATTATAAGACAAATGCAAACACCTTCTGGGCTTAAACTAAAATGATCTCTCAGAACATAATTTCACAATTGTCTTCCTGGTTATATTCCTCTCAATTGACTTTCATTATGCTATACAGGTGTACAGAGTGCATTTCTATTTTAACAATTTATGAATTCTAAAATGTGTCTACATACTCTATCAATAGTAAAAGAATTTTTAGGAATTTTTAATATATTATATCCCTATCTTCTTTGCTTCTAATTGTAAACGTTAATTAGAACTGTGCATCTTAAAAGGCACACATACAGGGCTTGATATTGAAAAAGCATGTATCAGGAATATAATATTGAAGTTTTACTGCACATTGGGAAAAAAAAGTTAAATGTTCAGAATCCATAATAAATACTTTTATGGGGACGTTCTAAAAGCTCTCCAGCATGCTACACCAGTTTGACAGACTAACCTGGCACAGCAAGATTACAATTCATCATTGCCCATAGCCAGATTCCCATAGAGGCTACTGGAGCTGCAGCTTCAGACCCTTGTCTCAAAATAAGATATCTGAAATATAACCACTTTTGCATCTAAACCCTCTATCGTGAGAAAAATTGCACAACGACAGGGAAAGGCATAGAAAAAATGCACACGGTGGTAGTACGCAATATTTATTAGGGAAACAATTGGGTAAGAGTTGCGGCATAGGCAAAATTAGGTAACAGGGCCCAATTAACTTAAGGGCTGAAGGAGCTGCAGCTCCGGGCTCATGCCTCGAAAGAGACCCACGGCGTTGCAATGATGTACCAGAACAGATGTCTGGCCATGTGCACTCAAAGTTGCACCAGTGTGGAGTGGGTCACAATGTCCCAAGGCGTTTTGGGACAATCATACAGAATCCATGGGGGCTTTTCTTAACCTACCACATGCTCCCATAATCCTCCCATGGATTCTGTATGATTGTGTGTGTAGCAGAACTTGCAGAAGAGCAGATTCTACTCCATGTATTCTTCAAAACGTGACCTGAGCCTTAGAGTCCTGTAAAGTGTAGAGGTGGCCACTGTAATGTCAAGTGAGACATTGACATCCTGTTGCACTCCACCTTCGACTTGCCTACCCCACCTGGATTCATCACGTTTCATCCCTCCAACGTAGAACCCACCTGTTATCCCGAAGTCTTTGATGAAAAAATATGAAGTGGAGGCGCTTTGTTTGTTAATGGCTCCTTCACACAGCATCAGATTTTTCCATCTCTGAATGGATAAAACATGCAAGTTGGAACTGTTTGAAGGAATTTTATAGGTTGGCCCTTAAGTAGTCATTTAATTTGTTCAGTTTATTTATCGAATGGGGAACCATAGGATGCAGGGCGTGGGGTTCTTTCAGGGCTGAGGGAGCCCTACAAAAGAGCAGTATTACATACTGCCCACTAAAACAGGGACGATAAAGAGGAAAGCCGGCACCTGCAGGTTTCTCCTTTAGAGTCCCTTTTTTAGCTTCAAATTATGTGGCAGGTACTAAATCAGCAGCTTGCCCTGTAATGCAGTGCTAACCCTGAGTATACTTGAGGCAGCACTAAGCACCGTAGCGAGCATCCCCTCCATGGAGTCCGACTGCCGGTCACATGACCTGCAGGATCTCACTTCTCACGAAGCTGGTGATAACTGATTTCGCAGAAGCAGAATCCATAAGCTCGCAGCTGCAAGCTTTGGTTAACCTCCCTGGCGGTCTAATGTTTTCAAAATTAAAAGCATTTCAATTTTTTTTTAAAGGAAACGTGTTTTTGTACATAGTTAGCCTGTAATAATTAGGAATCACGTACTGAAATCCGTGCAAGCAAGAGTCCTTACTGGTAAAATCCTTTATAAATAAATAAATAGTAAATACAGTCCAAATAAAGTTTGAAACACGACATAATTTATTATCCCAAAAATAATTATCCAAAATAATGCAAATAAATGATATTCAATAAAATAAAACAGAAAACACTGAAATCTGTCTGAAAACAAGGGTGAGACTATGTATGGTCTGTTTATTATCCTGTAGTGCCACCTAGTGGCCGTTCATGTCATTGTACATTGGAATACAGTGTATTATCTTGTTTTTTAGTTTGCTGCCTGGTCCCGTCCCCTGCATCGTGTGACTCGCAGGGAGCCTTACCAGGAAACAACTCGCCGCGATCACACTGCGGGGGACAGCGAGGGAGCGTAGGACGAGGTGAGTATGTAGCCCGAGTGTGGCTCGGGGTTAAACAACAATACTTATTTCTTTTTGAAACATAACATTTATTAAAAGAAAAGCTAGTAATGACAAACAAAGAAAGTTGCCTGTGAGCATTTTGCAATATTTGTTTAAGGAAAACATATTTGGGTCTTAACATGCATTCGTGAACATTTTAGAATTCTTTTATCACCAGTTTACCATTCCCATTTGTTAACATGTTAAATTTGTTCGTTGGTACCATTTTCTGTTACTTTTATATCAAACTTGTATTTTTCTTAGCAGTAAACAATATTTTTCTACAGTATTCCTAAAATGTTGGTATAAAGAGGTTTATAGCCCTCTGGTTCTGTTCCAGTCCTTTTATAGTGGTAGTTTGTAGTGTACTACTCTAGTTTCTTTAATCCTCTATAGGCATCCACATCATTTTATTTTGTGCTGACATACTGTAAATGACAGAATAGTGTCTGAGCTGTAGTTATTCATTCCGCTATAAATTGAAATTCCTTATAGACCGATAAAGGTGTAGCAAAACAACAGTGCATGAATTGACAGCAAATAAATATTATGGGGTAGACTGCTGTAATTTACATCTGTAACATTTGTAAGAAAAGCAAGGAAAGAAACATGAGGTAGAATAAACTAACAGGGCTATTCAGAGAGAGGTGAAAACCTTGAGAATTGGCAGGAGAAGAGAACAATCTAGACCAAATAGCCAACTTGTAAAGTGAGATAAATGGGAGAATGTTTCTGGTTTGACTATTTTGACCTAGAATTTTCAATTCTCCAGTCATTCTCAAGGCTTCCATCTCTCTCTGAATAGCCCTGTAAATGTTATAGACAGATAAATGGATAGATAAGGATTGGTTTAATTATGAACATCTAAATGAATGGTTACGTTGCACTAAGGGCAGGTTCCACTACATTGCATCCACTTGCAAATAAGTAAATGGATTTAACAGAGACATTCTTTTTATGAGTTAAATTATGTTAAAAGGGAAAGGAGTCATAGTTATTTGTAGTCCTACTAGCCATGCTAAACAATGTGTTGGTGGCAAAACATTATTGACTGCAGGATTTCTCACGTGTAGCTCCCATCCTCTGCAACCGCTCTCCCTCGTACTGTCAAGACTTTCCCCTAGTTTCCCTTCCTTCAAACGCTCCCTTAAGACTTTCCGATTTAGGGAAGCCTTCCACCTGACTCACTAATACTCCTCACTGGCCCAACCAGTCCATCACTTTCACCTTGCAGTCCCCTCCTCCTGTTTCCACCCCCAACCCTTCTAGATTGTAAATTCCCATGGGAACAGGGCCATTGTTTCCTCCTGTACTGGTGTGTCAAATGTTGCTCAATCTCAATGTATTGTAACCCTGTCTATATTGTGCCCATTGTTCAGCACTGTGGAATATGTTGGCATTATATAAAGAAAAATACATCTTCAGAGGACTTAAAGAGCATGGATCTCGATTTTAAATACAAGATGCAAAGCTAGTGTGAAATTGCTAGTAGTAGTGCAAAGGTATGAACTAATAAATCCGGTCTGTTAAAATAAGCATTACAGAAACTAGCTGCTTACTTTTTGCCTAAAATGAGACAGCTCTATTCTAACTCTATTAAAAATAGAGTATCTTTTTTTGCCCTTAAATAATTAGGCAGAGGCTGCTCAATTATTGTTGTATTTTTTTCTATTTTCAGTGATTTTACTAACCTTTTGTCCCTTGCTGTGCAGAACTACTTCGGCTCAAGGACTTCCAAACCCGGAAGTCCCTGAAGCTGCACTATGTAACACACTTTGCATTCCTATGCAAACTTGTGATGTCTCATCACTAAAGGGTTAATCCCAAGTGAAATTTGTGGTAAACCTATGTTGTTGAAAAGTTGTTGCCGATCAGAAAGGCATCCAGAGCCAAGTACTTTTCCATATCCTGGAAATGCAAACTCTCTACCAACGATTCAATAATAAAACCCAGCAGTATTCATTGAGTCATAGTTCATTTTTCGTTGCTAAATATACAATCGATGAGAAGAGCAGAAAGACACTGCTTTAATATTTCTTCTCGGACTAAAGGAGACCCAACAATTTTAAAAACTAACAGAGCCGACCTTAGGTAACTAGTAGACATTAAGACGTTACGCTAGAAAGAACTGAATGAGGGCAATGAAATGATCTTATAAGTGATTTCACCACAATTAGAATTGCAAATACAACACATTTATGTAATTGCTAAACGATGAGACACTTCTCCACAAAACCTGTCTGTGGAATGACAAGCAAACTGCAAACTAATTGAGTTTGAGCCTTGCTTACTAATTGTTGAGACAATTCTAAAGCTGGCATTGGGATGACACATGCAAATTTGTTCTGCTTAAGTCATTGATTACTTCACTTCAGCAAAAATGTAATCAGAGTATAATAAGGGTACATTATACATTTCTCTTACGTTAGGTTATACTAGATGCCACAAGCTGAATCTTCATATTTTTTTTCTCTGCATGTAAGCCGAATGAGGAATAATGAATAAAGACATATGAATAAAAGTCGTATGAAGGAAACAATGCGGATCTTTTTCACCGCCTGTGGTCCTGTCCATTCATTAAGTTATTTTAGGATGAGATGAAGTGGCTTGGCTCCCAAATTTTAAAATTGCAGATACCTGATACTCCAGATATTAAAATTGCAGATACCTGAAGATGACCTTGGAACCTGCAGACAGGATTCTATTGTATCTTTATTGCATTTATGACTATTTCTTTATATAGGATTTTTTTTTCTTCATTACCTTTAATATTTTGGGCTCTATTCTCTAACTGCTGACTAGCAGATGACTGGTATAACTTGGCTGTAATAGAACTGCCTGAATTTTTCATGAAATGGATTGAACAGAGTGGAAGCTTTACTTTGAGATTCCATGTTGATATTACAGCTGAATGGAATTGCTTCAGATTTGACTGCTGCAATAAACCTTTTTCCAGTTCCAATGAGATATTTATCTTAGGTGTAAAAACAATTTCTGTGCTAGTGGTAGCCACTAGCCTGTATCTCCGCTTGGTTTTTGAGGTTGCGGTTTTGCACATCCTACATTTTGTATGGAAAAAGTGGAACTGGCATTTGAATAGCCGATAAGTCCAAGTCAATTATTAATCTTCACTTTATTGCAAAGTATAATTAAGACTATCAATGAAATACATGCTGTAAAGCGATTTGGAAAACATTGTGTCAAATCGTGTCTATTGGTTGATATTAAGAAGCCCAATTTGCACCAAGATAATTGTAACACAGACTGCAGACTGAATCATTGACACAAACAAGTATGGATCCATGTGATCTCATGCTGTTTATACCTAAGTGTCATCCTGCCATTTACATGTTTCGAAGAAATTACCAAAAGTCAAATTAGGCTAACGTTTTCAATCCCCTCCTGGTCAGTTTCTGGTGGTATTGTGCACAATTTCTTACTGAATGGAATTTGTCCCAGTTTGGTCTGAGCTGCTATAGTCCATCTACATGTACATTCAGCAACACTATTCTATATTACACTGTTAAGCAGTAACCTTGACCTTCCTTTCAGCTTGAATCAATATGACCATTCTCACCTCACCTCTCATTAACAAGGAATGTTGTCTGCATAACTACCACTTAATGGATGTTTTGCTTTTCACACCATTATCTGATGACCCTAGAAACTGTTATATTACAAACCAAAGGAAGTCAGAAGTTCCTGAGATACTCAAACACTCACATCTGGCTCCAAAAATCATTCAGTTCACAATTTTCCTTTATTCTGGCATCTGGTTTACAAAACAATGGAACCTCTTGCATGAAAGCTGCTTACATAGGATTGGCTGATTGTGAATGACCGTTTTTTAGTTATATACATTAAGTTTTCAAGAACACTTAGAATTAATATGTCCCTATTACAATCTTCACGCAAACGTCAGCGCCTGCGCAAAAATGCATTAGCTCGAGGGGCAAAACCCTTTGCGCAGAACGTCGTATTACAATGTCAGCGCAACAAACGCGCGTATACGTCTACTGCTTTGCACGCATAATTTTAGCAACTCCTAAAGCAGAAATTGCCATTAACACCTATCAACCTGGCCGAAACCAAATACACCAGCCCAAACAAAAATACGCAGGAAAGTATAGTTACATATTCTACACATACCAAACCGATAAATTTGAGAAGTTGTGTGTGTTTTTTTTATTGATGCAGCATATATGCGCAGATTGACTTTGACAGGCGCAAAACTTAACGTGAGACAATTGTGGTTCTTAATTCTGATTGGCTGAATCGCGTAAAAAAAATAGTCCGCACACTGATTTCTGCACGCAACATTGCTGCGCATGCGTTTGGGCGTGTTCGTTTTACGCGTGTTATTTTTTGCCGGATGAAAAAATGCGCGAGGATTGTAATACCAGCATTGTTTTACACGCGTTAACGTTTAACGCTTCGCGCAAAAATTCACACGTTGCACATGCATTTTTGCATGAAGAATGTAATAGGGCCCATAGTGTTAAAAAGATACTCTAGTCAATATGGCCACTTAAGTAAAATAAGCTGGTCATGGTGACAAGGGTATGCCATCCCTCCGTTCATTGCAACAAAGTTTCAAAGTGAAGGTCTCCATTCCAATTGGAAGGCTGTTAGTGGCCTCTGTATAGCTTTCCAGGCTTGAGATCTCTGGGACCCTCAAACATAATTTAAATTACAAATTTAAGGAGTACGCCATTGGCTGAATGAGTGTTCTTCAGCCAACCTTTAAATTTTTCTGCATTGACAAGCTAGCTGAACTCTAAGATCTTCATGACACCAATATCTAAACTGCTCCCTGTAGCCAGATGCTGACAGACTCCTTCAGTGACATTCTCAACTGGCGTTTTACAACTTTACACCAAAAGCAGGGGGAAAAGGGGATCAGCACTGGATAATAATTAGCCCCAATTTACCCACCTCCTGCTATTTCTTTGATATTTGCAGAAATATATCTCTTATGTGCCTCAAGATACATAGGCCCTAACATAACTGAGCCCATTAAGTATAATGGCCCCATTCATTAGCACTAATAGCTCACTCGTCTTGAGTTGACAACAAGATATTATAAATAAACCAGGGGTCAAGTGCTACAAAAATAAGTGTCGGAACTCACAGAGATTCCTATCTCCCAATTAGCATTAATCATCTCATACGTAACACATAATCACTCAAATCTGAGATATATATATATATATATAGTATATATACTGTATATATATATGAAGTTTAGTGAAAATATATGCTAAATCATATACTTTTTGTGACTTGACAAAGAAACATATGAACACCTGGATACAAGCTTTATAGTGTGTGGGATCAAAGAGAACTCTACAAATATAGTAGTGTTCCCACTCGTTCCCCCTCGACTTTACCTCTGAAATAAATTCTTCCTATACTTTGAGGCAAAAAAAGTTTCTGAGACCCTGCTGCATGTAGAAAAAGCTGGGGACAAATTATGGACCCCAGGAGATGATGCTAGAGCTGGATCAGGCGCTGCTGGCAGTATCTGTTAGCAGCTTCCTTTTATTACGTGTCAAGCTGCTAACATAACATCTCACTTATAATAGAGCTAATAATACAGACTCATTAGGGCTTGCACCGATAACATCATTTTGCAGCTGGCTATTACCGGCTGAGGTGATATGAGACCCATTCTGGTTTGACTCAATCACCGTTACAATAAAATACATATATACCAATGAGTAGTTATATAATAATAGCCTAAATACAGGTGTTCTCAGAAAGTGATACTATTTCTTATAATGTGTGGTGAGAGAAAACATGGTTTCTTAAAACAAACAAAAAAGTAGCAACCTTCCCATCCATCATATGCATCAATGTGAAGCTCATACGGAGTTAAATAACATGTTGGGATAAGTATAAGGTGTGAGCTGAACGTAAGGACAAGATCGCCTAAAATTATGTTAAAATGTTGTGTTTTCTGCAATAACAATTTCTAGGTGGCAAGTGTTTTATAGAATGTTGCGGAGTAAATAAATATACTGTATTTTTCGCTCCATAAGACGCACTTTTCTCCCCCCAAAAAGTGGGGGGAAAAGTGGGTGCGTCTTATGGAGCGAATGCCCCATGATATGCCTCAGCTCACCTGCCGCCGCCGCGTTCGTCTCCCTCTGAGCGTGCGTCCGGCGGCAAGGAGCTTGGGGGAGCCACGTGACCGCGATCTCGAGGGAGACGAACGTGGCGGTGGCAGGTGAGCTGAGGCAAATCCATGAGCTGCTGAGGCATATCCATGAGCAAGCTGGGGCATATCCATGAGCGAGCTGGGGCATAGCCATGAGCGAGCTGGGGCATAGCCATGAGCGAGCTGGGGCATATCCATGAGCTGCTGGGGCATATCCATGAGTGAGCTGGGGCATATCCATGAGCTGGGGCAAACCCATGTGTGAGCTGGGGCAAATCCATGAGTGAGCTGGGGGAAATCCATGAGTGAGCTGGGGCATATCCATGAGTGAGCTGGGGCATATCCATGTGCTGAGGCATATCCATAATTTGGGGGGCAAATCCATGTGCTGGGGCAAATCCATGAGCTGGGGCATATCCATAAACTGGGGCATATCCATAAGCTGGGGGCATATCCATGAGCTGGGGGACAGTATCCATGAGCTGGGGGCAGTATCCATGAGCTGGGGGACAGTATCCATGAGCTGGGGGCAGTATCCATGAGCTGGGGGCAGTATCCGTGAGCTGGGGGCAGTATCCGTGAGCTGGGGGACAGTATCCATGAGCTGGGGGCAGTATCCATGAGCTGGGGGCAGTATCCATGAGCTGGGGGCAGTATATCCATGAGAGGAGCTGGGGCAATATCCATTATTACACTATTTGATTTCAGAATATTTATTTTCCTGTTTTCCTCCTCTAAAAACTAGGTGCGTCTTATGGAGCGAAAAATACGGTAAATACTATTCCGTGTGAGTCGTCATCGTTAATGAGTGAGCAGTTAAAATTAACAAGTGGAGCCGTTAAAATTAATGGCTTAGATGTTATTTCAGTCGAGCTGCAAACTGATTTGCAACTCCGCTCTTGTAGCTACCCTTAGCACATTTGCACAAGAAGTACTAAAGTGTAGGAAGCCAATTCCAAGGTCGCTTGTTATTCTTCATGCACCCGATAATGGAAAGGAAATACTGGCTGCAAAGCTTGGTGTTCAAGGGATACTATATGCCCTATAGTATAGGTTTAAAAGCAGAGTGGTAGAAAACCGGTTAAACATTAACCCCTCTCCTGACCCTCTCCACACCTCCACAGTTCTAACCCAGTAGTTTCCTTTAAAAATAGACCTAAATCCAACCCTATTCTCCCATTGATCCTTGCATGATAGGAAGTGCTTCCAGCTCAGCAAGTCAGCGCTGGGCCCTAAATTGGCTCCAGCCAAACCAGTGGCTCTCAGTGTAAGAAGGCTTTGATACCCTTTGATAAGGCTAGTTCCCAAACGTCTCCAACCCCTGAAACCCTTGCTCAGCTGACATTCTGGGCAGCACTAAAGCCCTGCATTAGACTGAGTTCGATTTTTAGCCCTCTAAGTCCTTCCCCTTATTCAGGGAAAGAGTAAGCGCACCGCATTATGACTACTTGGACCAGGTTGAGTGGACGCACTGTGTAGAGTGTCTCTTTAAATAATTTGCACCAAAACAAGTACCGCAGAACAAATAGCCTAACACTCAAAATGCAACACTAAACACTAAACACTAACACTAAAAATGCAAAACACACCTCAGATCCCACAACTGTGTGGTCCGCTGATACCTCTCACCATGACCACATATAAGACAACTAGTTTTCCAGTGTCCATTCACTGTCCCTACATGCACCCTGAAAATTGCAGACTTGCATTCTCGAGCTGAGTTCACTCATCTCTCTTTATCTAAATATATACAGTTTGCAGTTTCAAGCTGCCAACTTGTATTGACCAAGCTGGAAGAATTCCGTTTCGCTCGATTGCCTCAATTTAACTAATTTATTATGCTCTCATGGCAATTTTAAAGTCAAGCAGCCTTCATTGCCGTGCAACATGAGATTGTAAAGTAGGACCAGTACTCAAACTCAGTATTGGAGAGGCATGGTACTTACCATGGGGTTTCACATAAACCATGTGCTGCATCTCAGATGTTTCACACGATTATTGTACGTCTGCACATGTAGGGCTAAATTACATACTGAATGCCAACTGTAGCATTCAGATAAATTGGTGTTAACGCTAGGATAAGTGACTTTAATGCATGCCCCTATATTACATTCCTGACACTAAACCCGTGAAAAATCCGTGAGCGCATCGGTGATACTGCATACTGTACTTTGCAAATCCTTCAATTAGCTTGGGGAGCACAATCATTAATTAGTGTTAGGATAAGTAAGGTATTACAAAGTCCTAGCGATGGGCTAAACAAAATTTTTGTGACACCTAAAAGCTGGTACCGCTTTTACAAAATCGTTTCAAATCCCCCTAACCCCCCTCCCCCAATAAATCCAATACTCACTTCTCATACATGACGAGAACGGTGGCCTGATCTGCCACATTAATTATGAATGTGGATTTTTTTTGTGTTATCAACGTTTTGTTTATACGGATTACTATAAATTATATGTAAGTTACAAAAAAATGCACCAAAATAAATAACAAACAGACTTGCTTCTGCAGTGTAACAAGACTTATAACCTGACTTGTGTGCCCAAGTTATGTCCTTTTAAAAAGTATCTTGTGTTTGTCACGTAGCTTGCGTTTTTACAGTGGAACTCGTGCATTGGAGAGTTATTCAGGGGCAGACAGAAGGTTAGAGCAGGCTAAAAATAAGGCAAGTAACAAACAACACAGGCCGTGGAGATTGTAGAAGTCAGGCAGACTGCAGGTCGTGCTCTAAAGACAAATCAAAGAAACAGAACTTGAGAACGTAATATCATTCCCTGGCTAGGATTGAGATAAATATGAACCAAATATAACGAAAAGGAATATTGCGAACATTAGAAATACTCTGAACATAATTGTACAAAAATAAATTATAAATGTAAAATAATAAAAACACAAATATAATAGGGAAAAATAAACTCAATTGAATATATACACAAAAAGCGGTTTTGCGCACTTTCCCCTACCTGGGCGGCTCTGTAAATCTGGAGTATCCAGCCCACTTCATGTGTTGAACATAACAAGAAAAAAGGTTGTCATTTGCGCTTATTCCTGTGGCTCCATGCTAAACAAAAACCTCTGTTTTAGGGAATAAGTGCAAATGACAACCTTTTTTCGTGTTATGTTCAATCTCATTGAAGTCAACTTTTCATTCACATAAAATGAGCCTCTTCGAGGAATTGGATCACTCCACATTTACAAGGTTATTCAGAATGCACCGACATGTAACTGACATTTCGGTGCCCTCTCGGTCCCTGCATTCCAGGAAATCAAGTTCCCCGACCCTGAATTCAACATTCACTGCAGGGTCCCCGAAGTGCAGGGACCGCATCCGAAAAGTCGCCGAAGAAAAGTCGATCGTATCCGAAAAAATCCACCGCAAAACAGCCGAACGCATCTAAAAACACAGACGATCCACCGCAAAACAGCCGGAAAAACCCCGAATGCATCCGTAAAAAGCCGACAATCTGCTGAACATGGCGCCGACCAGCCGCCGGAAAAAGCCTACAAACGGGGTAAAAATAAAAGGACTGAAATTTTCAAATTTTATAAGCTGTTTGCAAAAAAAACTACTGGATGAAAATGTCTGGAATTAACACATAAATAGGTCTGTTACAGAAAAAAGAAAAACTGCTATTTGAAAAAAAGAGAAAGGAAATGGGGAAAATAATTTGCTGGAAAAAAAGACTTTTTGCTGCAAATTAAAAGACTAAAAGGTTTAATAGATATTGAACAAAAACAGGAATATTTTTTACCATTGAAACCTATGGGGGATTCGCTTGATTAAACCTGCGAAAAGAGATTAACCATTGCTTCTCTATGGGGAGTTCACTGCCGCCGAACAGCGATGGCATTTCGTCAAAATTTGGCGAACTGTCCTCTTTCTGAATAGCCCCAAAAATGCACCGCTCGGGGAAATTTTTGGGCCAGTTCGGATCTCTCTGAATAACCCCAAGTCTTCATACATTAAAATTGCTTTATTTCCATGAATGGAGATATGTGGAGAGCCCAACTCTGCTGTTTCCTACGTTTATTCTATATCATTCAAATATTTTTCTTATGAAAAATTAATAACCATTTACATATAGAAAGAAAATCTGAGATAGCGTTTAACATTTCTGGTGTCCGTTACTGAAATGTCTGGAAAATCAGAGCAATATGATGTTGCACAATGTGTTTCGAGATAGGATATAGGTCATTGCGCAGATTACAAAATGAACACCTCTCAGTTTTGCCAGCAGTGGTGATGATAAATGGCTTGCAGTTACATGATTTATTGACCTATACTTCTAAGGTCCCCAGTGTCTGAGTTTGGGCTGTCCTTATAAAAATCATATCTATAGAACATTCTTAATATTCTCGATCGCCTTCACTTTCACGTTACAGGTTGGCCACTTTACAACTGATCAAAGAACCGTGCACCAAAATAAGTTCAGTTTAATACCACTCATCACAAGAAGTTGTTTCTAGCTGTAAGAAAAAATATAGCATTTTTTTGGCTGTTGTTGCTCTAAGGCTGGAGTCAGACTAACGCATTTTTAACGTGCGTTTAGGCGCACTTAACCTCCCTGGCGGTATTCCCGAGTGTGACTCGGGGTTAAATTTCGCTACCGCGAACAGTAACCCCGAGCCACACTCGGGCTGGATGTTTACTCACCTCCTCCTGGCTCCCTCGCTGTCCCCCGCAGTGTGATCGCGGCGAGCTGCTTCCTGGAAGTCACACGGTGCTGGGGGCGGGGCTAGCATAAAATAAATATTTTTTACAGTTTACAGCATTTTGGATTATACAGTGTAATGTTTATGAACGGCAGTACAGGATAAGAAATAGACCATACATCGTCTCACCCTTGCTTGCAGACAGATTTCAGTGTTTTTTGTTGTGTGTTTTGTTTTGAGACATCTGTCTCACTTTATTGCATCCTGGGTCTGTTATTACACAGAACCGTAAAATCAATGCCATGCCATACTAGATGGCTTTTTTTTTTTTTAGCAGAGATCAGGTTCATGCAACTGATATATATAGAGAGAGAGAGAGACCTGGCAACAATTTTATTATGTATATGGAATCCCAATACAAATAATTAAATGTGTGCAGCAACCAATTGTGTCAGACTGTAACTAACATGCAGTGACAAAAACTGAAAAACAAATATGCACAAATACTTATGTATTATGTTCTGTATAAACTTTTAAAAGTAAAACAAACAAAAAGGGCTAATTTACGATCTTCGCGATAAAACGTGGGCGCAAGGGAAGAAAAACTGTGATATGCATAGTGATATGCAGGGAGAGACTGGGAGGCGGACAGAGCCACGGTCCTCGCGGCAGGGCAGAGGGTGAGTATGCAATTCATTTTTTTTTATTTTTTGGCTGGTGTTTTTGCTGGTGTTAACGGATTCTGCAGAAGCGGAATCCGTTAACACCAAGTCCTGGCTCTGGTTAACTTTGTAATCCAGCGCTGATTAAGTATACGGAGCACAAAGTACAGTAACCTCGCGATGAAAAGCGCAAGGTACCAAACGCAAACGGGTTTCTTAACCCGTTTGCATTTGGATTGTAATATGCAGACCAGGCAGCAAATTTAGAAAAAAATTATAATACACTGTATAATTCAATGTGCAATGTTTATGAACGGCCACTAGGTGGCACTACAGGATAAGAAACAGACCATACATCGTCTCACCCTTGTTTTCAGACAGATTTCAGTGTTTTTTGTTGTATTTTATTGAATATCATTTATTTGCATTATTTTGGATAATTATTTTTGGGATAATAAATTATTATGTCGTGTTTCAAACTTTATCGGACTCAGTGTATTTACTATTTATTTTTTATTTATTTATTAATTTATTTATAAAGGATTTTACCAGTAAGGACTCTTGATTGCACGGATGTCAGTGCGTGATTCCTAATTATTACAGGCTAACTATGTACAAAAACACGTTTCCTTTAAAAAAAATTTAGACGCTTTTAGACACGAAATTTTGAAAAAATTAGACCGCCAGGGAGGTTAATCACGGCCGCAGTAGCAGCAAATGACGGGCAATGACGGCCAATATATGAAGTACGGCCACACGAAAGTCCGGCCGCGCAACGCAAGTGGAAAATTAACGAATTTTTTCGAGAAGGCAGAACCGCTAGTACTGACGTACAGAGTGCGCTGCTGCGGCGGCATAGCGGCGTGTTTGCGTGATTAGGAGATGTCAGACGCTGCTAATGTCCAGCCTACATAACGTCCAGATGCAAAAAGTGTTTTATTGACGATCCGTAAAAAAATCACACACGAAAATGCACATTGTCTGACCGTTTTCGCGCATTCCATGAAAAAATACGTCAATGCGTTCGGACGCACTTTTTGACGGTCACTGCGAATAATGCGTTCGTTTGACCCTATCCTTAGATATGATTTTATATAAAAATTGGTGGGGGTCTTAGTGGCGCAGTGAGTACTTCCTAATATGGAAGAATCTGGATAAGTAATTCTAAATGGCTGTTAATGCTGAAAGTCTAGTATGAATCGACATCAAATATATTGATCATTTGGTGAGGGAGAAATATACTTCAGTGGATCGATGATTCCCTAACAATAGTGCAAATAACAAATTTTGTGCAAATTCGCAACCATGTACCAAAAACAACAGTGATATATTCTTATATCATGCGTATAAATCTGTTCCTATAATACAAGGTGTATAATAAACCACATGTGCAAATGCATATAAAGTGCATGTGCTCATAAATGCGTCCTATTTGTAAAGTGCATACACAAAAAGTGTTGATGTGACGTCTACAGAAAGTCATAAAAATGTCCTCTTATTGGGTTAGATATTCGTCTCTAAACGTCCTAAGGCCACAAAAAGTGCACGGGCAAAAGTGCAAAATTCCAAAATATAAATAAAACCAGATCCGCCAAGTTTTATATATCTTATTTGCACATTTGTGTTGAGATTTATGTGCAACACCTTGTAGGCAGCAACCCCAGAAATCATATTATCCACTAAGCGCCTCCACAGAAACCCATTCTTAGATATGATTTTGTTCTCTTTAAGTTATAGAGTAGTCCAGACGTGGACCATTTGCTGGATGGAGGGTACAGCTGATAAGCTCTCTAGGCACGAATCCCAAGTAGGCTGAAACGATAGTTGGGGGTTACTGTCTCTCTGATAAAGAGGAAGCTTACTTTGAATTTCATTTCTGGCTGGATGCAGGATTAATTGCTTATGGTATAGTTTCCCGTAATGGTACCATCATGCAAAAATCTTCCTCTGAGCCCATGACAAGACATGAGTACAAATATCGAAGGACAGACTGGTTTTGTTCTCCTTGATAAACACAGTAGGTAAAATATAAAATAAACATTACATTATCTTATGAGGAGAATAAATGATCTTGTTGTAGCAGATACATCACCTGGCAAAAACAAAATAACACATTACAATATTTTGTTGGACTGCCTTTTGCTTTGCCATGGCGAATACGTGCCATAATCAACATTTCAATAAGCTTATGCAATGTCACAACATTTCTTTCCATCCAGAGTTGCATTATTTTGTTACCAAGATCTTGTATTGAAGATTGAAGGGACAGTAGGACCACTGCGGAAAGTCATCTCCAACACATTCCAAAGAACCTCAATGGGGTCTGGGCTCTGTGGTGGCCAATCCATGTCTGAAAATGATGTCTCATGCTCCTTGTACTAGTTTTGTACAATTTGAGCTTGATGAATCCTGGAATATTCCTGTGCCATCAGGGAGGAAAAAATGCATTTAAGGAAAATTCCAATGAATCCCCTATTTCCAGATCCTAGGGGTTAATGTTTGGTACTGTTGGATCGGCCAGAGCATGGCCTTTCCAACGATACCAAACATGACCATGTAAAAAGTTTTTTAAAAAATGTTAAAATTAAAAATAAAAAAATATTTTTAAAAAAAATTATTAAAAAAAACTTTTTTTTGTTTTTTTGGTTTTTTTTGTTCCCATTCCAATTATAATGTGAACAATGATGCTGTACTAACGATTTTTGTATGCGGTGCGTTTGTTAAAAATCTCATAATTTTTCCCCCAAAAAAAATATAACAAGACCCCATTTCTAATTTTTTTAACAAGCGCACCCCATAGAAATATAACCACAATTGCTTGCATGTTAAAATGTGAAAAAAAACACTTTACACATTGTAAATTAATTGAAAATTCATATTTTATTGCATATTTTTTATAATATACAGACAGGACATCACGTATACATATAATAATGTCATATTATAAATCTGCCGAGTCTTACGGAAAGAATGATATATAATATGTCTCGGTCATAAAATAAGCCTTCAAACGCGTTTAACCACTTCAATGCAGAGGACGCGCTCAGCGCGTCCTCCGCATTACCGCTGCTGTGCGGAGGACGCGCTGAGCGCGTCCTCCCATTGGGGTCAGCGTTCGGCCGGGTTCCGGCCGATCGCTGGCCCCTCCGGTGCGTGCTGACATCCTCGATGTCAGCCCGGCATCCGGAACCGCAGCCGCCGGAATTAGGTGTCATTGCGGCAGCGCGATGACACCTAATTCAGGCGCCCCCCCCGCATGTGCGGAGGAGGCGCCTGAAAGGGAGGGGGGGAGGTCCTTCAGACCTCTCTCCCTCCCGATCGGCTGCGTTGCGGGGGTTAACCCAGGCATCATTTGGAAGGGCACAGCCTGCCCTTCCAAATGGTGCCTGGCATTAACCCCTGGGGAGCTGGATCGCGAATCGGCGCTGAAAAGTGCCGGTTCGCGATCCTTTCCCGGAGCTGGCCGACATCTTGGATGTCGGCCAAGCCTCCGGGAACTCCCCCTGAGGACTGGCGTCATGTTCGCATGTTAAAATGTGAAAAAAAACACTTTACACGTTGTAAATTATTGAAAATACATATTTTATTGCATTTTTTGTTATAATATACAGACATGACATGACGTATACATATAATAATGACATATTATGAATCTACCGAGTCTGACGGAAAGAACGATATATAATATGTCTGGGTAATATACTAAAATAAGCCTTCAAAACACGTTTAAACATGATGAGCAAAACCGGTAAAAATGACCTCAGCACAGGGGCGGGAAAAGCCTCAGCAGCGAAAGGGTTAAACAAGATGAGCGAAACCAGTAAATATGAGCTCAGCACAGAGGCGTGAAATGCCTGAGGAGCGAAAGGGTTAAGGGGTTAAAATGCACAGGGACTGGCTACTATCCTGTTAGATGAGGGAATGTATTATATGTATAAAGCAAGGTATATATGACAATGGATAGTCAGAGACTCTAGGGACTCAGCTTGTACGCTTTATGATAAACATTTTCACGTGGTGTTGTGTTACTAATGCAGAAGCAGCAAGCCCTTCCACCACGCTTGCACCAAAACTATAGATCTAACACAATAATAATTGTATGCTCACATAGGCCCTTCGGGAGAGGTACATGACATACAAATACTGGAATATTACGTTTAAATCTAAGGAGTGTGATAAAGATTTTATTAAGCCCTTGATGACAAATGACGTAACATCTACATCATTAATGATTGGCTTTACTGAGCCCTGGTCCTTAAGGGGTTAAACAGCATATTAGAGCATCATGTAGTAAAAATGAACACTTCTTAGAATTCAGAAGCATACAGAGTTCATACATGTGCAGGAGCCACACCCAGTCTGCAGGCAATGTATCAAATTCATGAGACCAGACTAATTAGAAGCAGATGTTATTTCCAAACACTAATTAACACCTGTTGTTTATGCCATTTGAGCGCCCTGCTGTAAGCACAGGTCATTTAGAGGTGAGAATCTTTGCACCTACACATTAGGCAGACTGTAAAGCATGCTTTCCTTGTAAGCTAGAAAATCCACATCACCCATTGAGGTGTGAAAGTTTCAGAAAAATGTACACGTGTGCAAATATTTTAAATAAAGCCAGAATAATTTTATGACAGTCACATTTGTCTGACAAACAGATAATACATTACGCTGCAGCATGTGTTGACATATGTTGGTAGATGTATGTAATGTGTGTTATGTGTATGTAACATGTTTATGCTATTATACATACCGCTTCTTGACGACGTACACAGTCCGTCCATTGCTAATCATCGCCCACATGCGTGCCTTCTTGCCCTGGGTAGTTTTTTAATTCAATATCTAATAAACCGTTGCTTATAATATTCTGCAGCAGTAAAGAGTCTCTTTATTTCTAGATTTTTTTGTATTTTTTAAGCATTTTTTATACTTTTTTTAAAAAAAAAATTAGAACTCGAACCGGACACGCCAAAAAGTTTGAAGTTCGCGAACTTGCGAACTGCCGATGTTCGAGTCGAACTCCGAACTGATTGAACCGAACAGCTCATCCCTAACGATGACATCAGTTAGCTGGGGAACTCCTAGCTGCCTGGGGATTTCCCAAGGAAATCCCATGGTGGAGATAGGGGGTTCCTTTCAACCCCCATATCTCCCAAACGGTGGCAATCACGTAATCCCCCCAAAATGTAATGAGTCCCCATTTCTAATTTTTTTAACAAGCGCACCCCATAGAAAAGATAACCACAACGGCTCTGCTGATAAAATGTGAAAAAAACACTTTACACGCTGTAGAGGATTTAAAATTCTAATTTTATTGCATTTTTTGTTATAATATTCAGGCAGGGCATGACTTATACATATAATAATCATATATATTTTGAATCTGCCGAGTCGACCGGACAAAAGGATATATAATATGTCTGGGTCGTATAATAAAACGTAACTTGTGTTTAAACATGAGAAAAAGCGGTAAAAATTTGCTCAGCACGATAGGCGGAGCAGAGCGGCATGGTGGATGGTCGCATCTTCGTTGAGCTCCGTGAGCTACTTATGATTTATGCTGCCTTTTGAGGACCATCCGCCTGCCTAGCTATCATTTTTGTTTCCTTGACCCGGTGAAAGATTGTGGAGTTGGATCGCGGCTGATTTCTGCTCTTTTTGCACCCTGGCGTGCTGTTTTTCGGCTCATTCCCGACCTGCGGCCTAGCTGACGCGGCTATTGTGGGAGCGTTAGGGGCAGTCCTCGCCTTTCACCTCCCGCTGACTGTGGTCATCCGATGGGGAAGAAATCCTTTAAAAAGATACTCCAGGCTAAAAGTCCCCGGCAACGGGATATACGTACGTCACTGGATGGGGCCCACAGACGTCGCCTAGAGGACGCTGCGGTGTTTACTCCGCAGGACTTCAGCTCGGAGGAAGATGATGTCGCTTCAGGCCTGGGAGGTAATTGTGGCCGTCATGGCACTGCAGGCAGCGGATTGAACCCCCAGCAGCTGCTGCTTCCCCAGAATGCAGATCTCCTTCGAGGTGGGGCAGAACAGACTCACCATGTCTCTGCAGCGCCCCAGGAGAGCCCTAGGCCCTTCATGAAAGAGGACGTTCCTCATCTCATCGAGGAGTTGCGGACGATCTGGAGGCAAGACCTTCATGACCTGCGCGGTGAGATGGCAGAGCTGCGGGGTACAGTGGAGACGGTTCAGTCCCGAGCCGACGACGTGGAGGTGGAGGTGGCACAGCTGACGGAAAAGGCCCGGGTGGACTCTCTTCAGGCCCATGTAGACCTTCTTTCCAGGGCTCTGGAAACGATGGAGGCTCATCATCGACGGCGTAACGTCCAGATCCGGGGGGTCCCAGAGACTATACATCAGGCCTCCATACTGGATTTTGTTAACGGGTCGCCTGTCATCTTCTTCGGCTCCGTCCGGAGGCGCCTGCGGTATTTGTCTCTGCAGTTCGCCTTCGCAAGGCTGCAACTGCCCCGGCGGGGGCTCCAAGGGATATACTTGCGGTTGCCCGGGAGGTGGCTGTGAAGTCGCGTTTGATGTCCCTACCTGAAGTACGGTCTCCTTTTCGATTTGACACAGCACTCCTTTCCCTATATAATGATCTGCCTTTTCTTACTCTTGTGGCACTGCGACGATTTTGTGGGGTCGCTGCGCAGTTGCGGGCGGAGAAGATGCGCTACCGCTGGGGAGTGTCCGGTTCTATACTTATCTCTCATGGCAACACTATCCACTCCGCAACATCCCCAGAGGAAGCGCGGGCCTTGTTCCCGGCCCTCGGGCTTGTCGCCTCCGTTCCAGAGAATCCGTGCCTGGCCGTTCCTACAGATCCCGGCTGAATAATTACCATGTTCTGTTTTTTCCAGCTTGCGTGGCTACTGGACACTGTTGGAGAGGTTTGGCCGCACAGTCTTTTTCTCTATGTTGGATGACTTTCTTCTATGCTTTCAGACACTTTTTTTCCCGGACTTTCTCACCTTTTAAGTTTTAGGTGTTTTTATGCCACTGTTGGGGACATTGGAATTTTTTCTTTTCCCACCTCCTCCCCCCCCTTTTTTTTTTTAATCATTTAGGTGGTAGAACATTGGGTTTGATCCAGGCGAGCTGCTCGCGTGGATACCATGGCCCTGTCTATCTCGTCCGGCCCTAGATCACCCGGCCAAGTTGCCCCTTCCATGGCCTCTGGCTCCCCTTTTTTTTTGGGCACCAGAGCGAGCCTGGAATGCCACATTATATATGGCAGTTCTCCACCTCCACCTCCCCTATTTTTCTTTTGTATATTTTGGTTTCCCTTTTTTTTTTTTTTCCCCCTGAAGTCCCCGTGCTGACCCTGCTTCCCTTTTTCTTTCTTTTGGGAAACATGTTTGCGTCAAACCCCCCTCCTTCTCCCCCTTCCCCTTATTATTCAGAGTTTTCAGTGGCCCTATTTTATATTCAACAAATTTCTGTATTCTGACACAGTACGTTTTGTGGATATCTCTATTAATGTCTTCTTTTGATGGGCTTATGATTTCTCTCTCATATGTTATTTTGTACCTTTGCAATAATTGAAAATAAAGAATAAAAAAAATAAAAAAATGAGCTCAGCACACAGAGGTGAAATGGCTCAGCAGTGAAGGGGTTAAAGTAATAAGTAATGTTTATTGCAGACATTAGTTTTTTTGTTTTTTGACATCTGGAAAATTAAACTATTTGAGTGCTTCTTTGTAAACTAAATTAGTGGTTCTTCTTTCAGGTGCTCTTATCAGCAGAGTTAGGTGAGCTCACTCACCTGGAACAGGTACCATAAAGCTGCTCATGTGAGAAGCAGACTTCTCTTAGGTCAATCCCTGCTACCTTTAAAGTCTGTCTGAGACTGGTCGATGGTCATCGCAAAACCAACCTTTAGGCTAGGGTCAGACGAGCGCAGTATTAACGTGCGTTTAGCCGCACTTAATCACGGCCGTGCTAGCAGCAAATGACGTCCAATGCCGGGCAGCATACGAAGAACGGCCGCACGAAAGTGCGGCCGCACAATGCAAGTCGCAAACAAACGCATTTTATCGAAAACGTCAAACCGCTAGTACTGACGTACAGAGTGCGCTGCGTCCGCATAGCGATGTGTGTGTGTGATTAGGAGAGGTCAGACGCTGCTAATGTCCGGCCAACATAACGTCCAGACGCAAAAAGGGTTTCATTGATGATCCGTACAAAATCACGGACGAAAATGCGCATCGTATGACCGCTATCGCGTATTCCGTGAAAAAATACGTCCATTCGTTCTAACGCACTTTTTCACGGACAACACGAAAAATGCGTTAGTCTGACCCTAGCCTTAGGGCGAACTGAAGCCTTTTGAATTGAAACAAATATTCTGAAGGTACAAGAGGTATTCGTACTATGAATGCCTACTCCCCCGGTGAGAACCAGTTAGCACCATAGACTCAATCACACGTCTGTTGATTGCTTTTACCTGCAATCTGGTGCCATTACAGAGTTTAGGAGGGTTGAGGTTCAATAATATATCACAGGTTCTCCCACGCTAGAGCATTGAGGGTGTGTGCGAGGCCTGACTCTGAGAGGGAAACAGACATGCTGGAGCAGTGAGGGAATGTGTGAGCCCTGACTGTGTGAGGGAAGCAGACCTGCTGGAGCAGTGAGTGAATGTGTGAGCTCTGGCTGAAAGAGAAGGTGCACAGAGATTTCTTTCTGTTTGAAGTAACAGCAGCCCTCTGATCTGCTGATCCAGTGTATCAACTGGATTTTCGGAAAATGGTAAAACACGTGTTTGTTTTTATTTTTCAAGAAGATTGTAAATACCAATTTTCACACATGTAACATCTTTGGTTTTTGAAATATAGGTATACTGATAAAAGTATCCCCCCACCTTTATATTATTATTCCTAGGACATCATATATTATTCCCAGGCATTTTCAAAAAAACGCCTTTTAAAAGTTGTGTTTTTTGTTTGTTTTTTTCCCCATTTTTCGGCAGCTTGTCTGCTTTTTCCGGTGGCTGGTCAGCAGTTTGTCTGCATTGTTTGGATCAATTCGGCGGATGCATCCGACGGTTTGTCGATTCAATTCACCGCACTTCGGGGACCCTGCCATGAATGCTGAATTCACTGCAGGGTGGGCAAATTTAACTCTATGAAGTTCACTTCATGAATAATAGGACTATGTATAAAACAATGAACTTGCTGCCGGTTGGGAAATGAGAACGGGAGTAATGGCAGTGGTATTGCATACCAGACAAATGCACAATGAACAAAAGATAAAAAAAAAAAAAATATTGTGTTTTTACATGATCATTTTCGGTATCATTAGAAATCCAGACTTCGACCTATCCAATGACACCTAATTTGACTTTGTCGGTTGAAAAGAATGGAGATACAGGGGTCCATAGTACCCCTGATCTTCTTGCAGAGGTGCAGTGGCTTTGGGCCATATTGCATAGCTGGTGCTAACTTAACCAGAGCTGTTGTGAACCTACCAGAGCCATTATAGCCTATGGAAGTTTTAAGTTTACAACAGCTCTGGTTAAGTTAGCAACAACATTGTAATATGGCCCTTTGTCTTTTAGATGAACCAATGCATAATAACTGCTCCCACAGAGGAAATGAGAAGTGAGTTTGTGCAGTGGTATTGGTCTTTTTTATAAGTAAAAGCACATGATGCCACTTCCTTAGAACATAGAGAAAAAGTAAATTTTGCACTTTTTTTTATTTTTCTAATTTTACATATTGCTCGGTCATATTTGGTATCTTTGGAAAGGCCCAACTCTCACCTATCCAATGAAACCCCAACTGATCTTGTGCACATATAAATATCAGAGATGTGAGGTTCCAAACCCTGGCGCCCCTTTTAGCAGTGCAGTGCTTTAGGTTTTCGACAAACCAGTGCGCAATAACGCATTGTGCCATTGCCTCTACACTTACTGGTAGGGCGGGAAATGAGAAGTTGAGTTAGTGAAGCATCTTTGTTCACTTTATAATTGCATAACAAACAATTGTGCTGTATTATAATGAAAAAAAAATGTTTTATTTTTATAGAAAACCTGACCATGCCCTGGGCCTTTCCAATATTACCTCGCATGACGCTCTACCTGCTATGATTCTGGAGATACAGTGGTCCAAAGGATCTCTGTACCTCTTCCATAGGGAATTCTCTGTCAGACAAGGGGGAATACCATTTTCTGACATCATCATGCCCATGTGAGATGACATCAGTGGGTGGGGGAGGTTCCGCAGGCAGGGCTGACATCTTGGATGCCAGGAAAAGCCTGTGATCAGCGCTAGATCTGCACCGAGCAGCAGAATTTCAAAGACATGCTAGGCATATCCTACGCAACCTACCGGTACAGTGGAGAATGTGCCCAGAACGTTGTCCACAGTGAAGGGGATAATCACTGTGGTATTTATCCAGTAAAAGGCTTTTACCTATATGATTAGTTATATCCGGGTGGTAACCGTTTTTTGGCCAGGCATTGTATATTGAAAGGATATGCATTAAACTATCAAATTGTATTTTTGCCTTACGTGCAATAATGTTATCGCTGTATATGTGGGCTCTCGTTGTATCCCTGGGAATGATACCACTTTCAGTGCAGGTTATATGCACTTAATAGGCAACATTTTCAGAGATGTAATTTGAAATCCATATTAGCAATCAGGTAGCCATCATGTCCTCCTCTTTAGCCTCTGCAAATTGGTGTAATTTCTCCCAATCCCACGTCAATAATGAATGACACTTTTATGGTCTGTGTTACTCATACTGATGCCTCGTATGCTCCCAACATGCTTTGACACAAATTGTATAAATAGGTATTCCAACTCAATCTAAAGTATGCTTGTGCAATGCATCATTACATTTGCAATGGTTACACGAGTCCTGGCCTGTTATTTATGACACTAGCAGGACAGTTACTTCTTCTATATAATACATTCTCTCATTCTATCATGTGCCCTGTGGTGGTTCAATTTACTTGGGGTCAGGAACAGAGAAGCAGATAATAGAAAAAGCACTCTCGATTGCCTTTGATCTTGCTGCTTTCTTATCTTCTGACTTTGGCTAAACGTCTCGCTTTGTTGATGTTCTGCTGCCCTTGACCTTGATTTGTCTCCAATTTTTATATTTCTGGTACCCTGAACATGGCTTGCTTGATCATGATCATGTCCCAAACATTTTTTTATGAGACTGGCCATTAGAAGGACTGGTGTTAGTCTAGTATTGGCTAGTGTCTGTGTGATATAGCCAGAATCTGTTACAGCAACCTAAGTGGAAATCTAACCCATAATTACATAATCGTGCTTCTTCATGGTTTTCAACTTGGCTACTTCTTCAGAAACATCAGGCTAGAGAACATACAAAATACAGGTCTTGTCCCTCAAAATATTCTGTAATGTCCCCAATCAATACATTTTACTTGATTGTCTAGGCTTTAACCCCTTCACAACAAAATAATTTTCCAAAAAACTGTCAGGAACTAGTGTAAATTTAATTTATTATACAGTAAGACATATTTGCAATGTTTTCCTTACTGTAATATACTATTTGGCAGGCAGATGTTGCCATTTGCTGGCCATAAGGATTTACTGCCTTTCTGGTCTATGTGCAGGATCAGCTGAGGATATGAAATTTAGGCACATATTCCCAGCTGGTTTTAACCAGTTTTAGCACCTTGGGTATTATGTCCACTGTGCTAAAACATTAGGGGCATGTTCTGGACCCAGATAAAATTGAGTTTCATTTGCAATAAACCAAATTCCTTTTTCTTTTCTCCCATACCTTATTACAGTTACTTTTGCCAAAAAAGAAAAGACGTGCGTCCATCAAGTTCAGCCTTTCGCACATCACCTACTGTAGTTGATCTAAAAGAAGGCAATAGACCCAGTGTGAAGCGCTCCCCAAATATGCAACATACTGGGAAAAGAGTTCCTTCTCGACCCCAGAATAGCGGTCAGAATTCTCCTTGGATCAAGCAGTCATCACATATTAAATATTATAACTCATAATATCCTGTCTTTGCAGGAAGTCATCCAGTGGTTGTTTAATCTCCCTGGCGGTCCGATTCTGACATATTTTATATGTCAGAATCGGTCCTATTTATTTTGGACCCCTAGCGGTATGAGTGTGGCTCAGGGGTTAACTTTCAATACTGAAAGCGGTATCCGAGCCACACTCAGGCCGATACTTACATTTCCTGCGCTCCCTCGCTGTCCCCGCAGTCACACTGCAGCCGATCGCGATGTCACACTTCCTGGTTCACTCCTCGCAAGAAGGGAACCAGGCAGTGTGACGTTGCAAGCGGATGGAGGAGACTGCGGGGATCAGCGAGGGAGCACAGGACATGTAAGTATCCAGCCCGAGTGTGGCTCGGGGATACTGCTTTCGGTACAAAAAGTTAACCCCGAGCCACACTCGGGAATACTGTCAGGGAGGTTAAAAGTCTGTACAGCCTCTGACCCAACCACCTCAACAGGCAGAGAATTCCACAGCTTTCTTGTTCTCACTGTGAAAAAACCCTTCTTATGCTTTTCCTATACTCAATAGCAGGGCGAAAGAAGGTTCCTTGCAGATAGTAGTATAGTAAATCTTGGTAGTGAAGGGGTTAAGATTTCAATAATAGCATTAAACATAACTAACATAGTGCCATACATCCAAAATCTAATACGGTTATATGTAGAAACTATGTAAATAGCAATAAGGATTTGGAATGTGTTGACATATTGACTGTCTCAATAGAGGAACACTTTCATATGTTGAAAATAATGCGTCCCTTTACATTAAGCGTTGATTTATTCTACAAACTAAGCTGAGTATATTCCAGCAAACACTCCCTGGCTTGTATATCTTGTCTTCCCACTTGTTCCAGTACATGAAATAAGTCTTTGTCAAGCCATGCATTAGCTTCAATAAACAGAAAATAAACTCTGTAAAATGAAACTGGACAATTTAAATGCCTATCAGGCTTAAGCAGGCCTGTTTTTTTAAATTGGGATTCGTGAATAAACAATGTGATGCAGAACTAATCTGGGATATGGAAATGCTGTTACTAGTATACATGCTAAAGCGCTCTAAAGCAGTTTAAATGTAACCCATTTGCAATGTGATAAATGTGCACCTATCTTTCTTTTTCCTTTCTCATAATGAATTCTGTTTAATTACAATGTGCTGCATTGAAAATGCCTACACTCCCAGTAATGAAGAAAACGGTTGTCAGTCGTCGTCTATACAGAACACCCCGCAGTACTGAAAATATTGTAAACCGCAGCGAGCATACCAGTTTAATCTGTGATTAATTGAGATTAATCGTATATAATCTCTTTCCTACAGACAATATAATAACTGTTTATAAATGACTCGGGTGCAAATGCTACTTATTGTGTATACCTAGAGCGCTTCTTAACCAAGAGAATTGCAGATAATTAAAGTCCTATCTTGCCTTCACATAATTCAGTCAGAGGAAGAATAGTCAAATGAGTAAACATTAATCAGTTTAATTATATAATGAAACTCCATTCACGCTCCAAGAAAAGCATACATTTTGCTTATAGATACCTTTTTTAACCCTTCTGGCTACTTCACTTCAAACCTGGTTCCTTATATTTACATGTGTTTTTGCCATTTGTCATTTTTGGGCTTCATATCTAGTAAAAATGGTCCTTTGATCCATGAAATATTCATTCCTATTTTTCCAAGCAGCAGAATCATTTGACAATCTTGAATGGTGGTCAATTGTCAATTTTAACCCCTTAAGGACGGGAGTAATTTTACAACTTCGGCGCTGTTTCGGAAGTAGAAGTTTGCTGAGCTCATTTTGACCATTTTTAAGTCACGTATTCTTATACCACCCAGACAAATTATATATCGTTCTTTCCATCAGACTCGGCAGATTAATAATATATCATTATTATATGTATACGTCATGCCCTGCCAAAATGCTATAACAAAAAATGTAAAAAAATGTGAATTTTCAATAAAATTTCAATCTTCCACAGTGTGTAAAGTGGTTTTTTTTTTTAATTTTATTATCCGAGGCTCTGCGGTCATATTCTATTGGGTAGATTTGTTAAAAAAATTAGAACGGGGAACGCATTTTTTTTTGGGGAGAAATTGCGTGATTTTAGCTAAACCCCCCAAAAAAAAAAAATCATTAGTGAAGCATCATTGTTCACATTATAATTGAAATGTGAACAATAGTGCTGCATTAAAAAAAACAAAAAAAAATTTATTATTATATTTATTATTTTTTTATTATTTAATTTATTATTTTTTTATTTTTACTTTTTTTACACTTTTATTTTACTTTTACCATGGTCATGTTTGATATCATTGGAAAGGCCATGCTCCGGCCTTTCCAGCAATATCAGCCACGACCCCCTAGCTGCCACCGATCAGGAGATAAAGGGGTTCAAAGAAACCCCCTATCTCCTGCAAGGGATTTCCATAGGAAATCCCTTTGCAGCTAGGGGGTTCCCGGTTAACTGACATCATCGCGCATGGCGCGATGAGTCAGTTGACCGGGGGGGTGACCCAGAGGTGGGGGCTGCCATCCAAGATGGCGGCCCCCACCGGAAATAGGCCGCGATCGGGCACAAATTAGTGCCCAGTCGCGACCTGGCAACTAAGGGGTTAACCCCCCATACATCGCTGGAAAGGTCAGGCTGTGACCCTTCCAGCGATGCTGGCCACAGCCGCCGGGGACCAGGCGATCGGGAGATAGAGGGATCCAAAGGATCCCTCCCCTCCAGGCACTTCCCCTGCTCTGGCCGGGGGGGACGCCTGAAACTG
The DNA here is from genome assembly GCA_009667805.1 of Leptobrachium leishanense. Taxonomy (NCBI): domain Eukaryota; kingdom Metazoa; phylum Chordata; class Amphibia; order Anura; family Megophryidae; genus Leptobrachium; species Leptobrachium leishanense. The sequence continues at coordinate 262,385,472 of CM019066.1, forward strand.
ACGTCATCGCGCCACCGGCGCGATGACGTCACAGCGCCGGAGGAGGGATCACACTGATCTGAATCCGCGGGAGTCAGAACAGCGTGGGAGCGACCGGAGGAGGTGAGTATCTCCTGGGGGGGCTGTAAACGCCGAGGACGTACATTTACGTCCTGCGGCGTCAAAGCCCGCCTAATGCAGGACGTAAATGTACGTCCTGCGGCGTTAAGGGGTTAAAAGTTATTCTAGTGTTTTTTTGTTGTTGTTTTTTTAATAAGCCTTAATAAATCCAATCTAGGAAATTGAGTGTTTTCACAGTTGTAACAATTTATTTAATACATACAATGAGTTCTGTACAGGTTAACCAGCACTGGTATCAGATTAGAGTTTAGAGACAGGTAGACAGACCGATCAGCTATAACATGACGTTACCCACCTCGAATCAAAGAGGCCAGAGTGGGTGAGCTAAATGAAGAATGTTTGCAATAACTATAGTCCTTTTAAAATACAATTTTATATTACATGCTCTAGAAGTAATCAATTAAGCACTTTATATTCAGTTTTATGCAGTTATTTTTTAAAATGCCTTGCTCTTCTTTTGCAGCATTAAAATACACACTTAAATAACACCCTCACCTAGTGTGTCACCCCTCTCGTCTTAGATTGTAAGCTCTTGAGCAGGGTCCTGTCTCCTACTGTTTTGTGTGTTTTAATTTGTATGTATATTTGTTATTCTGTCTCACCCATTGTACAGCGCTACAGAACTTGCTAGCACTTTATAAGTACCTGTAACTGTAACTATCAATGTCCTTTGCATACTCTCATGTAAACAGTTCTAACATTTAAACTGGCCATGATAGTCTTTATTTAGCCCAGGCTGAAGTTACACAAGCACCATTCTGGCTCTACCTGATATATCTAGCGCGTATCGTCTTATTAAAGACAAGTAAACATTAGCGCATTATAAGTATTTGTAAATACATTCTGTTTAAGTATTAAGGCCGGATTAATACTGGCTTAATACTGTCCACTGGATCCATAGTCGTATGACCAACTAGTTGTGCATAGTTGTAGAACTAATCCCCCAACACAGGAAGACATTGAACCTACATCCATTGCTTCCAACTTCCATCCAACAACTTCAGCAAACTACATCAGATTAGTTTGTATGGAATTTGTCTCTTCAATTGACAGAGGTGTGGGTAGAGTTTACTCCTCTACTTCACACAGTGTTATCCTCCAACAAGGCTGGAGGAGGAGGGATGGCATTCACACCAACTGACCATTTTAATAGGCTAAAGTGGTCAGGGTGGGTAGTGTGTCCCTTTAAAGCAGATCCACAAACTTTGCTTGCAGCTCGGCTGTTATGATTGTCTACGTAAAGTACTTTGCATATGGAGGTGCCAATACATAGACAGCTGGAAAAGAATGAGTGATTCCGAGGTTTGTTATTCTTGCTAGCAGCCAGTAATGAGAAAAAGATACCATCTTTTAAAAAAAAATGGTGTTAACTATATTTTTTCATTTTTTTCTTCCAAACCATTTAACGCAGAAAACCCAATTGGAGAAAATTCTATACTCATCTCTGGTCCCACAGTGAAGAGGACAGCATAATACTTTGCCTTCTCTCACTGCAAGCAAAGGAATCTGAGAACAAATACATACCAATGTTCTTCTGCCGACCATGTGCTATCCTGTTTTCACGAGCTTTCGCAGGGCACTTTCAACTATCTAATACTTGTGATGACACGGCATGCTGGTACCTGTTCAAGCTACCTATTATTATAAGATGGGCAGCTAGCATAGCAGCTCACTTCTATTAGTGAGGGTAATAGAGAACCACTAATGGTTAATGTCTCGCACACCAGTTTTACATTAGTGGCTTTTTATAAACAGCTCAGCACTTGCTGCCCATTTACTCAGAACATCTCCCTTCCCTGTGTTTACTGTTAACCTCCTTGTCTCTTGGGTATTGGTGTGGGGACCCGTTTAAAGGGTTAAAGTGATATTCTTAATGTTCTAGTGGATCCTATTTCTAAAACCAACTGCATCACGCTTCTCTTTAACTCTGTAAATGTTTGTCAGATAATTGCATGTATTACTTTTTTTGATGAAAACCTGAGGAGCTTTGGTTTATTATCTGCTGCCACATTGCGTCCTCTAGAATTCTAAACACTGAACACAATTGCAGAAAAGCTGAGAGTTGCAGGCTACCAAAGGTTACATAGAAAAAAGATTAATTCCAAGTAGGCAGTAAATAAGTAAAGTGTTTCATTGCTAAAATACTTATTTTGCCATCAAGATTTATTCACTACCACGATGGAGTATGATCGATCTGCAAAAGCACCATCAGGTGCCCCACATTAGAGCAACTCGATCTGGTCTGTTGCTGGATCAATGCCAAGGAATTTTGCTTATTGCAATTGACATTCTTTTTCAAATGGGCTTCAGATCATGGCCCTAATGTTTCAACACATTGGAGATGACAGCTGATGTGTTGACTTTTTTTGCACAGCTCACAGGTCTAGTTTTTCTATAGAGGAAACATGAAGCCCAAGATGTAATGCAAAATGTTAAGTAGCGCTTTGCGGCCAGCAAAGGGAATCCCCTGCCTGTCAAATAGAGCTTATTAAAATGAACACATACAGTAGGACATTCTGTACACTTTTCCTGTGTTGCTAATGAAACGGATTTTCTATAAAATACACAAGGTCTTGCTAGTTGCTTTATGGAAAATCGATTGGCAGTAAAGGGGTCAATGCTCAAGTGAAAAAGTAGAATGCCCCATCAGAGCTGTAGCTAGCTCCTTTTGCACCCGAGGCTAAATAAGGTATCAAAATACAAATCTACAGAAAAAAGTGCTCTCAGTATTATTAGTGTTCGTCAAGATAGTATACAAGAGCCCCCAGTTCTTGAGAATATATATAGCAATACAAGAATAATACAAAGTTATCCAAATTCTTTATTAAATCTGCTATCCATAAATCCACAAACATATGAAACCATAATGCACAAAACAAATCCTCAGATGTTGCCAAAAATCCAATCCACATACTAGGTTACAGAAACAGGTTTTCAAAGTTGTATTTTTCGTGCCTTCATTGAGGTAAATTTGTCAATAATTGCATCAAAATCAATATTTTCTGCTATAACTTGTTCAATTGACAAGATAGACATACTTGTTAGCCTCTCTTGACCAGTTGATGCTCTGAGGTAGCTTTTGATTAGATTGAGCTTGCTGAAGCTTCTTTCACAAGAAGCCACAGTTACTGGCAAGCTGAGAAAAATTCTTAAGGAAATTTCTAAATTTGGGTAAGATTCGGCCAAATGATACCCATGAATAAACTGAAGAAGGTCCAAACTAGATGCAGTTGGAACCGTTGGGAGCAATGCTATCGCCTGATGTTTAAAACTCTGGATCTCAGAAGAAATTTCAGTGGGATTCAAATCATGGTTATATTTTAGACTCAAATCTACAGCTGCTTTCTGAAGACTCATGGTATCCATTTTTACAAGTGAATCACCCGTAAGTAACTCAAAATCAGAAGAAATTCTGTTTAGAGCTTCATATCTCCAGTTTAATTGTTGAATTATTTAAAAACAAGAGATAGGATGTAAAAGAGGCGCTCTGGATATTAATACGGATCGCTACACGTTCAAGCAAAATAGGGTGTTTTCCCTCACCACAAAAACAATTATAATCAAATAAACCAAGTGCAAGAACAGCGCTCCCTAGTAAACACTCGTGTATCTCCCACAACACCTCAAAAAGTGATGCAGAGAAAAAATTGTTCTTACGTTTCCATGCAGGGAAAGTTATTCGAAGGGGAGTCCTCTAACAAGTACAATATTTGTACACATAGAACCTCCAATATACAAAAAAGGAGAGAAAATACGATAGTGCAGATTGAAACAATATAGAGTATTCACAATATATCAATAGTCTTATGCACTCACGCTTTTCAAGAGCTCCCTAGCTCTATTTTCATCGCCTTTCGAACTGTTTAAGGCCAGTCTGACAGCCAGAAGTAGCCAAGCTTCTTTTTTGATCCTTTGATGTTATCCTCCTTTGGATCTCAAAATAAGAGAAGAAATTCACATGGCACAGTATTGCAGCTTTGTTACAAATTCCGTCCAGCCCCCAGGGGAAAGAGTGTAACTCACCCTTTCAAGAGCTACACCGAGCTCTAGGGATCCAGCGTATATATATTGTTTAAGGCACAATTAAAAAAGCCAATTTCAACAGATTGGGTAATACCAATAAAATACAAAATAATATGTATAAAAAAGGGGTTATTTAATATAAAATAGGCAATATAAAATACAAACTACAAGGCCAAACGCGTTTCGCGCATCACGCGCTTCATCAGTGGCAAAAAAAGAAAATTACATTAATAGGAAACCACATACATATATACATATCTTACTCTTAATTAGGAGTAATGCCAGGTGACAAACCGCTAATTTCCGCGCCTTTAGGGACTTCCGGTTTTAACTTGTTTAACACAGAGCAAAAAAGAATGTAAAGGACTTCCGCTTTCGATTCGTCCATCGCCTAGCGGCAAGCGATGGACAGATTTTACTTCCGGATCAAAGTTCTATCCGCGTCACAGAGAACTTCCGCTTTCGATTCCTCTCCAGTAGCAAACAACCCGATTTTGCTTCCGGAGCATAACTCAGCGGCAAGTGATGAACGGATTTCACTTCCGGATCGAAGTTCTATACGTCACGGAGAACTTCCGTCTTCAGTTCCTCTCCAGTAGTAAACAACCCGATTTTACCTCCGGAGCATAACTTCGTTGGTTTGAGGTTTACCTTTCAGGTCCTACATGCATATGCAAAGGTCTCCTTTTCGCCACATGTTAATACGTTCTTAATCCATAACTTCCTGGGCAAAGAAGAGCATAAATAACATTAGTAGAATGGCATGAAATAACCTTTTTAATTTTAAATACATCGTTAGTGTACAGAGAGGTGCACGAACGATAAAACAACAAATTGTCAGAAGTCATGTTCGCCAAGAAAAAAATGTTTTTAAAACAATAACAGTAAAAGAAGGTTTCTATCGGTGTGGCTTATGCTCTGCCTGCAAGAAATTAAAATTAAAAAGAGAATTCTGTCCGGTTTTCGGTACTAACGATGTATTTAAAATTAAAAAGGTTATTTCATGCCATTCTACTAATGTTATTTATGCTCTTGTGTGCCCTTGTGGAAAGATTTATATTGGTCGGACGACCAGACTTCTTTACATAAGGATTTTGGAGCATATTCGTAACATTCAGCGAGGGTTTGATAAACATACAGTATCATCTCATTTCCTCTCTGTACACAATGGCTCCCCTGAGGGTTTGGTCTTTTATGCCCTGCGTAAGGTTGAAAGAGACTGGAGAGGGGAAGATTTCCTGAAAAAGATCAATCAGGAAGAAATGAAACTTATCTTTTTGTTTGATACTTTAATCCCAAGGGGTTTAAATAAGGACTTTGAGATATGTCATTTTTTGTGAGTCCATTGTCTATACTAGTTAGGCTTTTTAAGCCAAAAAGAAAGATGTCATGTAAGACATGGTTTGCCCGTTAGAGAGTTATTGTGTTTTGGATTGACTATTTACAGATATGATGTTATTTGTTGGACACCAATGATATGATGTACATTAAGGAAATTAAGGATTTATACTATATAAGGTCCATCTTGATAGTAACTTTTTTTCCTTTGTTATGTATGTCTCACATCGATGTTCTCCTTTTGCAATTTTTGAATGGATCCCATATAAAGGACTTCTTTGCCCAGGAAGTAATGGATTAAGAACATATTAACATGTGGCGAAAAGGAGACCTTTGCATATGCATGTAGGACCTGAAAGGTAAACCTCAAACCAACGAAGTTATGCTCCGGAGGTAAAATCGGGTTGTTTACTACTGGAGAGGAACTGAAGACGGAAGCTCTCCGTGACGTATAGAACTTCGATCCGGAAGTGAAATCCGTTCATCACTTGCCGCTGAGTTATGCTCCGGAAGCAAAATCGGGTTGTTTGCTACTGGAGAGGAATCGAAAGCGGAAGTTCTCTGTGACGCGGATAGAACTTTGATCCGGAAGTAAAATCCGTCCATCGCTTGCCGCTATGCGATGGACGAATAGAAAGCGGAAGTCCTTTACATTCTTTTTCGCTCTGTGTTAAACAAGTTAAAACCGGAAGTCCCTAAAGGCGCGGAAATTAGCGGTTTGTCACCTGGCATTACTCCTAATTAAGAGTAAGATATGTATATATGTATGTGGTTTCCTATTAATGTAATTTTCTTTTTTTGCCACTGATGAAGCGCGTGATGCGCGAAACACGTTTGGCCTTGTAGTTTGTATTTTATATTGCCTATTTTATATTAAATAACCCCTTTTTTATACATATTATTTTGTATTTTATTGGTATTACCCAATCTGTTGAAATTGGCTTTTTTAATTGTGCCTTAAACAATATATATACGCTGGATCCCTAGAGCTCGGTGTAGCTCTTGAAAGGGTGAGTTACACTCTTTCCCCTGGGGGCTGGACGGAATTCGTAACAAAGCTGCAATACTGTGCCATGTGAATTTCTTCTCTTATTTTGAGATCCAAAGGAGGATAACATCAAAGGATCAAAAAAGAAGCTTGGCTACTTCTGGCTGTCGGACTGGCCTTAAACAGTTCGAAAGGCGATGAAAATAGAGCTAGGGAGCTCTTGAAAAGCGTGAGTGCATAAGACTATTGATATATTGTTTCAATCTGCACTATCGTATTTTCTCTCCTTTTTTGTATATTGGAGGTTCTATGTGTACAAATATTGTACTTTGTTAGAGGACTCCCCTTCGAATAACTTTCCCTCCATGGAAACGTAAGAACAATTTTTTCTCTGCATCACTTTTTGAGGTGTTGTGGGAGATACACGAGTGTTTACTAGGGAGCGCTGTTCTTGCACTTGGTTTATTTGATTATAATTGTTGAATTATGGTGTCAAAAACAATTTTCATTTGTATTTTGAAAGACTCTTCAGGTGCTAATGTAGGAGATGTGTCTTCAGATTCATATAATTGCGGTCTTTCTATTTTTCGGTTTCTGGGTTCCATAAATTCTGCTGCAATTCCAATTTCTTCAGCCTTTTTTTTGCAGTCCATAAAAACAGTGACCATATCGCTATCATTTTCCCGCATCTCCTGTAAGATACTTTTTAGACCCTTTAGCATTTTTGAAGCCTGAGAAACAGTGATGCCTTTTGCTTGTAATGATCTATTAATGTGAGTTAATATATTACGTCAAATGCATAACATGCACAAAAAAAATCATAATTTATTTTTTTAAGAAGACTATTGGCTGTTGACACCGTTTCTGGACATTTTGATGCAGCAACAAGTTTTAAAGCCTTCGTCACTTCTGAAATCTGTGAACTTAAAGTTTTTATGGCGTTAGCTTTGATGACCATCTGGTATCAGCATAACTCTTCAGTGATACTTTTAACAAACTCATTAAAGTATTCCAGCGGCTGGTTGAATGAGAAAAAAGTTGGTAGATTTTATTTACAATGCCAAAAAATGTCACCATAGCGATATTTACGGAAGCTGCATGAACTCCGATTAAATTGAGCCAATGATTTGAACATGGAATAACATTAGCAAATTAGTTTTTTTGGAAAATGACAGCTCTTACACCTTTGTATACTCCTGACATGTTTGTACCATTGTCGTAACCTTGACCTCGTAAATCTTGACGATCAAGTCCATCCTTCAAGCTTTTTTATTATTTCTCCAGCTAACCCACTTCCTGTTTTTTCCTTTGTTTCAATGAAACTTTCCTCTACCAGTTATATCTCCATCTTGAATTTGCATGTTTCTCACTATCTGGGACATTTGGTCTCGATGAGATACGTCTGGTGTGCAGTCCAAAAGGAGTGAATAGTAGTTAGCTTTTTGCACTTGAGATAATTTCACCACGAACATGGTCTCCTAGTAGGCCAATGAATTCATTTTGTATTGTGGCTGAAAAGTAACTCAGTGCCCCTTTTTTGTGAGTTGTGATAGAAGTCATTATGATGTACCACTAAAACAGCATAAGTTCCAACAGACTAAGAAATATTCCCGAATTAGGATCTTCATTGTTGTTACTTGATCCTCTAAGAGGTAAATTGTTTTTAGCGCAAAACATTACAGCATCAAGCATTACCTTTAGAATGTGTCTCCATTTTTGTTTTTACATTTCAATAGCTTTTTGTAGTGAGCTATCAATAGACTCTCCACTTAACAATCTTTTTTCCATTGATTTCCATCCACAAAAGTTTTGGCGGTGATTTGATGAATTTTCGTGTTCCACTATTTGATTAAAATTTTTCCAGTCATTAAACCCTACTTCTGGAATGGCAATATTTGGTTTGGTGCATCGCTGATCGAACAGCATACATGGAAAACAAAAAATAGACCTGCTATTTTCTGAATAAATAAGCCAATTACGGTCAACAATTTCACCATTTGAAAGCTTCTTAAAAAAACAGTCTTTTGAAAACTTCCTGCCATCTTCGGATGTTGACTCTCGAAAATCTGCAGTTTTTCCTTGGTCAGGTCCATGTTCAATAAGGTGACACCTTATTTTATCTGTTATGTGAGGCCATGAGGGTGGATCATTAAAATTTAGAATCCTAGGACTGGAATTACATTGCAGATTATGGATGCTTGCATCAGTGTGAGTATCATTTATGATATTCAAGGTGCTAACTATCTCGTCATCGTCAGCAGACGATAATGATGTTGACTGTGATGTTGTACCCTCACAATCCAATTTCTGATTATTAGCAACATTAAATTCTGAAGCTGGATTTCCAATGTTACTATCAGATTCCAGAGAGAAACTTGAAACAATTTCTTCAGAGACACTGGGTATTTTAGTATTTTCATCGTTTGATGGAGTTTTTGCTAGCCATCTTCCTATTGATGAAGACATTTTGTTGCTTTCCATTTTGGCATGTTTTTTTCTTTATTACAATTTTTATATAGCGTCATGGCACTTTATAATGGGGAGTTACAACCATGAGACATAATAGATAATGGTACATTAGGAATAGTTAATCCTGCCTGTAGGATGATTGTTTTGCTAATACAGCACTGTATACAATTTTACAGCCAGATATTCCATAATCGTATAATGTAGTGGACAGAGGTATGTGAAAAAAGAGTGGGGGATGGTGGAGCTGGTGACCAGATAAAGTATGACAGACTGCAAGAAAGACCAAAATCTTGGGCTAGGTAGGGTTAATCAGAAAGAGAAGTGCACAAAGCTAGAAGTGAGAGCTATAAAATTAGGACAAGGACTAAGTGGGTGAAGCAGTATGGATGTCACTGCAGAAGAGAAAAAATGGACGTTTGTGATGTGGATAGTGTTCTGTAGGGGAAGAGACAGACGGATTTGGAGAGTGACCACTGCCCGCAAAAGTATTTACCACATCAAGGATGCAGAGGGACAGATTGGAAGTGATAAATAATGAAAAAAAAGGGGGGGATAAAACAAAACACTAACAGCCAAAAATTAATAAATACAACAAAAAAAAATAAGATCAGTAATAACATTACAGCAGAGGCAAGGAGGAGTAAAGTGGTGGAGGTCATATTGCTAGAAGGATGCCTACAATGCTTGATTGCTGGTTACAGAGGGTAAAAAGAGGTGGCCATCTGTGCTGCAGATAGTGCTGCTTTTATTAAATGGTTATTTAGAAGAGAATAGATATTTTGGTATTAAGCTTTTTTACACAAAAATCTATTGAGATTATCTATATTAGCCATTTCCTACTATTTAAAAGCGTGTGTGCATAATTGTAGGTCTGAAACTGAAGCTTGGCAATACAGCAGTAAACAACCTTACATCTATACAGATTCAAAAGTTGATTAATTCAGCTAATTACAAGTCATCATGCACACTCTGCTAAACACTGATGAGTTGCGCTAAACATGCAGTGGAGAATATTATGAGATTTTTGTATATATCATTACCCAGTAATATCCACACACAAAAACCCCTCCTCTTTGTACTGGGTTATGCATCAAAGTCTCCCAGCTGCAAAATCAGTGCAGGACTGATGTATAAATGATGACAGTTCTTATTACTTTTATTGATATTTTCAATATCGTCTTCAGTAATGTATTGTGCATTAGGTTCAGAACATCTGTTCCAATAATATTTTTTTTGTCTAAGATATGAAATTTTATAGCTTTAAAAACTGTTTATTCAGTCTGCCAGGCAAACTTTTTACTGTTTATTCCCTAAACTGATCTCTAATTTAAAGTTTGGAGGACAAAATTCTATATGGCTGGGTTTAACATTGCTGCCTCAGCCTAGCATTACTTATTATCTAATACCAGAGAGAGGAATATAAAATAACTACAGAATTTTTCTAAATAACCAGCATATACTGATAATTTAGTATAAATAGTGACATCATCTTGTAATACATTTTAAAACGTGGCTGCTGAGTGATTTGAGTTAACCTGCAAATGCGAAACGTCATGCACATTGCCGGTGGAATCAACAGGGCCGGCCCATCCATGGGTCCCGTTGGAGACATGGCTCCAGACGGCAAATTGTTCAGGGTGGTGTTTTTGACTGAGGTCGCGGCCGTCCAGCCCCTTGTATAACCAGGACCAGATTTACACAAGTGCAGAATGTCTACTCTCGTTTTGGAGGGCTGCGTGGTTTCTGCATCGTGGGGGAGGCATTACAGACTGCATGGAAATGCCCACATGGATTTAGGAGTTGGCCGGGACTTTACTCTGTGTTTCAGGAGTGAAATCCACAGAGACAGATTTAATTCCACGCCACATGTTTCTTATGACTTCTCCTCCAAGTGACTCGCAATGGCACGTTGGGATGTAGGGGCCAGCAGTGCGGAGCATCATGTGTTACCACACAATTCTGTCCTGTGCTGTCTGCTATGACCAGGATCCCTCCAGCCACCCCCAAAATCTGAAACTAAAGGTGAAATGAAATAAATGTGCCATGTGAGGGTCACTCTCCTCTGCCTCATTGCTTATTCCTCTCCCGTCTTCAGTATACCGGCCAGCTGCACATGGTCCTCATACCCATGCAGCTCAGGTGACACCTGACTGACACCACGCAGCAATGCTTTGCAGTCTGGCACATGCTCTGTCACTGAGAATCAAGTACCACCAGCAATAACATCAACTAGGTACAGAAACCCACCGATGCTCATACACAGCCATATAACTCAGAGATACAAACAAATAGTTAGCTATACACACATACAGACACCAATTAGAGAAGCCACTAAAGGCAGGCTCAGAAACTCAGCTATTTGTAAACGTTATCGGAGCCATCAAAAAATATTGCGCCACTAAGGTTAATAAAAATGTTAACTAAAAGCAAAGCAAAAATATCTTATTTACATTTATTATAGCTTACAGATTCATTGCTGGGAGTTTTATTTCTGTACAGCTCTGTTATACACCTGCACACCCTGAATATATTGGGGAGTTCCTAATAGTAGGAACATTTGAAGAAAAAAAAGATTAAAAGGGGGATTTGGGCCCAAAATAGGCACTGTTCCTTAAAAACAGGGACATTTGGGAGATATACACCTAGGTACACACTATATACAGCTGTATACAGACACACACACATCTATATATATATAGTATATATATAAACACATCCATATATACACCATATACACACACAGGCTTGGACATACTGGTCACTATTATGATCCCAAAGCTAAAACGGGGACGCTAGGGAGAAAAATCTGCACCTGCAGGTTTCTCCTTAGCGTCCTCGTTTTAGCGTGATACTACGACGCAGGCACTAAAAAGCGGCCTCAGACCCGGCATCACGATCCTCCATGGCGTCCTATGGACGCCATGGAGGGGATGCTGGGGAAGGCGCTGTAGCATCCCAGCATCCACAAGCTTAGCTAAGGGGCAGGCTGCAGGACACGGAAACCAGGAGGCAAAGGGGAAGCTAATTTTTCCCCCTTGCATTCTGTTTTTAGCGAGGGGCAGCTGATAGTGCCCTTAGTGTTTGTCCCTTTAATACCAAATGAAATCCCCCACCCCTCCATAACACCACTGGCAGGAACAAGAGGTTTTATAGATAAATGATTTTTGATTCCCCACACAGTAAATATATACACAGAGATAAGAAAAAAGGTTGTCATTTGCGCTCATTCCTGTGGCTCCATGTTAAACAAAACAGAGGTTTTCATTTACTTGAATATGCACACGCAGCAGCCGGGTAGAGGCTGCGCGCGCATCCTGTAGAGCCGGATGCGCTCGCAGCCTCTACCCGGCTGTCGCGCGCATCCAACCCCTGAGCGGCGAAGGGAAAGTTCCCTCGCTTCTGCTCTTTGAAGGACCCAAGCCGCGGTCACGTGGGAGTCCCACATGACCGCGGCTTGGGTCCTTCAACGAGCGGAAGCGGGGAAACTTTCCCTTCGCCGCTCAGCAGGTAAGTATGGGGAGATGGAGCTCCAGGGGCGGCTGTCCGAATGCCGATAGAGCATTCGAACAGCCGCCCCATGTCTGGTCTGGGGTCTGAGCTGGGCCATATCCATGAGAGCTTGGGGGGCAGTATATCCACGAGCTGGGGCAATATACACGAGCTGGGGCACTATTCACGAGCTGGGGCAATATATCCATGAGCTGGGGCAATATCCATGAGCTGGGGCAATATCCATGAGCTGGGGCAATATATCCATGAGCTGGGGCAATATCCATGAGCTGGGGCAATATATCCATGAGCTGGGGCAATATACCCATGAGCTGGGGCAATATCCAGGAGCTGGGGCAGTATATCCACGTGCTGGGGCAGTATATCCACGTGCTGGGGCAGTATATCCACGTGCTGGGGCAGTATATCCATGAGCTGGGGCATATATCCATGAGCTGGGGCAATATCCATGAGCTGGGGCAGTATATCCACGTGCTGGGGCAGTATATCCACGAACTGGGGCATATATCCACGAGCTGGGGCAGTTTCCACGTGCTGGGGCAGTATATCCATGAGCTGGGGCATATATCCATGAGCTGGGGCAGTATATCCACAATAGACTGCCCTCTGGGCAGGCTTTCCACCTTGTTGTATATAAAGCATCTTTACAATGTAATGGACCTATACATGTAATGAGCCTACATGTCTTGAACTGACATGACAGACCCAGGTTCAAATACTTCCACCCTGTTTTGTTCTGGTAACAGTATCAGGTCTTTTCACTAAAAGGTGAAACTCAGGAGAATTGGCAGGAGAACAGAACAATCTAGACCAAATAGCCAATTTGGAAAGCAAAATAAATGAGAGTATTTTTCTGGTTTGGTTATTTTGACCTAGAATTTTCACTTCTCCTGCCAGTTCTCCTATGTGATGACTGGAAACAGATTAATATGAATGAATCACGGTGGGGATGCTACTAGGTCAGGGAATATTATCAGTAGCTGACTTTTCACATTGATGGTAATTTCTTTATTCTTTTTACATTTTGTTATTATGAAAATTCTTTATTTGTAGAATACAAAAACAATGCGATACAACTGTGGGTCAGTTCAGAAAAGAGAGCTCGCAGGTCCCCATCCTGTTGGAGATGAACCAATATCGTGATGGGAATAAAGTGTGTGTATCACTAGACACTGGAAATAACCTGAAAACATGATATGGAGTGGTGAAATTAAAATGTAACTTTTATTGTGATGTTACCAGTAGTACTCGCTGCCTATGGGGAAAAAGACACACACTGACAAACAAGTGAAAAGACGTTTAACAAATTAAAGCATAGGTTGCCCCTATGGCTAAGAGAGAATATATATCCTGATTTGAGGTCTAGTGCTGAGTCTCCTGACAAAGTGGGAATGTGAGTCTTTGTGGGTTCACGGTAAATAGGAAAGAAGGAGAAAACAAAGCACTAGTACATAGAGAGGTCGGATGTATGATAAGCAAATGCAGCATAGATATTAACTAGTCCAAGTAATGAGTTCATGGAGCCATTTGTGGTCACCCCCCCCAGTAGGTTTCTCCCAGAGAGGGCTGGGTTTGGGCGGAGGCCGGGGTGACTGACAGTAGTGAGCCTGGATGCAGACCATAAGAAGGGGTGTGTATAGATATCCCACGTGTGCCTGTTAACACCTGACAATGATGTGATGCATGCGTACAGATCAGAGAACCAGCATGCACGCGCGATGGGGCGCCGAAAGGGTCTACCCAGCATGCATGCGCACCACGGCGCCTATTGGGAGCCCTTCATATCTTGCAGTTGAGGAGATGCGTGGGAAACCGCGGACAATGCCCACTGCATGATTTTACTATGGCCACACGCAAAAAGGATAAGTGTTTTCTGTTTCTATATATATCTACACACGATGTTCTTGGGGTTAGGGGAACATTGTTGTACCCTAGTGTTACATTCTCCACTCTTAGGTTACAGAAGCGCTGTCTTCTCTTCTATTTGTTTCTTTTGTGTATAAATATAAGGTGAAGGGAAAAGCCACCTGTTTAGAGACACGAGCGAATCCGAATCTATTGTTACATCGTATGCGCCATAAAAATTCCCTTATCAGTTTTATTAGAATCAGGATATATAGTCTCTCTTAGCCATAGGGCACCGTATACTTTTACTTGTTAAACGTCTTTTCACTTGTTTGTCAGTGTGTGTCTGCTTTACCATAGACGGCGAGTACTCCTAGTGACATCACAATAAAAGTTACGTTTTAATTCCGCCACTCCATATAATGTTCTCAAGTTTTATTTGTATAATGCATTAATATTCGAACACATTCCTTGCTGAAAGTCTCAGTCAAGTCCATTACAGACTCTCCCAAATTTCCTGTTACATACATCACTTCTTATCCTACTTGCATTCTTTCCAGAGTTGGTTTTCAACAAGCTTTAATTGTAGCAATAGCAGTGTTGTAATCTACAATGAAATTCAGAAGGTATTCAGACCCGTTCGTTTTCTTTACACATTTTTATATCTTGCAGCCTTGTATTAAAATCGTTTATATGTATTTCTTTCACACCAATCTATACTAAATACTCAAAAATAACAAAGCAAAAAAATATATATAAATAAAACAGAGGCTGGCAGCGTTGCAAAAATGTTTTAAAAAGAAAAAACTGGAATATTGCGTTGACAACTATTTCAACCCTTTGCTGCGACTCTTGAAATTTCTCTCAAATCCATTCTGTTTTCCTGGATCATCTTTGAGACGTTTCGCCACATTGATTGGGGTCCATCTGTGGCAGATTATTTATCTGATCGGACATGATTTGGTAAGATATGTATCTGTAAGGTCCAACTTCTGTAATGCCTATCAGAGCAAATGCAAAGCCATGAGATCAAAGGAACTGCCTGCAGAGTTCAAAGACAGCAGGATCTGAGAACGAAGTCAAAGATCTGAGGAAGGTTACAAAACAAACTCGGCTGCATTGAAGGTTCCCAAGGGAAGCCTGTGATTCTTAAATGGAAGAAATGTGGAACAACCTGGTCTAGAACTGACCACCAGACCAAACTGAGCAGTCGAGAGAAAAGGAACTAAAGAGGAGACTTGTAAGATAGGTGTCGAAGAACCCAATGGTCATTCTGAGCACCAGAGAAGATGTGTGGAGCAATAATTATCACCATTCTACCATTCTGGAGTTTATGGCAGACAGGTCAGACAGAAGTCACTTCTCAATGGAAGACCCGCAAAAGCCAGTTTGGAATCTAAGAAGCACCTAAAGGACTCTCAGACTGTGGGAAACAAGATTAACCTGTCTGTTGAAATTAAGTTGAGGGACAAACCTTATAACTTTAAGTATTATGTCTGCCGGAAACTCTACTACCATCACAATGATGAAGAATGGTAGTGGTAGCATCATAATTTTGAGGTTTTTCAATGGCAGTCACTGGGAGTCTAGTCAGATGTAAGGGAAAGCTGAACACAGCAAAATACTGTATGCATAAGAAAAACCTGTTCCATCCAGAACACTGAAAGATGAATCTTCAGCCAAGTCTGAGTTGATAAAAGATCAATGACCCTGGGCACACAGCCAGACAATGCAAGAGTGGCTGTGAAAGTCACGACGTGGCCTGGAAAGAACCCGGACTTGAACCCAATCGAACATCTCTAGGCTGCTCAAATCCAGGTGTGCAAAGGTTGTTGTATCATACAGCGAAAATACATCATCATATTATGTTTCAACTAAGGATTGAGTTATGGGTTTGAATACTTATGTCAATGTGATATTTCATTTTTTTTTCTTTATACATTTGCAATGTTGTAAAAAAAATAGGTGTGTATTAAATGCAAAAAAATCAATAAACTGCAAAATTAAGGAGGTACAAGTACTGAATGCTGGGGACAAGATTGCAATTTAATAGTTTGTACGAATGCCGAAAGTCGTTATAATACAGGTTTGTTCTCATGGCATATCGGGCACCGATATTTAATCTAGTTTTCCCCAACTCCTCTAGATTGTAAACTCATCTGAGCAGGGCCCTCTACACCTCTTGTTTTTGTTCCTATGTTTTCATTTTGTCTTGTTTGAATTAGTTATTGTAAGTTATTAAGTGCTGAGGAAACTGATGTAAATAATATGTAATATCATATTATGTAACCCATAAAAATGAATATTTTAGCACCTTCTTACTAAAAGCATATTATTTGTAATATAAAACTATTTTATCGCTTTGTTGCTTATGAAGGAAAAGATGTAGCAGGTGTGAAATGTGCTAGTACTCTGAGCAGTAAATCTTATCCACCTCCTTCATTGCTCCTACACTTCTCCCAGACATGAATCAACATCTGACGCTTAACAGCACAATTGAATCATTACAGTTGGCATTTTGTTGGGTTTTCTCATGAACAGAACTCAGTCTGGCTATTAATGTTACACAGCTGTGGATTTTTCACTGCCACAAGCCAAGAGGCAGTTCATTTGACAGTACAACATAGGACAGACAAAACTGTTACAAGAGTGAGTGTATAAAAATAGCACATTGAATAACCCATCAAACAAAGTGCTTTGCAGTCTATATATTGAATGGAAGTCCAAAGTGAACCAGTCCAAATACATTGTGTATCAAAGGGTTCGATTTACAGCTACAGTCTGAAAGAACATTATCAATGTAAGAGATTTGCCTTCCTGCAACCCAACCAAATTGAAACGGGCACAGTACATGTTGACATTTCAATATTGCCAAACACATATTGATGGCATTTCTGATGAGCCAGTTGGTGAAACGCAGATCAAATGTGTGTATGACACAGAGGGCTAGTGCAGTAAATCTATTGGGAATCATGCCACATTGCTAGATTTAGATTAGTTGGATAACCACGTTACCCTCATAGAAATAGTAGGTTTGGTGTCCTGTACCTCACTCCCTCACTCCCATTTGGTGTGTTTGTTGCTCTCACAGTCTTACATTGAGTACTGCAGTTTAGAGCTGGGGAGGGAATCCAAAAAATGGCTCTAAATATAGAGCAACTCCTGTGTACACATTAACCCCCCACCCTAGTACTTTTCAGTCAAGCCAATTTGGGATATAAGCACGATGTTAAATTACACACAAAAATACCTTTATATTAAGCATTTGCACACTGTAATGAGAGTGGATGTGGTCATTACCCAGGCAATCTCAGCCCTTAGTGGATATGTGCTTGTTAAACTATCTACTGATTGGTCGACTGTTTTGTCACGTTTAGCGGATAGGTCGTACTTGCTTTTTCCTCTTTTTTTCCCACAGTATTAATCATATGGTGTAGCCCTTTGCTGACCGGAGGATTTAAAAAAAATTCCGGAACATATGTACAAATTACAATTTAGAAATATTAATGTGTAGTGTTGGTATATTTAAATAATAGGGACTCCAGGAACATTGCTGACCAGTTACAATATGTTGTCCTCATCACCCGGCAACTAAAAAGAGTGTGCCATAAACCCACAGTGTTCCAAATAATTACATTCTATTACCATACACTCCAGAATTAGAAAATTATTATATAGTTTCCTCAAATACAAAAGAAAAATATATCATAGCATAACCCATACATTATACATATAAACTGACTACAATAGATGGTCCCACTCACATATTGAAGAGCATTAGATGGCTCTGCAGTAACTGCTTCTAGGTCATTAATTGGCCAACCAACAGCACCATGGGTCTCCAAATATTCTTGATCCTTAAATGCTAGATTTCAAGGGTGTTTTGAGTGAAATACATCTGTAACGGACTCAAACTACACAGTGGATGAACCGGTGCCACCACCAGGAGTCGAGTTCCTGCCGTAATCACTTCCTCTCCATCGTGCAATTACAGTTGAAACCGTAGTAGTATTTTAAGGGTGCAATTTGACTTGGTGTAAATTTTTGGGATAGTTTTTAATCTTTACTGTTTAACTTTTTCTTACCTGCTGATCCGATTTTGACATATTTTATGTCAAAATCGGTGCATTTATTTAGCCCCTGGTGGTATCCCAAGTCCTGTTTCCAGGTTCCATTCTCAGGTCGAGAACACGGAAGCAGGAAGCCGCGATCGGCCGGAGGTGACTGCCGGAGGTGACTGCGGGAGGTCAGCGAGGGAGCACAGGGACAGGAATGTATCCAGCCTCAGGATTACTGCTTTCAACATTGAAATTTAACCCCAAGCCACACTCGGGAATACCACCAGGGAGGTTAAAAGTTAAGTTTTATTAACAAGTGTGTGTGTGAGTTCTCTAGCTTAGAGGTGATCCCTCCCTGATAGGACTTGAAGTTTCCTAGTTTGTCGAAGGCTATACTCCTAGGTATGTATTATTTGTGATAACCAGTTGTTTAAGAAGAAGCAGAGCTATGGCATAAAACACTCAAATATATAGCCCACGTTAAATTATTACAATTAACGCTTTTGCGTTTTAGGCAACAAATAGAACAGAAAGTGAAGAGGGTACTGCTCATAAATGTTCTCTGGAGTCTATATTCCAAATTTTCAAGTCAGGTGTAAATCTAAACAACTCCACATACCTTAATGACTTTTGGTAAGTGTACCAGAGTCTTTGCGAAGTTTCTACCTAATTCCTAATTTGGAATCTAGCCCTAAGATGGCAATGGTTTCCTTGTCCCTGCTGAGGACCATTAGCTACACCACCTATAGCAAATGCAATAATTGAAAGATATTTGAGGTGTTATATAACTGAATCAGCGTTCAGGGTTCAGAGGTTCGAGCTAGTGTGCGGTAACACAAGAGTAGAGCAGGCACATATATACTGAGGGATTTATTAAATAAAAGAGACAATAGTGATAAGCAAAAGCAACTCAGAATGAAGTAATATTCTAAGCAATGAAATAGAGCAAATAATAGATAGATGATAACTAAACAACAAGGAGGAAAAATAACAGGGATAACTAAGAGCAGAATTAAGCAGAGGGAAAAAGAGGTTGACTGAAGTACATGTAATAAAAGGGACAGAGGCAGAGGGACACTACAGGAATAGGCTGTTTAGATGGTTAATTTAAAGAGGATACATAGAACACTGAAGAGAACAAAGCAGGTATAGTAATTAATTCAGAACCATTGGTATAAACAGAAGCAATGAAGGTGCTGGGATACTGGGAGTTGGAGTCCAGGATGTATTATAGCTGTAGGTACCGGGGAGTTATGTAAAGTCCAGAGAAATAATAGAATACTTGCAGCAAAATAGAATCCTTGGGAAATTAGAAACAGGGTGTTCAAGCGTGGTATCAAAAGATCAAATTCATAGGCATATCCAAGTCAAAGTCCAATAGGTCAAAGGGTCACAGACTAGCAGGCGAAGTCCATTTATTTTCCAAGTAATAAATCCGGTACACAGGTATACAAAACAGACAGGCTTAGCAGACAGCAAGAACACACTGAATCAGCAATGTCCAAACGATGCAGAAGCACTGCATGATGGGTCTTTAGCCCTTTAGTAGGGAGAGCTAGGTGATCAGTGAAAACACCTGAAGCAACAGCAGAACCATAGATGGGATCAGGTTTTTTGGTAGAATAGATCAGGCAGGAATTGTAAGGGTTAATGTGTTTTCTTAGGCTTTTTGCCTTTCTTACGGGCACGGCGTCTTAGGGTATGACATGAGGTTTTGGAAAGGTTTAGGAAAAATAATAAATATTGTACGTTGGGGTTGTGCAATATTTTCAGACGTCTTCCAGAGTTGCCTCTAGGTCACAAATTACAATGTGACTAATGTTTAGCTCCAGGTGTAATTCCATCAATAGAATTCTCATTATCGTCATACTTCTAATGCAAACATGTCAGTTTTAAGCAATGTATAGATTTGCCTCTGGCAAGTTATCCTGTCATCCGTATCCATGTGTCAGGATATAATAATCTTTCAGTCCCTGCTACATGATTTTGAAAAATACAAGTTAATTAACTATTTAAGAAAAGTAAATCAAAAATTTTCCAATGTATCCTGCTGGCTCCTAGGTTTGGTCTACAAGCAGGTAATGGTAACAGTGACCCAGCAGGTCAGGCACCCCATCTCCAAAAGCCTCTCCTTTTCTAAGCGCTGTCTAATATATTGGCTCAAAAGTAGGGATGAGCTGTTCGGGTTCGGACGGTTCGGGGTTCGACCCGAACTTAGCCTGTTCGAGCAGATCGCGAACCCCGAACATTTCCGGGTGTTCGCCGCATGTTCGACCACAATGGACCACAATGCATTTTCCCACTGCCTGAAGCTCGTAATTGGCTACAGCCTTGCACCTGACCACAGGTCTGGTGCAAGACTGGGTGAACACTATGCCAATCCCCGCTCAGAGTCCTGATTAGGCAAATTTTGCCCAATCATGGGCTCACAGAGCTAAGTCCCGCAGCACACTATATAAGGTTTCAACGCGCCGATTCTTCACGCATTTCAGAGGAGATTTCAAAGAAGATAGTTGTGTGTGTTGTTACTGCCGGTCTGCCATGCTACTGGGGGGGTCTGGGGGGTCTCATTTCGACCTAATATCAGGGAATTTAGGTGATGTGTGTCTTGTCACTGTGCCAGCAAGTTTTTTTGGGGTTTACAACTTTATTTAAAACATTTGTGTATTGAGGTGATTTTCTGGGTCTTGTCACACTGTGCCAGCAAGTCTTTTTGGGGTCTCATTTATACCAAATATCAGGAAATTTAGGTGATGTGTGTCTTGTCACTGTGCCAGCAAGTTTTTTTGGGGTTTACAACTTTCTTTAAAACATTTGTGAATTGAGGTGATTTTCTGGGTCTTGTCACTGTGCCAGCAAATCTTTTTGGGGCTCACTAATTTATTTAAAACACTTGGGACTTAAGGTGATCTGTGTCTCGTCATACAAACAGTACCACGCTGTATTTTGGGGCTCACTAATTTCTTTAAAACACTTGGGAATTAAGGTGATCTGTGTCTCGTCATACAAAAAGTACCACGCTGTATTTTGGGGCTCACTAATTTCTTTAAAACACTGGGAATTAAGGTGATCTTCTGTGTCTCGTCACACAGCCAGCAATCTTTTTTGGGGCTCACTAATTTCTTTAAAACACTTGGGAATTAAGGTGATCTGTGTCTCGTCATACAAACAGTACCACGCTGTATTTTGGGGCTCACTAATTTCTTTAAAACACTGGGAATTAAGGTGATCTGTGTCTCGTCATACATACAGTACCACGCTGTATTTTGGGGCTCACTAATTTCTTTAAAACACTTGGGAATTAAGGTGATCTTCTGTGTCTCGTCACACAGCCAGCAATCTTTTTTGGGGCTCACTAATTTCTTTAAAACACTTGGGAATTAAGGTGATCTGTGTCTCGTCATACAAACAGTACCACGCTGTATTTTGGGGCTCACTAATTTCTTTAAAACACTTGGGAATTAAGGTGATCTGTGTCTCGTCATACATACAGTACCACGCTGTATTTTGGGGCTCACTAATTTCTTTAAAACATTTGTGAATTAAGGTGATCTGTCTCTTGTCACTGGCTGCCAGCTATCAGTGTGTCTCACTGAGTTATACCAGAGTTATTTAAATCTTTATACCAGAGTTGAATCAGAGTTCTGTATATATTAATCTATATATCACTCACCATGTCTGAAAGAACAAAAAGGACAGGCAGACGCTCCCAGCAACAGATAAGAGGGCAAGCAGCCCCTGTGTCGGGAGGCTGTGTCTCTGGTCGTGGTGGACGTGGTGCATCCTCTGCAGGGGCACGCTTGTCCTTTCTAACTGGTGCTGGCCGTCTTAAGCAACAGCAACATACAGAGGACTTGGTGGATTGACTAACCAGGCCATCCTCCGAGTCCTCTACCAGCCAGGCTTCTAGTGCTTTACAGTCCACCTCAGCTGCCAAAGCATCTAATGCAGCCTCCATGTCCACAGCTACTCCTGCCGTAGCCTCGCTATCACACACGGAGGAGTCAGCTGAATTGTTTGACTACAATGACAGTGACATGCTGCTTGAGGATGCACAGCAAGTACAGTGCTCTGATTCAATCTCTGAGGTTGAGGAAGGGAGTATAATCAACCTAGAGGAAGGGGGTGCCAGTGATGACACACAAATAACTGGCACCCATGTTGCCCCAGCAGCTGCAGCATACTGCCAAGTTGGCTCCAGTGACGAGGAGAAAGGGGGTGAAGATGACATTGATGATGATGAGGTCACTGACTCCACCTGGGTGCCAGATCGAACTGAGGAATCAAGTGAGGAGGAGGGGGAGGAGGAGGAGGCACAGCAAACACGAGGCACAACATCCTCTGTGACCAACCGTAGCACTAGCCAGTCCAAGGCATCACATGTCAGAGCTGCTCTGGTGCAGAGCACTGTTGTCTCAAAGAACACATGCAGGAACTCTGCTGTCTGGGAGTTCTTTAAGAACTGTGCAGCAGACCCCACCATTGCTATTTGTAATCTATGTCAGAGGAGGCTGAAGCGTGGGATAAACACCGGACACTTGGGTACCACGTGCTTGAGGCGACATATGAACAAGTGCCACACATCCCGTTGGGGCAAAACTTTGCGTAGGTCCTCCTCCTCCACATCTGTCTCTACCCACACTGTATGTCCTGCCATGCAATTGCCTACAACCTCCACCGACAGGGATGATGCTACAGTAATGGATGTACCAGCAGGTCCTTCCTCACAATGTGACATCATCCCAGTAGCTGAAGATTTACGCAGTCAGATTATGTTGCCGCAGCTGCTGCAGCAAAAGAAAAAATATAGTCCCAAACATCCCCAAGCACAGCATCTAAATGCCAGCTTAGCAAAATTACTCGCATTGCAGCTGCTGCCTTTCCAGCTGGTGGACTCTGCTCCCTTCCGTGAATTTGCTGAATGCGCTGTACCACAGTGGCAGGTTCCAAAACGCCATTACTTTTCACGCAAGGCCATTCCAGCACTATACCAGCACGTGGAAGACAATGTTATCCAGTCATTGGGAAAGGCAGTCAGCAGCAAGGTGCATGTCACGTGGTCCAGCAAGCATGGACAGGGTCGTTACATTTCCTTCACGGCACACTGGGTAACTCTGATTGCAGCTGGGAGAGATCCAAGACGGGGCTCTGTGCTGGAGCTTGTTCATCCACGCCTCCAGAAAGCTGCTTGTATGAGGTCTGTCTGCTCCACCACCACCACTTCTTCCTCCTCCTCCTCCTCCTTCTCTGTCTCTGGCGAAGTGGCAGTTAAACCCACGCCTGACAGGGTCTACGCAATGGCTCAAGCAAAAAGATGCCATACTGTGCTTGAGCTGGTTTGTTTAGGGGACAGGAGCCACACCGGGTCAGAAATTTTGTCAGCTCTGCAGGGGCAGGTGCAGAGAAGGTTTACACCACGCCAGCTTGAGCTGGGAATGATCGTCTGCGATAATGGCAGCAACCTTCTCTCCGCCCTACGCAAGGGTAAATTGACGCATGTACCATGCCTAGCACACGTCCTAAATCTGGTGGTACAGCGTTTCCTAACCAAGTACCCAGGGCTGCCAGAGCTTCTCATCCAGGCCAGAAAAGTCTGCAGCCACTTCAGACGGTCATTCCCAGCAAGCGTTCGCCTGGCAGAAATTCAAAGAGAATTCCACCTTCCCACAAACCGTCTGATCTGTGACATGACCACCAGGTGGAACTCGACATTAGCAATGCTGCAGCGTCTGCACAAGCAGCAGAGGGCCATCAACGAGTACCTGTGTGAGTATGGCACAAGGACAGGTTCAGGTCAACTTGTTCCCCCCCCCCGCAGTGGCTGATGATCAAGGATGCATGCACTGTACTGTCACCATTTGAGGAGGCAACGAGGATGGTGAGCAGGGACAGTGCATGCATCAGTGACACAATTCCTTTAGTGTTCCTGCTGGAGCACACTCTGCGGGGAATTATAGATGTGGCTCTAGAGGCAGAGCAGCGGGAGGAAGAGGAGGCCTTCCCTAGCTCTCAAGGCCCCAGTCTTTCCGTAGACAGCATTCCAGCGGGTCCTACTCAGATCAGACAGGAGGAGGAGGACTATTTAAGTAGTGGGGGCATTGAAGGTGGGAATTCCTCAATGCAGGGTTTTGTGTGCCCAGAAACAGAAGGGCTTGTGCGTGGCTGGGAGGAGGAAGTGCACGATACGGTCATCCTCATTGACCAGGAAGACTCGGCAGCTAATGCCACCTCCAACCTACGCTGCATGGGCTCCCTAATGATGCAAAGCCTGCTAAAGGACCCCAGGATTCGTGCTATCAAGGAGAGGGATCATTACTGGTTGGCAACCCTTCTTGATCCACGATACAAGGGGAAAGTTGCAGAGCTCATACACTCTTCCACCATAACACAGAGGGGTTACTGTATGATGATACTTGCTGGCCTGGCATTAAAGGCACAATATCTGGGTGCACTGACGCCCATTACCAGATCAAAAAATTTTCAATATAGGACCACATGGTCCACCCCTGCACTCTTCCACAATACCACAGAGGGGTTACTCTATGATGATACTTGATGGCCTGGCATTAAAGGCACAATATCTGGGTGCACTGACGCCCATTAACAGATAAAAAAAAACACTTTTCAATATAGGACCGCATGGTCCACCCCTGCACTCTTCCACAATACCACAGAGGGGTTACTTGCATGCCTGGCACTAAAGGCACAATATCTGGGTGCACTGCCATTGACGCCTGTATCAGATTCATATCCTCAGAGGGGTTACGGTGTGACGGCACTGTTGGGGACGCTAAAAGCCCAATTTTAAAGCACCTATTGTTACTTTCATCCAAAGCCTGCATAAGTTTCACAATAATTTAGCCAAAAAAAACACTAAACTTTTTCTGCGCATCCTAAAATGTCTTTTCATACAGGCTGCCGCCCCAAGCAGTTGTTTATGGATAGATTAAAGGAAAAGCATTTACCGTCATATGAAACGTCATTTTTTTGTTTTCAAGTGTTTCTATACATCCTAGAAATCCGCCACTTCACGGGCAGGTTATGGGGACCTCCTAGGCACGATATTTGAAGGAATTTTTGTTTTTTATTTTTAACCCTTATTTCATGGAAAACTCACTGTCCCTTTAAAAACGTTTTTTTAAAAACTTTTTGTCCTTGTTTCCTGTCCCCCAGGGCACTACCCGGACCCCCATACACCTTTTATGGCAAATATGTAGCATATATGCCCTCTTGGAGGGCACTCTAAAAAACAGAATTTTCAGCCCCATTGACTTGCATGGGAGTTCGGGTTCGGGTTCGGACCCGAACAAATGGGAAGTTCGGGTTCGGGCTCGAACCGAACTCAGGGGGTGTTCGGCTCATCCCTACTCAAAAGCTGTGACAATAATTGCTTCAGAGAAAAGAGTGAATTAAAAGAGGTGAGGGCAGATTATAAATGTTTCATCTTCTCTGTGGGACAGCCTTTCATCTCTCTGTCACTCTTCACCTAAATCACCTACAAGAATGGCTTTATATAGCTCCCTCTGTGCAATAAAACAGTGATTGTCATGAGCTCAATTAGTTTCTTACTTACCACCTCCAACTACAAAACACAACAGAATGTTATAGTTGTGCTATAAAGATAGGGGTTTTCCTGGGAAGTGCTAAAATTAACCCATGCAGTTTAACTTGTGAGCTGGTACTAGGGAGCGTAAAGTATTGCATCAAAAAATAATCTGTTGCACTGGCGTGCCAATGATGGGGTCAAGAAGACGGTGGGCAGGAGAGATAAAGAAATCTAGTGTTTTGTCATTATTGACTTTGTCAAGACTTCCCTCTCTGAGGACAAAACCTTTTCACAATACCTGATTTTGTCTATAAAACCCGTATTTGTGTATATGTTATGGATTAGTCCAAAATCCTTACAATACCCAGTGGCTTAGCGTAAAGCACAAAAACAAAAATCAAACATCGGGGCATATCCGTGTAAACCACCATCTACCCAAACACCGCTGGGTATTGTTTTTCTGAGAGTTTACAGTGCCATACAATTGGCCCAAAACCTTGGATAATCCAAATGCATCCCTAACACTAATCTTAAAAATAACCTTTACTCTTGGGGATTGGGGAGTCCGCAGATTACTTGGGTAAAGCCCCAAAGCTTCATTAGTTTTATCAGCTTCACCAGTGCTTTTGGGTAATGTGGGCTTTACCTGGGTAGACCCAATATCAATCTTGATCCGAAACATATAACTTGACATGGTGCCCAGGTTATTTTTTTCAAGGACCAAAAGCCCTGCCTGTCTACCTCTGAATATATTATAGATGTCACGCGTAAGTTAGCTATCCTTTCATGGCATAGAATTGTCATTTCACTTAATGTACTTGCTGGTAAATAGTTTCATTGAAAATTCTGTAAGTCAATATTGCTGGCTGTTTGCCATATCTTTCCTCATTTAGAGGATTAAGTCGCTTGACTGAAAGTCTAATGCAAATTATTTTTCTCAATATTTTTCATTTTAGCAGTCTGGCAGAATATCAAATCTCCAAGTAGAAGACAGACTGTCGTATACAGGAAGATAAACAAGCTTGCAGGAATATTCCTTAATAATGTTAAATGCTAGAGCTTTATGCAAAGGGGTGGTTGACCTTCAGAAAGCTAGCATTTCAGTTGGATATTAGCATGGATTTATTAGCCATATTAGATACCTGTTTGTGTACAAATATGTAAATCTCACTATGCTCTCTAAACTATATTCCCCAAGACATTTATTAAATCATAAACAGCCTTTGCAATATATTCAGAGGACACCTTGAAGTATAAATTGATGTGCACAAAAATTAAAAACACGCTGGAACCCAATGTCACATATGTAATTCATGTCTGCTCAACCATTCTTCAATTATCTGCTCAACAGAGCAGTAAACCTGGTGAATAAAGATTTGCTTTGAACAAATCTTCTGTAAGAAAGCTCATGATACCCTAGAAGACATGACTTGTTAATTGGTGATTTTACCATTTCCAAGAACAACCTTATATTGCACAAGATTAAGAGCATGAAAGCTGCATTTTTATTCTTGAGTTTGTGTGTTTAGTTTTACACACAGTTTGTATAAACACAAGTAATCCAATCACGTTGTTCCAAAATTGCTCATCAATACGCCAGGTGGGGTCCACTCTCCAGGTACCACAAAATCCAAATAAAGAGCAAAGTATTGCAGCGTATATTTTCACCATCTGGGTTTATTCCAGCAGCCGCGAATAATGACTTTTTGACCCAAACAGGTCTTTGTTAAGTATGACTTGACAAAGACCCGTTGGGGTCAAAGCGTTGCTATTCTCTGCTTCTGGAATAAACCCACATGATGATAATATATGCTGCAATACTTTGTTTGCGGCTTTCATGACTCAGTAAACAACACCATGAGTGTACTCACGTATGGGGGCGCATGTGCGCAGTTCGGCCTATTGCCTGATTTAGCCGAGCGGGTGAGGTGCATACGCATTTCGGCCTATAGCCTGTTGTGAGCGGGGCGTGCATCTGTGTTTGGCGTGCATGTCTCCACCGGATCGGAGGTACGCGCACACATGTGCATTGTACAAGGAGTGACATACATGGCCTGTTCTGAGCCTTCGCCAGATCGTCCATTTTGCCCAAAGTGACGCATATTGCCTACTTTTAGATATTGCCTACTTTTTCAGAACAGCAATTTGCTGATAACGCCATTCAACCTGTGTGTGTGTCCTCTGGAAAGATTGGTGGTGAGTGTAAGGGAAATGGTGGGGTCAAAGTAGACTGACATGGGAGTGGGGGACTTGTGTAAAAAGTGTTTTGAGAGGTGAAGGGTGATAGGTAGACTGGAAGGTGAGTGACTTGGAAGGAGTATGCTGAAGATGTGCACAGGGACTCTGGTGGAAGTAAACTGTTGGAATGGAAGGGAATCGATTTGTGTGAAAGCAGGGTGTTGGAGGAGGTAGAGAACTGATTTGGAGGTACAAGGGGCCTGATGTTTGGTGTGGAGGGTGTAAATGGACTTATGTGAGAGTTAAGTTAACTTATGTGGGTGTAGTGCGGAACTGATGCAGAACATAAAAAGACATATGGGGTGTTGGACAGGGCCAGTTTGACATCGGGACTATTGGAGCTGCAACTCCAGGCCCATGTCCTAAAATAGGCCCACAGTAAAGTGAGCTATATCAGCACCAACTGCTCCCAACACAAATTAAAGGGACACTACTATTTACATATAATGCTATTTTATGGGTTACAATTATCCACTTGAGTGCAGAGGACACCTGGAAAAGTGTTTGCATTCCTGGTGAAATTAGTTCATCTTTTCTCACACATCTTACACTACATTTACTTAAGCTTCAAATCCCAAGGCAAAAGGTCCCTTCTGCAATGGCAATACAGTCGGTAGACTCTCAGCCTCTCTTGAAGAATGCCAGATAAGTTATGACGTCATTGTTTAAATACACATTGACATCACTAAAACCCTAAATTTTAGACTTTGGGTATAATCCTCGTAGAATAAAGTAAATAATGATGACAGTGGCTGCTTTCAGTGTAAAATATCAGCATCCTGTTATCATGTCATCAGATCTGCCAACATTTGCAGGTCTTGGGGCAAGAGGAGGCCTGGCCAAAGAGGAGATCTGACTGAAAGGCAATTTATGACATCACAGCCACACCCCCAAAATAAGCTTGTAAGATTGGTGCATGTATAGCAGGGTATACAGCTAACCTATCAGTGTTGCTTATGCACAAGAGCTGAGCCTGTAATCTGCAATGGCAAATGCAAAACTTTGATACAAGTCGTTAAGCATTAAGTATGGAATCTTTCTTGCTAGTTTTTTCTGTGTTCAGTGAATTTTTCTAAAGCAAAATCACTTAACACCAGGTTTAGCAGTTTTAGCAATGTTTAATAAGCGTCTCTATTAAATGACTGGAAGGGGTAAAGATCATTTGTAACAATGATCTAGTATTTAAAATGGTTTTCTCTTTACTGCTATAAAAAAGTGTTTTTTCTATTCTACAGAAAACAGGTCACGGAAACGGCAGAAAAACAACAGAACAAAAGATACTTTGGAAAGCTGTATTCTGATTAGCGTCTGTGTGATTAATCTTCCTGAACACAATAGGGAGAAAATCCCTGAACTTTTCAGAATTATATTTAATACAAGCACATAAAATGTAATTGTGTTATAGTCTAATTCTAATAAGAAATATAATATGTATTTCTTCAGAAATTGTAGTTGAAATTTTTTGTTTGCTTTTCAGGAGGATTTTATGTCTGTGTAAAGTTATATCCATATTTGTGGCATAAATATAATGAGCATACTACTTTAAAAAAACAGCTAATGAAAGTCCTGGTGGATTTAATTATTTTACCACTTCTATGAATCTGTTTTTTTCTTCTGTAATGGAGAAAAGAATAGGACCTCTTATTGGCTATAATGGCTTGTAATTGTCAGGTCCCTCGCCGCAGGTGCCGCAAAGGGCCCTGATGTAGGTCTGAGCATCAACTTCTCTGTTATGTCCCATTCCAGGTTTCCCATCTAGCCCTCGCCTTCATCCAGTTCCCCATCCTCCAGCCCAGTATTTCCCATATGTGTAACCCTGAGGTTAATTACCCCTCACCTGCCCAGGTCTCCATATAGGGGGACTATGCACAATGCTCCCCACTTCAGCATTGAAGTCTGACCGCTGTGTGAGCCTGCCTGCCTGTACCTGGATTCCAGACCCCCTTGCCTTCCCTACCGGACTCCTGTTTCTCAAGACCCTTGCTTTGCTTATCTGGACCTTTTGTTGCTCTTTGGATTACCCCCTCATTTTGCCTAAAGGACTTTTGTTTCTCCCAAAGACTTCCACCATTCATATGGACTCCTGTACCAAGACCCCGTTGTTGCCATTCCACCATAGACCCTCTGCTATTTCTATATCTGCCCCCTGTGTCCTGCAATCTGCCTCTGTTTGTATCCTGTTTCTCTGTAAGTACCCTTTTGTGTCCAGTGTCTATTTCATGTCGTGCCCCTCTGTATTTAGCCTGTGTCTAGTTTATTCAGTTTCCTCTTAGTCCTTTGTTCTGACCTTCTCCGTTCCCCTCCTATGTCAGCTCCTTTCCTGTATTGCTCCTGTGTCTAGTCATATCTTTATCAGTTGTTTCTGTATATTCCTTTGCCCTGCCTGTGTATAAATAAACCATACCGTGCCCTGCAACCTGTATTGTCTCCTGCATTTGCTGCAAACCGGACTCACCCACTCACCACACACAGCGTATCTGACAGTAATATTGAATAATCTCTATTGGAGTCCATAGTCCAAAGTCCACTTTGGTGGCTTGCAAGAGAACACAACTTGGCTTGGAGTAAGGCTGGAACCATAACCATTAACAGTCTGAGGATCCGCCATGGGGCATAAATAGGTGCATTAAATCTCTAGAGGGTGGATTGGGATTGACTTTTGTTTGGGAAAGATGAAAGGGAATTACGTGTTTTTCGGAGTTAGTGGATGTTAGTGCCTGCAAATCTGCACCCGTGTGCACCCGTCTTTTAGATACCCTCACTGGAGCACTTGTGATTAGGTTGCTCTAGTTTGCAGGCTTATTTTTTTGTCCCGATCTGGCCCTACATGTAGTGATCTGTATCCTTTCGCCAAACTAAGTGTACTGCAGACTGGAGAAATGCTGGTGTTTGATATCACACAATGGTGTCAGTAATCTCTTAACGTTTGGAAGAATAGGAATTAGTGGAAAGAGGGTGCCACTTCTGAGATGCAAATAAGGGCTGCCTTCACATATCTGCTCATTTTCATACTGTGGGGCAACTGGGGAGAAGATGGCGCCATATATAATGTACTGCCGTCACCCATTACAAGAATTTCACATTAATGCTACTCTGTGGGGAATAATTAGCCATGTAAGTGCAGAGGACACCTGGGGAACATTTGACTTTACTTTGGTATGCATTCAACATTTCCTTCACATCTTCCGTTACATTATATAAACCTTTAAATCCCAAGGCAAAT
This sequence comes from Leptobrachium leishanense, assembly GCA_009667805.1. NCBI lineage: Eukaryota > Metazoa > Chordata > Amphibia > Anura > Megophryidae > Leptobrachium > Leptobrachium leishanense. Next base: position 262,416,830 of record CM019066.1, read on the forward strand.
GGTCTCTTCTTCCCTGGCAACAGTCTGTAAAATGTCAGCCTTTTTGAGTGAATGTCAGATGAGGTCTGACATCACAGTTTTAGTATACATTGACATCACTGAACCATTATTTTTTTCCCCTCTGTTAATCTTGGCGTATAATTCTTGTAAAAGTAACAAAGGTTTCAGTCTATAATTCCAGCATCATGCTATGTAATCAGATCTGCCAACTTTTGCAGGTTATTGGGTTATAGAGGGCATGACCAAAGAGGGTGTGTGGCTGCAATGCAATTTACATCAAACTCAAAACCACCCCTCACAAAAGGGGCTTGTCACACTGGCACGTGGTGACCAGCTAGCCCACCAGTCAAGCAATCAGTGTTGCTCATAGACAACCACTGCAGTAACTTTACACCAACTTGTTAACTTTAAGTTAACTCTACCCATGCTTGGCAAATTGATCCCGTTCAAAACATCACGCCATGCAAGGTGCCATGTATGACCACATAATAAAAAGCTGAGGGACCATTACCCTCAACCTGCTATCTCATGTCATAACCTCCTGCATGAATCAAACGGGTATTGGGAGCTCTTCTGCCCCATAAATACACTTCTCCAAGAGGACCAAGCACCTCCACCATAATCCCTTAAATTTCAAACCACCATATCAGGAGGAAAACTCAACTGCAACCCATTCTTCTGAAAGACTGCTTTCCTCCTTGCCCATTATACAAATGAGTGCCCCATAATCCAGAAGACTTGACATCAACCGAAGGATGTCAGCGGAATAGGTGAAAAAGTAATTCAAATTCTCGATAGTCGTTCTATATATCGTGGATAACCCGTGTAGACAGAAAGAGAACAAAATCCTTCCCGATGGAAGGAACAACAGAAACGTCAAAAATTATTAAAACTTAACATTTATTGTAATGTAACTTAAAATATAATTGCAACGTACAAAGACCGGTGCACTTGTCACCACATAAATGACATAAAATAAAATAAATTCGCTCAAACTAAGTAGTATAGTTTAAGGCATATCACTCGTGATTAGTGCTCCATATGTCAGTTTTTTTCATGAACAATCATATCTAGTTTGTATCCCTTGAGCGTGGATCACTGTATTCCTTTTCCATTCAGTGAGCTATATGATGTAAATACTATAATTTGACACTATGTAACTAAACTCAGTGGTAGCAGTCAAATGATTTTAATGATATTGCTCGCATGATTATGGTGAGTGGATACAAAGCCTTTTGTACAGTGACATGTGGTCAAGGTCCACTGCAGTGTATATTTAAATGATATTAAAGGGAAGTCACTCACAGTGAATTTTATGCTTATAAGAGCAACATTATACGCCAGGTTGGATCTCCAAGCCCTAGGTCGCACCATGTATAAATCAATTGTAGCAATTTGCTTGTGTCTCCACAAAATGATCAATTAGTTAATAGTAATTGCAAGTAGTAGTCTATTGCTATATGGATTCAGATATAACTGAAAACTGTCAGTGATAGTAAGTAGAAAACCTGTTCGGGGGAACTATGTGCCACCAATGTGTCTCAAAACTCTGGATTGTATCGTTCATCAATTAGCTTCAAAGAAAATTGTATAACAACGTTCCCGTGCTGTGGATTTCTTATTGTGCATTTAACACAAATAATATAAACAAGGATAGATTGATAGATTTGTTATATTTTGCTTAAGCCCCTCCAAATCAGAGTTGCCCAAGCAGTAACAGCAGTGCTATCTAAGGCTAGGGTCAGACTAACGCATTTTTCACGTTGTCCGTGAAAATGTGCGTTCGAAGAATGGACGCATTTTTTCACGGAATACGCAATAGCGGTCATACGAGCGCAGTTCATCCGTGATTTTTTACGGATCATCAATAAAACACTTCTTGCATCTGGACGTTATGTTAGCCGGACATTAGCAGCGTCTGATTTCTCCATTCACGCACACACGCCTCTAGCGGACGCAGCGCACTCTGTACTCAGTACTAGTGGTTAACGTCTCGAAAAAATGCGTTCATTTTCCACTTGCGTTGCGCAGCCGGACTTTTGTGCGACCGTACTTCGTATATTGGCCGTCATGCCCGCATCTGCTGCTAGCACGGCCGTGATTAAGTGCGCCAGAACGCGCGTTCGCACTGCCTCAGTCTGACCTAGCCTAAAGCTGGGGTCAGACGAACGCATTTTTGGATCGTCCGTAAAAAAATGTGCGTCCGAACACATGGACGTACTTTTTCACGGAATATGCGATAGCGGTCATACGATGCGCAATTTCGGCCGTGATTTCATACGGATCTAAACCAGGAAACTATGGGTGTCTGGACGTTATGTAGGCCGGACATGACCAGCATCTGACATCTCCTAATCAAGCACACACGCCGGTATGTGGATGCACTCTGTACGTCAGTACTAGCGGTTCGACGTTCTTGCGAAAATCCTTTTGTTTGCCGCTTGCGTTGCGCGGCCGAACTTTCGTGCGGCCATACTTCGTGTGTGGGCCTGCATTGGACGTCATTTGCTGCTACCACGGCCGTCATAAAGTGCGGCTAAACGCACGTTCGCACTGCGTTCGTCCATGCACAATGAAGTCAGTGGGCAGGGGAGATACCCTCCGCATCCTAGCAGATGGACCGTCATTTGCTAGGATGCGGAGGGCATCTCCCCTGCCCATTGACTTCATTGTGCATGGACATGATGATGTCATAAACTGGACTACTCCCCACGTGGTCGGGGAATTCCCTACAGAGGTACATTCAGGTGGCGATTGACACACGTATTTCCAGAAGCGTAGAAACTAGAGAGTCGTGTGAGGTATCATTGGAAAGGACAGTGCATGGCCTTTCCAATGATTCCAAACGTGACCAGGTTTAATGTAAAAATAAAAAAATAACTTCCTTTTCTTTTCTAATGCTTCACTATTGTTCACTTTTCAATTATAAAATGAACAATGATGATGCACTGTGGTGCTCTGTGATACGCCCATACACACCGCTCAATACTGTATTGCTTTGGAAGTCTGTGAGATGTTTATACACACTGCACGTTTCGGTGGGTTTTATTGCTGTGGAGCTCTGTGATAAGTATGGGTGTGTTTTGATGGACATAGTTTGGTGAGGGTGATTGTACATGGCCACACATCCAGGTGGAGGAACTACCCTGAACACAAGGCAGTCAGCGTGTTTTTTGGCTTACTATATATCAAGTCTATCCGCATGTTGAGTTATTTTTGTCTTGCTTTTGCACAGTGTAGAAGTAGAAGCACTTTAAAGATGCAGTATGGTCCAAGCAACAGAAGTGTATGTTTTCAATTGTTTCTTGGAGCAAAGTTGAGACTAATCATCTGCCTAAGTGATAGAGACAGGCCTTCATCAAAATACAGGTGTGAGATATGTTAAAGTTATTCTCAAATACATTCTTCGTGACATCGAGGATGATAACGGAGTCGGTGCGATTGAAGAAGTAATTTGGTCATGCTAATGATGTCATGGTGCTGTACACACACAATGGTCAAGATGCTGCAAAAAGGATAGGAGTACAAAGCTGGAAAATGTTGATAACATTTTGGACTTTGTATCGTGTGGAGAAAGCTTTAGGTAAACATAATGAAGTGGAACTCTGTGAAGACAGACTTGGGTCAGAATGTAAGTAAGGCTAAGTGGTGTCATCAGACTAGAACATTTTCTATCCTTCTTATCCTCAGCACACACTTAATCTTAATGTATCTGAAAGCTATTCTTTGTCTCTTGGGCAGCAAGAAAAATTATGCTAGTAGATGCTACTTTTCATGATTTAGACTTCAGTTAACACAACTGCTTTTTTTTTCTTGTGTTTATAAACATTTTGTGGAGAATAAAGCTACAAATTTGAGTGATAAAACACAAAATGGTATTAACCTAACATATGAATCACATTGTGTTTTAAACCAACACTAGGAATACACTTTCATTATCAATGAAAGTTTCACACGGTCTTCATTTTATTCAAAAAATGGAATGCATTCCTGGGGGCGTGGTCTGGACACCGAGGAGAGCAGCAGTATTGCTGAGCTCCGGGCAGCCACGCCGATATTCAGGTGTCAGCGGCCGTTTTTCTGCCTTAAACTTGGCGTACTCTCCTTGGGTACCTTGCGGAGTGTGCAGGGCCCGGTTGTGCAGCTTTACAGAGATGGGCTCCGGAGTTCTGACTCCCTTCTCTCCCCAGCCTGCAGATGGTCCCCCCCGCCTTCTGGTGCCTGCCGCGGTGCTACTCTCATATGGGGAAGAAATCCTGGCTGTCAGATGGGATGGAGGGGCCTCGTCTCCCAGACATCAGGATCTCGATGGGTGCTGAACATGATGGATGCCTTGTGGCCTCTTCCATGGGCCCCAGTTTTCTTTGGGTTGCCGTCCATGGAGCACAGTGGTGCGATTGCTCCAGGCGGCACATTTTTCACAGCTTTTTTTTTAAATGCAGTCATGTGTATCTGGGCTGTGAGCCGCCTCTGAGTAAACAGACTGCGACCTTGTGACCCCAGGAGCAGAAAGGAAAGCGGCACCGCTTCAGGAAGGACCAAGACCCAAGAGCAACTTCTCTTCACAAGTGACCAGGCAGGTTCATTACTGGGGGTTCTGGGACTGCCCTGCTGCCCGCTCCTCCAAATCTGATCACCTGTCTCAGCTCCCGATGCACTGAACGGACCTCCTGGCTTGTTTTGTTTCGCTCACCCCTTCCCTCCTTTTTCATGTAATTCATTGTGCCTGACTTCGGCTGGCCCTGCGCGGTCATTAATATTGTTCATTGTCCTCTTGTACGGCTGACGTGCTTTCAAAATAAAATCTTAAATTAAAAAAAAATGTAATGCAAAGTGACTGCATAATAATAAAAACTAACCTAGAAAAAGCAAGGACACAATTACCATATTTTACTAAAAGGATTACCATTTCATTTCTTCTAATACCAATATTGGCTGCACATTTTACTTAACAAACACCTTGCAAATATAATGTTATTGGATATATTAAAAATTAAATGACTTACCCATGAGCAGTTCCGAAAAACATTTGCTGCTACTTCAATGTAATTTAAACTCTGCAAAACCCTCTGCTCTTGGGATAGATTAAATCAGCTTTTAAAGGAGACACCTGTGTGCATATGGTTATTTTATTTATAATTTAGATGCCAATGCATTTACTCTCTTTAGATTCAGTTAGTATAATGAATATATAAAACTACCAGTGCCGTGAAAGAGAGCCTCAACCCTATTTCGACCATGTCGTTACGGATAATGGCCCCACGCAATGTTAACGGATCCTGTCCAATTCTGACAAGCCACAAGCTCCTGTTTCAGCTTGACTGCTATGGCTGCCTACTCTACATTAACGCTTCCTATACTTTGTATAGGATGCAATAATGAATATGCAGTCTGAGAATAATAAGCTTTTCCAACACAGGCTAATGTTATACCTATGGGTGATATAGGGACAGGAGGGCAGAAAAGGACATTTAGAAAAAAAGCAATAATAAATCAAAGGTTTACATGTGATATAGCCTCTCTGTGTAGTCAGTTTTATTACATATCTGAAAGGCAAATACACCCATTAAGCACATATCCAGGGTTATATCATGAACCATGCTCTGCAAAGAAGAGGAGTCGCAGAATGTCCAGGGCTGGTGATGTAAGGATATGATACAGGACAGCTCCTTTCATGCTTTACCCTAGGGAGCCCTGCTGTCACGTTCGCTGTCCCGCTCACCCTTCACAACCGGGGTGGGAATCCTATTGGACAGACTTCTAAACCCTCTGATCCTTGAATAGTCGGGACCGCTAACCCTATCACTCCCAGCCAGGGCGAACAGGCAGACCAGCAACAATGAGTACAACCTAGTAACAGTAGGTTTCGAGACCAAGTATCTACTGAGCCACAAAGGGTTAACTTTACCGACAAGTGGGAAACAGTCTGGAAAAGGCTTTAGCAGTGTATTTATACACCAGAGTTTAACATCAGCGTGGTCATGTAAACGTTCCGTGTTGGCAACAGAGAGAGTTTTCATACAGACTGGTTTGGCAACAAACAAGGTTCTACAGATCAATGGATTATCTGAGTCAGCGTTATGCAGGATTGATATACACTCTGAGTCAGCGTGGGGTAAGCGCAGCATGCACTCTGAATCTGCTCTTCGCATAACATACATACAGACTTGATCAGAAAGGCAGTCCGAGTCAGCAACAATCAGGGTCCTCATACAATCCGGGTCGGTAACAGAGCAATTGAATCAAAGAACAAGTGAATCGAAAACCAAATACACCAGGCGATGCGGGAACTAACGCCACGTCAGGGAAATGAGCCGACTTGCGCGCCCTGCATTTAAGGCCGGCGGCTCCGCGTCATCATGCCGTGCCCCGCCCCTTCAGGCACACGAACGGCCGGAACTCCTGGCACCCGGCCAGCCAGTGATGCCGCTGGGTGCCCAGATCCCCCTGAAGTCCTGCAGGTGCCGAGGATGTGTCATCTGCACACATCCAGGCCTGGCTATCCTGCTATCTTACCCGTAGGGGGCCACAGCTGTAATCCTGATAGGCATTACAAACCTTCAATGTATACGTGGAGCTTCTATTGCTTGGTTCTTCTGCAACTGATGTTGATGGTATTGAGGCTCTTGTGCTTTACCTGTGACACAATTATGACAACTTATCCTTTCTTCATTACGGCAGACATTTTTTTCATGTTTATTCATTTTCTTTTACCCCCTTAAGGGCCAATGACATAACTGTTCTGTCATAAATGCATTGCCTGTAAAGACTCTTGATCCCTAAGAGACTAAAAGGTAGAGGAAAAAAGGGGAAAGAGAAACAATAGGTCGTTTTCCAACATCATCGCAAATATGCACAAAAGCCACTGCATTATAAACCAGAGTTTTTTCTATCTGGTAATTATATTGTAAGAATGTGTTCATATATCAGTAATACAGATTTTTTTTGAGAAAGTATTTTACCAGGAAGGATACATTGAGATTTCTCTCATTTTCAAGTATGTCCTGGGTGGAGAGTATGCACCTTTGGGTGTCTTGCCCAAGGACACTTACTGGAGAGGTGCTCGTCGGGATCGAACCCATGACTCCACAGGCTCTCTCCACGCAGAGCAGTGATGTTACCTCTACTCCACCCAGCCGGTACCTGATATGGTATGAAGATAAAACATGTCAAATTGCATCAGATGTAACAGACAGTGGCATATTATGCAGCAGGATTCTTTGAAGCACTGTATTGTAATGGGATTTACTGTGATCAAATATATTGTACAGAAAGAAATATGTCTCAAGTGTGGAAATATTCCTTTGTACACAACATGTGTATGAGATGTTAGGGTGTCATGTACGTTTGTTAAGGTAAAAGTGTATTCTGCAGCAAAGTTTGCGTGGTTCGATGAAAAAATGAAAATATCTGTCATGCTATGCAGGAAAGTCATTTTTGTACATTTTCTTTAAGCCCCATCACTACCGATAGAAATATCTCGGGCTTCAAAGGCACTATCTGGTCCCCCGATATCGAGATATCTCGATACGCTAACTGGCAGCCCAAAAGAAAATGAAATGTGTTTGCAGCAAACGCATTTCGTTAGCTTTTGGACTGCAGAAGGTGCACCCAATGTTTTAGCCCCGTGGGCATAATGCCCAAAAAGCTAAAACTGTAAAATCGGCAGCTGAAAGCTCTGAAATATCGGGCATTCAGAAGCTGTCAGCAGCCGATGCAGGAGAAATATAAAAAATAGATCTGCTGTTAGAGGCTCTGCAACTCAATTTGGCAGTACATGGCACCATCTGCTCATCAAATAGGTTATTACAGTAATAGATATGTATTACTGTACAATATATTAAAAATTATTTTTCAAAAAAACACTGTTTTTTGACAATGTTTTTTTGGAAAATCACTTGGTGGTGAAGGGGTTAAGTGCTAAAATCCAGGGACAAAACATGATTACTTTTATGATGAGAACGTGGGACAATGCAAACAAATAATGGATAGCTAGCCAATTGCCTGGTTTGCCCAAAGGAAAGTTGCGTGATATACAGTATATATATATTTTTTATTTCAAATAATGAAATCACAATATTCACTTAAAAGAAACAATAATCAAGAACTATCTTATCTATTGAATTGATGTGCTTAAAAATTCCAAGTGATGAAGTTGAAGAACTATGAAGCTGCCCATGAGCGAATGATAAAGGCTTTTTATTTCATTGCCCTTCTTTCATTGCAAAACCATTCCAATGTCAACAATCAAACTTCCACACTTAAATAGCCAATGCAGATGTACTATCCAAATGGGAAAGATGAGGTGATGTATGATTTCCAATCTCCACCGTGCTTTCTCTCTTATTCAGCAGTTCGGAAATACTTTGAGCTGACAGCAAAGAATAGAGTATGATCTTTGATTCTTAGCACCAGCTAGGCCCTAGATCAGGAGGAACATCAGATATCAGCAGGAACTAATAAAATGAAGACTAAAAAGAGTAATAAGATTTATTTTCTTCTTGGGTTCGTTCAGGCTTTAAATCTTCACTCCCACAATCGAGTCAATGTGAAGTTGACCATCGGGCGCTGGAAATCGAGGTATCTTGATATAGGTGTATTTTGGAGAACAGTGAATTAATTTAATTGCAAACAAACATCCTTTGCAATTGTTGCTAAAATGTCTCTAATGTTAAGCTAAGTAAAGGGGTTAAGGGACTGAAAGTGGTCTTCTATAAAACCATTGGCTCGTGCCAGTGGTTTTATGGGAAACTACTCGATAGGAACAGGGTTAATTATATGTAACTGTGTATGCGTAAGTCGCATGAGTAGCTTGTAACGTGCCTTATAATGAACTTACATCTTGGATTTACTTATAAAAAACTATATAGTAAACAGAAAATGATAATCACATTTCTTTCTATGCAAGACTGCAGCGTTTGTCCATTTTAGGTACATCTGGATATATCCGCAGGGGAGTTGAAACATTGATAGCGTTGTAAACCACTACTAATTAATGGAAGTCTAGCAATATGTGTCCTGTCATTCTATACAAATTTGCCTACTGCTTCAGCACCTTAGCAGCCGTTTTGTGAGCTTACGTTGAAGCGTCTACAGAATACCACTATCGGGGTTATTCAAAAGAGAGCTGAACCGGCCCCGAAATTGCACCGAACAGTGAATTTTCCCATAAGGTGCAATTTAGGCCGGGGGCACACGAGCGCACTTCAGAGTGGAAGGAACGCCCGTGAGAGTGGATGTTCCTTCCACTTGACACCTGCCTGCCCCCTCAGCGCTGCAAAGCGCGATCCTCCTATGGAGGATCGCGCTTTGCAGCCCTGTCGACGCGCATCCTAGTGCAACGACGGGAAGGCTTTCTGGGCGGACGCTTGCTGCGCACACACAAGTGTATGACCGGCCCCGTCACAGCGTCACATGGCTGCGACGGGCGCCGGAAAGTGCGGGCGCACTAGATGCGCTCGTGTGCACCCGGCCTTGATTCCCCGAGGTGCAGGGAACAAAAGAGCACCGAAATTCCAGTGGAATTTCAGTGCTCTTTGAATAGCCCTGTATATGTACTGTACACAAATACAGTATATTACTGCACAGATCCCTATATCTTTTTCAACTTCTTTCCTCTGTTATGGCATATTGACTGTAATGATTAGAAACACTTAAGCTAAGTGTATATGTAACTCCAATCACACATTAATTTACATGAAACAAACATTCATTATAATTACTTTGGCAGATTGTGTTTGGATGATAAGTGACTCAATTTGGTTCCAGTGCATATTACTGTAAATGCCGTAAGTGATTCAGGATTTGCCTTGGAACTGTTTTAATGTTAATTATTGTAGTTAGCACAAATATATCAACTCCTAAAAGTCTAATTGTATTTGTAGAATGTGTAATAAATTCTACATGCATCCCACACAGCCTTTAAAAAATAGGTCAACCTAAAATACACATTTTAGCTTGGATGGGTAAGGGATATTCTTATTTTTTTCTCAATATAATTTTTGTTTTTTATTCCTTTTTAATAGAATGGAACCATTGTGGTACAGGGGTTATGGTATGATAAATCGTGGTTAAAAACAAGCACATCACAAAAATATACACCTGTATGAGTCAAAAAGCAATATACAAACAGGGTTATTCAGAGAGCGGTGAAAAGCAGGAGAATGACTGGAGAATGGAAAATTCTAGGTCAAAATAGCCAATTTGGAAAGTGAGATGAATGGGAGAATTTTTCTGGTTTGCTTATTTTGACCTAGAATTTTCCATTCTCCAGTCATTCTCCTGCTTTTCACTGCTCTTTGAATAACCCTGATAGTGAAGAATAACCTCCTTTCCCCCCAGATAATGTGAGGTTTTAAAAACCATGATACAGTATCAGAAAAACCTATATAGGATACATTTACATGTAAACAAAGCAAAAACAAGTTACAGGACCACTGCCACTAACATAAGCTGTACCTAGATTACTTGTGCCTTACAAATAAAATTATAAAACACGTTACTTTTTTTTTTTTATTTGAAGTAATTGCATGTAAAATTGAAAAATAAAGTTAGGTTTTCATCTCTGTTTTGATGTGTTGTGGATTTTTCCCATGCTGCAACAGTTACCAAACTTTTAGCACAAGTTAACTGTGGTAATGGACAAAGCAGAACTGGAGAGGCAATGAGGTGGAGGAGTGAATGATAATGCAAGGCTGCATGGGGGTCTATTGTGTTATCTGGCTACCTATAATAGATGATGGTAGCTGAATAAAATCTGTTAGTTGTCTTAACCACTTTAATTAACCCCCTGGTGATGATCTTTGCACACATCCCACAACAGAATGCGATCCTTATGAGTCAGCAACATACAATAAATAAAATAATAACATTTAATGTTTGGTGGTACTGTCCCTTTAAGATCAGGACTGAGGTTGAGAAAGGCTGTTATACCAGCTGAAACACTGCTGCTGCTAGCTCAATAAACTGGTCTTTTTACAGATTCCCGGGTTCCTCCTTCCCCTTCCAAGCAATATTTATTTTCAGTTATCTGAATGGAAACAAATTGTTCCAAATATATTTGGAACAATTACCGTAGATAATCGAGTATAGCGCGACCTGAATAAAATGCGATGGATAGAGATTTATTATGGAAATGAGAGAATACTCAAGACTCGAATATAACGTGAGGAGCAAAATTATAAAAGTATACTGTACCGGTAAACAATTAAAATCCTTCCAGGTTCTCTTAATACAGTCAGGTTCCCCCTCAGGCCAGGGTGCTTTGCTCTAGAATGATAGTTGTTACTAGTATGAAGCCGCAGGCCACCTGTCTTCTTCACTTGCGATAAGACCGGCGGAGCAAGGTGACCAATGCAGTGAATCATTCACTGATAGCCAGCACGCCAGGAGGTGTAGTTTTTGGACCTCTGGCTCCTGCAGGCAGGCTCAGCTACTGCGTCGTCCACCGATAGCCAGCTCCCCCCCCCCCGAATGAGCTCCTGAATGTGAGGAGAATCGTGCAGTGTGTCTGCGGTGACATCAGGACGGGGCAACAACAGGGTGGGGCTGGCTATTGGCGGACGACGGATCCCACCTCTCCCAAATCCGTGAGTTCCCGAAGTGTTTGCGGGTGTCAGGGAGTCCAAATTCACTTAAGGGAGACTACTGGAACTTCTGGGAGACTTGGGATCCCTGAATATTTTTTTTTTATACACGCAATGCAGATGTCTCGAACATAACGCGACCCCTCCAATTTTAAGGTAAATTTTTGTCACCAAAATCTAGCGTTATACTCGAGTATCTACCAAATTTGTATCTACAAATTGAATGTGTTTTGATTCGGCATTTTGGAAATTCAGATGCTTCAGAAATTCTAAGGCTAGGGTCAAACCAAAGCATTTTTACACGCGAACGTCAAAAAGTGCGTCCGAATGCATTGACATATTTTTTCACGAATGCGCGAAAACGGTCATACGATGCGCAATTTTTGTGCGTGATTTTTTACGGATCCAAATCAGGAAACTTTGGGTGTCTGGACGTTATGTTGGACGAACATGAGCAGCGTCTGACGTCTCCTAATCACGCACAAACGCCGCTAGCGGACGCAGCACACTCTGTACGTCAGTACTAGCGGTTCTGCGTTCCCGAAATAATGCGTTCAAATTCCACTTGCGTTGCACGGCCAGACTTTTGTGCGGCCGTACTTCGTATATTGGCCGTCATTGCCCGTCATTTGCTGCTACTGCGGCCGTAATTAAGTGTGCCAGAACGCACGTTAAAAGTGCGCTGGTCTGACCCCAGCCTTAATCGAGACATTTTTGCCAGATTTCGGTGCTTGTCAAACTGAAACACATGTCTATTTTACACTGGCAAACCATATACAAGAGACAAATTTAGAAAAAAAAATTAAAATACAAGAGAAACATTAGCTTTTTTTATTTTCAATTTTGGTTAAAATTGCGTATTTTCTAAGAAAAATTTCATTATAGGTTCTTAATTTCCGATTTTTTTTTAAAAAAAGAGTACCATTTAGAATATAAAAACAAATGTTTAGGATGATAAAATGTAGAAAAATAAATTTACATGGTGTAAATGATTGAAGGCTGAATAGAAATGCACCTGGTTCTTTCACTTTTAACCCTTTCGCTGCGGATGACGTGTGGACTGGAGGACATCCTGAGGATTCCCCGCTGTGTACGGAGGACGCCCCCAACATATCATGGGGTCTCCACAGTGAAAGGGAAGACCCCCAACCATCCAGGATGGAGTCCTGGGCGGTCTGATATCCTCAAAATCAGACCATCCCTTTAGACCCCTGCCGGCACACTGACGTCATTGTGCAACAACATCAGTTTCAGGCGACCCCCGGCAGAGTGCCTGAATGAGAGGGGGCACACCCGATCAGTAGGACTTACAGAAAAAGGGATGCACCGCTGGAAATGTCACAGTCTGCCCATACCCAGTATGCCTCTCTTGACCCCTGCATCTCCCTATCAGTGGCAGCTGGAGGGTGGCCATAGCAGGCAGCCAGAGCATGGCCTTTTCAATGATATCAAACATGACCAGGTTATGTGTAAAAATAAAACAAATATTAAAATAAAAAGGTCTTTTTAATTAATTTATTTTTATTTATAATGTAGCACTATTGTTCACTTTTCAATTATAACGAGAACATTGATGCTGCACTTACTCACCTTCTCATTTCCCACAATGAAAATATTAGTTTTTTCAGTGCTTACAGTGTGTATGAGCTCCACAGCAATGAAACTCACAGTAATGCGCAGTGTGTATGAGCTCCACAGCAATGAAACTCACAGTAATGCGCAGTGTGTATGAGCTCCACAGCAATGAAACTCACAGTAATGTGCAGTGTGTATGAGCTCCACAGCAATAAAACTCACTACCACCTTACAGTGCCAGCTACTCAGATCACACCACTTGCCAGACAATCTGCAGCTCTGGCACATGTGTGTAAACATGCTGCACCCCCCCCTCCCCATGCTGTTCAAAGTTTCAGCGGCTGCAGAGAGAGGGGGGAGCAGCCCTCCCTTGTCACTTACTAGGGGAGGGGGTTATCAGTCCCTACATACCCTCCTGACAAACGGAAGTGTTCGGGAGCAATTTGAGCTGCCGTGTGCTTCCGATTCTCTGCCTGCCACTGCAGGAGGAGGGGGGATCATTATGCTCTCTCCTGTTAGTTCTGGCTGGTGGTGAGGTGCCGATACTGAGTGGTGAGGTGCCGGTACTGAGTACCCCTGGGTACCCCCTGAAAAAATCCGTGTTTTTTTCAGTTTTAGCTAAACAATTTATATTTTCTCAGAAAAATATAGTAGCAGGTTCCCATTTCTATTCATTTTTAACAAGAGTATCCCATAGAATATATATATATATATATATACACAAATACCAATACAGAGCCTGGTTAAGCCTTTCAAGAATAATTGTGCCTCAGTGCAAACATCCCAAAATATTGACAAAAATACGAACTGAAGGATGCACTTGAGGACTTCAAAAAACGAGTAAAATCAAAAATGTATTAAATACAGCATTAAAAAGATCCTGTAATCATGTCCGACGTTTCGGCTCAGACTGAGCCTATCTCAAGGTTACAGGTACAGTGAAATAACAACATATATATATATATACAATAGAATGTGTAACTCACCTATCCTGTAGCATGCCGCACCGAACACTAACAGTGCGCGTGGACCCGGCACGCAGTTCCGGTCGGCGTGCTGAATAGTGACGTCATTTCTGAGCGCCAGCAGCGTTACTAGGAGCCGGATGCCCCAGAGACGAATGGGCGCTAAACATAAAAACAAGAATAGACTGAGCAGAAATAAGGCATGCATCATATACACAGCAGGAACAAACACAAGTTACTACTAACACATAGCAATATTACAAAATGCAAAAAGGATCTGGTCACGATCATATGTAAGTAAAATACATATTAGCAGGAACAATAATCTAGTGCAAAATGTCCTCGGTTATAAATTAAACTAAAGAGTGAGGATCACTGAACAAACTGTGTGACCCACAAGCATAAATATAAGTGTATGCGTCAAAAATTAAGCCGTAAGTACAATGTAAAGACCTACTGAAATACGTGTACAAATGTGAAAAATATGTGGAAATTATATAAGGGCCATACAGACCAATGTGAACCTCAATGTATGTAATAAAAAATGTGAAAGCCTATGAAAAATATGTAAACATATAGTACAATGTGAATAAAACTGAAAATATGTATGTGAAAATTAAACCGGTGGAAAAAATGGGAAAAAAAATGTAAAAAAGTGATCAACGTGAATATGTGTAAAACATATGTTATTATATAATTTATGTTCTAGATTGTAAAAATGAAGTAAATTAAATATATTCGTTTAAACCCTTTGGAGCAAGGGTATCCAATGTCCTGATCCAGAATGTCTCTCTTTGCAAAAGCTTCTGTGAGCGGTCTCCACCCTAGGAAGTGGGGGAACATGGTCAATAGCTATGACTTTCAGGGTAGTTAGTCAGTTGATGTTTAAACTCCAAAAAGTGTTTGGCCACTGGTTTGTCAGTGTAACCATCTCAGAACGCTGTAGTGATATTTGATCTTTGTCCTCTGATTCTGTCTTTCAGCGATCTATCCGTCTTGCCCACGTACGGTAAACCACAAGGGCAAGTGATCAAATATACGACATGAGTGGTGGTACATGTTACATGATGTCAGATTTTCAAACGTTTACCAGATGTGGGGTGTGGAAATGTAGTAGAGGTGGTCATATGGCTGCAGGTTACACAGGACATGTATAACACCCAGGTTTAAGAGGTACCATTCTTGGGGTGTATGATAGTAGAGGATCTGATTTCACCAGAATATCCCGTAGATTCCTCAATCTTTTGTAGCCGATCATAGGAGGTTGTGACAAAACTTCTTAGGTTTGGATCTGTCACCTTCAAATAATTTCCAGTTATTATGGAGAGCGTGTAATAGATTGGCTATATGAATGGTAAGTCATAGGTAAAAAGATCCTAGATGTAGGCTTAGATGTAGATGTAGTTTGATTGTTGAATTTCAACCTAGCTTGTTCCAAAGCTAAATCTAGAATTTCATTACTGTATCATCTTTGGTGGAAACGCAAGAACATCTGACATCGCAGCTGAGCAGCTGACATCGTCGGGACTGTTCATTCGAGGTATTACGCATGACGCGTAAAAATTGAGAAATCGGTAGAGATCTAATAAGGTGAGGCGGATGAAAGCTGTCAGCTTGCAAGATGGTGTTCCTGTCAGTTTCTTTGCGGAACAATGAATATGAGAGTTTCCCATCAGTCAATGTAACTTGAATGTAAAAAAAAACCCAGATGCTTGAGGCATCGGATGACAAGGTAAATTTGATTGGAGTGTATTCAGACCATTCAGGGTATCGGTCATATCGACGAGTGGTGACTGGGAACCGTTCCACAAAAATATCATCGACAAACCTGGCATTTAAAACAATATGGGAGGCAAATGGTGTCAGAATGTGTTCACTTTCAAATTGATACATGAAGGCATTGGCATAACTTGGAGCCATCGATGCCCCCATGGACGTGCCAGCTAATTGCAAGTATATCGTATTTTCATTAAATTAAAATTGCATTCTAAAGTGATTTGCAATAGTTCCATCAGGAATTGAATCGGTGGCCCATGATAGCACGAAGAGGCCAGGAGTACTTGTGTCATAGCCGCAATACCGGCATTGTGAGGAATCACAGTGTAGAGACATCAAGTGTCGCCAATATCACTTCATTGGGTGGGAGAGTAAAACCATTCAGCAAGGACAAGAAATGTTGAGAATCTTTCAAGCAAGTTGGTAAAGCCAAGACGGACAGTTTGCAATGATGATCAATGAACATCCCCAAGGGTTCAAGCAAGCTCCCCCTGGCCGATACTATAGGCCTTCCAGGTGGGGACTGTGAATCTTTGTGAACCTTGGGAAGGGTGTATAACACCGGCATAATAGGATGTTGGACAGTGCAAAATTGCACTGTACCCTGATCGATGAAACCTGCTTGGAGCCCTAAATTTAACACAGAGGTGATACGTTGTTGTATTTTAGTAGTAGGATCTACCAGCAGTTTCTGATACGTATCCATATTCATAAGTTGTTGTAGAATCTCATCTCTATAGAAAGCATATTTTAATACCACAATTCCACCTCCTTTATCCGCTGGTCAGATCACAATGGAAGAGTCGTTAGATAAATCATGCAAGGCATCCCATTCCACTTTCGAAAGATTAGAATACATCTTCTTTTGTGGAATGTTATCGATAGAATGCTTCAATTGTTGGGTAAACGTCTGGATAGTATGATTTTGTGTTTTAACATCATGGATGCTACGTCATTTTATTGCATTAGGTATATACTCTGTGCCACCAACGACTTCTTGGATTGCCAAGGTGCGGTTGATTTTATACATTTCAACCTCAACATCAAATTTGGAAGGTGTATTAGGTGTTAAGTTAAAAACAGCTCTGGTTAAGTTAGCACCAACTATGTAATATGGCCCTATATTTTTTATTTTTATACATGTCTTGCTGCCTGGTCTTTTTCATTGATACACATTTTTTCCTGAGCCCACTTATTCATCCTTCCCACCCTGGGACCTGGATTACATCGCTGGAACCAAGGAAAAGAGAAGAAAACAACTAAATATAAGTATTCCAATCTTACAGTACTTCCATCCTCTGCGTGATTGATTCAGTTTATATTACTTTTTCTCTCGCAAACCGCTTTTAATATACATACATATAAATGGAAGTTTTTTTTTATTACATAACCAGGTGCGCCTGGAACCCTTTGTCTTGCTTTATCTTATTGTGTCTTTTGAGGTGTGTGGACACTTTATATTCTAGTGGCAGCACCCACCCTAATACTTTGTCCTGACATACAAGATAAAACACATACATAAGCGCTGTTGGACTACAACATAGAGCCTCATAAATCTGCATTGACCATCTCAGAATAGAGCATTACGAAGGCGAAATCTATCATGCAACCTAACCGGTGAGCAATCAATGGTTTACTGCATTCTCAAATAAAGAAAATACCATATATTTGGAAGCGTTTATAAAATCCTGCAACATTGCTCTTTGAGAAACTTATAGAAGGGATTTATCGTGGTAATGCAATAAGCTGAATTTCTAAATAGAAACGTAAGCCCTCTATAAACACAGCAGCGGTTCGTATGAATTTATGGCCACCACTTTGCAACGTTGGAGTAGAGACAGCAGCCTATATGTTTCCTGATAGTATAACTACCATGTGTATTTCACCGGGAGCCGAGCAAGAACAGCATATGAATTGAATCTTCATTTTCTCCCCAAGTGTCTCCACCAAGATGAAAGGAAAATATGTAACACTGCAAACTGTACTCTGAAATCCTAAAGTTCATCCACACAAACGGGCTTAATATGACGATGGCCTATTTCTGTCTAATTCCTCGTACAGTAATTGCTGCTCTGTTTTAATTGCAGACATCAGTTGAAAAAATTGCTTTTAGATCTTTTCATAAAAGAAACAAAATGTAACTTGTTATTTAACAGGATTTGGCAGTTCGGTTGGAGAGAAAAAAGTAGTCTTTCTATTTTCTCGATATAATTTGTACTTGGTTTAGACTTCCTTTAATCTCTACAGTCAGTAAAATGGTTCCAATTTCATGAAATAATTGGATTCTTTCGATTACGCAAAATATCCTTACTGCATCACAGTATATGAAGACATTTTTAGTCATCAGTTTATCAGTTGTTTGCACAAGATATTTATCTGGAGAGCTTTAGGAGGAGTTCAGGGTATATGAAAATCAGAATTCACAACTAGTATCCTTCTATAGTCCATCTTGGTCAGCCTGGATGTTTTGTTAGTTTGACCAATATCCATAACTGCATGCACGTTATCAAGGATGGAAAACCATTGTTACTTATATTTAGGTTTGTGCTAAATTCACTTGCATGTTCTTAGACATTCTGTTTTTGCGATTTTGGTGACTTGTGTGTTGAAACTTGATATGTGTAGTGTTTAGCTTCTGCCAAATTTGCTCATATCCAGTTTTCATGTTCTGGGTTTTTTCTTTTTAGCTGAGGTCACGGGATCGCAGTCTTCATTGATCGGTGAGGAGCATGTAGACATTCCATGAGCATTTTTCACACATTGTAAATTGGACCAGTCCCAAGGTTCACTTAAGTATACAACAAATTATTCCTTCTAACATGAAGAATTAATTCTCCCTTTGTGCCACATATAATATGACTTTTCTTACAATTCTATAAAACCACTCACAAAAACATACGCAAGCTTTAAAACCCCCAGGGAAGTGGCTTATTAGCATGTCATGCTATAGAATGACCAGAGTGTGATTCCCTTATGAGCTGTATACCTTCAAGTCTCCTTGGTGTGGGGCTCGTATACTAGCCCTGTATCTATACACCAATATCACACTCATTCATTACCAAAGCACCTCAGATTGATATAACCACAATATCATGCTTCGAATATCACCATGAGCATCATGCCACAAATCATCACTTCCCTACATAGACTAGTATTTCAATTAAGGCTTGTAAGCACAACCATTGATGCAACAACAATATTAGTCTATTGACACATAGTAAATTGTCCAATGCGCGTTTCACTGTTGAGTTAGAGGCAGTTGCATCAGGGGCCAGATCCAGCTTCACAGCCGTTACTCAGCACTTTGGAATTGGAAATGTGACCAGTTGTTGTGTACTTGCATGCTTTTCTGCAGTTTTCAATTATAGTGTGTGGTTGCAAACATATTGGAGACAAATAATGTTTTCTGTACTTTACTTGCATTTGTTTCAGCCGCAGAAGGCAATATAAATTTTATCGTTTTAACTGTAATTCCATTTTCAGTGTAGGTCAGATTGCATCAACTGGCAAGTCCAGGTTACCATATGTATACTAATGGGGACAATGCAGTTCTGCTATGGTGATGCACTTCAGAGTGAATTTCGTTGTGGTTTTTTTTATCTTTTTAAGCAGCAATATACTTCTGGGAACTGACAACTCTTGCATCATCAAAATTTCAAAGATTAATTCCCCTGCTTCAGCACTGAGCGAGTAGTCACCAGAATGTGTGTAGGCTCCGCAGCTTGCTCCCACTACACTCGATCCTGTTCTTTCCTGGTTTGTTACCCACATCTCTAGCCTTGCTTCCTGTATCCCGATCCTGTCAGTTTCCATGTCCTGATCCTGCCAGTCTCTGTGCCTCCTGCTCTTGTCAGCCTTCTGTGTTATTGTTTTCCATTGTCAAAAGGCATGGATCACATCACTTTCTGTCAACTGCTTTAGCACATCTTCTGTGTTCTCCTTTACTGCATCAACTGACTCAAAATGTGCTCCTTTAAGCACAGATTTCACTTTAGGGAAAATAAAAAACTCACAGGATGCCAAATCTGGTGAATATAGAGCATATTCCAGTGTAGTAATGCATTTGTCAGCCAAGAACTGCTTTACAGAAAGTGTTGTGTAAGCAGGTGCATTGTCCTGATGAAGAATGAAACCATTTAAACACATATCTAGTGATCTTTTTCTGAATCTTTCTCTCAGCTTTGTCAAAACCTCCTTTCAACATTGCTGGTTCACTGTTGTGCCTTCTGGAAGCCATTCTTCCAAAACTATGCCATTGATAACACAGTAAGCATGGCTTTGAATTTGGACTTGCTTTGAAGAGCTTTTATCTTTCTTGGGGATAACAGTGTTTTCCACTGCACTGACTGTCGTTTTGCCTTGCCTCAGGACCATACTGGAAAATCCAGGTTTCGTCACATGTGATAATTTTTTGAAAAAAGATGGGGTCGGCATAAATTGCTGCAGCATGTCAGTGCAAATTTCCTGTTGGCATTCTTTTTTGCTCTGGTGTGAGAACCATAGAGACCATCTCAGCACAAACGTTTTTCATGTTGAGATCCTCACGTAAAATTTTCCATGCAGTTTCTTTGGCAGTTGACGGCATCGGCTATCATTCGGACATGGAGTCGGTGGTCTTCTCAAACAATCTGGTTAATTGTTTCTACATTTTCTTCGGTTCTTGAAGTGGACGGTTGTCCAGGGCGTTCATGGTCTTCCATGTTCTGACTTCCTTCCCTAATCTTTTAAGCCACTCAACATGTGGACATGACATGCAATCTTCACCGTAAGCCTCAGTAAGCAATTGAAAATATTCCATTGGTGTTTTGTTAAATTTTTCTATAAATTTAAAATTAAGTCGTTGCTCGACATTTAACCACTTCCATGCGGAGGACGCACTCAGCTCAGCGCGTCCTCCCTTTGGGGTCAGCGTTCGGCCGGGTTCCGGCCGATCGCTGGCCCCCCCGGTGCGGGCTGACATCCTCGATTTCAGCCCAGCATCCGGAGCCGCCGCCGATGAAATTAGGTGTCATCGCGGCAGCGCGATGACACCTAATTCAGGCGCCCCCCCGCATGTGCGGAGGAGGCGCCTGAAAGGGAGGGGGGAGGTCCTTCGGACCTCTCTCCCTCCCGATCGGCGGCGTTGCGGGGGTTAACCCAGGCACCATTTGGAAGGGCACAGCCTACCCTTCCAAATGGTGCCTG
This sequence comes from Leptobrachium leishanense, assembly GCA_009667805.1. NCBI lineage: Eukaryota > Metazoa > Chordata > Amphibia > Anura > Megophryidae > Leptobrachium > Leptobrachium leishanense. Next base: position 262,437,915 of record CM019066.1, read on the forward strand.
GCATTAACCCCTGGGGAGCTGGATCGCGAATCGGCGCTGAAAAGCGCCGGTTCGTGATCCTTTCCCGGAGCTGGCCGACATCTTGGATGTCGGCCAAGCCTCCGGGAACTCCCCCTGAGGACTGGCGTCATCGTGCATAGCACGATGACGCCAGTCCTAGAGTTAACCCCTAACTGCCACCAACGGTGGAGATAGGGAGTTCCAATGAACTCCCTATCTCCCGATCCACACCAGATAAACAAACAACAGAGACTGTAGTGTGGTTCAAACATAAACCAGAATCCTGAATACCACACAGACAAAACACAAATGAGATCAAGCAAGAGAATAGTCAAGATATAAAGCTAGGAGTCATAAACCAGGTAGTAAATATACGGTACCAGGGATTAAATACACAATTATTCAGGATACGTAGCCAGGAGTCATAAACCAATATATCAAAAATACAAAATACAGAAGGCAGGAATACAGCAAGGAAGACCTATACTGGATCAGGGAACAAGTGCACTGATAGCCATATAAATAGGGTAGTGCAGGTCATGTGACCCCAGGTCTGGTCAGACGCTGAGACTAAAGGGGCGGAGAGCCAAACAGATTAACCCTAAAATCTATAAGGTCTGAGAAGAGCTCTCAGCACCAGTGGGCCTGTCTGGAGGAACGTAACAGTAATAGAGTAGGTTTCTCCTGTTTGATGGCTGGAACAATGCATAATATTATTGGGTATATGTTTACAGGCCTTACAATCATTGCATTTTCGAAATACACTAAAGGTGTCCTTCTCAGATTTAGGATGGAATGCAATACTGGGAGCCAGCTAGTTTTTCAAAATAGAAGGCAGTCTAAAAATGATGCCTATCAGGGACTTCCTTGCCTAAATTTGGATCCTGACATAGAAGTAACCCATATTTATAATGAATTTTCATAATCTGCTCATGTTGGTTATTGAACTGTAATGAAAAGGATAACCAAATTTCCTTGACTGTCTTCTCTGGTTTTCTTTTTATGCAGGGTCTTCCTATTGATATTACCTATCAGGCTAGATGTCATATCTAATTGTTCTATTCCAATGTTCTTTTAGATTATTTTGTTCCTGATATGTAAGGCATGATCTCATTAGTCTGAATCCTTAGTACAATTTCTCCTCAATAAAAATCCCCATAATTCCAAATAGAATTGTGGTGGAGTCCTAATTGATGATCATTTATGATACATAAAGAAGACATCTCAAAGGTGGCCCAGCTATACATTGGTAAGCGTACAAGTTGTTAAAGATCATTAAGGATATGAGTGTTATCTTTAATATAAAATGGGGCTTCCTGGGAATACTTATGTAGATGGTAATCCACACATTGTGAAATGTTAGATATAATAGATCCAAGTTCATAGAAGATCTTTATGGATTTTAGGCAAGAAATATAACACAGCTGGGATTATGAATATAAAGGAAATAAAAAAATTGATACATAATTGTTTTTTGTAGCTGCCTCCAGAACACTGTGTAAAGAGTATTAAACTCCTGAGTAGGATCCCTCTCTAATTTCCTATACGTTCTTTCATCCCCAAGAAGTCTCTTACATTCCATTTTATAGTATTCCTTAGTCATAAAGGAAGTAGAGAAGGGGAGCCATTGTCCTTATTTATTAGACACACCTATTATTGCTTCCCGCATGGGCACTGTAGAAAATATATGACTTGAGTGGTGTGGCATGTGATATGGGATGTAATAGAGTAGGTTTCTCCTGTTTGATGGCTATAACAATGTGTAATATCCTTGGGTTGTTTATTTGAACACAATCTACTACTATCCCTAATATATGAGACAGTAGTGAAGAAAGGGCTTAACGTGGTGAAGAAAGGACTCAACGTAGGTCCAACTGAGGCATAAACAGAGAATTCAATTAATATGCTGCAGCTTCTCAGCACGGACACCCTAGGTCCTCAGGTGTAGGATAACCGGCAGAAACCATATTGAGAAGGTCCAGGCAGTGAGGTGTTGTGGGTGCACTGGAGTCACATGTATTGATTCCTGACATGAGCATCAAAAGACAGACATTTCAGCTATGGAACCATCTTTGTTGTAATGCCAGTTATTGAAGAATGGTCTATACCTGAAATGTATATGTTTTGATTTCTGCACACTATCCTTATTACTGTTTGTCATTGAAATACCTGCACTTAGATTAGTACTTATGATTTACCACTAGCAATATTTTCGCAAGCTAAGGGTTTTTATTTACATAATAAGCAGCTTGTGTTTGGAATTATTCATTAAACTAGTAAATGTGGAAAAGTGATTGGGGAGTTTAAAATATCAGAGGTATACATAAATTATGTTGACGACTTTAACTATTATGACATAAAATGTTATAAATTTCTTTCCCAAGAAACAAGACTCACACTGCATATTAAACTCATATTGGTAAACCGTGCTGCAAAGCCCTTTGTAAAAAAAAATTAACGTAGAATGTAGCATAGTGGAAACAACAATGCTACATGACTTTCAGACATGTATTTACTTGCAAGTAGTGAAAGAAATGGTAGTTTATTATTTATTACAGAAATCAAAAGGTCTGAACCATTTTTTCTAAAATTAGGTTTAATCTTACATTCACGCTTCTCTGGCAAATAAGTGACACTAGTTAAGATGTAGCTTAAGGATGAACCTATGTCTCTTTAATCAAGACAGGCAGTAAATGGAAACCATTGCTGTCTGTTAAATTAAATTTAAATCTAAAATCTGCACATAGTTAATTTCTATGACAATGGCAGAGTACAACAACACAGACCCATTTCAACCTGTGGTTTCCATGCCTCCACCAGCCAAATACTGTGGTTCCTGTGAGTTAAATTCCTTTCTTTTTTTTTTTTTTAACATTTCTAGCTCCTTTTTTTTTTAGTGTTTCTCCTTTTTATCTTGTTACCACCACTGAAATTCTGATGCTTCAACTTATGTTACTGGAATCCTTTACAGCTTGTTTTGAAAGTTCCTTCTCACTGTTGGTTGAATCTAAATACCTACCAAATTTTCCGATTTTGTTTAGTTTATAAGATTGTAAAAAGCCATGCTATAACAGAAAGTATAGATTGATGCTAAGCGAAATCCTATGGATAAAATTGCTGTATAAAACCACGCCATTTTAAAAATGTAGTGTAAATTTGTCCGCTTTACACAACAAAGTTATTTTTCCACAGAAAAGTCTATGTAAAAAAATATAAGCAAGTTTTAGAGTTCATATTTGTGCTTGTGTTAGGGTTAATTTCAAGGTGAGGGTTAACCCTAACCAACACATTCTGCTCAAATGTTCTACACAAGCTACACTATAATTCTACAATGGTCAGGTTATTCCTAGGCAACAGATTCTGCTTCTTTTTTTGCCGCATGCACAGTGATAAGAGATTGCACATCATTACTAAATCACGTTAAAAAAACCTATTGTACAGGAAATCAGGTCATCTTGAGATCATTATAATCATAGTAGAGATCAATGAAAAAGGACAATGTCTATTGGTTGTTCCACAGGTTCACAAAAAATGGGGGTAACCCAATAGAAATTGATAATCCACAGAACAGAGAACTCACTGGTTTATAATGCTAAAGGTAAAACCTAACTATTACATTAAAAATGAAAGGAAATAAAACAAAAGCTGTTTGTATATCAAAGGAACGATTCTATACAAAGAGCTAACTCATAAGTGATGATCTGTCTAACCTTGGGAGATTATAACAGATTGCTCCTCTCTCATAACTGACATGCAATGCCACTCTAAGGCTAGGGTCAGACTGAGGCAGTGCGAACGCGCGTGCAGGCGCACTTAATCACGGCCGTAGTAGCAGCAAATGCCGGGCAATGACGGCCAATATACGAAGTACGGCCGCACAAAAGTCCGGCTGCGCAACGCAAGTGGCAAACGAACGCATTTTGTCGAGAACGTAAAACCGCTAGTACGGTTGTACAGAGTGCGCTGCGTCCGCTAGCGGCGTGTGTGCGTGAATTGGAGATGTCAGACACTGCTAATGTCCGGCCAACATAACGTCCAGATGCACAAAGTGTTTTATTGATGATCCGTACAAAATCACGAACGCAAATGCGCATAGTATGACCGCTATCGCGTACTCCGTGAAAAAATGCGTCCATTCGTTCGAACGCACTTTTTCACAGACAACGTGAAAATGCGTTCGTCTGACCCTAGCCTAACACACCCCTGAGAACGTCAAGTCATCCAGCAAAATGCGTAGAGAGAATCTAAATCCTTTTATAACATAAGAATGAGAACATCACTTGTGGGTTACCTCTTTGTTTAGCATCTCATCTTTGATATACAAACATCTGGTTTTATTTTCCTTTCATTTTAATGTAATAAATATTACGTTTTACCTTTAGCATTATAAACCAGCGAGTTCACTGTTTCTAGGATTACTAAATCCCAATTACCATAGATACTTGACAATGGTATAATTACCATTTATTTTATTGAAGGTAAATAATTTACCTGTAAACTAATTTCTATCCAAAGTGGAATGTCAGAATAATGGTACAAGGTGTAAATATTCTAGGGATGTAGTAAATGTTTGTTAATATTGTATTTTTGCACATTTCCCTACAAACTTTAAAGTCCTTGCTTCAGAAGAGCATCCGTAACTTTGTTCATATTTCCAATTGTTGCTTCTCCATCACAGAGCTCCATGTGCATCTGACATGCACAACCTTCCCCAAATCTTGCTTCCAATATCAAACCTTTTCCTACCAGTACTCTATGCCAAGTTCAACAAATACGTATCTGGCGGCGCGATGGCAGTCGCTCTTCAATCGTATGATGGTTCCCTTTTGAAGTACCGTCCACATGTAACATGAAAAACAGTAGAGAAATTCAATAGTGCAATTTATGTGCATGTGATACTGCTCCCACTCACAAAAAAGAGCCCCAACACTGGCTCTGAGCGGGTCAGCGCATTCGGTCATTTGTTTCTGTATTGAAGGAGGCGACCCACAACCTTCAAAGATGGCAGTCCTCTTCCGATCTCAATACATAGAGGGACATGCAACAAAAGAGAGACTTCCCTGTGTAGGTCTGTTGAAAATACAGTAGAAGTATATCTGTAGGGATTTAAACTCACATGTGTTGGAGTTTATAGCCAAGCTCGGGGATCAAACGCCTGTGGACTTATTTGAGGTAAAGCCCATGGAAAACCTCTATATTCAGCAACACACCGGGGACTGGTGCAAATAATAAAATTTATTTAAAACATAAAAACAAAGTAAAAGAAGATCAACCTGGCACAGCCAGTATAACCAGACGCGTTTCGCCACGTACCGTGGCTTCCTCAGTCAGTTTACAGGTAATAATGAGAGTTACAATATATATCCTTTTGATCACAATTATAATTGTCCCCAGGTGTGACTTGCTGAATTGGCGTGCGGTCCACGCCTCAAATTGTGTGAATCCAGTATTCTCCGCGGGTCCGCCATTTTGCGCATGTGCATTAGCAGTGTTTGCGTTCCAGAATGGATGTCCGCCATCTTGCGCATGCGTATTGTCTAGACTTAGGTGCCTCCTTTCTTTCCGGTCGGCATACGCAGCCTAAGGTGTCCTCCTTTACCGATCACAGCCGAAAACGATTTTACAGGCTGGAATGGCAGTGGGACCAGATGGAAACATCCCCAAGAGCTCTTACTTGTGCCCTTAATAGATAAATACATTATGCATGAAATACATTATTTGTTTTCAGAAGAACATCTGTTATTTACCTCCCATTATTTAACAATTAGTATTTTTTGACACAAATAGCGCATAGCTGTAGTAAATATTACATTAATTTACTAATATTTCAGGTTTATGCTATAATACCACAATAATATATCTGGAGCCAATAGGGTTGACAGATGATATCACATCCATATTATACACTAGTCATATTAGTTATACATTATATCCAATTAAGATTAAGGTTCGCAGAATAAAGAATTACCCCAATATATTACACAATATATAGTATAAAACCTGAATTCTATGTATAGGTTATCTTTACACATATATATATATATAGTTCACTCAACAAAGATTCTCATCACATAGATTTACATGTATTTTATTAATTTCAAGGTCCAATAAATGTGGAATTAGAGAAGTTTCGTGGGATTGATGGAGATCCTGGTCATAATATCAATGTAGTCCATCATATTTCATGCATAATGTATTTATCTATTAAGGGCACAAGAAAGAGCTCTTGGGGATGTTTCCATCTGGTCCCACAGCCATTCCAGCCTGTAAAATCGTTTTCGGCTGTGATCGGTAAAGGAGGACACCTTAGGCTGCGTATGCTGACCGGAAAGAAAGGAGGCACGCAAGTCTAGACAATACGCATGCGCAAGATGGCGGACATCCATTCTGGAACGCAAACACTGCTAATGCGCATGCGCAAAATGGCGGGCCCGCGGAGAATACTGGATTCACACAATTTGAGGCGTGGACCGCACGCCAATTCAGCAAGTCTCTCTTTTGTTGCATGTCCCTCTATGTATTGAGATCGGAAGAGGACTGCCATCTTTGAAGGTTGTGGGTCGCCTCCTTCAATACAGAAACAAATGACCGAATGCGCTGACCCGCTCAGAGCCAGTGTTGGGGCTCTTTTTTGTGAGTGGGAGCAGTATCACATGCACATAAATTGACATTTGTATTCGCTCTACACTATTGCATTTCTCTACTGTTTTTCATGTTACATGTGGACGGTACATCAAAAGGGAACCATCATACGATCCAAGAGTGACTACCATTGCGCCGCCAGATACGTATTTGTTGATCTTTGCACACTGGTTTGGGGGAAACCACTGATTGCTGGCTGGCTTTGGAGAGTTGGTGGCGGTACAGGCAGGGGCGCCTACCACTTTGTTTGTATATAACTCTATGCCAAGTGTCTCAGCTTTTACTGCAGTTTGGAAGATATGCATAAATGGGTAGAGACTGGGCGCATGGAAACTGCCATGTCCACCCCAAATGGGTTTTACCCATCTAGCTAAATGCCCATGGTTAGGGGTTAACAATTTCATGTCCCACTACCACTGTTTTATTATAGTCTCCACTCACTGGCAGTTATATTGAACTTGTCCACCCCAGGATTTCAATAGCCCCACCCACCTGATTCCCATTGTATGTGGTCACAAGGGCATGTCTCCCCTTGTATTATTAGCTCTCACTGGCATGTTCACCAACCATGGACTATACCACCAACCTGATGTCCATGGGTGGGGGCCAGGAAAGGCCAAGAAGATTACGATTAGCGACTGGGCAGCAATAACTGTTCCGTCATTAATCCCAGCAGCATTGGGATAGTAGTGGCATGTAGCAAAGAAGTGAAGTAAATGGACAGAATAGAGTCTTAAACAAGTGTGCACGATAATACATTGTCTGCCCAGGTTATAGCCCACAGTTTTATCCTGGGATCTATATCAATAAAACGTTCCCATACTAAAATCCAGGTTGAGAGTGTCTTGTGGCTTTTGGTTATCCCTACCAATGGATTATGTGATCATATGGTGATGTGTTTGATAGGCATTGTGTCAGGTAAAGCTACTATGCATATCACAGGATATTTACTTTTCTGTTTAGTCAAGGAAATTGATCTTTAGGCCTCATTCACACACATACGCGTTTATATTGTATTTTGTGTATGTGCGCGTATATGCACGCAAATACGCGTGTAAAATAAAAAAATTTGGTGTGTTTTTTACCTCCCTGGCATCAAGTGTGGCTCGGGGTTAACCTTCAGTACTGAAAGCGTTAACCCCGAGCCACACTCTGGCTGCCGCTGCATACATCACCTCTCCCTGCGCTCCCTCCCTGATCCCAGAGGCCTGTTCAATACCTCAGCCGCTGCAAGTGCTAAGTTAGCAACTTGCCATTGAACGCCGTTCAACCGCTCAGCGCTCAGCAGTGCTAACCTAGCACTTGCAGCGACCCAAGGAGATGCTGAGTGTGACGTTTTAAAGATGGCTGCCGCCATGAAGCAAGTAACAATGCCGTACAGCAAGATGGCCGCCGCCTCGAAGCAAGTAATAATTCCGTACAGCAATGTTAATTTTGAGGTTTTTGTTCACCACAGCACAAAATATTTATTTATTATTTCCCCCTGCACATAGACATATATTACAGTTCAATTTATATATTGTTTTAGAAGTAAACACAACGTTTATTCATTAAAAACTATGATTTGTGGTGTGTGCATACATAACGGAATTGTGCTGACTCCTTCTCTTTATTATATTTTGTCCGAGTGATCCGAAAAACAATCTGAATTTTTCATTAAGAAATCGTCGGCCATTTTGGATTCAAAATTCGCATCCAAAGGGTTCAACGACACTGCTGCAGCAAACTGAATTGCTGCGCTGCACAATTCAGCAGCTGCTGAGGTATTGAACAGGCCTCTGCTGTCTCCTCCAGCGATCACAGAGTTTTACTTCCTGGTTCTCTTCACGCGAGAAGGAAACCAGGAAGTAAAACTCTGATCGCAGAGGAGACAGCGGGGATCAGCGAGGGAGCGCAGGGAGAGGTGATGTATGCAGCGGCAGCCCGAGTGTGGCTCGGGGTTAAGGCTTTCAACACTGAAAGTTAACACCGAGCCACACTCAAACACCGTGGGGGGGAGGGGGTTAAACTTGGTAAAGTACGCGTGCGCACACACAAAAAATGAGAAATACGCTGCCAGGACGCAGCTCTGTTCCATTCCGTTTTTGCGCGTGTTTCCGCAATGCAAATATACGGCTCCATACGCGGCTATGTGTATGGAGCCATTTATTTGCATATGTTCCATACAGTACAATACGCACGTACGTGCTTATACGTGCGTATCAGTGTGAACGAGGCCTGATGCTTGGAGAATAAACACTTTTGTCTAGTAAATTAGACCTATTAGTAAATATAACTGATAATATGCAGATTGGACGTCACTTGAATATTAAGGGACTAGATTTTACTATGGCCCTCATTGTTCAGTTTATCAATATGGTAATTATGTAAAAATTATATTTATATTGCGGAACAGTAGAGTTTTAATATTACCTGGGACATGACTGATGTACAAAAAGTTAATGTATGGGGTGTTTTTACTACATAGACTGTCATGGGAACAATACTAGTTTAGCATTAGCTAACAGAACCATCTGCAAGCAATTAGCAGTCCCAGATTCTGTCCCAGGAGAAATTAGTTCAAATCTACAGTAGGATCAACAAAGTACTTTTCATATAATGCTCTACGGTAATTACAGGCATCTACATTTATCCAGTGCCTTATTGAAACAAGAGATGGCACATTCTAAGTACGGAGAATGAACTAAAAGGTGCAAATGCAAAATAAAACTTTAAAAAAATGCACTGATTTTATTAATAAAATGGGACCTTTGGACCTCTTTCCCTCCCCATCCGTACAGGACAGCAAAAAAAGGCAGGCACTGGTTTGAATGGCACAGCCTGCCCTTCCAAGCGGTGGCTGCCTTTAACCCCTTGGGGGCTGGATCGCGATTCGGCGCCAACAGGCACCGGATCGCGGTCCCCTCCCGGAGCTGCGCGACATCTTGGATGTCGGCCAAGCTTCCGGGATCTCCCCCTGGTAACTGGCAGTCAGTTCGGGAGTTAACCCCTAGCTGCCACCTATGGTGGAGATAGGGGGTTCCAATGAACCCCTATTTCCCGATCCGTGGCAGCTAAGGGTTAATGTTTGGTATATTTGGAACGGCCAGAGCACATCCTTTCCAATGATACCAAACATAATTATGTTAAATGTAACCAAAAATGTGTAAAAATAAAATCTATGTTTTATTAATGCAGCAATATTGTTCCCATTTCAATTATAATATGAACAATGATACTGCACTATTTTTTTCTATGGGGGGCGTTGGTTAAAAATCACATAATTTCCCCCCCAAAAAAATGTATCTGGTTCCCATTTCAAAATTTTTTAACAAGCGCACCCCATAGAAAATATAACCTCAAACGATCACATCATAAAATAAGAAAAAAAAACACTTTACACACTGTAGATTATTGAAAATTCAAATTTTATTGCATTTAATTTTTTGTTATAATAGTCTGGAAGGACATGACGTATACATATAATAATGATATATTATGAATCTGACGAGTCTGCCGGAAAGAACGATATATAATATGTCTGGGTCGTATAATAAAACGTGGCTTCAAATCGCGTTTAAACATGATGAGCGAAACCGGTAAAAATGAGCTCAGCACATAGGTGTGAAATGGCTCAGCAGCGAAAGCGTTAAAAAAGGTGTGAAAATGATCTTTTGATATGCTATTGAGTTCTTTTCAATGCATTGCGGTGCAAAATCGAGATAACTCGATTTTGGGTGTGAAGGGGATAACAAATCCTGTAACATACACTATAGTTAATTTGGCATCATCTTATTTTTGTTAGAGGCATAGATTCATTTATATTGTTTTGGGCTCAACAAATGAACTCTTCATATTTTCATTATTATAATAGTTTAACTAGATTATTTTGCTTCTTTTTTTCTAGGAGACAGACCTCATTATGACATTTAATGTATCAATGCACCGCTCCTGGTGGATGGAAAACGGACCTGGATGCATGGTGACATCAGTAACGCCTGCTCCAGACTGGGCCCCTGAAGATCATCGCTATATCTCCATTTCTGCATGTTTACTAGAATATCAGTACATAGAAGTGGCACATAGCTCCCTTCAGATATTTTTTGCAGTAAGTGACACTTTCATTTTTAGTTCTTGTTTAAAGGGTTTGGCTGCATGTGTTGAATAATAAGTTTCTATTACGGGTGTTCTCACTGGGAACCAGCGAAGAATACTCTAAATTCAACATAGAATATATTTTCCACTTCGGCAAGTCATGATTTGACTGTAATTGTTGGTTCTAGATGTTTAAATGCAAATTTTAGGTTGAATTTTGGTTGAATTAAAATGTCATGTCTTTGAACAATGTCTTTAGTTTTGTAGCGGATTTCGCATGTATGTTAGTAATGAACTAGATGGAAGCCAGGGGATCTTTCTAATGGCCTTCGCCATTCTTGTAACAACACTCAAAAAACTATCATATAAATTCTGTGGGCGTTATGAAGTATACGGATTTCAGACCTTAACCCATACAATATCAACAAACTTAATACAAACGTCTTCCACTCAGTACAGAAAAAAAGATACTCTAATTGCAATATCCAAGTTATTTAGAAGACTTTGTTAAAAACAAATAATCATTCAATATGCAACAAGGTAAAGAGTAATATTAAACTGGCACCTATGTACTGTGACTACTGAATTAATGTGTAATTAGCCTGAAATGAACAAATCAACCACAATGATATAATGGGGTGTCCCTATAATGCTAACCAAGCGATAATAAGACGCTTGACTCCATGGGCGGACTGGGCTAGGAGGCAGGGGGGACAAATGCTCCACGGTACGCCGCAATGTTGCCACTGCAATGGTCTTCCCAATAATCCCATTTGCTTTTCACTCACGGGCAGCCACGGACTACTGAGGGCGACAGCGTGCCTCCCACATTATAAGCACAAGCTGGGCAAGGCACACTGCGTTATCCACGTGTTGCACAGTGTGTATATAGTGCACGGAGAAGAGGAGGACGCGGTCGAGAGTAACATCAGAGCCTGCGAAGTGTGGACCGAGCCAGCCAGCCTGCCCTGCATACCTCCAAACTGGGAAGGAGCCGGAGGACAGTGGAGAAGCCAGGCCAGCCCAGGACACACCCAGCCAGAGAAACGATTTAAAAGACATAACTTGTGATGTGATTTACTTAGATTTTGCCAAAGCTTTCGACACAGTTCCACACAAAAGGTTACTATTTAAATTAAGAAAAAATGGTCTAGATGAAAATACTTGTTCTTGGATAGAAAACTGGCTAAAAGATAGGGTACAGAGAGTGGTCATAAATGGTACATTTTCAAGATGGACACCAGTGGTAAGTGGTGTCCCTCAGGGGTCTGTTATAGGACCAATACTATTCAATTTATTTATAAATGACCTTGAGATAGGCATTGAAAGTCATGTATCAGTGTTTGCAGATGACACAAAGCTAGGAAAAGAAATACAATGTGAGCAGGATGTTACTTCGCTGCAGAGGGATTTAGATAGATTGGGGGACTGGGCACTTAAATGGCAGATGAAATTTAATCTAGATAAATGCAAAGTTATGCACTTTGGAGTGAAGAACACACAAGCAATTTATACCTAAATGGTACGGAGTTAGGGAAATCCAAGCAGGAGAAGGATTTGGGAATAATCATAGACTTCAAACTAAGTAACAATGTGCAATGTCAAACAGCAGCCGCCAAGGCCAGCAAAGTACTGGCATGCATTAAAAGGGGAGTTCACTCACGGGATGAAAACATAATTTTGCCTCTGTATAAATCAATGGTCAGGCCGCACCTTGAATATGCCGTGCAATTTTGGGCACCTGTCTTAAAAAAAGATATTATATCGCTAGAAAAAGTGCAGAGACGGGCAACTAAATTAATAAGGGGGATGGAAGGGTTAAGTTATGAGGAAAGACTAACAAGCTTAAACCTGTTTAGTTTAGAGAAAAGGCGCCTTAGAGGGGATCTGATAACCTTATATAAATATATACGGGGCCATTATCAACCATTGTCTGATAACCTATTCATTAACAGGACTATACACAGGACACGGGGTCATCCATTTAGACTGGAAGAAAGAAAATTTAGCTTAAAGCATAGGAAGGGTTATTTTACGGTGAGAACAATAAAGCTGTGGAATTCTCTGCCTGTTGAGGTGGTTGGGTCAGAGTCTGTACAGACTTTTAAAAAGCGACTGGATGACTTCCTGCAGACACAGAATATTAAGGGTTATAATATTTAATATGTGGGTAAAAGCTTCTTGATCCAAGGAGAAATCTGACTGCCATTCTGGGGTCAAGAAGGAATTTTTTCCCAGTATGTTGCATATTGGCGAGTATTTCAGACTGGGTTTTTTGCCTTCTTTTGGATCAACAGCAGTAGGTTATGTGGGAGAGGCTGAACCCGATGGACGCATGTCTTTTTTCAGCCTATATAACTATGTAACTATGTAACTTGATGTTGATTGGTGGCGGCCCAATGTCTGACCTGGTCTGCTGACTGCGGGGGTGAAATTGAATAAATTGAAGGCCCTCTGTGGGGGGTTAATAAATAAGAGGGGGCTCCGGCCTGCTCTGGGGGTGATTAAATTGATTGGTGCCTGCTGTGGGGGAGAATAAAGTGAGGGGGCCCTGCCTGCTGGGGGTGGGGGATAAGCTGTTTGGGGGAGAATAAAGTGAGGGGGCCCTGGCTGCTGTGGTGGGGAGAATAAATTGAGGGGGCCTGGATGCTGTGGTGGGGGAGAATACATTGAGGGGGCCTGGATGTTGTGGTGGGGACAAATAAATTGAGGGCGGCTTGGATGCTGTGGTGGGGAGAATAAAGTGAGGGGGGCCTGGATGCTGTGGTGGGGAAGAATAAAGCAAAGGGTGCCTGTTGCGGGGGAAAATAAAGTGAGGGGGCCTGCTGTGGGGGAGAATAAAGTGAAGGGGCCTGCTGTGGGGGAGAATAAAGTGAGGGGCATGCTGTGGGGGGAAATAAAGCGAGGGAGCCTGCTGTGGAGGAGAATAAAGTGAGGGGGGCCTGGATGCTGTGGTGGGGGAGAATACATTGAGGAGGCCTGGATGTTGTGGTGGGGACAAATACAGTTGTGTTCAAAATTATTCAACCCCCAATGCTGTAAAGGGTTTTAGGGAATTTAGTGTACATTTGTAATTGTATTCAGAATGAAATCCTACAAGGACTTTTTAAAGAACCATATGCAACTAAAATGACATCAATTGGTTTTGTAATACAGTAGTAAATGTTTCTTTTGTGAATTCTTCATTGACACAATTATTCAACCCCTTAAAGACTACCACTCTGAAGAAAACAAGATTCATTCAAGTGTTTTCAATCAGGTATTGAAAACACCTGTGGATGTCACGGAGCAGCAATAAAGCACAATAAGCACCAATTAGGCAGCTTTAAAATGACTGTGATACTCAGCTCCTTCTAGACATTTACTGGTGTGGTTACAAACATGGTGAAGTCAAGAGAATGGTCCAGGAAGACAAGAGAAGAGGTGATTACTCTTCACAGGAAGGGCAATGGCTATAAGAAGATTGCAAAGATGTTAAACATACCAAGAGAGACCATAGGAAGCATCATTCGCAAATTCAAGGCAAAGGGCACTGTTGAAACGCTACAGAAAGAAGATGCTGACTTCGACTGCTGTGCACTACCTGAAGCATAGAGTGGAGAAAAGTCCCCGTGTGACTGCTGAGGAACTGAGAAAAGATTTGTCAGATGTGGATACTGAAGTTTCAGCTCAGACAATACGGCGCACACTGCGTAATGAAGGCCTCCATGCCAGAACTCCCAGGCTCCCCTTGCTGTCTCCAAAGAATAAGAATTCTTATAAGAGTCGACTGCAGTATGCCAAAAGTCATGTGGACAAACCACAGAAGTGTTCTGTGTACTGATGAAACAAAATTAGAACTGTTTGGGCCCATGGATCAACGCTATGTTTGGAGGAGGAAGAACAAGGCCTATGAATGAAAGAACACCTTGCCTACTGTAAAGCATGGCGGGGGGTCAATCATGCTTTGGGGCTGTTTTGTTTCTGCAGGTACAGGGAAGCTTCAGCGTGTGCAAGGTACCATGAATTCTCTTCAGTACCAGGAGATATTGGATGACAATGTGATGCAGTCCGTCACAAACCTGAGGCTTGGGAGACGTTGGACCTTTCAACAGGACAATGATCCCAAGCATACCTTCAAGTCCACTAGAGCATGGTTGCAGATTAAAGGCTGGAACATTTAGGAGTGGCCATCGCAGTCACCTGACTTAAATCCGATTGAGAACCTCTGGTGGGACTTAAAGAAAGCAGTTGCAGTGCGCAAGCCTAAGAATGTGACTGAACTGGAGGCTTTTGCCCATGACGAATGGGCGAAGATATCCGTAGATCGCTGCAAGACACTTGTGTCAAGCTATGCTTCACGTTTAAAAGCTGTTATAACTGTAAAAGGATGTTGTACTAAGTACTAAGATTGAATGTCACTTGGGGTTGAATAAAACTGATAATGATGTGAGCACAGAAAAGACATTTGTAGTTATTTCATTATAAATGTTATGTTATATTTGTCTGACCTACACCTGCCTCTTTGATTTAATTGTAAGCAAGATGACTGAATGATCAAAATCAATGTCAAACTGGCCAAAACACTCAATTTCAGGGGGGGTTGAATAATTTTGAACACAACTGTAAATTGAGGGCGGCTTGGATGCTGTGGTGGGGAGAATAAAGTGAGGGGGGCCTGGATGCTGTGGTGGGGAAGAATAAAGCAAAGGGTGCCTGTTGCGGGGGAAAATAAAGTGAGGGGGCCTGCTGTGGGGGAGAATAACGTGAGGGGGCCTGCTGTGGGGGAGAATAAAGTGAGGGGCATGCTGTGGGGGAGAATAAAGCGAGGGAGCCTGCTGTGGAGGAGAATAAAGTGAGGGGGGCCTGGATGCTGTGGTGGGGGAGAATAAATTGAGAGGGGCCTGAATGCTGTGGTGGGGGAGAATAAATTGAGAGGGGCCTGGATGCTGTGGTGGGGGAGAATAAAGTGAGGGGTGCCTGCTGTGGGGGAAAATAAAGTGAGGGGGTCTGCTGTGGGGTCAATAAATTGAAGGAGGCCTGGATGCTGTGGTGGGGAGAATAAAGTGAGGGACTTTCATCACTTTGCCTCTGTCATCCAACCATTGACGTGCCTCACGAAACAAATGGTCTGATTTGACTGAAATCCTGTGGCTCAGAAAGCGTTCGATACATTGTGTACATGTTTCTCCATAGCCCCCCTTCTCCAGCTACCAGAACCTCAGGCACCATACTTCGTCGAAGTGGATGCCTCCGAATTCGCTACAGGAGCCATATTGTCACAACGATCCAAAGAAGGTCTGCTACATCCTGTGGCTTAATATTCCAAGAAGCTAGGTCCCTCTGAGCAGAATTACGATATAGGAGACAAAGAACTCCTAGCTATTAAAAGAGCTTTCCAAGCGTCACTTGTTGGAAGGAGCTGTGTATCCAGTGTCTTTACGGACCACCGAAATCTCGAATATCTACAATCAGCCAAACGATTAAGACCACGTCAGGCACACTGGGCCCTTTTCTTTGACCATTTTTCCTTTCATGTCACCTACAGACCAGGTTCCCGTAATGGCAAAGCAGACACCCTCTCAAGAATCGGTGAAGTTGGCTCCTCCTCCACTACTATCTCGCACACCATATTGAAAAAAGAACACTTCATCGGTACAAGTATACCGCTCCAGGAACATATTAAACGTCTCACAGCCACTTTACCCCTGTCAGTTACATCTGAAGGTGTTCATGAAGTAAAAAGGAAGTATCTTTGTCCCAGAAGGTGCTAGAACAGAGAGCTTACATCACTGTCATGACTCTTTAGTATCCGGACATCCAGGAGTGAAGAAAACCTTAAACAGAGTCAGACGTCAGTTCTGGTGGGCATCGCTGCCACGTACAGTTAAACAGTACGTCAATTCATGTACCGCCTGTCAACAAAACAAAGTACCCAACATAAAACCTATGGGACTGGTGCATCCCTTACCCATCCCATCACGTCCTTGGGCATAAATATCCACCGATTTCATCGTTGACTTAATGGTTTCACAACAATGTACTACCATCATGGTAGTAGTCAACCAACTAACTAAGATGGCACACTTTATCCCCTGTACTGGGGTACCCACAGCTAAAGAGACAGCATCCCTGTTCTTCCTACATGTCTTCCGGCTTCACAGTCTTCCAGATTCCATCACATCGAATCGTGGATCCCAGTTCACCTCTAGGTTCTGGAAGGCTTTTTGCTCCCTTCTTCATATTACAGGCCGATGACAGATTGCCTATCATCCTCAATCCAACGGACAGACGGAATGAACCAACAAAAAGGCAGCCGATTTACGGAGACATCCTGCCCCTATTTATCATATCGGGGATCCCATCCTCTTATCTACCAAACACCTTAATTTCTCCTGCCCATCCAAGAAACTTGCTCCGCGATACCTGTGCCCTTTCCGTATTGCCTCAATCATCAATCCGGTTGCAGTCAAGCTGGTGCTACCACATTCACTTCGGATTCACCCAGTTTCATGTATCCCTTCTCAAACCCTGGACTCCCGATCTTTTTCTATCAGGACTTCCTCTCCCCCTCAACCCATTGTTGTTAATGATGCACTGGAGTACGAAGTGGAGAAGATTCTGGATTCCCGTATCCATAGAAGCAGACGATTACGAAGTCTGCTGCCAGCCCCGACCTTGCTTCCATTGAACCACTGCCTATGGATTCTCCTCTTGTACAGCAATATATTACCTCTTGTGGCTTATTGCATATTGGGTTCCAGCCACCCCTCGAATGAGCGTGACAGAGTTTAGCCTAACCTAATGTAAACATTTTTAGTACATGTCTACCTTTAATTACTACTTTTTTTTTTTACCCATTTTAGGGCCATATTACAATGTTCGTGCTAACTTAACCAGAGCTGTTGTAAACTTAAAACCTCCGGGCAATATTACAAAGCTGGTGCTAACTTAATCAGAGCTGTTGTAAACTTAACTGCTCCATAGGCTATAATGGCTCTGGTAAGTTTACAACAGCTCTGGGTAAGTTAGCACCAGTTTTGTAATATAGCCCGCCATAGGCTATGATGGCTCTGGTAAGTTTTCAACAGCTCTGGTTAAGTTAGCACCAACTATGTAATATGGCCCTAAATGTTTTATTTTGGGTTTTTTCCATATAACCTTACTTAGCTTATGTCCCATGATTGATACGAATGTATTAAAGTAAAAATCGGTCATAGTGGGAAACTGTCAAAATATTTTGTAATTTTAAAAGGTTTGAGGAGGAATTACGTGGTATACAGTAATGTAAACATCCAAAGTAAAAAAATAATTATTATTAATGCAGTACTGGTCTGTAATTTGGTAAACCGATCAAAAACGACTTCCTTGTTTTTATGACCTTTTACATTTTAACCTCCCTGGCGGTCCGATTTTGACATATTTTATATGTCAAAATTGGTGCATTAATTAAAGCCCCCTGGTGGTATTAGAGTGTGGCTCGGGGTTAAATTTCAATGCTGAAAGCGGTAACCCCGAACCACACTCGGGCTGGATACATACCTGGCCCTGTGCTCCCTCGCGGTCCCCCGTAGTCACCTCCAGACGATCACGGTATCCTGCTTCCTGGTTCCCTCCTCGCGAGAAGGGAACCAGGAAGCAGGACGCCAGGATCGGAAGGAGGAGAATGCAATTGCGAGAGGTCAGCGAGGGAGCGCAGGTACAGGTATTTATCGAGCCCGAGTGTGGCTCAGGGTTATCGCTTTCAGCATTGAAATTTAACCCCCGAGCCATACTCGGGAAAACTGCCAGGGAGGTTAATATACTTTCTCATATTTTTTTCATTATCTTTCACTATATATTCTCATATTAGTTAGTGATTTGTTATTGTTTTTAACTTCTTTTTAACACATACCAAAAGGATTGTGTGATTCATTTTATACTTGTATCTGTACTTTATGTTTTTCCTTTAGATTTCTTGTTCGGATACTCATTGGAATAGAATATTGTTGCTTTTAGAAAAGATTAAATGGTTTTTCGAAGTGAGACAGCAGGGGTCTGAGCATGTATGACTGCTTCTTGGGATTTTTCCATGGAAACAAATAATTTTCAAAGCGGTGTTAAACATGCTAAACATTTCCCTTCAGATTAGGTAGTACTTCATTAAACTGTTAATTACAACCTAAAGCATTTTTTTAATGAGCTTGCACCAGGTTGATAA
The DNA here is from genome assembly GCA_009667805.1 of Leptobrachium leishanense. Taxonomy (NCBI): domain Eukaryota; kingdom Metazoa; phylum Chordata; class Amphibia; order Anura; family Megophryidae; genus Leptobrachium; species Leptobrachium leishanense. The sequence goes on from CM019066.1 coordinate 262,456,810, forward strand.
TGAGGCAGCCAATATTGCATAACATTAGTCCATGTCTGTGGTTGGGTCATGCAACTATGCCATGATCATTATGTTTTATAGCGCTTGCCTTTCGAAGGGAGTTTAATTAGCGAAAGAAAATACCTAGTTTAGGGCTTTAGTGTCATCAGCCATATTTCTACATTCTGGCTTGGGAACAGTTTCCTTTGTGCTACAACGTGACATTACCTCACTGTGCATAAGAACTGTATTTGCTTTTAAATTATTTGACAACAGCGATACAATAAAAAAGTGGGGTTTTTTTAATCGTTATGGGGTGTTCCACATGTACACTTTCTGTATTACCATTTCAAAGCTGTACATCTCATTGAATACACTAATGACTGCTAGACAGGCCTTTTTCGTTTTGCACAGTACAACAAAGTATTTGGATCAAAGAGACAGCGCTGCTTTCTGATACGTAATGTGTGTGACTAATGACCATATATACTGTACCTCCTCACAAATACCATCTTTCCTTTACATAATGCTACAAATAAGTGCAAGCTCATAACAAGGTGGACACTGGGTATTGGGGTTTTAAGAGAATTCACTACTTGAGTTTGTGTATATTCCATTATATATTAACCCTTATTAGAGAAATATTAAGTTTAGAATACTGATAAACTGTACGAATGTGCTGTAGGGTGAAATTTATATTGAAATGTTTGCTACATTTCTGTTGCTAGGAGTGAGTATATTCAATATTAAGTTATATATTTAATATTATGACTACAGAAGAGGAATTAAAAACAAGATAAATCAGCATTGACTTTTTAGGTAACTCCTATTTAAAACTGATGTCTAAAATTACACCTTATAGTAAGATTTTGTCTTGTTATTGGATTATAAGCAGGGCCGGCGCTGCCGCTAGGCGAGCTAGTCGGCCGCCTATAGCGCAGTGCTGTCTAGGGAGCATCCAGGCCCGACCAGGAGTTTGAAAGGTGGCCGCACCGCGTGCTCATGGATACCAGTGTCCATGAGCCGCGGCCCACCGCTGGCTCCCGCGATGCTGATTTCCGACTGTCCGGGCAGCCACAGCAGCAGAAAGCTCCTTCCCCCAGGCTCCTCCTTGACGCCAGCGGCTGACGTGGACCAGTGGCGTACCAAGGCAGGGGCGGGGGGCAGAGCGCCCCAGGTGACAGCTGAGAGGGGGGTGTCAGTCAAAGTGCCGCTGTGCTGTTTACAGTATCACTGACCTCTCATCCTGGCTTGCAGGCAGCCGCTCGTGTGCCTGCTCGAGTGCTTGCTGGCGCAAAGCAGGCTGCCTGCAAGCAAGCTAAAACGTTCTGGCCGGCCAGGGTTTCATGTGGGAGAGGGGGGAGAGGTGTGTGTGTCAGGGACTCTGTGCGCTGACGTCAGTCTCCCCCCTGCTCTTCCTCCGGGTCACCTGCTGGCTGTCGGCGCCAACTTTCTTCCCTCTCCCACACATGCTGGCACGAGCCATCACGTGGAGCCTGCAGATTAGCCTAACGGGACTCAAGACAAGAGGCAGCCAGTGAGTCAGACAAGGCAGGGGCTGCTGTGCTGAGAGCTGCACAGAAAAAAAACCCAGAAAGACAAAGACACTTTCTGGTGAGTGATCTCATTCTGCTGCCCCCTTGATTGATCACAAGCCAGAGAGAGTGTCAGCTGTATGCCAGGGGTCAGTATCGCCAGAGAGAGTGTCAGCTGTATGCTAGGTCTCAGTATCGCCAGAGAAAGCGTCAGCTGTATGCCAGGTCTGTCAGGAGTAATGCAGAGTATGTCTGAGCTTAAGCAGGAAAAGGCACTTAATGCAAAGGCCCTGCTGGAAGGGAGGAAAGGTACTTTTATTTCCAGCAGCGGTGTGGTGTGTGTGCACTGTGATTCACTGTTAACCCCTTTCAGTGCTGGATAGCCAGGGCTGAGGCTGAGCAGCACTCGTCTTCATGTGCTGCCCAGGGACACATGTGGCAGGCACTTTTCAGTCATTGGTGGAGAGCCTGACAGGGTGCATTGCCAGGGTGCCAGCTGCTAGGTTTTGCAGGCCAGAGGCAGAGAAGCAGCTGATTCGGCCATACAATTCAGATTGCAGAACCCAGCGACCATCTCCCTGGGCGCCGATCAGGAAGCTTTTTCATTTGTGTTGCTGTCATTTTTTGGGGGGGGAGGGGAGCAAGTAGCTGGACTGGCCTAGGGTGCAAAATAGCCTGGCACCGGCCCTGAATATAAGACAGCAAAAGTAAAGTTATTTCACAAGATCACAAGCAAATATCTCATTCTTACATGCAATTGCCTTAGTGCATTTAGAAAAAAGTTAAAGAAGGGTGATCACCAAGGGGTGAATTCAGTTAAGGTCCTGACCAGGCAGTAGGGCTCAGAAACTGGATAAGAGAAGCCAACATACAGTTCCTTACTCAAAGTTACCAGTAGGGTAGTTGACTTTCTTTCAGCACCAGGATTGGACAGATGAACACGGCAGTTCAGTTTGAAGTATCAGTAGGCCAGTAGTTCCCAGCAAGCATTCTAACAATCACTCTGTCAATTCCCTCCAGCTATGGGCAATGTGTTCTTAGTGGCTTGTGTCATTATTCTTTTTGCTGCTACAGGAGTTTGCACATCTATAGAGGTTTGCTGCTTTTTAGAAGCCATTAATGTGTGGTAAGCTGGAGAAGAATGAGGTATTCAGATGTAGCTCATTCTTCTGGGCCCAAGCTGGTATTCTGCAAAGAATACCAGTTTACATTCGCTGGTGTTAAATGATTTTGCTTACTTACCTCTTCCTGTAGTATAGAGAGCAGAATGACTCGCTGCCTCACGTCAATGTATGTAGCAAAAGACTGAGAACAAATAACACCCGTGCCTTTCTATGGCCCAGGTACAATCCCACATAAACCAGTTTTTGCAAAGCTTATGTCGGGTCGTGGTTCTCTCCATTGAGTCCTATGAACTTTAAGACCATACTTTGGTGCATAGCAGAGCTGCTAGTATTGATCATGGTGCTCCAAACTATTATAGCTTGAGTTGCTAATACAGAAACCCTGATAGAATAGAGCTGTTGATGGCGATCTGCTCGTGGTTAACTGTTCGTTCACAATGTATCCATGATTGAGCCATTATTAATGGCTCTTTTGGAATTAGGCCCTAAGGCCGTTGTCAGACGAGCGCACTTCAGAGGGGAAAGAATGTCTGTGAAAGTGGATGTTCCTTCCATTCTGATGCCCGTGTGGCCACCTCGCTGAGTGCAGTTAGTGCGCTCAGTGTGCAAAGCTTGATACTCCCTGTCGAACACGCGTCATAGTGTTTCATCGGCGAGGGCTTCGGCACGTCCGTTGTAGCGAGCGCAACTCGTACGCACGCTACACTGTGTGGCACACCCTGTCAAAATGTCACAATGCTGCGACGGACGTCGGGAGGCGCATCAGTACGCGTGCTCGAAGTGCCCTAGTCTGACACCGGTCTAAATCGTTAAGATGTAATTAATTCAGACTTGCATTTATTAAATAGAGCGTAGGTCAAGGTTTTTCCCTTTGTTTGAAATGACAGCCTTATTGGAAGCCAAGTTGAGTGTAGTATTAAAGCTTATCAGTTTCTTCAAGTTATATGTAGGGCTATATGTTTTTCTCCATAGATGCTTCATATGAAATGTACTTTAGAAAGTTAAGATGAAGAGCTTAATATAACATTTTCTTTTACTCTGATATTTACGTATGAGATTACATTTCAACGAGGACGATGCACAATTATGTTGTACAGAACACTGACAGTCAATCAATCAATCTTGGGTCTTTTGTGGAATAAATGCCACTTACCATTTATTGTGAAGCCATGCAGCAAAAATGAACAGAGACGGTAGGATTAGGAAATAATAATTTCCTCGACCTTGAGGCAGTGATAGCAACCTCCAAGGTCACACCTTCTTAGCAGAGCGGCAAGTTTTCCTTTTGGCTAATTTCCCTGGATCAATATTCATTGTATAGAGCTATAAGTAAAGACTTTTCTCTGCAACATATGTCTTTATCTACTTATTTCATTTGTTCCTTAAAAATAAAATGCCAACTCAATTAGCAAAGAAAAAAAATACAAAAGTACAACAGTTAAAGTATATTGAAGTCAAAGCCCCTGTGGTTCAATATTAATTAACATGGATAATTAAGCACAGCTTAACATGACTTTTTAAAAGCTTTAAGTGTATTTACATAGTAACTGTCTTCACTGTTACTGCAGAGTAGTTGAACACATTTTTAGAAGAGTAGACAAAGACTAGAGAGAGATCCCAGCTATCTCCAGCATGACTTTCCATCTTTAAAGGGGTTATTCAATAACCTCCGAATTGGCCCTGATATTGCTCCGAACAGTGAATTTCACAGCAATTTGTCTATTCAATATCCGTCAATTCGCCAAATACAGGCAAACGAACAGAGAAATACGGTGCAATTCGCCAACATTCAGGGGCATCAAAATTGTCCCATCGAATCGAAGACTATTGTGTCTTCTGTTCACTGAACACTGAATTGCACTGAAATTGCGATGAAATGCCCTGACTTTCAGTGTTTCAAGTTGACAGTTTTAAACAAGAGAATCCACTAGGTTTTAATGTAATATCTTTTTTTAAAAAAAAAATTAAAAGGCCATATATTCTTTTTATTTGGCAAAAAATCTTTAATATTTGTAAAAGACTTTTTTTTAAAAAAAATATTTTATTAGTATTTTTTTAAAGGATCTTTTTTTCTTATGTGGACATATTTTAACCTATAAGGAGAATAAGAGACTACCTTTTTTTCCAGTTTGGTGGAATTCGCCAATGCCAATTTGGAGGTTATTTGCGGTTTTTCGCCGACGTCCGATAACTGTTTTGGCGACTCAAATTTCGGCAAAATATGATGAACAATCGCTAAATAGTGAAATCACCATATGTTTGGCAAAACGGAATCACTATTAGAATATTATGTTATAGAAGGAAGACAGATTTTAGATGTGTATTGTCCGCTAACATATCATGATCATAATATGTTGTGAATAATTTTTTAATCCATTGTAGTAAAGGTTACGTTTAAGGCCCGTGTCAGACGAACGCAGTTATCACGTCTGTGTTGCCGCACAGTTTAACGTCCGTCGTAGCATAGAATCATGAGCAATAGAGACCCACACACGAACTGCGCACGCACAACGAACGTGGCAAACGGACGCAATTTAGGCAAGAACATAAAACCGCTAGAACGGACGCGCAGAGTACGCCACGTCCGCATAGCATTGTGTGTGTGTGATGGAACGAAGTCAGACGGACCGCATTTGTGACGTCCAGCACCTTGACGCACAAATGGCTTTTCATATCATGTATCAATTTTTAGCATTTTTCATATTAATTTTGATTTCCAAAGTTCCCCTTTTTTTCCTACGTCCGTCAAGAAAAACGGATCGTGTGGTGTCTACAGTATCTTCCGTCAGTGCGTCTGTCCGTTATGCACGGACAGACAGTGCGCTCAGAATGCGCTCGTCTGACATTAGCCTAAAATACCACAGGTAGAAACCATAGTCTACTTGTTTCAGTTAGACTTGAATTTGCATTTTAATTTTATATTCAGTGAGTATTTTTATGCACCAGTATTCCATATAGGTTCAGTTCTGGACCAGCGATCAGATACGCCAAGGAAATGCCCAGGGGCTCCAAAAGGCTGCAACCCAACCATTACAATTTCAAAGCCCACACATGACCAGAACCATGCACTATATGTCTGGGACTTGTCCGTGCAGCACTGCCCCATTCTGGACTACTTTCTGAACTCAACCCGTCCCCGGTCACGTCACATATTAAACATTGGAACATATGCATTTCACGCTTATTTATTTATCTTATGTCACTGGATTCATACAATGAATTAGATTTTGCAATGCTGAAAAACAAAAAGGAAATGTCATATTTGTTTGAAAACATTTAAAATCCCAATATTTTTTAAAATGGAATTTAAATAAATGCACACAAATAAAATAAAAATTGTGTATCTACATATATATATATTAGGAAACCGTTGTTAAACTAAGGATGATGTTACATAATGTATCAAGAAGATATTCTTGTGCTCGTTTCTTTTCTAGATTATTATATTGGCAGATGGTCATATCTAATAGTGATCCCTCTTCATCTGTTACACAGAAACGGGTGAATGAATTAGCACAAGCTGTTTTTTCTATGTTTGATCAATTTTCATTCAAGAAATTATAGCTGCCTTTCAAGATATTCTTTCGATACCAAACTGGCAGTTGATTTCCCTGAGGCTTCTGGGAAATTATGAGATGTTGATTGTTATGGACTGCAAAGTCATTTCAAAAGTCTGATATCTCATCATTTCTACAATGGGAAAAAAATACACATTTTCTTGTTATCCATATTATTCTAACCATATTTTATTGTGTGAGTAAATTGGATTAACCCTTTCCAAATATTTAGGGCCCTATTCCAAGGTTGGCGATTAAATAACTTTGAGACATTATACAAAATGTCTCGTGGTTAACTTATGGCCTGGAATTGCTATACCACCCTTGCTGGGCTAGCTCATTCTTCTGTCTGTCTGGAAATGGTATTTCCATTAAAAAATACTGTCTCCTAAAAACTGGTGTTAAGGGATGTTATGCTGCTTTTCCAAAATCACTGAATACAGCAAACTACCCCAAAAATGCCCTTACTTAGCTCTTATCCCACGGCGGTGAGGGCAGCACAATCCGCCACTTCCTCTCGCTAAGAGCAGAGTGAGACTGGGAACAAATAGTTCCCAGCCTCACTCTGTGATTCATTTGTGGCGCTGCGTGATTCAGTGGGTGACTGTTGACTCAGAATTTACGTCAGGGAACCACAGGACTCCATGGAGTCCAAAAGATTCCTGGAGCCGATACCCTCAGTGGACACAGTGCCGCTGCAAGTATCACTTTGCTCTGTGCTTCATCACGGAGCAGGCACGCAAACAGGGAGACGGTAAGTAAAATCTGTAGGTGCAGATTTTCTTTACTCACCGTCTTTCTTCCTGCACAAGCTTCGTAATATGACTTTCTATTTGGTCTAATTCTGGGGAAATGTGTCCCGATACATTTAGCACTTTATGCATGACAACTGAGCTGCTAAAACCATTTAATCTGATCGGAGACCGGTTTGTTTCTTCAAGGAAAAACAGATTCCATGCTGTATTATGGGGATATGGAAGTACTTTTTGGCCAGCAGATGGTGCCATCTGCCTTTCAGATAGAACATACAGTTTGAAAATGTGTTTTTGTGGTTTTACATTGCATTATCACTCTATGGCTATGGCAAAGTTGCTTTCCATAAAAAATGCATTGGGTCCTGGTAGTGGTTATATGGAACACAACTCAGTAGTGAAGTGGTTAAGAATCAACTGATTTTTCTTTTGGGCGCTAATGTGTATGTCACGGAAGGGACATAGGGGCTCGGCGCAGCGAGACCCAGGACTCAAACCCAAGACATTTTTAAAAGGACCTTGTTTTCCTTTGAACGTTTGCAGTGTGCGTTTCAATGTATGAACAGTTTATTTTCCTTGCTAGATGTGGTTTTACTTGATGTGCTGTATTAAGATGTACCCTGTGTGATTTTAAATATACTTTACATCGTTTAGTTTTAGTTTAATTTAGTTTAGTGAAATGACATAGCTTTGGTTTTAAAACATACTTATATTCCTGTAGGTAAATGTGTTTTTCTGTAGCTAGTAAACAAGTTTTGCTGCTGTGTAATTTATGCGTCAGGGATTTTCCCCATTATCTAGCTACATGTTTAATTTAAGGGATCTCTGATAGTGTGTGTTTAATCTGATGTGCTGGAACAATGGATGTACAAACGTTGTGTGAGTTGGAGGCTAAGAGAATGTGAAGAATGTTGATTGTAAATAACTGACATAACTAATTAGTATGGGTATGCTAGTAATTAGTATGGGTATGCAAATTGTGACTGTTGTACTTCAGCATAAATAGTGGCGTTGTTCATTAAAAGAGCCAGTTCATCTGAGTGTTTGATACATGCAGCTCCGTCTGGTGTTGTCATTTTACGCCAGCTATATATCACCACCGCCCAGGAACGGGTCACTCTAACTCCGCAGCAGAACATCGATTCGCCGCGCCGTTGCGCCACCTTGGATCGGTACCTCGGGATACCGCAACCACCCCGAATCGGGACCTCGGCTCAGCGCCGTGCCCCGCATCTTCAAGGAGACTCTACCGAACCGCGGTTCGCCACGCAGACCGTCTCCAGCCTTCCGAAGGTCAGTAGATCCGCTGCTCGAGACGCCGAGTGCCGTGCCACTCGGTAGTCGGGTGGATTTCCACCGTGGGTGCCCCATATACTCTCGAGATCTCCACCGCCACGTGGTCTTCTACCCAAGCCGCTCGAGACGCCGGGTGCCGTGCCACTCGGTAGTCGGGCTTGGCAACACCAAAGAGGGGGTCAGATAGAGCAGGACCGCAGGCGGATACACCCATTCCGTCACAGTGTATATATGTTTTGACATTGTACTGACTCTCTAAAACCAAAACGAACCTTGAATTATTAAAAGTAAATTAGTTAAACAGTGTAGCGAAGTTCTAAATGGTATTTTCCAATTGCACAGCATTTAGGTTTTTGCCTCAAACCTTTTCTGTCTCTAGGACAAAATATTTCTAGCAGACTGAACAACTATATAAATAAAATATTTTTTTTACACATCTGCATCTGTAGCAGCATTGTAGAAGAGTGAGCCAGGTTTTAGTTCTCGTCTTCATCCAAATTAACCCATAACGTGTCAATTACCTGAGATATTCAATTCAGTACAGCAACAACCGCTTTTTAAATTGGCAGCGTGGCTCTCTCCAGCACTTAGCTTAAAATGCAGAGCAAGGTAAAAGAAGAAAACCACACACAGAGGACTGTAGCAGTTCCAGAAGATGCAAATGAAAACCTTGTTTTTCTACAGCAAATAAACAAACCAGATGCATAGCTAATCCATTCTACAATCTAAAGTGATCAGCACCTCCCTATTGTAAATTAGCCTCTTACAGATGGGCAGGTTGTGTCAGGATTCGAGCCGTCCTACGGCAGTCAACGACACATGCACTGGCTGGGGGCGGGCTGAGAGACGTGTAATAGGAGACAGCGGGGCATGCTATGCCACCCCGCGGCATACAGGCCGACCCGCTACCAAAATGGCATAGCACGCTCTGCGGCATTACGGGGTTAACAAAATTGTTATTAGTACGACAATGAAGTATCACGTCCCGCATCAAGGATCTGACCCGAAGCCAATCAGCAACGTCCTCACTGCTCGCTGGCCAGGCACCGAGGGATATGCACGCCCGCAACCGTCACGCGGGTGACCAAGGGGTGAGGCGCGGCATGATGACGCAAAGCTGCAGGGTTTAAAGTCAGTCTGTGCAGGCAGACTCACTGCCCTGACGTGGTTCTATATCCCTCAGTGCTTTTTGTGAATTTGGTTTATGTGTATTGACTCTGGCTATCCTTAAAGAACCCCCTCTGTGTATGACCCTGGCTATTCATATCGAACCTGATCTGTGTACCGACCCAGGCTATTCCTGACAACCTCTAGGTGATAAGATCTCTGTTTCCTTGACTAAATGTGTCCTCATATTCTGGTGTCTGTTAACTCTTGCTGGGTGTTTCACGATTTGTTCCCTGAAGATCGTTAGCGTTACCGACCATCAAAGGATCGGAGGGGTAGATGGTATACTGTGTTCAGGGACCAGTATGATAGACCCAAGGGGTATCCTCGACATGAAGGCTAGAAGCAAACAATTCTGCTAATGCTTGATATGAAGAATACATAATAAGAAAGTAATGAAAACAAAATACAAAAAAAAGCTTACAATTTTAAAGTCCATTTAATTTATGTGAAGCATAGACACAGGGCCGGATTAAGGGCATCATGGGCCTGGTGCTGAGGATTTCCGTGGGCCTAATTTTAGATACTGAGGCAACAATTGGTCCACGCTGCTTTCTCGTTTAGAGTCAGGCGGTGCACTGTGCATTTGTCACTCTATGCCAACGTCAGAGCAATTGGAAAACCTGACTGGTGACTGTGACAAGGTGTGCTATGACCAATAGTGCGACTTACAGTGCGGCGGATCACAAGCCTCCTGCTGTATTAACGTGCGTGGCCCATATAGGAGTCAATTGCTACAACTCCACTAGACAAGCTAGTAAGGATGGACCTGATCACAAAATGAAGCAACCATATATTGTATCAATTTATTAATCCGGTCCATCATTACTTGCTTCTCTAGTTGAGTATTTCTAGAAGGGGTTAGGCCCAACTGTGGATATATATATATTGCCCATTGCTGGTTCTACTTTTGAACCATTGTTTTGGTTACGAGTCAATCTGCCTGGTGGCAGACTAACAATACTTGGGGCGGCGGGGCCCCCAGACCAAATAGAGCAAGTGCTCCACTATGATTGAAATCTGAATAGATATTTAAACTTTGGTTTTATTTAGTTATAGCATTGACGCGGAACATGACTTATACATATAATGATATATTTTGAATCTGTCAGAAAAAAAGGATATGTCTGCGCCTATAATAAAACATGACTTCAACATACATTTAAACATGAGAAGGCACAAAATGGTGAAAATTAGCTCAGCTCACAATTTCAAGTATTTCTAAAGCGCCAACAAGTTCTGTAGCGCTGTACAATGGGGGGAGACAGAATAACAAATATTCATACACTTTACACACTCAGAACAGTAGGAGAGAGGACCCTGCTCGAGAGATTACAATCTAAGAGGAGGGTAACATGGCTCAGCAGCAGAGGGGTTAAAAGATTTTCTACAGAGCTCCTTCTCCAGAGCTGGGCACATACTCAAAAGTTGGCTCCAAACTAACCTTAATTGTTGTAGGCTCAGTCTCAGCAGCTGTGTGAGGCACTTGCTGGGGCCTGGGGCACACTGGTAACAGACCAGCTGGACTGGGCTGGCACGGTGGCACCATTGCCAAGGCAGACTCTGGCAGTGTCTGCTGGCTGGGCACTGACCAGCTCCTTTGCAGATCAATTTTTGTCCTGACTCCTGCGCTGCCTGCTGCTTGTGTGGCCTGACTGGCGACCCTGACAGGCGAGACTGGCACACAGACTCACCCTGGTGGCAGTTCCAACTGGCTCCTTCAACTTTTTTATTTTAATATATTTTAAATGTCCTGGCTCAGGCTGGCTGCGATGGTGGCGTGGGCGGTCACGCCGACCGGTGTGCAGATTGAGAGGAAGACGGAGGCAGGACAGGACAGACTGTGGGGATTCATCCGTCTGCTTTCCTTCCCCTGCCATTGGACAATGAGAAGAGATTGCCCGGCACATGGAGGCAGAGCATGTGACGCGACACGTCACATGTTCTCCTCCCATCCTAAGGACTCGGAGGACCATGGATGGTGAATGAGTGAGTCACCACCGCGAGGGACGAGATAGCCGGCCCGCACTGACAGTCAGTCAGGCCAGTGTGCAGGCTGAGCGGATAGATTCATCCGCGCACCTGCGCACTGCCTGCCTGCTCGTGGCACTTGCTTGCCATTGCCTTCCTTCAGCTTGGGCACGAGTGAGGGACGGGACACGTGACAGGATGAGTGACACGTCACCGGCGCATCACGTGTCCTGTTCTCATTTCCGCATCCGCTCGGGCTCGCCTCTAATTCTCCTCCAGACCTCCGTGGGCTGCAAAACATTAAAATTGAAAGTAAGCCCGCGGCTGGTGGCCTGGCGCCAAAAACACTCACAGGCCCGGCCGATGGCTCGGCCTCGCCTCGGGCCGCGGGCAGGCCGCTTTGCCAGATCTCCGGCAGCCTCGAGTAGTGTGTGGGGCAATAAGGTTATACGGCGGCAGGCCGGCCTGCGGCCGGCTGTGGGCCTATTTTCAAAACGGGGCCTGGAGCTGCCGCTCCATCCGCCCCTATGATAATCCGGCCCTGCATAGACAGCCTATATCCTATAGACATATTATTACTAAGATGTAAACTCTCACAATCAGTTTTCATGTTCTTTATCATGCACCACTGTTATTACGTATAATAAATAATATGCTATTATTGGTAGAAGACAATGCACAGACGTCGTAATTATAGAACAGGGTCGAGCGTTCTGTGTATATAGTATTGAGAATGTTTAGGCAAAAACATGGGTATTTATAAACTGTACTTATTAAATCCATTAATAAAAAGTGTTAGAAAGTATACGATGCCTCCTATAGTTAAAGCTAAAACTGGTATAAAGATCTCTCTCATAATATAACACATTACTTTTTTATTGGAGTAGCAGAGAAAAAATGTATGCCTTGAACATCAAGAGGTATTAAAATATAAGAAACAGATCGTAACAACTGACATCCACCAAAATGACAGCTCAAGGAGAGAAGGCATTTTCACTCAGCAGGATACCTTGAATTGGATATCAGACAAGGAAAATAGCAGTATGTTAACTTGCTATTATCTTTTATTTTTGTTTAAGAGACACAGAAATGCAGTGTTGTACTGCCTTTAGTTAAAAAATATCAATAAAATCTGAAATTTAAGTAGATATTAAATTTTATGTATTTTTGTATTTCTGTAACAACTGTAACATTTTAATGTTCTTGAAACCAGGACATACTTGAAAACTAGAGAAATCTCAATGTATCCTTCCTGGTAAAATCATTTACAAATAAATAAATGTTAGGAATGTCCTGCACAGAAAGTAACATACATCTACTCAGCACTCAATCATTGTATCTATAATTTACGGTTTTCAATTTGATTGTTCTATTTATATAATTATAGATGCACAGGTAAACTGCAGAACACGTCTATTGAATATGGAATACAAAGAAAAAGTCCACTCAATAAAAATAATGCAAACAAGAATATTCCTACACAAATAAAAAAATTGTAATTGCTATAGATGATTGGTTATGAAGTGACATAATCACCGTTCATTTCAAGGCACATTTTCCAGGCTTCAATAAAAAGAAGATATAGAACAAGGAATGCGTGTAATGACAATGTTTGCACAATTGCAAGAAAAAGCTTGTAAACATTTTTAGAATTTCTTTAGACTTCTTCATTGATCACTGATAAAGTGTTCTGATTTACACCTAAATGGAATTTTAGACAAATACAATGTGACTAAACTTCTAACATACAAACAGTTGTACTTTTCAAATTCATATTGACATGAATAAAAGGGAAAAGATATCTCCTGGTGGGCTTGGGTCCCTTCATTTCAATTGTGCAAGAAAATATAAACTGCTGGACGATATTAAAACATACATATTTACACACCAGAATAACTCTACTTAAGTGATAATCCAGCCTAAAAAAGTCTTATTGGGTATCATCAGTGGCTACCTCGATATGATAGATTTTTTGAATGGATTAAGCCAAAAGACCCTAGCCACACAAAATGAGACGATACCAATTCCTAACTAGACAGTGCTCAAAACTGCCTGCTAGAATGCCTGTGTAACTATATACCACAATAATTGTGTGATCTTGTTTACCTAGTATTACTCAATATTTCCCACATTCAGGGCATTATTACGTTACTGCAGCTAAAATGGGACGCTAAGGAGGAAAACCTGCGCCTGCAGGTTTCTCCTTAGGCTCCTGTCAGACGAGCGCAGCGTTCACGTCTGTGATAGCGCACAAAAGTGCGTCCGTGATAGCATGAAATAAAGGCCAATGGAGTCCCACACACGAAGTACGTCCGCACTGAACTGCGGACGCACAACGGCTGAGGCAAACGGACGCAAGTTAGGCAAAAAAGTAAAACCCCTAGAACGGCCGCACAAATGCACTGCGTCCGCAACATCCGCATAGCTTTGTGTGTGAGTGATGGAACATGGTCAGACCTAGTGCATTTATACATCCAGCATTTTTGACGGACAAAATGGTTTTGCATTTTAATTTATTTTCCCTGCTACAACCGTCAAAAAATACGGCAGTCACAAAAACGGACTGTGTGGCCACTACTGCGTCTTCTGTAAAAACGTACGTCCGTACTGCAGGGACGCACAGTCCGTAGAAATCACGTTAGTCTGACCCTAGTCTTAGCATCCCCGTTTTAGCTCCATATTATGGGGCAGGCGCTGATTCAGCAGTCTGCCCCGTAATCCAGCGCGCTATGCCAGAGGATACTCGAGGCTGCGCTAACGCACCGCCCAGAGCATCCCCTTCATGTAGAACACAGTACTCCATTGAGGAATCGACTGCCGGGTCACATGACCTGCAGGATCTTACCTCTCACGAGATCCTGCAGGTTGGCGGAGTGATCGCGGAGGGAGACTAGGGACTTTTTTCCCCCAGTCTCACTTTGCTCCTGGCAGCCAAAAGAGGCGGATCGGCCCGCCATCCTCGCCGCGGGATGAGAAGTGTCATGCACCTAACTTCTGGCACCGTGGGAAAGGCAAGTCCAGAACTGCTCTACCCTTGAAACCCTAGTAGCACTCTTCCTTGCATGCTTTGCTCAGCCCTGGTTTTCCCGTAGCACTGCAGAAGATACAGGTGCTCACAATTAATGGCCTAATGCTTCCCTACTAAAGGGTGGAGCCCCCATAATGCTTTGCTTTTGCATTGCTGTTCCTCCAGTGTTCTGTTCACCAGGCAAGCTGCAACACTCCTATATTCTGCATCCTGACCAACAGACCCTTGGATTTGACTCTGGACTCTGCCTATAGAATTAGCCCTCTGATACCATGCATGAATAACCCTACTGATTGATATAATGCTGCCGAACCTTTGTTTACTATTTGAACGCGCTTTGCCAAATAATCTGCTGGATACATAGTTGTCAAACCCCTGCTTGTTTACTTGACCACACTTTGCCAAATACTGTGCTGGATATATTGTTGCCAAACCTCTGCTTTCTTACTTGACCAAGCTTTGCCAATACTTTGCTGGATAGATTGTTGCCGAAACCATGCTTGTTTTTTTGACCACGTTTGCCAATACTCTGCTGGAGATACTGCTGCTTAACTCCTGCCTTATACTCTAAAGACCCTCTCCTTATGGTGGATCCTCCAAGCCTACATTATTTGTGGGATTATAATGTTCAGTTAACTCCGTTCTCTAGACTCTTGTGTTTCACCCCTACAATATACTTATTTGTCTTCTAGCCTTGTTTGTTGTTCAGCCCTATTCCTTTCTATCTATCTCTTATTCAGCCCCTTTACTTTCTGGTCCATCTGGTATCTATAGTTCCCTTTGTCTATCCATTTCCTCCCTTACCTCTGTGTTTATTACTCAGCCCTTTTCCTGCCTTGCCCCACTATCTCTATCCTTCTGTGTTTTAGTGCATCCAGTACCTATCCTATTTCTCGCCAGCCACTTCTCTTACTTACCTTATCCCAAATTGTTTTCATTCTATTCCTATTGTGTCTTGCTAAATAAAACCTTTATTCATCTACACCATCATATATCCTTCTATTCCACTTTGTCACCGCATATTGGGCTCATCTTTGCGCCCCCTTAAGCTAAACCATTTCAAGTGGTGAGTATCTGATTTTTGGGGGGATGTGAAGCTGGTGATAATCGATTCCACAGAACCAGAATCAGTTAGCAACAGTTCCTAGCTGTGGTTATCTTTTCAGTTAATGCAGCGGGACGTAATTAGCATTAGGACTTTATAAGCCTAATGTTAGTTAACTCTTTGCGCTCCCCATGTTAAGCATAGGGAGTGCAAAGTGCAGTAAGCTCATGCTGGAAAGAGAAATCTCTGATAAAGTACAGTGTAACCTAGAAAAAAAAAGCCTCGTAAGGAGATCAAACTTGATCAGTGTAGAGTGGCGGCTTTTCCAGTTCAGAAGATGGTTCATGGCTGTTGATTATTCTTTAAACAATGAAGTGGAAAAACGTAAGAATTTCTCTCTTTGTACCATGATGTAAAATATTGACGGCATTGCTATAACGTTATAGAGACTAGCATGGCGGGCTATTTGAGTACTGTTTGGTTAGGAATAGGCCCTTGGACCCTATTCCCATGCTGTCGCTAAGCACAGCATAACGGCTCGAGCGATTATTTTTCTCATTCTATTCCATCTGAGACGCAAGCTCAGTTTATGTCTTGG
Source organism: Leptobrachium leishanense (assembly GCA_009667805.1). NCBI lineage: Eukaryota > Metazoa > Chordata > Amphibia > Anura > Megophryidae > Leptobrachium > Leptobrachium leishanense. Next base: position 262,472,862 of record CM019066.1, read on the forward strand.
ATGTAGTGCCAGATTACTGTACAACACCTTCTATACTTTATATAGGATACATTAATATGGAGCCTGTTAACTTCCTTGGTGGTATTCCCGAGTGTGACTCGGGGTTAAATTTTGCTACCGCGAACGGTAACCCCGAGCCACACTCTGGCTGGATGTTTACTCACCTCCTCCTGCGCTCCCTCACTGTCCCCCGCAGTGTGATCGCGGCGAGCTGCTTCCTGGAAGGCTCCCTGCGAGTCACACGTTGCAGGGGGGCGGGACTAGTAGCAAACTTAGAAAAATTGGATTCTACAGTGTAAAATAATAAGTGCAATGCTTATGAACGGCCACTAGGTGGCAGTATAGGATAAGAAATAGACCATACATCCTCTCACCCTTGTTTTCAAGACAGATTTCAGTGTTTTTTATTGTATTTTATTGAATATCATTTATTTGCATTATTTTGGATAATTATTTTTGGGATAATAAATTATTATGTCGTGTTTCAAACTTTATTGGACTCAGTGTATTTACTATTTTTTTTTAATTTATTTATTTATTTTTAAAGGATTTTACCAGTAAAGACTCTTGATTTCATGGATTTCAGTGCGTGATTCCTAATTATTACAGGCTAACTATGTACAAAAACACCTTTCCTTTAAAAAAATAATTGAGACGCTTTTAGACACGAAATTTAAAAAAAATTAGACCGCCAGGGAGGTTAATGAAGAATGAGCTATTCCAACAAGGTTGTTCTCCATCTGCGCCTGACATTCTGAAAATAATATTTTATAAAGGCTGGTGTTAAATGATTGCACTTCAAGCCGTCTCGGCCGTCCCTCTCGCGAGCTCACGTCTGACTCCATGGAGTTTTATAGACTCCTGAAGCTGATAACACCAGCGGTGCTAAGCGCCAAACTGTTATCACTTAACACCCACAAAAGTATCACAACTCAAGGTTCTGAGAAAGCAGTTTGGTTGGAATACAAGTGGTAAATGACAGGCGCTTATGGAAAATGGCTGATGCACAGGTTTTCCATTAGCGTCTGACATTTAACACAAGCATTGGAATAGGGTACAGTACTTGCATTTATTATTATTATTATTCTTTATTTATAAAGCACCAGCATATTCCGCAGCGCTGTACAATAGGCACAGGGTTACAATACAATACATTGAACAACATTTGATAACATTTGACAAACAGTACAGGAGGAGATGAGGGCCCTATTCCCATAGGAACTCACAATCTAGTAGGGTTGGGGTTGGAAACAGGAGGAGAGGACTGCAAGGTGAGAGTGATTGATGGTTGCGTCAGTGAGTTGGGTGGTAGGCTTCCCTAAATAGGAACGTTTTAAGGGAGTGTTTGAAGGAAGAGAAGTTAGGGGAAAGTCTGACAGTACGAGGGAGAGCGTTCCAGAGAGTGGGGGCTGCGCGTGAGAAATCTTGCAGTCTATCATGGGAAGAGGTGATGCGGGGAGAAGCTAGGCGCAGGTCACTGTTTGACCTTAGGGAGCGGGCTGGGGTGTATTTGGTGATTAGTGAGGACAGGTAGTGGGGAGCTGAGTTAGTGAGGGTTTTGTAGGTAAGGATAAGGATTTTGAACTTAATTCTGCAGTGGATGGGGAGCCAGTGAAGGGACTCGCAGAGGGGAGCGGCAGAGACAGAGCGGCGGGTGAGGTGAATTAGCCTGGCGGAGGCGTTCAGGATGGATTGTAGGGGGAAGAGGCGGGACAGAGGGAGGCCAGATAAGAGATTATTGCAATAGTCGATTTGTATCCCTTTGAGTGGACAGAGCCCTCTCGCTTATTAAATTAGACTTTACTAATGGATAATGGTAACTAATGATGAGAACACCAAGAATACAGGCTGGGTGAAATAGAGGTAACATCACTGCTTTATAACCGTGGAGACACAGGTTTGATTCTTAGAATCACCATACACAAATTTTAAATCTTTACCATGCGATATTAACTGTGTGTATGAAAGCCATCAGAGTTGTTGGGGGCTGCGGTTCCTCTCATGCAGAGGAGGCTACCTAGGCATTTCACCTCTGGCCACATTTTTTGAGTGACAGCAGTCTGATTTGCATATGATATAGCTGTCTCTGTAATTATTATTATTATTATTATTCTTTATTTATAAAGCGCCAGCATATTCCGCAGCGCTGTACAATAAGCACAGTATAGACAGGGTTACAATACATTGAACAACATTTGACAAACAGTACAGGAGGAGATGAGGGCCTATTCCCGTAGGAACTCACAATCTGGGAGGGTTGGGGTTGGAAACAGGAGGAGAGGACTGTAAGGTGAGAGTGATTGATGGTTGCGTCAGTGAGTTGGGTGGTAGGCTTCCCTAAATAGGAATGTTTTCAGGGAGCGTTTGAAGGAAGAGAAGTTAGGGGAAAGTCTGACAGTATGAGGGAGAGCGTTCCAGAGAGTGGGGGCTGCGCGTGAGAAATCCTGCAGTCTATCATGGGAAGAGGTGATGAGGGGAGAAGCTAGGCGCAGGTCACTGTTTGACCTTAGGGAGCGGGCTGGGGTGTATTTGGTGATTAGTGAGGACAGGTAGTGGGGAGCTGAGTTAGTGAGGGTTTTGTAGGTAAGGATGAGGATTTTGAACTTAATTCTGCAGTGGATGGGGAGCCAGTGAAGGGACTCGCAGAGGGGAGCGGCAGAGACAGAGCGGCGGGTGAGGTGAATTAGCCTGGCGGAGGCGTTCAGGATGGATTGTAGGGGGGAGAGGTGGGACAGAGGGAGGCCAGATAAGAGATTATTGCAATAGTCGAGTCGGGAGATTACCAGGGCGTGTATGAGTTGTTTTGTGGCGACAGCGGTAAGAAATGGCCGAATTCTGTAAATATTACGCAGTTGATATCGGCAGGAGGAGGAAAGAGACTTGATGTGGGGGATGAAGGAAAGAGCAGAGTCAAGTGTAACTCCAAGACAGCGAACTTGGTTTGATGGGAGATGGTGATACCCTCCACCGTGATCGAGAAGTCAGGAGGTGGGGCGGCATTAGAGGGAGGAATAAGTAGGAGCTCAGTCTTTGACATGTTGATTTTAGGTGGTGGGAGGCCATCCAGGAGGAGATGCCAGATAAACAGTCACTGACTTTGGAAAGGACAGGGGGAGAGAGATCAGGGGTAGAGAGGTAGATCTGAGTGTCATCAGCGTAGAGGTGGTAATTAAAGCCAAGCTGTTGATGATTTTGCCCAGGGAGGAGGTGTAGATGGAAAAGAGCAGAGGACCAAGGACAGAGCCTTGAGGTACACCAACAGATAGAGGCAATGAGGAGGAGGAGTTACCAGCAAAGGACACACAGAAGGACCTGTTGGATAAATAGGAGTCAATCCAAGCAAGTGCAGTGTCACCGAGACCCAGAGAGTTGAGGGTCTGTAGAAGGAGGGGGTGGTCAACAGTGTCAAAAGCAGCCGAGAGGTCAAGCAGGATGAGATAGAATAGTGGCCGTGTTTTTTTGCAGCAGTTAGGAGGTCGTTGGTGACTTTGGTGAGGGCAGTTTCAGTTGAGTGTAGCGGACGGAAGCCAGATTGCAGGGGGTCAAGTAGTGAATTGGAGGACAGGAAGAGGGAGAGGCGGTTGAAGACTAGTTTTTCTAAGAGCTTAGAGGTAAAGGGAAGCAGGGATACAGGACGGTAGTTGGATGGAGAGTTGGGATCTAGGGATGGTTTCTTTAGTAAAGGGGTAACTAGCGCGTGTTTGAAGGCGGATGGAAAGGAGCCAGTGGAGAGAGATAGGTTGAAGATGTGTGTGAGAGCAGGGGTGAGGGAGGAGGAGAGGGGAGGAATTAGATGTGAGGGAAGGGGTCGAGCGCGCACGTGGTGAGATGTGAGGAGGACAATAAGGAATTGACTTCCTCCTCAGTGGTTGGGAGGAAGCGGCAGAGGGTGGCAGATGGGACCTGTGGGAGTGGAGGTGGCAGATAACTATCTTGTGTTGGGATGTTGCTTCTGATAGTTAAAGTTTTACTGAGGAAGTAGTCTGCCAGCTCTTGAGCGCTGAAGGCAGCTGAGGGGGGAGGTGCAGGTGGGTAGAGGAGGGTGTTGAAGGTGGACCAGAGCCGTTTAGGGTTGGAGGACAGCGTAGATATAAGAGATGAGAAGAAGGATTGTTTGGCCAAGTGGAGGGCAGAGGTGTATGACCGGAGAATAAACTTGAAGTGAACAAAATCAGCTTCAGAGCGGGATTTCCTCCAGGCACGCTCTGCGGTGCGGGAGCATCTTTGCAGGTAGCGAGTCTGGAGGGTGTGCCAGGGCTGAAGCTGGCGGCGTGGGGCCTTACAGAGTCTAAGAGGAGCAAGAGTGTCTAGAGCAGAGATAAGCGTAGTGTTGTAGTGATTAGTGGCAGCATCAGGGCAGGTAAAGGATGAGGTATGAGGGAGGTGGTGAAGTAGGTTGGAGAATTGATGGGGGTCCACAGCCTGTAGATTTCTGCGAGTGTGTGTGCGGGGTGGGGAGCAGGGTGTTTAGGAAGTCCAGATAGGTTGAAAGAGAGAAGGTGGTGGTCAGAGATGGGGAAAGGGCGACAGTTGAATTCAGAAATGGAGCAGAGGTTGGAAAAGACAAGGTCAATAGCGTGACCATCGCGGTGGGTAGGGAGGAGGGAGGATTGTGTGAGTCCAAGGGAGGACGTGAGTGAAAGAAGTTTGGAGGCAGCAGGGGCGGAAGGATCGTCAATGGGAATGTTGAAGTCCCCGAGAACTAGGCATGGAAGATTAGAAGACAGAAAGTGAGAGAGCCAGGTAGCAAAGTGGTCAAAGAACTGGGAGGTTGGTCCCGGTGGGCGGTAGATGACTGCCACCCTGAGAGCCAGAGGAGAGAACAGGCGGATGCAGTGTGTCTCGAAGGAGGAGAAGGAGAGGGATGGGGGTGGAGGGAGATGCTGGTAGGTGCAGGTGGGAGAGAGCAGGATTCCGACCCCGCCACCATTTCTCTCACCCGGTCTGGGGTATGACTCAAGTGTAGACCGCCATGTGAGAGAGCAGCAACGGAGGCCGTGTCAGAGGGAGTTAACCAGGTTTCAGTTAAAGCTAGGAGGTTGAAGGAGTTTGAAAGGAAGAGGTCATGGATTGCTGTGAGTTTGTTGCACACAGAGCGAGCGTTCCAGAGGGCGCAGGAGAAAGAGGACAGGCGCTGAGGGATTATGGGGATGAGGTTGCTGGGCTTGCAGGGAGGTGATTTATGTGCGATGGAGATAGGATGAGAGGGAAGTATTGGATGTGTTGTGGGGCCAGGGTTAGGGGATATGTCACCTGAAGAGAGTAGCAGCAGGAGGGTGAGAAAGAGAAGGTGGGAATGGGATTTGTGGGAGTGGGAGTGATTGGCACCATCGAGCTTAAATCCTGTGAGACCTGAACGGGTGACCCACCGTAGGGCAGGCCACTGATGCTGTTGGCCATTTTCAGGACCCTTACAAACCCTGTGACTTTGCCCTTCTTCAGAGTCTCCACATACATTTGCTAACAGAAAGCCAAAAAAAGTTCATCAGATGTATTTTCATATTGGAATTGGGTAACAGTTTTCTTAGGACATATCTCAAGGTAACACTACAATTCAAAAGAGGCTTTGTGACTGGTGAAGCTGCTAGTAATAAGAAGCGGAAAGAGTATCACCGGATTTATGCCTCATTGTCCTTCTAAAATTTTACTTTGTCATTAACACTATTTACTGATTTATATTTACTTCTTTTTTTGTAATAAATTTAAGTATTTTTTATATACTATTTGGCACCTCTGGGTGGTCATTAACCCCTTTTAGGGGGAAACATATTAACCCCTTGAGGGCTAAACAACTAGTTCCTCCACTATTGGAGGTTACCTTCACCCCTTAAGGCAGAATCCTAGGATCCGGGAAGAAGACCGAACCAACATCCGAGTAATATCGGGGAACGTCATAAAGAAGGGACAGGTTGCTACCCTTAATAGCGAACAAAACACATACCAGACCCGGGCTTTTATGATATGACTATTGGTGGAGCCTATCTGACCCCCACTGCTCTTCACTTATTATATGCAAGATATACTACTCTATGAAGTTCTCTGTATTTATTCCGAGGAACATAGAAGACTGTATCACAGAATAAGGCAAAGTCACCCCAGAAGCTGACACAAGGCAGATAAATCAGAGCCGATATATAGGGCTCTGTAACACATGAGTGGAACCTAACAGCCACCTTCATTGGACATTTTAAGAACCCGACAATATTGCACTGAGTTTTTATTGTTTCTGTTTGCTTTTAAGAGAACAGTAACAGATTTTATAAGGATTGAACTGAAATTTAAGTATTTCTCAGTAGCACTAAGGCTAGGGTCAAACGAAAGCATTTTTACACGCGAACGTAAAAAAGTGCGTCCGAACGAATTGATGTATTTTTTCACGGAATTCGCGAAAACGGTCATACGATGCGCATTTTTCGTGCGTGATTTCTTTCGAATCGTCAATAAAACTCTTTTTGCGTCTGGACGTTATGTAGGCTGGACATTAGCAGCGTCTGACGTCTCCTAATCACGCAAACACGCCGCTATGCCGCAGCTGCGCACTCTGTACGTCCGTACTAGCGGTTCGGCGTTCTCGAAAAAATGCGTTCGTTTTCCACTTGCGTTGCGCGGCCGTACTTTCGTGCGACCGTACTTCGTATATTGGCCGTCATTGCCCGTCATTTGCTGCTAGTGCGGCCGTAATTATGTGCGCCAGAGCGCACGTTAAAAGTGCTTTCGTCTGACCTTAGCCTCAGTCACTCCCGGCAGCACAAAAGGATACATAAAAAGTACGTAAGTGCAACTTTTGGTGAACAGACTGAATTCTCTTGCAAACTGATAGTAGTCATATTAAGATCTAAAAAGTAATGCATAACTACTACAAGCATTTGGTGTTTATTCTAATGTAGTAGGAACAGAATATAAATTTTTTAATAAAATTAAGTAGTTTAGAGCTAATGTCATTCTGCTGGATTTTCAAAACACCTGTTGAACAGCAGGGATGAATACACAAAGGCAAAAATTTGCATATTGATCTTTGAGGTTTGCATGAGAAATATCTTACTTCTATGAGATCAAAATCCTGTGAGGCTTCAATATAAGCTTTTATATCAGCGTAAATTAGTTATTATATAAATAATATTTTTTTGTGTACAAACAATGTTAAATTATGTGGGGAAAAAATTAAGTTCAAGTCCTTGATTAACCTTTTGCCTTTATAACTGCTTCATATGAAAGATGGGTCAGCGCTGCATATCCCAAAGGTTGTGTTTTTAAATGTAATAACTTCTTTGTAGCCTAGATATAGATACATAAGAATTTAAACACAAGATTATGACAGAAGCAGAAAGCGGCACAACTTTATAGGATTCTTGCTGGCACTATGTGTAAGGAAAACATTTGAAAAGGTATACAAGAGAACATACAAGATTTACATAAATGATCATTCCAATAGCTCTGGTGTTTGCCGGTTTCGGAAATACTGGTGAAAATCACCAATAAAGCAGTGCTGATAAATACTGTCATTTCACAAACTTGAAATCAATAGCTTGACAGGTGAAGCTAAACTGAATATTCTCCCGACACTTTTTGGATTTTAGTTTTGTGAATTGCTGACTTTTATCACGTTGCAATACTGGTGGTTTTCACCAGTATTTATGGAGTATTTATTGAATTTATGAAGCTCTTCATTGTATACATGAAAATGGAATGTTGACAAATCGGTCAAATAAAAGAAATGAAGAACGAAGCAACTCTTCCTATATAAAATGTCTGTATTTCTTGTCAATACTCAGACTTCTGCAATCACAAATCAAGACATCTCTCAATGACCCATGAAACACCAATACAAAGCAAATATCAATCTAATATACATACATGCCTTTAGGACACAGCAGGTTGGAGAGTTTAACATAAAGCTGGCCACATAAGTACCGGAAATATTTCATATCAGGTCCTTTGTTAGTTCTGGCGTATTCTCCATGTGAAGAGTTCATAACTGCACCGATTCCTGCAGTGGCCCTCAGAGTTTGTTTTTTGGACAGATCGGGCCTGTTGTTCAAATATTGAATACTAACACTCTTGTTCCTCTGCATGACTTGCCATAGCCAACACCTGCTACCAAAATAGTATGTGCATATGTTTGTGTCACACAAAAAATACAAATTTAGAGGGATGGCGCTTCAAATCAAAACACAAGTGGATCAAGAACAGAAATATTCGGGAGAGTGCGGCAAACAGGTTGACCCTTAAACACCTTGAAGGCTTCCACAAGAAGGCTTGGAGCTCTCATGAAGTGTGAATAGTGATTCATAACAACAAATACTGTTTAAATATAAATACAATATTGTACCATTGGCGGAATCCGGCCAATCGCTGCCTGCAATGGGAGGACGCGCTCGGCGCAGCCAAGGCTTTGCGCGTCCTCCGCAGCGAAGTGGTTAAAACATAAAGTCGTCCAAGCAGGAAAAACCATAGCTGGAAAAGAAACAGAGTCCTCGGTGAGTGTCAGCAGAAAAAGTGTGAAAAAGTGAAAAACCTAACAAAAAAGAGTCTCAGCGTGAAAAAGGAAAAAATTAATTCTCAGCAAAGAGAGGAGCGCACGGGAAAAAGCCTGCGTAGGGGGGCCATCTCAAAAAGCACAGGTCGACAGCAAAAAGAGGAAGAGTACCGACTAAGTCTGAGTGACAAAGTCATCCAGTGTCCAGCCAGGGAGGCTGGGTTGCCACCGGCAGGGCTGTGTGGGGTCGTCCAGGCACCTCTGTCTCTTCGGTGGATATATGCGGCAAAGCAGACGCAGCAGAGACAAGGCGAGGGCGAGGTCCCGAGAAAGATCAGCAAGTCTCTGAAACTCCCATTCATCACCTACTTTCGGGCCCGAATGGCCCCTGTGGGCTGGGGCAGCCGCGGCAGCCCCCCCGGCGGAGCTGAATCTATTTCAATAATTACTAGACTTAAGATGTGTCTGAAAACGTATGCACAATTCAATGAATTTTCTTTTTATTTAACATTGTCAGAATTATGAAACAATGAACTACCATATGCATAGATGTAACTAAAAATGAACCAGTGCAGCGCTTACTAGTTAGCTGCTACTTTAAAAATCATATAGGGTCATAATCACTCACATAAAACCCTATGCCATGGCACGTGTCGGGGGATATTACCAAATTGATGGTTGCTCCCTGCTACCATACCAGCAGCATGAAATTTTCATCATGCCAGCCGTTTGTGAAATGTGTTTATTGGCAATAGTTCTCTTTGTATCTGCTCATACACACAACATAATTACTATGGGAGGGACAGGCTGCAATTTTTTACTGATTGGCGTATTCATGTGCTGGTCAGTGGCCTATCACTTGCATATCATCTTATTCTTGTTTATGATAACATTCCTGGTATTCATACTTTACATGCTGACACCCTTCTGATGTTTAACAAATTACACAAATGAACAATCAGCTGCATACTACATACTGTTCCATCATGTCAGTTACAATACATAATGATGCTATTGTCACTCTATTAAAACATATAAAGACTTTAATGGGACACGCTAGACACCATGAACATTTAATTGCATTGAAATGGTCAAAGTGTGCTCCCTTATCCTTTGGCTGTCCCAGGGGGCTTTGACAGCCTTCCAAAGCAGATGGCTTACCTCTGCTCAGAAGACTATAATCATGTATACCAGGGTAAGGGATAGGATCAGAGCAAATTGTGCAGTGCCAATTGAGGTATGCCTTTCAAAGCAAAACCATTAAGAGGCATCTGATTGGCTGTATGTGTGCTAGACAGTCATGCATCTCGATGGTGGTCACTTTATTGACAAATACGTCATTTTTAAAAGTGTTGAGTTAAAAACAGGGTGACTAGAAGGGTCACCAGGGTTTAATAACTAATATTATTAAAAATGGGTCAGCAATATAATAATGATAATATTCTTCCCCTTCTGTTGTTTCCAGCTTAGTTTTCTTTCATGGTGAAAGCAATGGCCGACTTAACCAGGAAGATTTTGAATATATTGCCGAGACAGGTCTCTTGTCAACAAATTTCACATAGAAGCAAATTTTCAAAATTAAGATAATGCTATTTTGTTTTCACTTCTTAAATTATTATAACTATACATACTATCCATTTCATAAAACCATATGTTATTCGAAATGTGTACAACCCATAAAAATCCTAATAGGCAACCTATGAAATATTATAAATGTGACACTGAAGGTCTGTAAAATATTCAGTTTTTATCTATTCTATCAGAATCATGTTCATATGATTGTTGTATTGGTATTATTTAAGGTATAGGAAAAGTCAAACTTCAGGAATTGCCTGTGAGAAGGATCAGCAAACCAAGAGTATTCCCTCGATCTTTTTTCCCTTCAAAATATTTTTTTGGTTATATTTTCATAGAATCTTCATTTCTTTCTAATTTCACTGACAAATTATTCACATTCATATGTTACCTTTTGTACAACAGCTGTTGTCTGCAAATGTTGCTTAACACATGCCAAGTAAACTTAAATGAGACACCCGGGAAGACTATGGAGTATAAGAAACATCTGCAAAGAACAATATCAGATTTTTCAAGCAAAGTGTAGCGCTGTATTCTATTGATACATTTCTCTATAGGAAAAAAAGGCTGCTCGATACTGGTAATTTACTTGATGGCAATGCCAACAAAATACAGGTAGAAACTGACTTTTCATTCCAAAATAGTATCTACTAAATCTAATTGATAAGCTGACAATCCACATTGACAATAACCTTTCAGTGCATGGCATGTGGTTTTTAGAACAAATACATGCTTCTTATGTAGCTAAAAAAATAAATAGAAAAAAATAAAACATTTGGCTAAATTCCATGCCTGGTGTATACGTAGCAAGAGCTTTTGTAAACCTAGCAGCTCCATACACTTAAATGGCTCGGGTAAGTTTACTCAAATTAAGTTTTTAGTGCAACTTCTCTCTATACACCGATAATTAAAGTGATACCCAAGGACTGAATTAAAAAGAACCGAGAACATCAGTGGAGACAAGTGGTGATGAATGGAGTGAGCGAGAGATACTGGAATTATGAGGTGGAGTATTTAGAAAGAAAGTCCAATTTTAGGACAACAGGAAGCAAAGAAAAATAATAACAGAAGGAAAACCATTTTTGAAGAATGTGGTGGAGAAATACCGGCTGGGTGGAGTAGAGGTAACGCCACTGCTCTATAACCGTGGAGACACGGGTTTGAATCCTGGCAAGAGCACCTCTCCAGTAAGTGTCCTTGGCCAAGACACCTAACGGTACATACTCGCCACTCAGGACATACCGGTACTTGAAAATGAGAGAAATCTCAATGTATCCTTCCTGGTAAAATACTTTCTCAAAAAAAAAAAAAAGGTGGTAAGGAGAACAACAACAAGAGACAGGACAAGTAGGATTTAAAGAGCAGAGTAGAGAAGTCGACCAGGTAGCTGGAGTGCTAGAGAGAGTAGTCAGCTGTTGGCATGTGTTACTTGCAGGTTATTTATTGAAAGATAGGGTGAGGTGTTGGAATTACATCTAGGTGGTTTGCTGGGGAATGAATTGCTGCTTGGAGGGTTTAGTAGGAATAAATTGCCACACAAAGAGTGATTCTATGAGTTCAGTGGGGAACGTTGCATCTATGCTAGTTTTGCAGAAGGGACGGAGTTCCCCTTTGGCTCATGCACTGTAAAGCTTTTATTAGGTTTCAAAAATATGTTTCCTTATTAAGTCACCAAAAATGTATTATATATGTATTAAAATTATCATAACGATTCCCTAAAACCCAGCTTATCATTGTAATTAAACATTGATATCAAATTTGAGTGTGGGGTTTTGGATTAAATGTGACATTTCAACGGCTATTTGGGAAGCAGAAATCTTGGAGATGTTGTGTCCAGTTATCGGATTCTAGTTGCCCTGTGGGCATGTTGAAATGAGACCATTTATCTGCGATACACTTCAGGAGGTAGCAACATACGACCCATAGTGTGTTTGTCCATACTGATATTTAGGTCTTTTCTGTTTACTGTGTTTTTTTCCCCTGCTGCAATGCCAGACTTTCAGAGGGGGAGACAGACATGACTTTTGCTGACACCTTGAATCAAAGCATCTTTATTCACTTAAAGGCTATTGATTTTGGCACAGTGACTGGAAGTCACCATTTCATTATGTGCTCAAGGGATAGATGGGAAGGATGTTATTAAATCAGCTCTGTAGCTGGTCATCTCAAATGTAAGGTCATTTTATAACCATGCAACTTAAAAAAGAAACACTGTTTCCAGTCTGATTCTACTGTCTGAATCAGTTTTACATCTTAGACATTCTTGTACCGTCAATAATAGGTCTATAAAAGTTAAAAAAAACAGTTTTTCAGATAATACTACAATAATATATGCATTGACCTTAGAATCAAAACCATTTTATCTGATATTTTGATTTGGACCCCCATATCTCCCGATCGGTCAGTCACAAAAACGGACTGTGTGGCCACTACCTTGTTGTCAGTCACAAAGTACGTCCGTTGTGCACAGACGCACAGAATGCGCTCGTCTGACCCTAGCCTAAAATCCATTTTTTTTCTCAGAAAAATAAAGTAATTCCCATTTCTATTTTTTATTTTTTTTAAAAAGAGTACTCCATAGAATATATAAACACAAAGGCTTGGATGATAAAATGTGAAAAAAATAATTTTACACCCTGTAAATGATTGAAATCTGAATGGTAATAAACATTATTTTTTACATTTTTTTGTTATAGCATTCTGGCAGAGCATGACGTATCCATATAATAATGATATATTATGAATCTGCCAAGTCTGCTGAATATAAGGATATATAATTTGTCTGGTTCCTACAATAAAACATGACTTCAAATCGCGTTTAAACGTGATGAGCACAAAAAAAAAGAAAATGAGCTCAGCAGCACACAGAGGTGAAATGGCTTAACAGTGAATGGGTTCATGAAATAGCAAATTGAAAGAAACATAAATATATATATTTAAACACACCAAAAGGGCATCACTCAACTTTTACTAAGCTAAGCGGGCCCGTGCTTCTCAAGACAAAAAACAACAATCCAGAAGGACAGCACTCCAATTCATACATGTAAACACTAGCAGAGGATCAAACGTTAAATGTTTTAACACATTTGAACCCTTTACAGGTTCTAAGAACCCTTAACCCTTTTAAGATTTCAACAACTGTTGACTCATTGTATATTTTTTCCAAGGTTTTTACCCCTAAGTTCTGTTAAAAAATTATGGTCGTTTAGTTCACAATATATGGCCAAAAATTGCTTAAGCTTGTCACACTGTCAATGTATCCCATCTGCGACAGGTCCTATCAGTCACCTAATGACCGCCATTATCGGATTAACTCACAGAGGACAGAATCTGTTCTGGAGCTCCCGGCGATTCAAGGTTAAATAGAGCCGGCAAATGAAACACTTGTGACAGCGAGTGTAAGACGGGGACTTCGGTTTAGTATCGACTGATGAAGCTTTTATTTAAAGCGAAATGCGTCTTGAGTGTTTGTTTTTTTTATCTATAATAAACTGGGTATTTGATTTCCTCTGCTGGATACTCTATTATGGCACCGGGTATGTACCGTGGAGGAGTGCATATCCGGTACAGAAAAGTTATTTGTCGCCTATACAGAGCCAGTACACATACAGGCTCTGAATCATGTGAGTTGGATTATATTGTTGGTTTTATATTAGTGAACACTATCCACTTTTCTTATTTCTTTGAGACTGTGATACCTTGGAGAAGAGGAGCGGGCTAACCCTGGATTTTGAACCCATTGCGTTTATAATGAGCCTATAAGAAGTTATGGCTCATTGAAATGCTAAAAAACACGGCCACTATTCTATTCTCATCCTGCTTGACCTCTCGGCTGCTTTTGACACTGTTGACCACCCCCTCCTTCTACAGACCCTCAACTCTCTGGGTCTCGGTGACACTGCACTTGCTTGGGTTGACTCCTATTTATCCAACAGGTCCTTCTGTGTGTCCTTTGCTGGTAACTCCTCCTCCTCATTGCCTCTATCTGTTGGTGTACCTCAAGGCTCTGTCCTTGGTCCTCTGCTCTTTTCCATCTACACCTCCTCCCTGGGCAAAATCATCAACAGCTTTGGCTTTAATTACCACCTCTACGCTGATGACACTCAGATCTACCTCTCTACCCCTGATCTCTCTCCCCCTGTCCTTTCAAAAGTCAGTGACTGTTTATCTGGCATCTCCTCCTGGATGGCCTCCCACCACCTAAAGATCAACATGTCAAAGACTGAGCTCCTACTTATTCCTCCCTCCAATGCCTCCCCACCTCCTGACTTCTCTATCACGGTGGAGAGTATCACCATCTCCCCATCAAACCAAGTGCGCTGACTTGGAGTTACACTTGACTCTGCTCTTTCCTTCATCCCCCACATCAAGTCTCTTTCCTCCTCCTGCCGATACCAACTGCGTAATATTTCCAGAATTCGGCCATTTCTTACCGCTGTCACCACAAAACAACTCATACACGCCCTGGTAATCTCCCGACTCGACTATTGCAATAATCTCTTATCTGGCTTCCCTCTGTCCCGCCTCTCCCCCCTACAATCCATCCTGAACACCTCCGCCAGGCTAATTCACCTCATCCGCCGCTCTGTCTCTGCCGCTCCCCTCTGCGAGTCCCTTCACTGGCTCCCCATCCACTGCAGAATTAAGTTCAAAATCCTTATCCTTACCTACAAAACCCTCACTAACTCAGCTCCCCACTACCTGTCCTCACTAATCACCAAATACACCCCAGCCCGCTCCCTAAGGTCAAACAGTGACCTGCGCCTAGCTTCTCCCCGCATCACCTCTTCCCATGATAGACTGCAGGATTTCTCACGCGCAGCCCCCACTCTCTGGAACGCTCTCCCTCGTACTGTCAGACTTTCCCCTAACTTCTCTTCCTTCAAACGCTCCCTGAAAACATTCCTATTTAGGGAAGCCTACCACCCAACTCACTGACGCAACCATCAATCACTCTCACCTTACAGTCCTCTCCTCCTGTTTCCAACCCCAACCCTCCCAGATTGTGAGTTCCTACGGGAATAGGACCCTCATCTCCTCCTGTACTGTTTGGCAAATGTTGTTCAATGTATTGTAACCCTGTCTATACTGTGCTTATTGTACAGCGCTGCGGAATATGCTGGCGCTTTATAAATAAAAAATAATAATAATATTACCAGAAGCAGTAGCAGCTGCAGCTCCACTTTATGTATTAGAATTCTATTCATAATAGACTCAAATACTGGCAACATCTACAGATATAGACATTTTTGTAAAATCGTGCTGGACTAAAAAAAGGTATTTTTTTATTTTTTTTTGTGAAAGGATTTAACCAGGAAGGATACATTGAGATTTCTCTCGTTTTCAAGTATGTCCTGGGTGGCAAGTATGTACTGTTAGGTGTCTTGCCAAGGACACTTACTGGAGAGGTTGCTCGCTGGGATCGAACCCATAGACTCCACAGGCTCTCTCCATGCAGAGCGGTGACATTACCTCTACTCCACCCAGCCGGTATTGCAGCTTTCCAATATATTATATATATATATTTATAAATAACGTTATAATGCTATATTTTAAAACTATGTTTTACACATTTCCTAAACAGAATTTACACTGGGGGTTTTCAGAGATCGTTAGATGCCAGTTCTTTGCTCCTTTTTTAATATTTAATATCAATATTAAATACTTATGTTTCGTAGAATGTCTCCAGAAAGTACATTTCGATATAGAGAGATGTGATTGAGAGGGGAATGGTCAGTCTCCGAGAAAGAAAAATTAGTCCAAAGCCTTATATATACCAACAGCTATGGTGCCCAAATGCTCTGGTCCCTGACAGACATTTGCAAAGATCTTATAGAGGAAAGAGCCCCAAGCGCAAAACAGACATAAAATTCTCTGAGAAATTAGTTTGTAACCAAAAAGAGAAATTCTCGATTATTACATACACATGCACAATATACTTGATGTACATATATTCAACCTTTTGTCTAGCGATCACACTGTGTCCTATAAAACAAGAAGGGCGTATACCTATATCAAGCTTGTATTCAATTTTCTGAATAATGTGCATAATAATAATAATAATTATATAATAATAATAATAGTTGCAATATTGTCTTGATGTCTTTTGGGCTCACAAAACCACAAGCTGCTGCAGGTAGCTGGAAGGTACATCTGAGATCAAGGATTGGGCTGTGCCACTTCCTAGAAGTTATTACTCTGCCGCGTTTACAGAGCCAGTTGACAATTACAGGGCTGCTGGGGAATATTTGGGACTCACAAGGATACTGAGGGTTAATGGGGACTGTCTGGGTACTGTGCGTTAATGGGGACAGGAAAGGGTTCTAGGAGCTAATGGGCACGAACAGGTGTCTGGGAATAATGGGGAGCTGCAATAGGACGTCTATTGCTTGTAGTGCAGGCGGCCCAGTGAGTGAGGTTGAGTTACACTTCTTGTCACAATGAAGAAAGAAACATATGACATCAAGTTTATAGTTCATACACATAGCTTACTGGTTTGCAAGTAAAAAAGGTTTCAGGACAAAAAAGGTAAAATAAATGTTACAAATTTATACAAAGTTATGTATCAATTTGTCTTTTCCTGTTCCATGAGATAAGACTTGAAGGGTTTTCTTTATTCCAAGCCCAACCTTCTGATTAAAATGTAATAGCTTGACTTATCTATAGAGCAATTGTACTTCACTAAGTAATTATAGATAGAGAAATCATGTAAAAAAAATATTTTAAAAATGAAAATTGCTTTGGACCTGGAGGGCTAAACTATAGCAATTATCAAATGAATGTTCCCTTTAGAGGACAATTGTCATCTCTAAGTGATACGACTCAGCCTGATAAGGGGCTCTTTTCACAAGAGAGACTCCCGCTAACATATTTCTTGGCACTACTTTCCACCTACTGAAGAAGCAGGACTATGGTCTTATGGAAAGCGTAATAGAAGCTATGTTAAATGTTAAAAAATGATGAAACGTGGGCAACTAAAAGAATCAAATGAAAATGTTTGCAAAAAATTATTTCTTAAATTTACCTAACTCAGAAACACATTTTAGCAAATAATCTAATTTGCTTCTCCGACTCACTGATTTGTATAAGTTATTCTAATTTTACTAATCGAAAACCTTTTCAGCAGTCAAATTCCCTTGGCAAAAATATGTACAGCCATATAAATTTTTACAGCCAGTATTACTATTACATTTATTCAGTGCACTGTACAACCCCGCCAATACTTCAGGTTTGAACTTGTATATACCTCTGAAAGTTGAAAAAAAATACCTATAGTGCCCAGTTCAAGCTGAGCCTATAATAGACAGATGCAAATGGAAAATTATGGCAAAAGCCATTAACAGTTGGCGACACTATATTATCTACTCCATTAAGTGATCCACAATGTTAGCAGTTCTAATTGTAATATTAGAGACCTGCTAATAGATAAAAGCATTGGTCTCCATGGAAACAAGTGCATGATTGCCTATACACATTTGTGCAGGATTGTCAGAAGACCTATTTTTCATCAATGTGCTGTATGCAGTGAGGGAAGGCATGGTAATGCACCATTTAAAAGTGAGTGAGGTTTTCAGAAATTATAACCCCCTGAATGTTATCCCTGTACAGTAGTGAGTGACCCAGAGCTCTCCCTGTATTCTGTCCTCTCCCTGGCTCTTGTATTGCAGCAGTAAAGTGTGTAAGACTTACATAGGATGGGGGCCACTTCTTGTAACTTGTTTACAGTATACAGGGAGATTGTTCTGAGATCTCAATCCTGTTTTTCTCCCTGGGAAAATATGAATCTTGCTAACCTGGTTTCGAACATATGTATCGGATAGATCGCAATATGTGTCCATCTCTGACAGTGCTTCTCTTTCCCTCCCAGTCACGTGCGGTATACCCCAAGGCTCGATACCTGGCCCCATACTATTCACGATATTAATGAATGATATGCCTAATGTCTGCTTAGCCTCAACTGTACACATGTATGCAGACAATACCGTAATCTATACCAGCAAACCAAATCCCCTGCAGCTGGAGGCAGTGCTGCAAGAACAATTCACAGAAAAGTAGAAAATGTTTGTTATCTGCAATCCACTTTTCTAAATACTGACAAAACACAATGTTCTTTTGGAACAGTACCTAAACTACATAATTTACAACCTTCCAATCTATGCGTCAGGACAAAATCAAATGGCACGCTGACCACAGTCAGTTCGCTCAAATCTATCTTTTGGCCCCCACATCAAAAAACTCTCATTTAACTTTACCCCAAACAAGGTGCCCTGTACAGAAACAAATCCTGCCTGAGCCCCATGGTAAGAAAGAAGATTGTACAACAAATGCTTATGCCGGTAATTGAATACAGAGATGTAGTGTATGCAGCTACCCTGCAAGCGCACCTTCATAAACTTACTACAATGTATAACTCATTCTGCCGTTTTCTGCTACAATGTAACCACATGACCCACTATTGTGACATGTTACAAGAGCTAAACTGGTCATCACTGGAATCCAGACGCACCCTTCACTTTTCCAACCTGGTGTTTTAGAGCCTTTCTGGTAAGTTGCCACCCTACCTGAATAGACGGCTTCCTCCAGCAGTTCCATTCATTCTATAACCTTTGTTCAAGGACCTGCAACTTACTTGCAGTACCACAATACAAAAAGAAAGTGTTGTGATCCTCTTTTACCAACAGAGCACCGCAAATATTGAATAACCTCCCAGACACCATCAAATCTTCCCCCAGTCTAAAGTCACTTAAGAGATCTCTATTAATATACCTCGATACAGAATGCAATTGTAAACATGTAGCATATGGAGTATAGTTCCTACATATTTATATGCTGTGTTAATATGTATATTTGTGTTGTTTTTCTAATATCTTGCATTTATTACGTTGTATTTCTGTACACTACTGTAAAAATGCAATGTTCTTGAACCCAGGACATACTTGAAAAGGAGAGATATCTCCTCAATGTATCCTTCCTGGTAAAATCCTTTCTAAATAAGTAAATAATTAAATATGTATGCAAATAGTGGTTTATATGATAATTTTCACTCTTCGTTATATTCCAATACTTCCGTCTTGATTTTTGAGCAAGAATTTGTACATGTGATATATAGCCCCCTATTCTTCCTTGATCCAGTAATTGGGAGCCAAAAAGGCATAAAACTGTGCAACTGTTAATGCATTAGCAGCTCCCTTTTACCAGTGTTATTACAAGTAATTGTATATATAATATAGAAGGAAGTCCTACAGTGACAAAAACGGGTATTGTCACTTATTCCCCACAGATATATATGAAACCGGTCCCTATACGCAGAGTCACCCCTACCCTTTCCGATCCTTAGAGTGGTCGGGTTGAATATATATATATATATATAGTTAGACACAGACAGGAGTGGTATAAAGAATTGTATATTTGCCAAAGGTCAACACCAGATTCGTTCTTTTTGCCAAAGCCAGGGGTCAGATACCAGAATCATCAGTAATACAAAGCCAAGGGTCAGATACCAGAATCGTCAATATACAAGCCAAGAGGTCAAGCACAGAGATCAATAAATTCTAAACGCTAGGTAGCACTGCAGGATACAAGAAACCACGTCAGCGCGCTGCTCTAGTCTGAGTGCAGGGTATTTAAACCCGATGGTGCCAAGTCATAGCTCTGCGCCCTGCCCCTCCGACCATCACGTGGCCGGCGTGCGTTTCATCTGACGCTCGGCCAGCGAACAGCACGGAGGATGCTGTCGGGCATACGTGACAGGTATAAAAATATATATGTAGATGCAAGATGTGCTGGAGTTGGCGCTTCTTTTCCTATTGGTGTCTCCTTATGGTTTGCTTCTGGGTTCAAACGGGGTTCCTTATGGGGTTAACCTCTTCCGTAGCCCTCAAAACAAAAATAACTCACATAGCACAATATCACATAGCAAGGATTGCAAATAAGGGAATAACGTTGTACTCACATATACTGGTGTCTCATCAGACACCAGATTTGCAGGCAGCCAGTGACTTCATAAGGTGCACCGGATCACCTATCAGCCTCAGCCACCTCCTCGGCGACCGAAAACATCCAGGACCCAGGATAGGTGGAAAAAAAAAAGGCAGATTTTATTGAATAGCAAAGTAAAAATATTAACAGTACACCAATATGCGTTTTGCTTATATAGCTTCATTGTAAGCGGACAAAAACAGATTCACTTTCAAGACGGCGCCGGACCGGGCACAAGTAAGGATTGTCAGAACACGAGTCTCTTCAGGAAAGGCAAACTTTATTGTGTCGTCACACAAGTGCTCACACAGGATTGAATCGCAAAGAGTGAGCCCCCCCTTTCACCCGTGCAAGGGATCTTATACCCAAAAATACGTAATTAGGTACATCCCAATTAGCCCACCTCCCAATGACACTTTATTCCACCCCACGTGGGTTAATACCTCCCATCGTTAGTACAAAGAAATTCCACATTTAACTATAAATTGATACACTTCATGTTAGTTTGACAGTCTGTGATTTGTTGTGCTGTCTTTCTCAGGGCAGCGCCACCCTCCCTATAGGCTGTGTTTATTTGAGATAGCCTGGGGCCTGGTCTGTTCTCTATGATTTCTTTGTTTCTCTGCACGTCTCAATGACCTTGCCCCATTCATTTTCCCTGTCTCTCCGTGCCAAGAGCCGGCCGGATTCTGCCTGGTTTTATTGCTAGCTTTCTAATCTACCACACATTCTTGAATTCTATGTAAGCTTTGCTTTGCACATCTAATAAAAATCTATTCTATTTACTGGTGAACCAATATTCTGAACAAGATGGCTGCCTGGCTCATATAGCAACCATCTTTCAGCCTGATTCACTTCATTCCCCCTTGGCTCAAGTGTCAGGATCTTTTCCTGGCACTTGTAGCCATTACACTCCACTATTCTGAAACTCCTCATACTGGGGGGGGGTTTCTTTCACTGGGAACATACCCTGTGGAATTATCAGTGGTATCTTCTGTGTTTGTGTGGGTGTCAGTGCTGTCTTGCACAGTGGCCATAGGCATAGCCCTATGCGGTATATCAGTATCCCTATGATCAAGATCACCACTATCATGAGTATCATGGATCCAATCTGTGAGATAAATCTCAAGATGGAACCAAACCATTCTCCCATTGCTCCAAACCCACGGAGCGGATTCCAGCCTTCGGCAGCAATCCTCCTGGCTGCGCCTGCAACTGTGCTACCTTCTCTTGGTGATCTTGAATTACCTGGTAATAGTCTGGGACTTCATGTGTAGTGTTTCTGATGAAGGTGCAACATTCATAGTGCATTGTCATTTCACACAATCCATTCAAGGCCGCACTGATCTGCTCAAGCGCCATATCATGTATCATCTGCACCTTTCGTAACTCACGCATTTCCAGATTCAGCAGCTGGATATCCATACTGGTTCTATTCAGAATCTCATCCATCAGATTGACATAGCTATTCAATCTCCTCATCATCTCTCCTCCCCATCCAGTCCATGCTGGCAACCATGTCCATATTCGATCCATCTTCGCAAACAATTCTCTCTTTGGTCTCTCAAACACCAGTGGGTACCTAGGGTGTAGTTCTGTGTCTGTGTTTGTGTCTTCTCCCCTTAGTCTCTGGATTGGGACCAGCTTAGCCAAATAACACATTCCCGTTATTGTTGGTGGAACCCATGTGTAACACACTCTCCCACAACACACCTGGTATCCCTCTTCTAACATGAATGGTGATAGGTGTAGTGTTCCCTTTGCTAATTCTAACATCATTCGCCTCATTCGTCTCGTTGTCTCCAGCACACTCTGCTTCCCTCCAGACTCACTTGCAATCACTTCTTCTTGCTCACTTGTGAGTTTTCTGCACTGTATGTATAGAAAATTTGATTGTTCCTTTGTGTCAATTGTGTATATGTATGATGTCCAATTGAATTTGCTTGAATAACACCCTTTTTTATGTGTGTCTCTATCTGGTCCTATTTGGAAACACCACTCTGGGGGTATATGTACCCTATTATGGGGTATCCGGCCTCGTACATTTCTGGTTGTTCTCTGGGTGGCCGAAAAGAGTGTATTGTGATATTCCCTGATGCAAACATACTCAGGTTCATAGGAACAGAAGCAAATGGGATATGAATTGTCTCTGGGTGCATTCTGCTGCACACCCAACATGCTTTCTGCCCAGATTTCTTAGCATAGTCATATTTAAATTGCACAAGTAAATGTCCTCTTGGCAATATCTCGGATGATACTTCTCGTTTTTGTCTCCACATGGTACGGTTCTCCATCACCGGGTGCGTACCATTCCAGATATGGGAAATATCCACTTTCCCCACGTTGCCTGTACAATTGGGGCATGCTCCACGTGAGAGTCCATAAATCAGATTAGCAAGATATAAAATCAGCACCACAAATGCCCCGAATGTCAGAATTCCTTGGGCAATTCTTTTCACAGTCACATAAACCCAATCCCTCCCCACCGGAATTTCAAAAGTAAAGAACATTTCTGGATGATCAAGGGTGGGGGCCGGGCCCCTAAAAAGCACCCTGTGGGTATCCCCCGTTGGCGGGTGGTCAGGACCTGTGCCCATCAAAACACCCACTTGTTGATCCTCTGTATTATCTGGGTTAGGATCATTTAGGTGCTCATGGCTGTGGTCTTTGTCAGCTTCAGCCTCAGCGGGTTGGTCTCGTTGGTAACGACCTTCCATGCTGGTTCAGGACTGGCTGCAGCTGCTTTTACTCTGGAGTGATGTATCCACGGGACCACCTCGGCAACCTTTACTGCTGTAGGGGTTGATAACAGGACAAGATAAGGACCTCTCCATTTTGGACCTAGTGGATCATTTTTCCACTCTTTTACCCATACTGAGTCACCCGGACAATACTTATGCAGTGAAGGATACAGAAAATGCGGTATATTATCCCCCACCCAAGTATTTAATTTCTGCATTGATTTACCCAGCATTACTACCTGATCATTTAGTTTAGTTTCTCCCAATGCCCGAAGGTCCCCCCTTAGTCCATTAATCAGAGGGGTTGGCCGTCCAAACATAAGTTCGTACGGACTTAGCTTCAATTGGGGGGTTGGTCTGCACCTAATGTGCAAAAGGACTATCGGCAGCAAGTCCAACCAGCTCAGTGACGTCTCTTGGCACAGTTTGGACATCAAAGTCTTTAGGGTACGGTTCATTCTTTCAACTTTTCCCGAACTTTGGGGCCTGTAGGCAGTATGTAGCTTCCAGGTGATGCCCAGTAGCCGGGCAAGTTGTTGCAAACAGTTCTGGATAAATGCAGGGCCATTGTCCGACCCTATTTCGAGTGGAAGTCCGTAACGTGGTATTATTTCTTTCATCAGGCTCTTTACCACCTCTGTAGTCTTTTCAGTTCTCGTTGGGAAGGCTTCCACCCATCCTGTCAAAGTGCACACCATCACTAGTAAATATTTGTATCCTTTGCAGGGTGGTAGCACTGTAAAGTCTATTTGTAACGATGCCATTGGGGATAGCCCGATTGGCTGTTTCCCTGGGGGTTGAGATGGTCCTGTTCTCGGTTGTTTTTGGCACATGTTACACACTGCTGAGCTGTTGCTTTGCAGATTGCTGACAATCCTGGTACAGTGGAAATGTGGCTCCAACTGTTGCTCCATCATTTCTCTCCCTCCATGGGTACTTGCGTGAAGTGCTCTTACGATTTCAGGAGCCAGTGTTGCTGGTAGGACTATTCGTCCATTCTCCATCTGGAACCATCCATCTTCTCCATACCCTCCGGGTTCTTCTGTCAGCCACTTCTTTTCTTTCTCTGAGTACACAGGTGTCCATTCGCTCAGTGGCGCCGGTAAAGTGCAGCTACCACTGGTTTTGGTTTGTATCGTGCCAATTCTCCATGATTTCCCCAGATGAATTCTTCTTTTGGGAAATAGTATCGCCATGCGAAAAATAACAAATCTTGTCTGTCTTGTGAATCTCTTACTGCTGGTATGAAAAAGTTCATTGCACTTTTCTTCATTCTTGGCAGTCTGTTCTTGATAAGGATCTCCTTGAGGAAGAACCTCACCAGTGGGACTTGATATTCTTCTGCTCCCAATTCTCCCAGACTGTGCAGTATTCGTGTGATTCGTAGATTATTGTGAGGATTGATTGTCAAATTTTCAAAACGTGACGCGAAATTTTCTGCTCGTTCAACTTCAGTTGTTTCTTTGTCTTCCTCCTCCCCCACTATTTTTACGCCGAAGAATTTCAGCATCATTTTGTAGGCTCTGCGCAGTCTTTGCTGAACTTCTGAGGTGTTAACCATTAGGCGTGTCTCTTGCGGATTCAGAGGAGTAGAGTAGAAATTTCGGCCTTGTGTCCGAGTTGGGAAAAGCCATTGGATATAATCATGATTGAGTTCTAACAGTTCATAATCATCTTGCCATTTGTGCAATATTATTTCAATGAACTCGCCGTGGGGTTCAAACTTTTCAAATTCATGTAGAACTCGTAATTTGGCATAGAGGGTTGAGGTTCTTGCTTGCAGATCAGTACTTTAGCTTGATCTTCTGTTGGCGGTGGCGGTTTTGCAGCTGCTTTTGCGGCCTGGTCTGCGCGTCTGTTACCTTTTGGAATTTCATCATGGCCTTTTTGGTGGCCACGGCAGTGCATGATGCTGACCGCACTTGGTTTCCATACTGCTTCCAGGAGGGCCGCGATTTCAGCTGCATATTTGATTTGTTGTCCTGAAGACGTGAGTAGGCCTCTCTCTTTGTAGAGTGCACCATGTGCATGGACTGTCATGAAGGCGTACTTGGAATCTGTGTAGATATTTACTCTTTTGCCTTCAGAGATTTCAAGGGCTCTGGTTAAAGCTGTTATTTCAGCCAATTGTGCAGATGTATGGCCTGGCAGTGGCTTTGCTTCGATGACTTCTTCTGTTGAGACTACTGCATAGCCGGAGACTTTCTTCCCATCATCCATGTAGCTGCTACCATCAGTGAATAGCTGTAGATCGTATTTGTCTAGGGGTACGTCTTTCAAATCTGGCCTGCTACTGAACACTTCTTCCATAACTTGGAGGCATTCATGATCTGGATCCTCTTCACAGTCAGGCAGTAAAGTAGCAGGGTTTAAGGTAGCGATGAGGTCCAAATGAACCCGTGGATTTTCACACATCATGGCTTGGTACTTCGTCATCCGGCTGTTGCTGAACCAGTAACCTCCCTTCACATCCAGCAGAGCCTTGACAGCGTGGGGCACCTTGACATGAAGAACTTGTCCAAGGGTCAGCTTGTCTGCTTCTGCTATCAGCATTGCGGTGGCAGCCACTGCTTTCAGGCATGGGGGTAGGCCGCAGGCCACAGGGTCGAGTTGCTTGGAGAGGTAGGCCACAGGCCTCAGCCATGAGCCAAAGGTCTGGACCAATACTCCTGTTGCTGTTTGATTATGTTCATGTACGAACAGCTGGAAAGGCTTGCTGTGATCTGGCAGGCCCAGTGCAGGAGCTTCCATCAGCAGAGTCTTTAATTTCAGGAACGCTGCTGTTTGCTTCCCAATGGAAGGGGTCTTGTTCCCCCCCCCCTTCGTGGCCTGATGAAGCGGCTTGGCAATGTCGGCGAAGTTGGGGATCCACAGGCGGCAGAAGCCTGCAGCTCCCAGGAACTCACGGACTTGTCTCCTGGTCTTTGGTTGGGGTATGCGGCACACCGCTTCTTTTCTTTCTGCCCCCAATGCACGTTTGGTACCTGTTAACTGGAATCCCAGGTATTTTACACTTTGTTTGCATATTTGTGCTTTCTTTTTAGAAACTCTGTAACCTGCTTGGCTTAGCAGATGTAGCAGGGCTTTTGTGGCGGATAAACAGTCTTTTTCTGTGGGGGAAGCCAGTAATAAATCATCAACATATTGGAGTAACACTACTTTGTCTGGCTGAGCGTTGAAGGCGAGGAGATCTTGGCTAAGCGCGCACCCGAAAATCGTGGGCGAATTTTTGAAACCTTGAGGGAGGCGCGTCCACGTCATTTGATGGCGCGCCCCCGTGGTAGACTCTTCCCACTGAAATGCAAAAAGGGGCTGGCTTGCTGGAGCCAGGCGGATGCAAAAGAAAGCGTCTTTTAAATCAAGCACTGTGTAATATTTTGTATCTCCGGGAATTAATGCCAGCAAATTGTATGGATTAGGAACCACAGGGTGTAGTGTTACTGTGGCCTCGTTGACAGCTCGTAAATCTTGGACAGGGCGGTACTCCTGTGTGCCCTCTTTCAGTACTGGCAATAGGGGTGTGTTCCATGGTGACACGCAGAATTTTAATATACCGTGATCTTTAAGTCTCTGTAAATGTATTTGTATGTTCTGCTTGGCTTTCTGTGGGATATGATATTGTCTTAGAGCCACCGGTGTTGCGCCGGGCTTTAATTCCACATATACCGGGGGTATATTTATGGCAAGTCCTGGCGGGTTTTCCTCCGCCCATACCCCAGGAATTTCAAGGAGTAGTGCGTGCGGATCCGGCGCGGCAGGCAGAGTAGGTGCCGTGCGCCATTCTTCTTCCCTCGGCATAACTACTGCGATTTTTACAGATTGTGGGTGATTCTGGCTGGCTGGGTTATGCTGCCGAGTAGAGCTGCCACCCTCCGGCAGGTCTAATTGAGCGTGACCCCCGGGAAGGAACGTAATTTGGGCTTGCAATTTGCAAAGGATATCCCGCCCCAGGAGCTGGATGGGACATTCGGGCATATACAAAAATTCATGTTCAACATTATGCCCACCCACGCTACATTTTCTAGAAGCAAGAAAAGGATATTTAGCAGACACTCCCATTGCTCCCATAATATCAACCTCATTTCCCATTGGGGGTGCAATTTGCTTTGTTACAACAGAATATTCGGCACCGGTATCAACCATAAAAACTTCATCTTTATTTCCCACTCTCATTGTGACCGTGGGCTCGTGGCTACCGAGCGGGATGGGCCCAGGTCCCCGTCAATATGCATCCTGCCCTTCAAATGATGTCCCCGCCAGTCCCACAAACCCGCTCCATTCCCTTCACTTCTTTCATACCTTCCGTCTGTTACCTGGCCATTAGGGGCTTGACCTCCCGCTCCCCAGCTTCACCCTGTCCCCCAAATTTAGCCAAAAATGCAGGACAGTCGTTTTTCCAGTGACCTTCACCCCGGCACCACGCGCACTGATTGGGTCCTAGGGGTTCCCTAGGGGCTCCCCTTCCTCTTCCTCTAGCCCCCCTACCCCTTGCCCTCCCTCTGTCTGGGCCACCTCGTCCTCCACCATTTCCCATGTATCCGACCACCCCGGTATGTCCCTTCTGTTTCTTTATCTCCTCTAGATCCCGGTTATGATACACCTTATTAGCGATCTCAACTAATTCACTAATACCTTTCCCCAAAAACCCATCTATTCTCTGTATTTTGTTCCGTATATCCCTCTGTGACTGACCCACAACGAAGAGTTAATTAACCTCTGATTCTCCACCGCTCCGGGTCAATAGGACTATACATCCTGTACGCATCCAGCAATCTCTCTAGAAACGCACTTGGGGATTCTTTAACCTCTTGTATCACATCTGCTATTTTTCCCATGTTTGTGGGCTTCTTCCCTCCCGCTTTAACACCCATTATTACTGCTGTTCTGTATGTCTGCAGATGGGCAACTCCTTCAACTGTATTGTACGGCCATTTAGGATCTGTTTTGGGGTAGTGTTCCTCTGCCCATGCTTCTGGATGAGGCTTAGCATCTGCTACGGCTTGGGCGAGTAAAATCTTTTGCGCGCTACTATTTATTCGGGCTCTTTCTTCTGTGGTAAACATTGTCAACATTAATTGCTGACAATCTGCCCATGTGGGGTTATGTGTGAGCATCACTGACTCTATCATACTGGCCACTGCTGCGGGATTTGTGGAATACAGTGGTGTGTGTGTTTTCCAGTTAAAAAGATCGGTTGTCGTGAATGGGACGTATGTGTATTGCATTGGCCCTGGATTCCCATCCGCTAAAGGGGGGCCTGGCACTCCCGCAAAGGCATCTGCATAGCACTCTTGTAGGGATTGTGTTGGTACGGATCCCGGTGTTTATATATATTATTCGCTGCGCGTGTGGTAACTCCCTGGTTCTCATCCTCCTTTTCATCATCATCATTCCCGTGGGGCACTAATTTATATATGCTCCCATCGGGCATCTCAATCTTCTCTGGTGGAGCCTCTCTGTCCCCTCCACCAGCTGCACCCTGCTCTTCTTCCGCCATCCCACGGGACGGAGCTGAGGGAGCTGACCGGGACACAGCAGCTGCCCTCTCCGCCCGCGCAACCGCGACACTCAAAGCTTCTCTGGCTGCCCCATAACATGATGGGTAGGACGGGGGCAAAACATCACTCTCTTCCGGTTGTTCTACTAACACCGGTCTCTCTCTCTCTTCATTATTTTGGGGGTTCTGCTTCTTATTTTTCCCCGCTATCATTATAAAATGACTCTTGTTTTTAATACAATATCTCCATATATCTATATACGGGTACTGTTCAGGATGTCCGTACTGCTCTGTGACTTGGGAATGTACCTTCTGTACCAACTCCGGGTCCATTGACCCCTGCTCTGGCCATCCTGGGACTAATATGGCCACACAACTGTACACATTACTTTTAACTTCTCTTTTGTCAATTCTACACCATAATCATGCGTTTTATATAATGCTTCGAAATTCCGCACCATATATTCTAGGGGCGTCTCACCCTCCTTCACCTTCTTGGGCTTAGATGACCCGTTACCCATTATTACTCTTGAAAACAGTACTCTTTGCAATACAGATATATTATTTCAACAACAGTTAAAATCTACAGTCTGATACTTCAGCCAACAATTCATCCGTGTCTGAGGCGCTTCCCCCTTCAGTAGCCGTCTGCAGTCGCCTGAGCCGGAAACGTACGTTCGGGGTCAAAACTCGTATTTGCTTCCTCGCGGAGCGAGTAGGCGCACATTCACAACACTTACCGTATCAGATACTTTCAACACATAACAGAACATAGACACTTCAACTCTTTCTACTAGCCGAGGGTACTCAGTCCCTCCTCTGTGGCTCCTTATACCCCGTAATTTGAACTCTAACTCTTGACTGCGTGTGACTATGTGCACCCCGTTCTATATCTATACTCCCGTCTGCAATTCCAAATTGCCTATGAGTAATCTCACCCACCCGGCACCACTATCTCTGCAGCTACCGCTGGCTCCAATATGAGCCCTCTTCACTACACGACGTGCACACTAGCACCGACTCAGGCTCTCAGCCCAGTCACAGAAAATCCCTCCTCCTTTCCCTTTTACCCACGTGGCGAAGCTCTGTTTACAAACACTGACTAATATGACTTATGCAACTCCACGTGGCTACCTTCTCCCTCTCTTACAGAACTACCCTTTGATTGGCATTCAATTCCCCCGAATCCAGACACGCGCTAGCCACTCTGGCTCCTTAGCAATGTCCGTGCTATCAGCGGCGGGCTAGATATGCCAATGGGATGGTGGCCATCGCATCCCCTTATCCGTCTATCTCAGTCGGACGTTTCCCTTAGATACCGGTATCTCCTTTAGACATACAAAACACAGAAGACACGTTACCTATCGCCGGCGCTGCTTGCTGTTTCCTCAGACTCAGTGGTGTCCCAGTTCCCGGGTCAGGGGTCCGTTTGGGACGAGACGAGGTCCACTGAACAGGAAATCCTGCTTGGCGCCTGCAGATGTCAGCTCACCTTCAACGGACGCCCAACCAGCGGGATTCTCGCACCTGCAGTCAATCGCCGCACTGTGTTCAGCAGCCCGTTACTGTGTGCCCGGAAAAGGGCCCGTCATCCCGGCTCACGAGCCCCCAAAAATGTAAGCGGACAAAAACAGATTCACTTTCAAGACGGCGCCGGACCGGGCACAAGTAAGGATTGTCAGAACACGAGTCTCTTCAGGAAAGGCAAACTTTATTGTGTCGTCACACAAGTGCTCACACAGGATTGAATCGCAAAGAGTGAGCCCCCCCTTTCACCCGTGCAAGGGATCTTATACCCAAAAATACGTAATTAGGTACATCCCAATTAGCCCACCTCCCAATGACACTTTATTCCACCCCACGTGGGTTAATACCTCCCATCGTTAGTACAAAGAAATTCCACATTTAACTATAAATTGATACACTTCATGTTAGTTTGACAGTCTGTGATTTGTTGTGCTGTCTTTCTCAGGGCAGCGCCGCCCTCCCTATAGGCTGTGTTTATTTGAGATAGCCTGGGGCCTGGTCTGTTCTCTATGATTTCTTTGTTCCTCTGCACGTCTCAATGACCTTGCCCTATTCATTCATCTTCCTGTCTCTCCGTGCCAAGAGCCGGCTGGATTCTGCCTGGTTTTATTGCTAGCTTTCTAATCTACCACACATTCTTGGAATTCTATGTAAGCTTTGCTTTGCACATCTAATAAAAATCTATTCTATTTACTGGTGAACCAATATTCTGAACAAGATGGCTGCCTGGCTCATGATAGCAACCATCTTTCAGCCTGATTCAGACACCAGATTTGCAGGCAGCCAGTGACTTCATAAGGTGCACCGGATCACCTATCAGCCTCAGCCACCTCCTCGGCGACCGAAAACATCCAGGACCCAGGATAGGTGGAAAAAAAAAGGCAGATTTTATTGAATAGCAAAGTAAAAATATTAACAGTACACCAATATGCGTTTTGCTTATATAGCTTCATCAGTTTGTGTTGCTAAGTCAGTTGTTTTGTATGGGTCCTGTAAATAGTCATTCTTCCTTCTGTAGTGTGTCTGGTGACCTTGGCAACCCTTCCCTTCAGGATCCAAGATGGTCGCGGTGGTTCAAACTTGGCATATGCGTGAGGTCATAGTCATGTGATAAGCATTCCACCTTCCAAAATAGTGGTGCGTGTCAGTCGTGATCCTCTAGTTCCTCCCCTCCTCAGTTTCTGCACAGTCTGTGATGAACAGGGGATCAGCCAGCAAGATTCCCAGTGGCTTTGGGTCACAGTTCATGCAGATCAGTAATTAAAACATAATGCTGGATATAGTTATCAAGCAGTACTGCATTTGTGGAGAGTATAGAAGTGATTGGAATGCAAGTGCACCTCAGGTCTTATTAACCCCTTGTGTGCAAGATTCACAAGATGCTGTTACAGACAATGCTGGTTAATAAAAATTGCTGTATCAGAATAATTTCTGCATAAAAAAATATTATTTCCTTTATTAAAATTAGGGCGTTCAAGATCATGTGCGTCCTTCTGGTCGCACCTAGACCAGGTGCTAACTCGGACATTAAAAATAATATTTTTTTTTCAAAAAAATATATATTTAAATTGCAGGACTAAGAAATCGGGTAAACAGACAAAATAAACACAACCTTATATAACGTAGGTGTATTATGGACAGTTATGTACTGTATGGAATTCGGTGTGCAACCCTTATGGCACGTAGGAGACCTGTGGCCCTAAGAAGCAGGTTGTATATGCAAAAGTGTAATTTTAAATGCAAAAGCGTGATTGAAAGTGCATAGCCAGAGGAGGATAGAATGAGTAATCTAAGAGAATCCCAAGAGAAAGTGCTCAGTGCAGGTATATCAGGGATAGTGTGCAGCCCTAGGGGCATATAAGGGTCTTAAAAGCTTCCTTGTGAGTTGCAGTTGTATGAGGTCCTGAAGATACTGGACCTTATGTGTTTAATTTAAAGTGCATAATCAAAGGAGGATAAAAGAGTGACCTGAGAGAATCCTTAGAAGGTGCTAAGCGCGGGTATATCGGGGATAATGTAGATTACAAATGTAAAAGGTCCCGGAAATGCTGGACCTTTAGGCTAATGTCAGATGAAAGCAGTCTGAGCGCATTCTGTGTGCGTGCATAATGGACGTAGAAAAAAAAGGAATTATGGGAAACAAAATTAATATGAAAAATGATTAAATAAAAATCAGAAAATGATATGAAAAGCCATTTTGTGTGTCAAGGTGCTTTTCGGCGCAAATGCGCTCCATCTGACGTCGTGTCATCACGCACACAGAACGCTATGCGGACGTGACGCACTCTGCGCGTCCGTCTAGCGGTTTTACGTTCTTGCCTAACTTGCGTCCATTTTCCACGTGCGTTGTGCGTGCGCAGTTCGGTGCGCACGTACTTCGTGTGTGGGTCTCTATTGATCATGATTCTATCCTATGACTGACGTTAAACTGTGCGCCGACATGGACGTGATTACTGCGTTCGTCTGACGTCGGCCTATGTGTATCATTTAAAGTGCAGGAGGATAAAATGAATGACCTGAGAGAATCCTTATAAAGTGCTCAACGCAGGTGAATCGGGAATAGTGTGCAGCCCTAAGGGCACATGTAGGTCTTGAGAACTTCCTTGGGAGGAAAAGTAGAAGTGAGTGTCTATATTCCCAGAGTAGTACGTGTTCTGGTTGAGGTGTTACCTTGGAGGGATCCATCGGTGGGAAAACCTAAAACCTAATGGAGATGTGTCAACAGTGGAAATGTATTTCCTGTATTTCTTAAAGATAATAATAATACTTAACAAGCTGGGAGTGATATCTGTGCTGTGACCTATCACAGTAACGTGCCAGCTTGGAGTTACTTCGATATAGAAATATTCCCCAAACAGCTAGGCATTTTATAGGGGTGCCGGACAAAATCCTTACAACCAGGTTCCCTTATGCCAACATCTTGACGGCCAACTTCCAGACAGAACAAGTGCCAGACATACCAAGTTCCCTACACAAACAACTCCCCGACGGCCAACTTCCAGACATCCAAAATCCCAGCGGCTAACCCTACTCCTAACACCCTAACGATTAGGGAGTTATGCTTAGGCTTAGGGGTTATGGTTAGGGAGTTAGGGCTAGGTTTAGGGAGTTAGGGTTAGGTTTTGGTAGTTAGGGTGGTAGGGTAAGGGGGTTAAAGCTAGGGTTAGGGGGTTAGGTTTAGGCTTAGAAGAGTTAGGGTTAGCCGCTAGGATTTTGGATATCTGGAAGTTGGCCTTCAGGGAGTTGTCTGTATAGGGAACATGGTATGTCCGGCACTTGTTCTGTCTGGAAGTTGGCCGTCAGGATGTTGGCATTAGGGAACCTGGTTGTAGGGATTTTGACCCAAACCCATTTTATAGGATTCTTGTCATACTCAAGTCCTATAAAGGGGTTTCGGGAGAAGGTTCTTGCTTTATTCATACATAGTCTTAGATTAGAGGGGCAAAGGTTTAAAAGTAACATCAGGAAGCATTATTTTACGGAGAGGGTGGTGGATACATGGAACAGCCTTCCAGTTGAAGTGGTAGAGGCCAAAACAGTAATTGAATTTAAGCAAGCATGGGATAGGCATAAGCCTATCCTAAACAAAAGATAAATCCAGGTAAAGTATTCATGTAATTGGGCAGACTAGATGGGCCGAAAGGTTCTTATCTGCCGACATTTTTCTATGTTTCTATGTTTCCCCTTGTGTTACAGGAAATGACAGAGTTTGAAGTCCTCGTTGAGATCATTCGGGACTAGTGATTTCAAATTGTATATCCACTTAATTTCCGTCTTATAAATTTTTCCCCAGAAGTCTCCACCTCTCCAATCCCTTTCCACTTGCTGTATGGCGAAGCATTGGGTACCTTTTAGATCTTTCTGTTGCATCTCTTTGTAATGTTGTGGGACAGTGTGACTGTTGCTGCCTTTCTGGATATTATTCAGATGTTCTCTGATTCTTACATTCAGGCTTCTGATGTTTTGTCCTACGTAATACTTTACGCAGGGGCAGATAAGCAAGTATATCACATTCTTTGAGAAACACGTGAGTGTTCCAAAGATTTTGTGAGTTTTGGCAACACACATATCTTTAAATTCTTTAATATGCTGCATACTGTTGCCTGTGATCCTACAGGCCAAACAGTTGCTGCATCCATAGAAACCTTTCTCCATCTTGAAGGGGTTCTTTGTCTTCTTTTTGGAGTGGTTTTGTATCAGTTTCAATTTAATATTACGTGTTCCTCTAAAGATAAATGTTGGATGCAAGTCCCCGTCCTTCAGAATTGGCCAGTGTTTGTTAAAGATTTTCTTAATTTGTTGATATTCTTCATTGTAGTTGCATATGAAGGAAATTTTATGTGGTTCAGCTTTCTTCTTCCCTTTCAGCTTCCTCAGAATGTGCTACCTGTTCATTTTCTGGATTCTTGCATTGTCCAGTGTGTCATTATGATATTCCTTTTCTTCAAATTGATGCTTAAACCTGTCAGACTGCATATGGTACTCTTTCTCTTCTGTACAATTTCTCTTGACACGTAAGAATTGTCCTTTTGGCACCCCATCCAGCCAGCGCCAAAAATATCAACTTTTTTTTATAATGTAGCTATTCACTTCTACGGATTTGAAGTATGGTCATGTCTTGATTTTCCTTTCCTCTATATAGAAACATAGAAAAATGTCGGCAGATAAGAACCTTTCGGCCCATCTAGTCTGCCCAATTACATGGATACTTAACCTGGATTTATCTTTTGTTTAGGATAGCCTTATGCCTATCCCATGCTTGCTTAAATTCAATTACTGTTTTGGCCTCAACCACTTGAACTGGAAGGCTGTTCCATGTATCCACCACCCTCTCAGTAAAATAATGCTTCCTGATGTTACTTTTAAACCTTTGCCCCTCTAATCTAAGACTATGTCCTCTTGTTTTGCTACTTTGTTTCCTTTTAAATATACTCCCTTCCTCTACCTTGTGGATTCCCTTTACGTATTTAAATGTTTCTATCATATCTCCTCTGTCTCGTCTTTTTTCCAAGCTGTACATGTTAAGATCATTAAGCCTTTCCTGGTAACTTTTCTCCTTCAAGCCGTACACCATTTTAGTAGCCCTTCTCTGAACTTTCTCTAAGATGTCTATATCCTTCTGGAGATACGGTCTCCAGTACTGCACACAGTACTCCAAGTGAGGTCTCACCAGTGCTCTGTACAGTGGCATGAGCACTTCCCTTTTCCTACTGCTAATACCTCTCCCTACACAACCAAGCATTCTGCTAGCATTTCCTGCTGCTCTATTACATTGACTACTTACCCTTAGATCCTCTGAAATAATAACCCCTAAATCCCTTTCCCCAGATGTTGAGGTTAGGACTGTATCAAATATTCTATATTCAGCCCTTGGGTTTTTAAGTCCCAGGTGCTTTATCTTGCACTTATCCACGTTAAAACTCAATTGCCACAGCTCCGACCATTTTTTTAGTTTACCTAAATTGTCATTTGGCTGATCCCTCCAGGAACGTCAACCCTGTTGTCATCAGCAAAAAGACATACTTTTCCATTAATACCTTCTGCAATATCACTAATAAAAATATTAAAGAGAATGGGTCCAAGTACTGACCCCTGAGGTACCCCACTGGTAACAAGACCTTGCACCGAATAAACTCCATTTACCACAACCCTCTGTTGCCTGTCACTCAGCCACTGCCTAATCCATTCAACAATATTGGAATCCAAGCTCAAAGATTGCAATTTATTGATAAGCCTTCTATGCGAAACAGTATCAAAAGCCTTACTGAAATCTAAATAAGCAATGTCTACTGCACCACCTGTGTCTATTATTTTTGTTACCCAATCAAAAAAATCAATAAGATTAGTTTGGCATGATCTCCCTGAGGTAAACCCATGTTGTTTCTGATCCTGTAATCTATGTGTTTTTAGATGTTCAACAATCATTTCCTTTAACATGGTTTCCATTAATTTCCCCACTACTGACGTAAGACTAACTGGCCTATAGTTCCCCGATTCCTCCCTACTACCCTTCTTGTAAATGGGCACAACATTTGCTAATTTCCAGTCTTCTGGGACGACTCCCGTTAGCAAGGATTGGTTAAAAAATCTGTTAACGGTTTTGCTATTACATCACTGAGCTCTTTTAATAATTTAGGGTGGATCCCATCAGGCCCCATTGACTTATTTGTCTTTACTTTAGACAGCTGCTGTAGAACCTCCTCCTCTGTAAACTCATATGTAAATGTCTCGTTAGTGTTTCCTCCTAACTGAGGTCCCTTTCCTTCCTTTTCTTCTGCAAAGACTGAACAAAAATATTCATTGAGGCAGTCAGCGAGACTTTTATCCTCTTCTACATACCTTCCTTCCTTTGTTTTTAATCTAACTAATCCTTGTTTTACTTTTCTTTTCTCGTTTATGTATCTAAAAAATGTTTTTTCCCCCTTTTTTACTGACTGAGCTATTTTCTCTTCTGCGTGTGCTTTGGAAGCTCTTATAAATTGCTTTGCCTCTTTCTGCCTAATCTTATAGGTTTGCCTATCTTCTTCACTCTGAGTTTTTTTAGAATTATTGAATGCTGTCTTTTTGTTCTTCACTATTTTGGCCACTTCTGCAGAGTACCACAGTGTTTCTTCCCTTGTTTGTTTTTGCTAACAAGCATATATATGTATAGAGGTCCAAGAAATTGACACTTGTGTTGCTGTGTTCCCAGTTGAGTTGGACACCCCAGTTGTTTGTGTTAAGAAGCGCCAAGATGGAGGTAAGATCTTGTACTGATCCTTTCCATATTAGGAAAACATTGATTTACCTCTTATATATGACGAGGTTCTGAGCCCAGCCGTGCCTTCCTTCTACCCATATCTTTTCCCATCGGGCCATGAACAGGTTGGCATAGCTGGGTGCCATCTTACTTCCCTTTGCGATCCCAACCTTTTGTAGATAGAACTTATCTTCATGTCAGAAATAATTATGTTTCAATACCAAATTAATCCCCTTCTATATAATGTCGATCTGCTCCTTTTCCAAATCACTATTTGCCAGTAGTTCATCTCTGGTGGTTCCACACCCTCTATCGTGTGGACTACATGTGTACAATGATCTCACATCGCATGTGACCAGGTGATAGTGTTCTTCCCATCTGATGGACTCCAGTGCCCTGATGATATCACCAGTATCCTTGAGGTAAGAGGGTATTTGCCTTACCATGGGCTGAAGTAGATGGTCCAGGTATTCAGAAATTTTGCTCGAAACCAAATCAATCCCAGAGATGATGGGTCTCCCTAGTGGATTATGTAGTTTTTTTGAAGGGAATAGAAAAGCGGAATATTTGGGTGTTGAGTTGTGAGGTATTCCTTTTCCTTCATGTTAAGGATGCCCAGTTCTTCACCCTTTTTATAAATTCAAAGATCTCTTTGATCTTAGTTGTGGGGTTTCCAGGTAATCCTTGGTCTTCCTTACTGAGGATGACAATGCCATCACCTTTATTGGTGGGTTTAATAGTGAGGACATCGTCGTTTGCTGGTTCTTTGAGGGCTTCTCTTTCTTCTACGTTAAGATTATATTTCTTTGATGGTTTAACCTTCTCAATGTCACTCAGACATTATATAAATATAGTCCCGCAAGTTGAAATATGTCAGATATGGCAATTAAATTATAGCGTGCATTTTTTCGCAAAATATATAAATGGGATATCACCACTTCAGCAGATTCTGTCTCCTGGTATCACCAGGTTTCCTCCTCTCCTTCCATTTTCCCCGATGGCCCATATAAAAACATCATATCCAGAAAGCAGACTTGGGAACTAGTAGAAGTATTCCAATTTATTGTGACAAAAAAACAAATTTAAAAGTGCTCAAAAAGCTTAACGTGTTTCGTCTAACCCTTTAGACTTCCCCAGTAGCAAGCACAAGTGACACAAAAACAAATGAATAAACATACATTGCACTACTCCCAATATATACCCCCTTGGGTTTGGTAATTGGCCATTTTAATTACCTTTCTTGTGTTCCAATAATCATTCCCCCAAATTAGGTGTGTTTCTGTTTCTTGCCTCCACCAGCATGGCCGCCTAGCGAATTTACTTTTGTCCCGGCAACATAGTAATCAAGTGTGTTCCTCCGTGTGTTGTCCTGAAGATGTGGCACCCTTCCAGGCTTCCTCTTCTTTCCGTCTCGTATATGATGACACGCTTCCTCCGTGACCTGATGGAAGTGGCCAGCGTGATTCACCCTTGTGATGCGCGCGATTCACCCCTGTGATACATGCACGCTATATTTTATTCCCTTACCTGAAGTAGTTCAACTTGCGGGACTATATATATTATCATGCCTGGTTTTAGTCACTGAAGGACTTACCTCTATATTATATATACAGTGCAATTTCTGCTTTTGTGAGTGTTTCCAGGACTCTCAGGGGGAAGACTATTTTCAAGTTAAGTGGTGCAGTGTTATATTTGATATATATTTATTATAAGTAATACTGTTATGCTAGCAGTTTGGCCAGTGAAGTTAAGGCAGCCATGAATGGATAGCCGCAGTGTTGCCACATGCCGCAGTTTGTTTGCTCTCAAACAGTCCATAGAAATTATTAGGGACAAGTATGTGATCTCAAGGGTTTGCCCTGGGACAGTGTAAAGATTCTGGAGAACTATTATCTGCATACTTCTGTTTGGACCAAAGTGGATTAATTATTCCCCCCCCCCCAAATGTTCTATTTTTTTCCTAATGCAGGATCACTGAGGACCTACTTTTGACAGGTGGTATTTTTGTATTCTTTTCATTGCTGGCTGCACTAAAAAAAATTAGTGACCTAGAAATTGTGTTATTCTCTGACAGCTTCTGCATTAAGTCATTAACACTTGCTATACTCTGTATAAGACATGCTAATGCAGAGTTGGCTTGCTCCAGCAGTTGATTTGTATAACAGGAGTGT
The DNA here is from genome assembly GCA_009667805.1 of Leptobrachium leishanense. Taxonomy (NCBI): domain Eukaryota; kingdom Metazoa; phylum Chordata; class Amphibia; order Anura; family Megophryidae; genus Leptobrachium; species Leptobrachium leishanense. Next base: position 262,511,566 of record CM019066.1, read on the forward strand.
GTGGCATGGTTGGAATAGGGCTGGGTCTCATGCCCACACCGCTCCTGTGCCATGCTGTCCTGCCCATGTCAATATCTATGCTGCTGTGCGCACCATCTATGCTCAGGCAGCTCCATGAAAAGTGCTGCCCTCATTTTCAGCACTTCTATGAGGCACACAGTTAATCACCTGACACACACTCACACCACATCTGTTCCACCCCTTCAGCAATGCTTCTGCATTAATCCGGCTGGGTGGAGTAGAGGTAACATCACTGCTCTGCGTGGAGAGAGCCTTGGAGACATGGGTTCGATCCCAGCAAGATCACCTCTCCAGTAAGTGTCCTTGGGCAAGACACCTAATGGTACATACTCGCCACCCAGGACATACTTGAAAACGAGAGAAATTGCAATGTATCCTTCCTGGTAAAATCCTTTCTCCAAAAAAAAAAATCCTGTTTAGCCATGTGTGAAACAGACGTGTCTCCTGAAGCTCCCTGAAATATATACAGAATACCCGTGTACCAGACCCACTCTGCTTGATCAACGTTTATCCACCTTCTACCAACCTATGACCAAAACCTATGACCAAAGGACCATCTCGACCACTGTACCTCACCTGGAGTTTCCCCTTGTGTCCTGTTTGCCTCCCCAAGGTACAGTCCCAGTGTTTTCCAAACGTCCTGGTCCCACCTGTCAGTCTGCCCCTGGGAATCCTCTGCATACTGGGCTCATACCACCCAGACCGGTATCCCACTGGCGATGAATCCTGACACTGTGTGCCATTTCTTCGCATCAAAAATGAATTTAGAAAATAAAATCGAAATGTAAAGAACATATTTACATATTTTAACACATAATTTCTATCAGCATCCACAAGGTGGCGACTTTCGTAAAAGATCTCGTTACATAGTTCACACTCTTTTTTCGACTAATTAAAGTTTTTGACACTATTTCTTGCCACTCCTTGATAATCAGTCGACAACCCATTAGGTTTGCAGACTGGTCCATTTGTAATTTTCTATTGTTTACAGGTTTAATCCTGACCCGGGGGTGCTATCCCTGCTTACTATCAAGGATAAGTGATTGTATGACCAGGGATATTCTTGTTAGTCTTGCAAGCAAGTCAAAGATAGATTGTAAAGCTCAACCTCTCTAAAACTGAAGTTCTCGTGTCCCCTCCCTCTAAAACCAACATTCCTGCTCCCTTTTCCCTTCAGGTGAATGGTGCCACCATTACTTCTACCTCTCAGACTTGTTGCCTCGGTGTCCTCCTTGACTCGGATCTCTCCTTCACTCCTCAAATTCAGTCGCTAACCAAATCCTGCTACTTTCACCTAAAAAACATTGCACGCGTCCGCCCCTTTCTTAATCAAGACTTTGCTAAAATGCTCATCCAAGCTCTTATCTCCTGCCTTGACTACTGTAACCTTCTCCCTGGGTTTAAGAGATCCCAGATTCTCCCTCTGTAGTTTGTTATGATTGCCTGTGCTAAACTCATCCACCTCACCTCCTGCACCTTTGTCAATCTCTACACTGGCTTCCTGTTTCCTTTAGAATGCAATTCAAAATAATGGTGCTCACATGCAAAGCTCTCCATAACCGCGCCCCTGCCTACATCTCCTCCCTTATTAACAATGTTCTGATGTTATCGTCTCCTCGTACCCGCGTCCACAACTCTTGCCTTGAGGACATCTACCGAGCTGCGACCTTTCCATGGAATTCCTTCCCCCGCAACATTAGACTATCCCCGTCTCTCCAGTCCTTCAAGAAGTGTCTGAAAACACTTTACTTTAGAGAAGTCTATCGGCTCACTCCATGATTCCCCCACTGTACATTTCTTGTGCCATCTTCCCACTCAGCCCACATGCACCCGGTTACTTCATGTCCTCTATTTACCATCACCTAGTGTGTCACCCCTCTTCTCTTAGATTGTAAAAGCTCTCAAGCAGGTCATCTCTCCTACTGTTCTGTGTGTTTAACTTGTATGTCAATTTGTTATTCTGTCTCACCCATTTTACAGCGCTATGGAACTTATTAGTGCTTTATAAATACTTGTAACTATAACAGAATTTGTTTTCTAAACTACAGACGTCTGTATGTGTCATTGACATATCAACTTAAGCGGAGATAATTTTAACAGTGTTTTTAATTATACCATTATCACTCACTGAAATAATATAAGTGACACTCCATGCACCACTTCAAAAAGCTTAAACATGAAGCTTAATTATTATATTACAGTACAAGAAGCACTCCTGCTGGTCTCCCAACAATCTATTTGCTTATAAATAGAGAAATCCACAGCCTTTTAGTTTCCCCTCATCCTTCCCAAATTATCATACGGTTTATGCATACGGCATGCAAGTCCCTCCTAATTCTAACAAGCTCCTATCTTTCAAGCACAAAACACATACTATATATCTTCATCTGTATAAGCAACAACTGGGCTCTTTCATCAAAGAAACATAATGAAGTCACTGGAAAAGAGAATATAAACGATGTTTTAAATTCAATTTTATGTTTAATGGAATGTTTCAAATTAATTGTGTTTCTGAGCCGCTTACTTTGCATTTTTGTATGAGAAACCTCTTCAGATGTGCATGTTTGCAGAAAGATTTGTTGTATAAATAGCAATGGAGAAAATAATGGGCCACAATAAATATTTGAAAAAGGCTTATTCACAGGGCTTTTGTGAGCACAAAGCAAGCATTCTGTACAAATATTGTATCAACATATTAAAAAAAGAAGATAAATACGACTTTAATCATATGTATAATAAATCATAACAATTACTGGTGTTTGGATGATAAAATCATATACGTGTCTAAATGGAGTTGTGTGTGTGCTTATAGTTTATCCAAGGATGGTAAAATAATTACGACTTTCAGTGCTCTATAGCTACCAGAGCCCAAGAAACTTCTTCTAAACTACTGATTTGCTGGTATCATATGCCTGTTAAGCTCCAGCACATTGCTAGAGGGGGCTCTGGGGCCTCCTGGAGGTGCCAAGTGTCACGCCCGTAGCCGCACACCTCCACCTCCTGTGCTCACAGAGCTCACCCCTGGGATGCTGTTGGCTGCACTAACCTGGCCACCTGGTGGGGTCTATGGAGCCCAGTGCCGGATGGTTCCTCTCTCTTGGTCAACGGTAGATGCCCCACATTGTGGACTAGACCGCCGGGTCTTCCCCGTGTCTCTGCTTGGCTGGGTGATATGGAGCCAAGATGTTGTTTCGGGCTTGGGATCGACAAAGACCACACCCCCTGCTGCATCATAGTCTGCTGGGGGAACTCCGGGGCTAGCTTATGGTAGGGCCTTTTCCCATCAGGTAGCAACCAATGGGGAACGCAGGTGTGCTTAGCTGCAGGTGTGGCTGTCTTACCTCCCTATAAAATGCTTCGCAATTATCAGTCTCACTTTGCTGCAGTGTTTTACACACACCTACTGTGTATCTTAGTAGCCATTTCTGATTCTACGGGTGTCAGTCCTTTTGGCTTGTCTGACCTTCGGGTCCTCACCACCTGCCTCGACCCAGACCGTTCTCTACCTGCCTTTTCGGATTGCCCCTTATTTACCCAGCTTCAGAGCCCAGTTCTGCCTGGGATATTATCGGTTCCAACTATCCCAACCCGTGACAATGAGGTCCAGGGAATGATGCTATCTGCTGGACCTTCAGACTTATCCAGCTGTTCTGGAAGTCGATCTGTGAGATTTTTTGTAAACTCATGGAACTCCCCCATCTGTACACACCCAAATGTTGCCTACTTAACCACATTCTTTACAATGTGACTCATTTGGTCCCTATTCATCTCCTCAATGCGGAAAGGTCGGTACATATAAGATTTTCACTCCAGGCTAAGGCTCCATTTCTGGGTACAAGATATTGATTAGAACCGGTCCATGGAGGAGCTGAGGGAGCTTATGTTGGGCATACTTGAAGCTCATAAACCAGAGGTGGTACTACTGACTCTTCGATGTCCTACTGAACTGAAAAGGATTATATCTTCCATACACATTGTGGCAATCTGTACAATACACCATACTTAGTTGCCATTGAAGGACCAAGGCAGTAGCAGACGTGTAACAATGACATATCTGTGTATACTATGATTGATTGATGACTGTAATGTGATGTAAGATTGCTGCTCAACTGTGACCTTGACCATTGGATCATTTCACCCTACATGGTATAGATGTGTTTTATTAAATTCTGTGAGGGCAGTAAAGCTACATATGTTAAAAACCAGAAAAAAGTTGATATATATTATCATAAAAATACTATTAGAAAAGTCAAGGAATGGGGGATGGGGCACATTTAACAGTGAGGATGAAAACTACCTGGAATAATTCTGTCCCTGTGTAGGCCTACTTATTATTTCATTTCAGCCATTAAATTGTAGACCTAAAACATAACTGTATTAGCATGATCCGACCTAATGGGCAGAATAGAGCGGAAAGATCAGGCAAGTCTCCTCTACATGAGAGATATAGCTATCCCAATCATTGTTTTTTGGGCCTCATCAGCACGGTGTAGCTGATACTTCTTGGCACAGAGAAGAAAAGGTCTATCTCTTGATTACCCTTTAATGTAAACAGAGCAATTAGCTCACCGCATTAACAAATAACAATAATAGTCTAGTCTGAAGACATCCCAGGCTGTAGTTGAGACATTATAAATATGAATTAATGCAGCAGATACATAATAGAGATACAATCTTGAAATAGACAAAACAGATTGAAGTAAAATAGATGCTTACTAATGAACATCCCTAATGGGAAAAACGTACATGCATTACGCACAATTGAGAAAAAGGAAAAAAACAAATCATAATTTAGTCTGATAGCTGAACAGAATAACTGAATTACAGTGAGGTCTTTCACTGTCGGAACCATTAGCACTTCAAATGGACAACTAAACGAGTTCTCAAACCAACATTTCTATGGAGTTACTGTACCAGACTATCAAAGTGGTACTTACCAGTAGAGGTAACCAGCAAACAAATCATTCCTCTATTTTGATCCAGGTGAGTACTTATTTTAAAGCCAACATTACTATGTTACAAAATGTGCACTCACAAATCCATCATACTGGAACAATGGACCATTTTTCTGATAGTCAATCTGCTACATTTTCCTGAACGCATATTATTCCTTCATGCAGAACGAAACCACAGGGTTCTTACTGCCCGACAATATGCAAACTGGACAGCTCTGAAGCCATGCATGGCTGTGGCGGCCTCATTTAGGCTGGGGTCAGACGTGTGTCATGTCTGGCCGGCCCCGTCGCAACGCTGTGACCAGGGCCGGATTTGCGCCTCAGGAGCCTGTAGGCACAGAAATGTGGAGTGCCCCCACCCCCTCAACAAAAAAAAAGAAACATGCCAAAATTACTATTTAAATTTTTGTTTTGAGGCTAAGGAAAAAAAAAAATACATTTTAAAAAACTGAAACGGTTTTTCTCTGCGTTTAAATCAAAAGAAGAGGCAGAATCTGTTGCCTTAGCTGAATTAGTTAGTTCCAAGTATTTATAAAGCGCCAACAAATTCCTTAGTGCTGTACAATGGGAGAAACAGAATAACAAATATACATATATGTTACACACACGGAACAGAAGGAGGAAGGACCCTGCTCAAGAGCTTACAATCTAAGAGGAGAGGGGTGACACATTAGGTGAGGGCGAATAGGGTATTTGAAGTAGTGGGTTGCATGAAGACGGAATGGGAAGATGGAGCAAAAAATGTGCAGTGCAGAGATCATGGAGTGAGCCGATAGGCTTCTCAACAGTAATGCATTTTCAGAGACTGGAGGACTGGAGAGATGGGAGAGTCTGATGTTGTGGGGGAGGGAGTTCTATAGAAAGGGTGCAGCTCGAGTGAAGTCCTGAAGGTGAAAGTTGGGGGTGCGGGTGCGAGGAACTCATAGCATCAGATCATTGGCAGAGCGAAGTGGTCGGAATGGGATGCACCTGCTAATAAGGGAGGAGATGTAGGCAGGGAGGCGGTTACGGAGAGTTTTGTACATGAGCACCAATATAATGAATTGGATTCTAAAGAAAACAGGGAGCCAGTGTAGAGATTGACAGAGAGGTGAGGTGTGAGAGGTGTGTAGGAGATGAGGTGTATGAGTCTGGCACAGGCGTTCATTACAGACTGCAGAGACAGAATCTGGGATCTCTTAAGGCCAGAGAGAAGGAGGTTACAGTAGTCAAGGTGAAAGATAAGAGCTTGAATCAGCATTTTAGTAGAGTCTGGATTAAGAAAGGGGCGGATGGGTGCAATGTTTTTTAGGCGGAAGTAGCAAGATTTGGTTAGAAACTGAATGTGAGTAAAGGATAGATCAGAGTCCAAGAGGACCCCGAGGCAATGAGCCTGAGAGGTAGAAGTAATGGTGGCACCATTCACCTGAAGAGAAATTGGTACAGGAATGGAGGTTTTAGAGGGAGGGAAGATGAGAAGTTCCGTTTTCGAGAGGTTGAGAATTAGGAAATGGGAAGTCATCCAGTCGGTGAAAGTCGAAAGGCAGGCTGTAACACGGTCCAACACCGCAGTAGAGAGATTGAGATAGGAAAGGTAGATTTGGGTGTCGTCAGCATAGAGGTGATATTGGAATCCATAGGAAGAGATGAGGTTGTCCAAAGAGGTGGTATAGATCGAGAAGAGTAGGGGACCCAGAACAGAGCCTTGAGGTACCCCAACTGAAAGAGGAACTGGTGGTGAAGAGACACCAGCAAAGGAGACACTGAAGGAGCGAAAAGAGAGATAGGAAGAGGACCAGGCGAGAGCGATGTCAATGAGGTCAAGTTGACGCAGCGTGAGGGGTAGGAGAGGGTGATCAACAGTTTTGAATGCAGCGGAAAGGTCAAGAAGAATAAGGAGGGAAAAGTGACCTTTGGTTTCAGCGGTCGCTAAATCATTAGTCACCTTGGTCAGAGCAGTCTCAGTAGATTGTTGGGAGCGAAAACTAGACTGGTGCAGATCGAGTAGAGAGTTAGCAGCAAGAAACCTGGTGAGCTGGTTATAGATCAGATGTTCTAAGATTTTGGAGGCAAAGGAGAGGTGGAACAGTAGTTCAAGAGGGAGGTAGGATCAAGAGATGGCTTTTTTAGAATGGGGGTGATCAAAGCACGTTTGAATACAGAGGGGAAGATTCCAGAGGCGAGGGAGAGGTTAAAAATATGAGTCAAAGCAGGGACAGTAACTGGTAGGACAGGCAGAATAAGGTGTGAGGGGATAGGATCAAGTGGACAAGTAGTCGGACATGAGAAGGGGTAGAATGGTAAAAGGAGGAGAGCAGTGAATGCAGCAGCATTGTTTGTTTTATATGTAAAAGCATATATTGCCTTTGCTGTAGAACAGAAAAAAATATTTTGCATTTACTTTTTTCATTTTTACACATTACATGGTCATGTTTGGTATTATAGTAAAGACAAGATTCTGACCTTTCCAATGACATCTCACTTAACCTTGTGCAGTGTACAATTCAGGGATGCAGGTTCCAAAGTCCCCCTCTGTCTCTCCTCACTGCAGTGCCAAGTTCTAGGTGTGAATTAAACAATGCGTTGCTTCACCAGATACACACTTGCTGGCAGTATGGTAAATGAGGTGAGTTAGTGCAGCATCACTGTTCACATTATAATTGTAAACTGAATAATAGTGCCGTGTTAGAAAAAAAAAAGAAGGAAAAATATTATTTTAATAGATATTTTATTTTTACATAAATCTAACCTGGTTATATTTGCTATCACCAGAAAGGCTATAAGCTGACCTTTCCAATGATACCTCATATGTCCCTCTAGCCCTTAGTCAAAACTGGTCTGTAACCAATGAAAGTCCACCAGTCGGCGTGGATGGCTGCCAACTCCAGAATATAAGAAACAGAATAATTACGGACTCTTGGTTGTAGAATGAAAAGGAGTCTTTATTCCAAAGTGAGCATAAAACAACAGGACGACGTTCCGACCCTCAGGTCTTTGTCAAGTCTGCATGTACAATACACCAACCACATATAAATAGGTGAACAACCAATCATTCAATTAAATCCAAATGAAGAAAACCTGTAGCATATTCAAGGAATCCTAATTGGTTCTCTCTATATTTTCCGTTACACAGGTGTCTGCTTCAAACGAAATGAACCAAATTGAATCAATACAACAATAAAGTGATAAGTGACAAGGATAAAATAAAATAAAATGAGGTAAAATCACCAAAAAATAACTTATTAACCAATATATTAGATTCTTAATAAAAGTAATTTGATCTAAAGTATGGTATGAATTTATTTTCAGTGTATCATAACCATCTATGATGAAAAATTGGAGTCTATAGGGACATAGAAGTTCTTATATATTTATTAGAAGTCCCTAGATTCTAACAATTGGCAGAAGGTTTTTGTTAGAATCTAGGGACTTGTAATAAATATATAAGAACTTCTATGTCCCTTTTTTGTGAAGTCATCACTATTGTTATTGGAGTTAAAAGCTAGGTCTCCTCTATAGGAGAAATGTTGTATAGTCTAATGACGTTGGCATCACTCCCAAACATAAAATGAAGATTGGTCTCCTGTTAGATCTGTTCTAAACAAAATGCTTCAGTTTGGAATTAAGAACATTATCATCATTCTGTTGATAAAACAAATGGTGAACATTAGTCAAGGGCAGCAAGTACAAACATGCTGCACTGGCAAATGAAAAATGAGAGCTATTCATCAAGGGCAAACATGACTAAGAGATCTTGAATTAGAAAAGTGTTAATGCAGTAGAATAAGTTAGTGATTATATGTCGTAATATAATAACTGCAACAATATATTTTTGGATGGTTAATAGTATTTCCATAAGCAGGACACCTACAAGAAAATAGGTCAGTGAGACAAGGGCCCCACAATCAGGCTCTCCTGTCATATCTGTGAGGTATGAATGGAAACGATATGTAGATATTTTTTTTCACTTTGTACCTTAATGTACATTGATGCTATAACGACATGCATTAAAAAAGCCATGCTAACACAAATGAAGTCTTTAGGAAATGAGGTTAAAATTTCATATGATTGCTAGATACAGACCTATAGCTTTCATGAGTCTTTGTGAAGAATAATGTCAGTGTGTCATGTAATTATTAGGATGTTAAGCACACTGTTGTGTTTTGATGTGTTACTGCAGCTTTTCAGATCTGCAATTTATGTAAATGTGCTGCAATTCAGTTAAACGACTGCGCACCAATTTAGATACACACAATACTTTAGCATTTAAGAGCTCAAATTGATTTGCATAAGGGATTCATACTTTAACAGCCAATAATTTAGTTTTTCATTTTTCAGTAGCCAAAGAGGGATAATCTAGTTTTCCAAATTGAGCTTCGCAGAGAAGCTTTTTGCCTTGAAATATGATTGGATAACAACATTCTCTGCTAGCCCTCTTAACTCCTGACCTGTTTCATGAAAAGTACATAACAGAGAGATGGCAGTTAGAGATAATTAAGGTGTATCTATGAAATGCTCTTGTAAATTCCATTGCGTATTTTCCAAGGATCAGTGGGTTTATTCTAGACCAGACGTATTATATCTTCCCGTAAACCGTATGACGGCATGCTGTGCTACTGCTGTTCACTAGGTTCATCTGTCGGATAAAAAAAATTCAGTATTACTCTGGGGTAAATTTCAATAAATGCAACTATATGAATAATTCAACATACGAAGCATAAGCATTTAGAAATATCCCCTATTTTACACGGTTTCCCTTCTATATCTCTAATATTGATGCTTCATCATACAGTAATGCACGCGATATAAACACTGTATCAAAGAACGCAGAAGTTTATTGTAAAATCCTTTGTGGTTAATTGACAGCAAATACGGAAAATGTGGCATAATGTAAATTAAATCAATCCAACAATTAATTCACTTAACCCCTTCGCTACCAAGATCAAGTATGATCGATCTTCAAAAGCACCTGCTGATGCCCCAATATCGAGGATAGTCAAATTGGTGTAATTTAGTAGGAACACAAATGAAATTTGTTTATTGCAAAGGATATTCATTTGTAATTGGCGTCAGAATGTGCATTAACCCCTTTGCTGCGGAGGACATGTGGGGAACGTCCTCATTGACTCCCACTATATGCAGAGGATGTTCCCCATACATCACCCGCAAGCGGGAGCCCTGGGAGAGATACTCCCCTCTCTCTGGGTCCCGTGGTGTTCTGACTTCAGGTAAGTCAGATGCCGAATTTAAACCCCTCCCGACGTCAATGACATCATCGCGCATGCATTTTCAGGTGACCCCCCCCGGCAATGCTGGGAAATCGCCTGAAAGGGAGGGGGGATCCTTTCGGAACCCAATCCCTCTCCCTCGGGAGGTACCAGCGCTCCAAGGCAGGCACCGCTTAAAAGGGGAGCGTCTCACCTTTTAAGCAGTGCCTGGCTTTAACCCCTCAGGCACCGGGCCGCCATCCGGCGCCGGAACGCGGGTTAGCTATATACTGTTGCTCTTGGAGGGGTTCACAATTTGGTAATCAGCAGTCCAACCATTTATTCAGTGCACATTGTCACACACACTTGTATTTATTGGATTAGTTGTTACTGGACTTGTCTGAATACTAGCTACTGATTCTTGGCCATCCGATTTTGAACTCCTGCTTTGTGGATTAGGATTATACGTACAAGGGGCCTGATTCTTTTATTTTTTTCAAAATGTTTTTATTAGGAAAGAATGTCAGCAGTACAATCAGCCAATTAAAGTCACTCAGCAAGTAATAACAGAAAAAACAGATAATAAGGCGGGGGGGACACACCACAAAAAATGCTCCAGAACCTCCTTGAAAAAAAAAAAAAAGAGAAAAGGGGGTGGCAAAGGCCAATTGTGACTTTCCCGGCTCACTCCTAAAGGTCCAAGGACTGCAAGGAGGCCATGGAAATGTGCAGGTCACAAGGCCGGGGTACTCGGGGGCCAGGCATGGCGGGCAGAGCCATGGTGGCCGCCACGATGGCACACCCCAAGATGGCCCCAAATGGCAAAAAAAAAGGGGGGGGTGTCTGCAGCACATGATGGCGCACCAAAAATAAAACCGGGGGGAAAGGGAGGAAAAACGGGGGGGGTAGACGTCATCAAGGTAACATGCTCCACGAAGAAACAAATCAAAAACACTGCGTTAAAATAATAGAAACAAGTGTCCACAAGGTCATCCCCGATAGGGGGGTCTCTTCAGGTAATAGGAACAAAAATAAGAGACAACAGAGGGATCAGCAGGAAAATGTATGTCATCATATAAATAATGCGGAGTGATGTCAGCAGTAAACGGAGTGCAGGCCAGGATTCCAGGGTCAACAATGGAGGAAGCCATCAGGATGGGGGGGTACATCTTCAGCCAGTGTCCAAAAGCAGGAGGCCCACGGCAGTCCACAGCCCATCGGAGAAGAGGCACTATATATCAAAGATACAGCCCGGGCATAGGACGCATTTGTCACATGTCTCCTCCACCAGGGCCAGCCAGCAGCTGCCGAAGGCCCTAAAAAAGCAGGGGGGGCAGAATAATAGGAAGCCCGGCTGGACATTCTTGAACGATGGGCTGCCCGTCTCCCACCCCCTCCAGGTCTGCAGTTAAGACCGTTGAGCACTGTATTCCTCCCAAACACCCAGCCTCTGTAGCAGGATCGTGGTGCAGCTGGGTTGCGGTCACAGTGGGAGAAAAACCACCCCCGGAATCCTCAATATCCGATGAACGGACGTCAGGAACCGAGTATTGCAGAACAGCAGCAACAGGTGTATGTGCTCCAAGCAGTACAGACGGCAGGTGACCCCGGGACTCCAGAGCAGGTTCAGCAGGAGTAGAAGGTAGGCCGCTCCGTCCGCTGGCCACCCACTCAAGCGCGGGTGCCAATTCACTGCAAAGCCGCAATGTATCCTCCGACTCCACAGACCTTCCAGCCGCCGCTGTACACATCCAGCCAGTCTCCTGCATAGCAGCGCGCCACTCCCTCCGCATCTCCTCCAGCAGCTCCACGAGCATCCCTCGGGTGAGGGGGAGCTGGTCTTCCTCCAGTGCCAGCTTAGGGGAGGAAGGCGTCATCACCAGACTCACAGGCAGGGGTAGACTAGGCAAATCAACAGGGCTGATGTGGATGAGCTCCTCCATCCGCTAGGCCCCAAGATGGCGGCGAAGAAAAACCAGGAGCCGGTGGTATCAAACTGCAGATCCTGCGGCCGCCAAAATCCCGAACCGGGACTGCACTCAGGCCCACAGCACTCCCAACAATAGCAGGGAACCGAGGAGGGTGGTCAGGTGGCCCTAATGAGCCTAAAAGTCAGCAAGCAGGAGCCCGATATACGGAGCTCCTAAGAGAGCTTCGGCATCCAAACTCCGCCCCTCAAGGGGCCTGATTCTAAAGTTGCCAGTAAGATAATGGCTGCAGCCACTATCACACATGAGCTGCAAAAAAGCATATGGTTGCTTAATTGTTTTAAATTAATGACCGCTATACTTTGTATAAAATCCATTAATTTGCAACTACCCTGAGAAGAATGTACATGATGAGTAGTCTTTCAGAACCTGGTGTTATTTCAATTTACACATAGTAAAAAAACAAATCATTTATAGGAGATCCAGTGGAACAGAGAGCCGCACATTTTCCTGCACGATCTGCTGCTTCTTTGGTCTGCACAGCCTCGGAAGACTGGGACGAATACTTTCCACTGCCCTTCTGTGACTCCTGTGCAACTCCTAACAGGGATGCATGGTGTTCTATGTACTTGAGTAGCCGATACCAGCGCTGGCACAACGTGCTACTGGTGGTATCAATTGACAACTGAAAAATATTCCATCTCAAGCCACTGATACAGTGGCTTGGCCAGAGTAAAGTCATTAAGGCCAAACCACGAAAGAAAAAGGCTGGCACAGAAAGTTTCCATTTGCGGTAAAAGAATAGTGAGTTGGTTTTTTTAAAGTACATTTCACCAATACTCATTTAGATACAGGGTTTACCAATGAAACGTGTTGACTGTTTAGAGTATGCTATGCAGTGAACTAGCTGGTTTACTTTTATGATCATGTGGCACTTTTCCAGTTGTTTGCAGCCTGTTATAGCACTGCCAGGCTAGCCTTTACCTATGATTCTGTTTACTTTTGGGAAACGTTTATTCACTTTATTTTGGCTTAAGCAATCCAGGCGTGGGAGGGGGTTATTTAGTGAGGTTTTTTATACTCCGTTCCTCCTATCATACACATCATACAGATCCCCAAAGTCCTGTTTCTGGACTATTTCTATAGTTAAGGACCTGGGGATTTCATTGAGCTGACTCTGGACCCTGAGATGGACCATCTTACCACCCTTCTACTTTGGATTGAAGATACAGTGTAGCACCACACAACATGTTTTACCATCACCAGAAACCTTTATAGCTAATACCTTCCCAAGAACTTTTTCTCCGTGTGGAATATAAAAAGAGAGAGCGAAAAGGAATCTCCTGGTGCAGATTTGTGGCACGTTTAAACAATCAATCTTTTGCCAATTTCCCACTTACTTTTGGAGGAGCTTTCATAGCTCTAAGAAAGAACTTATGATTTTTTTCCTAATGTTGGAAAAACCCAATGAAAAGCGCCAGGAATTCACAAGGACGACCGTAGTAGGGAGTAATGGATTTTAATAAAATTTAATTAAAAACATTAAAACAGCATGCCAGAATGCGTTTTGCCGTATCCCATGGCTTCATCAGCTGGTATAATCATATCATATCCCCATATCCCTTATAAACCGTCCTTTAATGAGTAAATTGTCCCCAGATGTCCTGTGTAATTGTTGGGCGTGCGTGTCACGCTCACACTAGGCTCGAGTCAAGGTGAGGCCCTGGTTCATGTAAAAAGCCCCTATATGCAGAGATACACAGTAGGCAGTAGAATAGGTCACAACACAGGTGTTAACCAGAGACCTCTGCACGGCAATACCACAGAAGCCCTGATCTGATAGGCCGTTTTTTAAGATAGCAGGATCTAATCTAAAGGAAAAAGTTACCTTGAAGCCGTGCAGAGTCATGAAAAATACAGATGACAGGTATCAATGTAAACGGTACAGACAAGGATCATGCATAAGCATAGTCACGATAAAAGCTAGAAGTCAGAACCAGAGCGAGAACGTCATACAGATGCTGGGGTACAGAACCAGGAGGGAAGTCACCCAAGCCAAATATCGGTAACCGGGTAATCAGAATAACACAAACAGAAAACCAAAACACAAGGGAACAACTATAAACCGAAAAACACAGGAGAAACAGAAATAAACCAAGAACACTATAACAGAGGTAACAGACAGGGAAAACAAGACCAAAGTACTATCAACAGAATATTCAAACAGGGACTGGAACAAATTAGCAGGCAGCTCTCAGATTACAGCAAACACTGGAATCCAGGAGGTGAAAATGATGGAGCAATGCACTATGGGCGCATTGCTCTAAACAGGGAGATCAGGAGAAAGGACAGACAGGTGTGCTGGGAGCAGAAACCATTAACACCTGAGCTGCAACCCAGGAAAGACAATATACAACACAAGCCCTAAACAGGTTATGTCGAATACAGGGGACAGGGCTGGGAACGTGGAATGTGACAGTATATGGTCATATGAAATAATTCACATAGGATGAGAGGATTTATCACAACTTAAAAAAAATATTCAAGGAATATACGTATATTTAAATATATATACAGGGTTATTCAGAGAAAGGTGAACAGGAGAACTGGCAGGAGAAGAGAACAATCTAGACCAAATAGCCGATTTGGAAAGTGAGATAAATGGGAGAATTTTTCTGGTTTGGCTATTTTGACCTAGAATTTTCACTTCTCCAATCATTTCTCCTGAGGTTCACCTTTCTTTGAATAGACCTGATAGTTTCAAAAGTATGTGAGATAATTTAAAATATATTGATAAATTTAGCACATCGATTATTTTTATTGAAATATTCACATATTCAATATAAACACGAAACGTATGTACACAATATAGGTTTATATAATATTTAAATGAATACATACAGTATACCAATTACAAATTAAATAAAAGTGTAAGAGATTACATACCCATTAGGGGTATATATGGTAAAATGAGAGTAATTATTCACAGGAACACAAATATTAATTCTAATAAGGGATTCACTTATGTTTGAATACAGATTTCATTCACTTTAATGTTCATATCCAATTATAGGAGAACAGTAATATACATCTAAATATTAAGAAAAATATATGGGGAAAAAAAATACGTGAGTATTATGCACGGTAACCCCTCCCTGTCGGTCTGTTTATTTAGAAAATTCTTTGATGAAAACGTTTTTTTTTTGTGCCCCCCCTAGCGGCATCCTGAGTGTGGCTCGGGGTTAAATTCCTATGCTGGAAGTGGTAATACCGAGCAACACTCGGGATGCTGCTGGATACATCACCTCTCCCTGCGCTCCCTCGATGTCCCCAGCTGCCTCCTACGGTGACCTTATACTTCCTGGTTCCTTCCTCGCGAGAAGGAATCCAGGAAGTATGAGGTCGCGATCGCCGGAGAAGACTGCAGAGATCATCGAGGGAGCGCACGGAGAGGTGATGTATACAGCCCGAGTTTGTCTCGGGGTTACCGCTCTCAGCGGTGAAATTTAACCCCGAGACACACTCGGGAACACCGCCAGGGAGGTTAATCAATTATGTTATTTACATTATTTGTGATATAGGAGGGCACAGGGCTTGTGAGAGAAGTAGGTGAATGTTATGTACTTTAAAGCCACTTTATTTTGGTTGAGGTGATTTGATTGGAAAACATCTACATCAATCAGAGAAGCTCTGAGTTGCTGAGAAAACCAACTGAGTTTATGTGTGATCAGGAACCGAAAACAAGAAGATATTGTGTAGAACGCGATGGAACGCGGAAGCCCGTCTGCGCATGCCCAAGATGGCGGCGCGCACAAGTAACGGACGGGATGGAGGCACGAAGCGCACTCCCAACAATAACACAAGACATCTGGGGCCAATTTACTCATTAAAGGATGGTATATAAGGGATATGATTCTACCAGCTGAAGCCGTGGGATACGGCGAAAAGCATTCTGGCATGCGGTTTTATTGTTTTTAATTTTATTTTATTAAAATACATTACTCCCTACTATGGCCATCCTTGTGAATTCCTTGCGCTTTTCATTGGGTTTTTCCAACATTAAGAAAGCACTTACAGATTTTATCGTAGAGCTAAGGAAGCTCCTCCAAAAGTAAGTGGAAAGTTGGCAAAAGATTGTTTTAAACATGCCACAGATCTGTACCAGAAGATTCCTTTCCGCTCTCTTTTTTTTTATATACCACACGGAGTAAAAGTTCTTGGGAAGGTGTATGGGCCACCTGAGAAATAAGAAGACGAAAACCCATTGGCGTGGACCCACTTAGAGCCAGTGCTAAGGCTCTCTATTTGTGAGTGGACCCTTTTAACAATATCCATCTACGTATAGTCTATACAAACTGCACTATAATTTTAAGGCAGGACACGGAGGCTCATATTTGCAGTCTCTTTCTCACTTTATTTAAACAGCAGCAAGAAATAGACAGAAAAGTATAACTTGACAAAAAAAGATAGTACCAACATGGTACATCCTGTAACACCCCTCCCATAACGCAGTATGGACTGTCCAGAGTCTACATAGGTCCCTGCTCAACGTCCATTAACCCTCTTTCTTGATGCTCAGCGGACAGTTAAGTATAGATTTTCTTTCCCAGGCCTCCCTGCGCTCAAAGGGAGTCTGGGGCGCTGTATTTTTATGGTTGATTTATTGTTAGCGTTTAAATCATATCATAGCGTTTGGCCACTGGGTTTAGGACCGGTAACTGGGTGTTACAGTCCTGTTTCACACATCCCACGGACTGGGCTGTTTCTATCCGTCCATTCACCTCACACGTTAGGCTCCACCCCTTGTCTCACGGGCTTGAGGTGGCAGCTATTAACTGTGATTTTTACCTCACGAGAATTTCTCTCTCTAAACATAATTCCCACTCTGGTCACCACAAATCTGATTCAGAGAGTAGCTCCATGACCATAACAGTAAACCCCTGTCCTGTGTTATCTGGATCACATACCCCTGCACACTCCATGAGTTCTCATGGTCCTCGTTTTAATTTAAGTTCCCATCCTTCTCAACCAAATTTGAGCTCTCATGCTCTAAACATATCCCAGAGCTTTCATGCTCTACATGAGACTGCGCCTGACCATCAGAGCACCAGAGGGGCTGGCATCCCCGTTCAACTGCCTGATCCCCAAAATACCCCCAGTAAAAAAGAGCCCTTGACCGCGGGGCGTGTACAGCGGTGTGCTTACCTATGCAGCTCAAAATGAGCACCTGTCTGTTACCGGCCTAACTGGATTCGGATGAAGGGGATAAAACTCATGAATATGAGGAGCCTTTTGAAATTCATGCGCCTGCATATGATGCACAATTGGATGAGGATGTTATCCCTGCTTTACCTAGGGATTACTCCCAGAGAGATTATATATGACCCCCAGGGCAATCCTCTTTTTCCAATATGGAAAAGACAGAGGCTACAATGAAGAAAGTCTTCCATAACACATGGGTTTTTGGCAGGGCCGGCAGATTCAGAGGACTCCCTGCCGGCCGTGGACCCATTCCTTATGCAGTTTCCCATACAGGAAATTTGCCCTCATTATGAGCTCCGAAGTCTAGAGCATCAGGATTCACGGGATCCTTTTTCACCATCAAGAGCAGAACCCTGGCAGGGACGATGATTTAGAGGGACGAGAGGCAGAGGCTACCTCCGTCGCCCAGCAGGTATTTTCCTCTACCTATACCACATCCCACAATTCCAATCGCGGGGCACTTGCATCATTTCAAACACAACTGGGTCACACTTACGAAGGACATCTGGGTTCTGAATACAGTTCAGGGGTTCACCATAGATTTCACCGACACTCTGTACCAATCGTCACCACCACGCCCGCTATTTCTTTCATCAATATTACACGACCTAGTACATGAGGAGGTCCTGAGCCTCCAACAGAAAGGGGCAATAGAACCATCACATACTCACACACTATGTTTTGTAAGCAAGCTCTTTGTAGTTGCAAAAAAGGGGGGCGTTATCGCCCAGTCATCAACTTGAAAGAATTGAATGGCTGGGTTATGTACCGCCATTTCAAGATGGAAGGAATCCATACGATGAAAGAGTTGTTGATTCCAGGGGATTAGCTTGTCAAATTGGATCTCAAAGACGCCTATTTGACAATTCCTATTCGAGAAGACTTTCGGGACTTTCTTGCGTTCCCCTGGGACGGCAGAATGTGGAGGTTCACATGCCTCCCATTCGGCCTATCATCAGCACCCTGGTGTTTCACAAAAATCATGAAACCAGTGGTAGCTCAGCTATGAGCAAGAGGGGTTCGCCTGGTGATATACCTCGACGACATCCTCATCATGTCGCAATCACATTCCACTCTGCAACTACATCTGCAATGGACCATCCAGCTGTTACAGGATCTCGGGTTCCTGATAAACACGGAAAAGTCACTCCTTGTAACCATCCCAAAAGCTGGAGTTTTTGGGCTTCATACTCGACTCCCAGACTCTGAGCCTCCCGAACTCGAAGGTCCTTTCTATCAGGAAGGAGGTCCGTGCGTTACTTCACCATCGCTCCACGTCCCTGAGACCGATTGCACGCGTCATAGGGCTCATGTTCGCCAGGCGTCACACAGTGTTTCCAGCTCCCCTGTTCTTCAGAGCCCTCCAGAGACTGAAGGCCCGTTTTCTCCAATCCGGTTCTTCATACAACACAATAGTGGGTATCACAGAGGATACAATCAACGATCTCCAGTGGTGGATTACGGATCCATTGGAACGGGAGTCCTCTTCATTTCCCAGCTCCTTCCCTCACGATAGAAGCAGATGCCAGTCGTCTGGGTTGGGGAGCTCGATGCGACCTACTGGAGACAGGAGGGCGTTGGTCCCAAGAGGAGACATCATTCCATATTAATGTCCTGGAATTACTAGCAGCATTCTTTGCTCTCCGGTGCTTCGCAAAGGGAACCGACTACCGATCTGTTCTCCTTCGTCTGGACAATTTTCTGGCTGTACGCTACATCAACAGCCTGGGTGGGCTCCTAATCAGTCCAGTTGACGTTGATGGCAACATCATCTCCATGTGACGGCACAGTTCATTCCGGGACTCTCGAATGTGGTCACAGACTGGAACTCACGACATCTACGCAATGCAGGAGATTGGTCGCTCCACTCTTCAGTCCTCTCAATGCTCTCTCGACTATTTGCTTCCTGGCTGAATGCAAAGCTGCAGAGGTTCTTCAATTGGCGTCCAGATTCAGACGCGTCGATGACGGATGCGTTTCTCCAGGATTGGAGGCAGGGGCGCCTTTATGTGTTCCCTCCATTTGCCCTGGGTTTGGAGAGTACTGAACGTCGTATGGACACAGCGTACCACCTTGGTACTGGGGACCCCGTTCTGGCCGTCCCAAGAATGGTTCCCTTCCATTCTGGAAATGGTCATCGACGATCCCCGCTTGATTCCGTCCCTCCAGAATGTGCTACTGGATCCGGACAATCAGCCCCATCCGCTGATCTCATCAGGTCAACTGCAACTCATGGCCTGGTTGCTTTCGGAATCGGTCGATCGACAAGTGGCATATCAAGCTCTACTCCCTCATTGCTCCAACACTCTTGGGCTCTGGGAACCAGAGGGGTCTACACCTCCTGTTGGTCAAGATGGTCTGGCGGGTGTGTCGAATGGGCTCAGGATCCCTTTTCGGCTCCTCTAAATTATGTACTCAACTTTTTGTCCTCTGTATTCGACTCGGGCACAGCATATCGTTCCCTCAATGTGTTGAGATCAGCTATGTCCGCAGGACATGTCGGTTTTGAGGGTGTCCCTCTTGGTCGTCATCCCCTACTGTGTCGGCTTCTAAGGGGTGCCTGTTTTGCAATGTTGTGTTGCGATTCCTCCTCGCTTGGCCGGATAATCACGGATTATCTTTGCGCCGGCTTTCAGCCAAATTGTTGATGCTACTGTGTTTGGTTTCGTGTAAACGAGTTGGAGATGTGAGAGCACTGGACTTTGCAGTTTGCGCCTTTCTGCCAGAAGGTGCACGCTTTGATATTTAGTGTCGTACCAAGACCTCTATTTCACAGGAGTTTTTTCCGTCTTTTCTTTCACAGCCATGGTTATGCCCAGTTAGATGTTTATAGCAATATGAAGAACGTACTCTTCCCTTACGAAGAGTGGAGGAAGTGGCTCCTTTATTTCTTTTAAGCCCCCTTTCCTACTAGATAGCTAACCCACTCTGGCTAGATGGATTTGGTGGCTTTAAGATTTAGCGGGGATTGACATCTCCCAGTATGGTGCTCACTCAGAAGCACAATCATTTCCAAGGCAATTTCCTCTGGTTGTCGTTTAGAGGATTTGTTACGTTCCGCGGACTGGTCGCGGGAATCCACACTTCCTGAGTTTTACTTTAAGCCTGTATTATATTGTTCGGACGTTTTAATGTTTAGATTTTTCTCTAGCTTCAAACTTGCAAATATGAGCCTCCGTGTCCCGCCTTAAAATTACTAAATTTTCCTATTTCGTAACGGAAAGTTAGAATTTTATTAAGGACACGGAGGCAAGTATTTCCCTCCCATTTCCCTCCCTACTGTATATGTTATGTTACATTCGTATTTATAATTGAAAAAGAAAGAAAACGGACCTCCACCAGGGAGGTAAACAATCACCCCACCCCGAGTAACTGCTAAACACTGGGCGTGGACACACCCAATAAGGACTGAACCTAGTAATGAACTATAACGTAACAAAAGGAGATATAAGGGATGAACCCTTAGATCACTAAGAGGGAGTGCTGATTTAAAACATAACTTTTATTAGTCATAATGAGACACACAGACAAATAAAACCGACAATTGATGTTAAAAAACATATAGACACATAGACGTTGACACAATATGTTGCAGGAAGAGCAGAAATATGTCACAAATATAAAGCAAATTGCTTGGTTGGAACTTATAGGGACGTGCATCTGTTCGGTCGCAAATTGGCTCTACACAAATTATTTAGAACCAAAGATGAAGTGAGAGCCAAAAAATTGGGCCTGGAATATGCCGACTTATCGGTATTACAAGACCTTATGGACTTGATGGATGAGTCTACCATTGCAAAAGTAGGCCTAACCGAGTTAAAACCAAAAAGTAAATTTACTCCCAATTTGAGGGACTATGGGAATGTTGACCTATTTTGCAAATTGGTCTGTTCTGACATTGACAAATTGGATAAACATGAGATTTCAGTTTCGTTTGCCGATAACCTTTCATTGGATGATCGTAATGCTTTGTGTGATCTTGAAAAAGATAAAGATCTGGTGATAAAACAATCTGATAAAGGGGGCAATATTGTCTTGATGAACACAACCAATTATAAAAAAATGGTTATGACAGTGCTAAATGATGAATCCACATATGAGAAACTAACCAGTGACCCTACTCTTAGGTACTTAGCACAACTGCGATCGTTGGTCAATTCGGCCTTCGACAATGCTGTGATTTCTAAAACAGAACGAGAGTTTCTGATTCCATCTAACCCTACCATTGCGACCTTCTACTGCATTCCAAAGATCCACAAGGTTGCATATCAACCTCCTGGTCGCCCTATTGTATCTGGCAATGATAATGTAACCCAGAACATGAGTATATTTATCGACAAAATCTTACGAAAATATGTTGTCTCTTTACCATCTTATATCAGAGATACTAAACAGGTGTTACAAACTCTAAAAACAAAAAACATCGATCAGGATATACTGCTCTGTAGTCTGGACGTGGAATCGTTGTATTCCTGTATTCCACACGATCTGGGTTTACTACATATCAAAAAAACACTTGAAAAAGATGAGACAATGAGGGATACAACCATACAATTCGTCATGTCGGCACTGGAATTTATCCTGACACATAATTTTTTCATCTTTGATGGTCAATATTATCATCAGATCAGGGGAACTGCCATGGGTTCTTCCTGTGCACCCTCGTATGCAAACCTATTTTTGGGCATATGGGAGGAAGAATGTGTCTTTGGCGACGGTATGAGCCTGTATAAATCTAGGATCGACAGTTGGTCTCGGTATATCGATGATGTATTCTTGACCTGGAAAGGTAGCACTCAGAAGCACAATCATTTCCAAGGC
This sequence comes from Leptobrachium leishanense, assembly GCA_009667805.1. Lineage (NCBI taxonomy): Eukaryota > Metazoa > Chordata > Amphibia > Anura > Megophryidae > Leptobrachium > Leptobrachium leishanense. The sequence goes on from CM019066.1 coordinate 262,533,739, forward strand.
AATTTCCTCTGGTTGTCGTTTAGAGGATTTGTTACGTTCCGCGGACTGGTCGCGGGAATCCACACTTCCTGAGTTTTACTTTAAGCCTGTATTATATTGTTCGGACGTTTTAATGTTTAGATTTTTCTCTAGCTTCAAACTTGCAAATATGAGCCTCCGTGTCCCGCCTTAAAATTACTAAATTTTCCTATTTCGTAACGGAAAGTTAGAATTTTATTAAGGACACGGAGGCGAGTATTTCCCTCCCATTTCCCTCCCTACTGTATATGTTATGTTACATTCGTATTTATAATAAATAAAATTGACGCTGTCATCTTTATTCTTTCAATGGAATTACTTATCTGTACGGTATTGCCTCATACAATAAAATATTTATTTTGCTAATATGAGTTCTGAAATCTTTTCAGCACTAGTACCGCGTGTCCTGGGTGTTGCATGTAGTTCCTGTTACTATTCTAGCACAACCTTCGTGTTCTGTGTTTTATTGCAGCCACTGGCCGCCAGTCTGCTTAACTATGGGACAGTCAGCTTCCTTTCCTTCTGGATCGTCCTTCTTCGACTCAGAGTGAAAAAGATTTTGTGTATCGTTTTCTGGTTTCTGAGTTCTTTGCTGTTTTTCAAGAAAGAGGGTTAATGGACGTTGAGCAGGGACCTATGTAGACTCTGGACAGTCCATACTGCATTATGGGAGGGGTGTTACAGGATGTACCATGTTGGTACTATCTTTTTTGTCAAGTTATATATACTTTTCTGTCTATTTCTTGCTGCTGTTTAAATAAAGTGAGAAAGAGACTGCAAATACTCTCCTCCGTGTCCTTAATAAAATTCAAACTTTCCGTTACGAAATAGGAAAATTTAGTAATTATCAATTTTGTCTTTTTCACGTTTGCTTGAAAATAATGAGAGACACCGGAAAACCTCTATGACCCTTATACTTTGCACCCTTAATTTAGGACCAGCTTGTAGAATTACATGTTTTGTTTGTGCCTAGTGTTCATATGTAGGTTTTGTCTTGTTTAATTCTTAAGTAGTTGGTTTGCTTTTAGTCTGGGCCCCTACTACAATTGTGTCAGTCTGTCTTTATTAGGATATTTTTTTGTCTCCTTTATGTGTGGAGTGCTTTTGATCTGCTCGCTGTACATTTAGTAATTTCAAATTGTTCAACAAAAGTTATGTTTTAAAGTCCATATCCGATACATCCTTTTATATATTTTTGAGACATTTAGGGTACCATCTTGGGAAAACAATGATCGGCATCTAGTGTCCTCCAATCATCTGGCTGCATTTTTGGATTATCTGCTTTTCCTTTACTTTGTTTACTTCTGTAGTTTGTTTATTATGTGCTCTATAGGCTCTGCTATCGTTATCTGGTTGACTTTGGGGTTTTTCCTGAATGTTTACATTATAATAACATTTTATAATGGATGTTGCCACCCAAAACCTTGTCTCTGTCTTTTCCTATAGATAGGTTCAATTGGCATGGTTCATGAGAGTAAGCATGGTGCATAAAATATTGATTATAATCTTATAGGTGTCTATAAGTAAACCATATTCCGTTTCAATGAAAAAAGGGCTATATAGCAAGATTACATCATTACATACAGGATAGAGTAAATATGGAGAAAACATTTTAACAACAGCAAAACGTGGCACAGTTCTTTCCCTCTTAATTTTGGGATCTTAAATGTAAGTATAACGTGTATTAAAAAAATGTTCCAGATCCACAAATAGTGTTATGAGACTTTGTTGAAACTTGTCAAGTAAGAAACATTGCACTCATACTGGTATGGCAAAACCATTTATATTTTCCTTAACCCAGCTCCAGGATATGCCTGTTTCTTACAGCACCTCTCAACTAATAGAATCCCAAAAGGCTCGTTCTGATGTCATAACAAGCTGCATATTCGCACTGTAACAACCTGGCTTAAAAAATAAATAAATAAAACCCCAACTTGCTTTATCAATTCAGAACTCATTTAGAATATATTAATCCCTGTAGTTCTTATATAAAATAACACTCCTGATATTTTGTGCCCTAGATTTATTTTAAAAGTACCATATCTCTAAAAAGTTGTCAGATGAATGCTAATATATTTTAAAGGAGTGGATAGAACGATAACTAAAAAAAAATCATTCTCTCAGCTATATATATACTGTATATACACACACACACACTTAGAACATGGTGTAATTACATTTTCTGCACCCTGGACACTCGGCAAATTTTTAGTAAACTAGCAATAAATGCTTTAAGTCATTTTCCTAGAATTGTATGCAGCTAGAAAATAAACCTATACATTGGTTTTGGAGAACAATTAGTCTTCCGTTCCCTACTATACGTGTTTATCTATTCATTTTTTTATCTTGTTATTTTAAGTTTTTAGAGATTAACATGTAACGTAACATAGTATAAAGAAACATAATGACTTTGGATTAAAGAGAAATACATAGGATGTAACAACAGCAACCTGATCAGGAAATCCATAACAGAGGGAAAGGGAGAAGAGTTGAGGTCCTATAGACAGACCCTTTTCCCTCTTGACATAAAGCTATATACAGATCTGCACCAGCCAACATTTTAAAAGCTGGAGAAATTATTCTCAGCTCGGACAAAGCAATTCTTTACTGTAAATTAATGTCTCCTACACCTTATGTAGGAGACATTAGTTTGTGCCTGGGACCAGGAAAACATGTTATTCCATGGTAGCTCCTTCTATTCTGGAGCTGGTATTTCTCAAAGAAGCACTGACTCCCAGGACCTTGCATAAAATCACTTATAGGGTTATTCAAAGAGAATCGAAACGCCACCGCACGTTTGGTGACTTTTCGTTCTCTTCAATTCGGTTCAATTTGGCGATCCGATTTCGGCAACCCAGCGGTGTATTCAGCAAGCACCACAGGGTCCCCGAATTGCAGGAAAAAGTTACCGCAAACCCGCCGAAAACTCCCCGCAAAATGAGGGCGTACGCACACCAAAACCTGCAAAAACATCTGGCTTAAACCCGAAAACCCGAGCAGTAGCCGATCACACGCAACGCAGCCGCCGGAAAAAGCCGACACCGCAGACGAATGCAGTGAATAAATTAGAAAAACAGTTTGCTTGAATGTGTGAAAAGTGAAACGCTGTTTGCAAAGAAACTACTGAGCGAAAATATCTGAAATTTACATATGAGGTCCAATGATTGATAATAAAAAGGGCTGTTAGAGAAAAAATAAGTAAAGTTAACCCCTTCGCTGCGGAGGATGCGCTCAGCGCGTCCACCCGCAGGTAACGTTCCTTGCGGAGGACGCGCTGAGCGTGTCCTCCCTTTGGGGCCAGCGATCGGCCGGGTTCCGACCGATCGCTGTGCCCCCCGATGAGGGCTGACATCCTCAATGTCAGCCCAGCACCCGGAACCGCCGCCGGCACAATTAGATGTCATCGCGGCAGCGCGATGACATCTAATTCAGGCGCCCCTCCGCATGTGCGGAGGAGGCGCCTGAAAGGGGGGAGGAGGTCCTTCAGACCTCTCTCCCTCCCGATCGCCGGCGTTGCGGGGGTTAATCTAGGCACCGTTTGGAAGGGCACAGCCTGCCCTTCCTAACGGTACCTGGAATTAACCCCATGGGGGCTGGATCATGAATCGGCGCCGAAAAGCGCCGGTTCGTGATCGTTTCCCGGAGCTGGCCGACATCTTGGATGTCGGCCAAGCTTCCAGGGAATGCCCCCTGAGGACTGGCGTCATCGTGCATAGCACGATCACGCCAGCCCTGGAGTTAACCCCTAACTGCTACCAATGGTGGAGATAGGGGGTTCCAATGAACCCCCTATCTCCCGATCCGTGGCAGTTAGGGGTTAATGTTTGATATTGTTGGATCAGCCAGAGCATGGCCGTTCCAACAATACCAAACATGAGTATGAAAAAAGTTTTTTTTTAAAAATAAAAATAAAAAAATATTTAAAAAAAAATTATAAAAAAAAAAATAAACAAGTTTTTTTTTCTTTTTTTGGTTCGTTAATATTGTTCCCATTTCAATTATAATGTGAACAATGATGCTGTACTAACGATTTTTGTATGCGGTGCGTTTGTTAAAAATCGCGTAATTTTCCCCAAAAAAAAATGTAACGAGACCCCATCTCAAATTTTTTTAACAAGCGCACCCCATACAAAATATAACCGCAATTGCTCGCATGTTAAAATGTGAAAAAAAACACTTTACATGTTGTAAATTATTGAAAATTCATATTTTATTGCATTTTTGTTATAATATACAGACAGGACATGACGTATACATATAATAATGACATATTATGAATCTGCCGAGTCTGACGGAAAGAACGATATATAATATGTCTGGGTCATATACTAAAATAAGCCTTCAAAACACGTTTAAACATGATGAGCAAAATCTGTAAAAATTACCTCAGCAGAGAGGCGGGAAATGCCTCAGCAGCGAAAGGGTTAAATAGGATTTTTTTTAAAAAAATACCGATATTTTTTTTTAAAAATATCCTAAAAAAATCTATAAATAAAGAGACTCTTTACTGCAGAATATTATAATCAACAGTTTATTAGATATTGAATTAAAACAGGAATATTTTTAACATTGAAGCCTATGGGATTCGCATAAATCTACCGCATGAAGCTACCGAATGGCAGGGCAATTCGGCAACTTTTCACTGCTGGCTTTTGCTCTCTGAATAGCCGAAGCATTGCTTCTCTATGGAGATTCACTGCCCTCGAACAGGCACCGAACAGGCACCGTATGTGCAGGCAATTCACCAGGATTTGGTGAAATGCTTGCTCTCTGGATAGCCGAATGGCCAAGAAAGGTAACCGAACGCTGATGTTCAGCGTTCGGTTTCCTTTTCGGCAGCCATTCGGATCTCTTTGAATAACCCTGTTAATATTCTAAGGTACCCCCCCAAACCCTTTAAGAACTATTTGTTCCCAGTCTCCCACACCACCCTCTCCACTGTGAAAAGATAAGTAGTGTCTCTCCATGCTTCATCCACAGCTCCTCTGCAGAGCAGGTGAATGGGACACGTTAAGCTCCATGTAGTCCTATGGAATCCAGGAGCCAATAACCAGCAGCGGCTTGCAATGATTTCACTTCTCTCTTTTTACTGGCAACAGGGTAACAGGAACGAGTATCAAACCAGGGCAAAATAATTCTCTCTAGAGTAACTTTGCATTTGTGTGAGAGAAAGATGGAAAATAAAAAAAAGGACGAGGAAGGGGTGGTAGCTGAGAGAAGAATGGTAGAAGGTGGTTAGAGATGCAGTTCTCCCTGGGCAGTATTCAGTCTACAGATTTGAGTAAGTCCCAAAAAAAAGCCAGGTACCACAGATGCCATGAATTGCATACACGAGGGAATTTAATCAGCAATTGCAGATTCTTCTTCTTCAATGTAAATTGAGAGAAAGGTTGTGCTCTTGCACTCCATCTTTTCATTGGATGAAGCAATCAGTTCTTCATAAGCATGGAAATCCTCATGTGAATTCTGCTTATTGTAGGGAACCACATTCACAAGACGTAGAAATTAATTTGACACAATATTTTTCAGGGTTAGTTTCACAACAAACCCCAAAAAAACGTGATGTCAGGGAGACCACAGTGATTGAACACTAATGCAATGGTGTATTTAGGTTTTGTGCTGCCCTAGGTCTGACTAAACTCGTGCACCCCCTAATTTAAATTTGAGGCACCCCTTCCTGTCAAGGGCACACCTCTTCCTGGTTAATCCCCACCCTTCCTCTTAGAGCTCCGCCTTTTCCTCTCTTTATATTAAAAGTGGATACCAAGCACCTACTTATATATTTTAAATTTGTAAATGTATCTATTGAGATAAATAAAATTATGAAATGTTTAAATTCAAGCATTTTTACAAAGAACAGCCACGCATGTCAAGTATACTGGATCACAGCCGCTCTAATTGGTTGAACACTAAAATCCACAGAAACGTGCACTGCATATGAGCGTTTCACAGAGCTGCACAGCAATAAAACCCACAGAAATGTGCACTGTGTATGAGCATATCACAGAACTGCACAGCAATAAAACTCACAGTAATGTGCAGTGTGTATGAGCGTATCCCAGAGCTCCAGGGCAATAAAACTCACAGTACTATGCAGTGTGTATCACAGAATCCACAGCAATAAAACTCCCAGTAATGCAATGTTTGGTGTGTGTCAGCGTATCAGAATCCACAGCAATAAAACTCCCAGCAATGCAATGTGCGGTGTGTATGAGTGCATCAGAATCCACTGCAATAAAACTCCCAGCAAACCAAGTGTATATGAACACACAGCAATTATTTATTCTACATTTACCAGCCTCCGTCCACGGTAGGGCTGTGTGCATTGTCAGCAGGGACTGTGTACAGACTCAGCAGGAGGTCCCTCCAGGCCACGTTAGGATCGTGGCTGTGCCTGTGCGTGGAGCCATCTTGTCAGCAGTGGGGTGCCACTGCCAGAGGGTGCACCGTGGCTTTGATTCCCTTCCCGGTGGGTGTTCAGTCCAGAATAGAGTGACAGTCCATGTTAACGAAAGGGCGGGCAGCTGTGTGCGTGCATATCACGTGGTTCAGCCAGTCAGGTGGTACTGAGACTCAGTACCACCTGACTGGCCGGACCGAGTGTGACCTGCATGCACGCAGCCTCACCAGGAGCCAGGCAGCTCAATGACAAATTTCTATCACTGCAGTGCTGGTTAAGGAAAGGTCCACTTTAAACAGCATTAAGCAGACCTGGCTTCATATTCTGCTGATACCCCCCCTTTACCTGCCGTTTACTGTCATCTTCTCTCTCTGGACACAAATCACATCCCCCTCCCCTCTCCTAGAGCTGCTGCGGGGCAGGGGAGGAGCTATGGAGTGAGGAGAGGAGGATTTTTATTCTTTTCGATTTTATTCTGTATGCAAACGCCATGCTCTGCTGCTCGTTGTTTGAGAACACAGCTCAAAGCTGACACACAGTGACAGTGGCACCTCCTAGTACCCCCTAATGACACCCCAATAATCACTGGTACCTGGGGCGGCCCGCCCTCCGCCACTCCTCTAAGTACACCACTGCTCTGGTGATATGCTCACACACAAGTTTGGCGAACTGCCAGCAAGTACGGTGCTGTTTGAAGGCAGTGCAAATCCCCATAGAGAAGTAATGGTTAATCTATTCAGAGAACACCAAACAGCAGAGAAATGTCAGTGAAATGCCCTGGTGTTCGGTGGTTTCAATCAGCAGGTTTATTCAGGCGAACCCTATAGGTTTCAATGTTAAAAATATTCCCGTTTTTATGCAATATCTAATAAACCATTTGTTATTTTAATCTGCAGTAAAAATTCTTTATTTATTTATTGATTTTTTTTTAGTACCTTTTAGTAATTTTTCTGAATTTTTTTGGCAAAATTCCCCCTCCCCTTTTTTTAATAGCGGTTCTTTTTTTTCTGTAACAGAACTTTTTATTATCAATCATAGGATCTTATATGTAAATTCCAGACATTTTCGTTCAGTAGCTCTTTTGAAAACAGCAGGCCATGGGTTTGCAGTGGCAGCATACAACGGCCGACTCCATGCACTTTGAGGACCCTGCGGTGAATGGTGAATTCACTGCAGGGTGGGGAAATTTTATTCCCCGAAGTGCAGGGAACTACAGAACACCAAAATGTTGGCGTCATTTCGGTGCTCTGTGAGTAACCCAATTAGTGGTGAGGTTTTTTGTTGCCCCCTGGAAAGTGAAAGCCTAGGCCTTGCCTACCCAGGATATACTTGAAAATTAGTGACATCTCAATGTTTCCTTCCTGGTAAAATAGTTTGCAAAAGTAAAGAAAAAATAATAATTTTGGGGTGGGGCCACCCGGCGGGCCACCGCCCCCTGGAAAGTGCTGCCCTAAGCCTAGGTCTTGTTGGTCTAGGCCAAAATACACCAGTGCACTAATGTATAGATATAAACACCTCCTCTCAGTTGAGGATAGCCACAATTACTCCCTTAGTGCTCTTAAAGTTAAAACTTAACATTTATTTCAATGGTTGAATCCATTCATACCATAATTTTCAAATCATCCAAACCGTGATGTTTTAAACAATTCTAGCTAGTGGTGCATGCCACACATTTTATATATAACCACAACACATCAAGTTGCAAACTGAAAGATTTGAGACCGAGATAAAACCGCGAAAACACAAGAAATTTATGAGGGATATACAAGACTATAAAGCTGATAAAGTATTTAAACCCTCTAGAAACATAAACCGGGGCAGGCGTGGTAATTATTCCACTAGTGATGGTGAAACTTCTGAATCAGAAAATGAACGAGTACAAATACAAGCATCCACATCTAAAGGGATTTTAAAGAAAAATGTATCTTTTTCAGACGAAACACAAGAGGAAAGAGGCAGAGAGTTCAAAAAACAGAGATACACCAGAAACAGACGGTAAATAATAGACAGAGATTGTCAATCTTTCCCATTTTCCTTTGAACAGAACGCATATTGAAGTATTACAAAAGGGACTTTCATTCACCCCCACGCCACAATTCAATAAATTTACTTGGATTAAGGATGTTAACCTCTTTTCGAGGAAATTAGCCTTACACAAGTATCATAGTACTAAAGAACAAAACAGATTGAAACATCTAGGACTCACACATAGAGAAGACCAATGTATTAAAGATATGATCGCGTTACTAGAGGAAAATGAGGATATGGAAGAAAATCAAATACTACATACCTCATTAAAAACAAAGTACATTTACACCCTCGATCAAACAGTATGAAAATCTTGATATTTTTTGTGAGGATAGAAAAAGTTGATTTGAAGGAAATTGGGAGGATGTCAGGTGATAATCTTACCAAACGACAACGTATTGCCTTGAAAGAGTTGAGAATGAATAATGATGTGATTCTTAAAACGGCAGACAAAGGTGGAAATATTGTAGTGATGTCGCGTGAAGGATATGAACAAATGACACTAAATGTCCTAAAAGATGAAGTCACGTACAAGCAACTGACATCAGATCCTACAAATAAATTTCAGACCGAATTACAACTACTGAGAGAGGGTTTAGAGGATGGCATACTAACAGACCAGCAGAAGAGGCCTTGTAGAGGCGAAACGCGTCCTGGATTATCCCACCACCCCTATACTGTATTGTTAACCCTTTAATAAATCCCTTTTAACCCCTATACTGCATCCTGTTTTTACTCCGGAGGACATGGAAGTAGACCTTCGGTAGCCTCACATCTACCTTAGGACCACCAGCCCAGAGGACCCGGGGATCACAGAAAGTTTTGCAGCAGTATAGGAGAGATCGAAAAAGAAGGGATCCAGTCACCTCTATGGACTGGCACAGCGAACAAGTCTGAGCCTGACACCCCCATTAGGCTCTGGACCACGTGAGTTTATCAAAACTTCCCTTTTTTACCACCGCAATCTCTGATACATTTGTAGCGCTCACTCCCGGAGGAGCCGCTGAAAATGAACCACGGGTCAGTCTCCCCGCACTAGGGAATAAATATACTCCAACACAGTTGTGAGTTTTTATATTTAAATAGTTTACTAAAATCTTGAGCAAATGTTAAAGCACGGTATTCACAAGTATTATTACAGTATTTTCGTATCACGGTAAAACGCGCAGCGGAAAAGAAACGAAACACGAGGCTTCGTATTTCGGAAAATAAAATATTCGCGACCGAATATAAAAGAATGCAATTTCCCGATAGTTCAGAAAAAAAAGGACACGTAGCAAAACCCCAAACATACAATCCCTTCGTATTACGGCAAACGCGCAGCGGAAAAAGAGGAAAAATATATTCGGAACGTATCTTTATCTTTAACCCCTGTTCCGATTCGTAACAAATTGAGTCCTGCATAGGTTAAGTCCCAGAATGTAAAGAAGGTGTATATGTATGTGTGTGGTACCCGGGTACTGTTCAACTGGCCAGTGAATTTACATGAAGGAAAGTCTTCGACTAGTCAGTTGGGGCCCTGTGGACTTTAAAGAGAAAACAGCAGCTTGACCTTTAATCACAAACAGCCTTGGAGGCCTCTCACCCATCCGACGCAGGCTTTAGGCTCCGCTGACCCAGGACGTCTCTCCTCCGGATTTTGACTGGGGATACTAGCGGCCGGATCCGTTGTCTGACTTCATGCAGCTTGTCCAGCTCACCGCCTGCTCTCCGTTCGATTCCGCCGGTCTGCAGCAATGTCTGAGCTCTGGCAAGTCTCCTTCTCCTCAGGTTAAGTGACCCTGACAGGAATAACAGGTCTCCCTCGGGCTTTGGCCTAGGTTCTCTCACGATCTCCTCAGTGCGTCTGCTTTCTCCTGTTCCCTGGCGCGCTCCGGAACTTTCTCCACGAGGCAGAGGATGTAAGTCTCCAGTCCCCACCCACTTCCTGTCTTCTTGCAAAGCATGCCGGGCATTGTAGTCCCAATATCCAGTATCTCTGATCGCGATAGTCTCCATCTTGTGGCCAAAAATAGGTACTGCCACAGCAAGATTTTACCACAGCGCTACACATTATTGCGCTATGTATACCCTCTCTCTGTGTTTATCCCTACAATATTAGCAGGTGTGTAACACTGCTTCCTTATCTGGGTCAGGCAGCAACCCGCATTTCTTTTATTGGCGCCATTCCTAGGATTAACTCCCCCGAATCGAAAGGTGGAAATATTGTAGTGATGTCGCGTGAAGGATATGAACAAATGACACTAAATGTCCTAAAAGATGAAGTCACGTACAAGCAACTGACATCAGATCCTACAAATAAATTTCAGACCGAATTACAACAATTACTGAGAGAGGGTTTAGAGGATGGCATACTAACAGACCAGCAGAAGAGGCCTTGTAGAGGCGAAACGCATCCTGGATTATCCCACCACCCCTATACTGTATTGTTAACCCTTTAATAAATCCCTTTTAACCCCTATACTGCATCCTGTTTTTACTCCGGAGGACATGGAAGTAGACCTTCAGTAGCCTCACATCTACCTTAGGACCACCAGCCCAGAGGACCCGGGGATCACAGAAAGTTTTGCAGCAGTATAGGAGAGATCGAAAAAGAAGGGATCCAGTCACCTCTATGGACTGGCACAGCGAACAAGTCTGAGCCTGACACCCCCATTAGGCTCTGGACCACGTGAGTTCATCAAAACTTCCCTTTTTTACCACCGCAATCTCTGATACATTATTGCGCTATGTATACCCTCTCTCTGTGTTTATCCCTATGAGGAAAAGACCGGCATAACGGAAGAAGAGAGGGAGCCAAGCGATTTATTTCTTTCTTCACAAATACCAACTGCAATACCAGGCTGAGCCACCAGATGGCAGTAGAACATTGAGGAACCCCCTTTTTTCAGCCCTGGATACCTGCTGTTTGTAATACCGATTTGAACTACTAGATGGCAGTAGAGTACTGAAACATATTATTGAAAAACAACTGTGTATAGAACCTGATTTTTTGTATGATCAATACTACCATTACTGAACATAAGGAGCTGTTATCCTGTAACCATCTCAATATTTCCCATTTTTCCTATACATATCACACTCTATTTAGTGTGGTTTATTCACATGCAGGCAGCGCCCAACACAGATACACCTACTGTTCCCTACAATATTAGCAGGTGTGTAACACTGCTTCCTTATCTGGGTCAGGCAGCAGCCCGCATTTCTTTTATTGGCGCCATTCCTAGGATTAACTCCCCCGAATCCAAAGGTGGAAGTATTGTAGTGATGTCGCGTGAAGGATATGAACAAATGACACTAAATGTCCTAAAAGATGAAGTCACGTACAAGCAACTGACATCAGATCCTACAAATAAATTTCAGACCGAATTACAACAACTACTGAGAGAGGGTTTAGAGGATGGCATACTAACAGAACAGGAATTTAAATTAATTCACTGATTAAACCATGATTTCCCGCAGCATAGGAATATATTGCAAGGAAGCACTTGCAGGAAATCACCATGCCACACTTTTATTTATAGCCCTCCACATGCCATGAATGGGTGAGGGGTGGGCACTGGGTGTGGTTACCCTCATGGACTGTACCGCCTTCTCCCCCGATGTCATGGGTAGTAAATCCCAGATTGGCAACAGTACTTCTTTATAATAGGTTAGCTGAATTTAAAGCACGTTATAGATGCATTTATGTAAACTCTGACTTATTTAAAAATTACACGAGTTGGATGTTTCCATCATTCGGGTGTGTATGTCATTTTTATTGAGGCACTCTGGTTGTAAAGATAAAAACAATCTATCATGTTTGAGAGTTTGGCCATTCAGATAAATGTTGACTTCATTTTTTTCTTGTAGTTTTACTTTTAAAAATCAACAATTTCCAAATTTTCTAGGACAACAAAATAAATAAATTCCCAGATGATTTCAGACCAGGTTTCCAATAATTCCAAAAAACAGCTTTATGATGTTGGACAGCTAAAATATTACAAGGCTGCCTACTAACTTGTGATATGTGGTATATTTTGTCATATTTAGACAACAATAAAAAAAACTTGCACAAGCTTGCAACATACATAACTAAATGATTAGGATGACTGAGCTAATGTAACGCAGACACACTGGTAGTGTGCCCGTAGCCTTACAGTTGATATGACCTATCTCTTTGTCGTTCACCTCTTGGTGACTTACTCAACTGCATAAACAGGCCATGCACTCCCAAATCAAAGCTGGATTAAGTAGGAATTGATTTTTCGATTTGATGAAATCACTCTGTGCTGCGATGACCTGTGTTTAGATTAGTAAAGGCAGAATCATGGCCAGTTAAGCAATACTTTCAAGAAAACAACCTTGCTACACAGTAGAATTGCTTTTCATTGTAAGATAGTGATGTGATAGAAGGTTTCGTCAGTGGAGCAGCACCGCAAATATTTTTGTCTTGGGTGTCCTGGTGTAACAGGTTCACATTTTCTGCCGAACACAGTATCTCGGAGAAATTGTTTTTACCAACAGACTCAATCTAGTGCATTAAATTCCAAATTTTTTGTGTGTAGGAAATCATCGTATTCTGATGTAAAACAAGGATAAGCAACTACTTTACATTTTTTTCAGAAAAGGGCAGCAAGAATATGCACACTTGAGTTTTAATATACTTAAAGTTACAACCCCCCAAAAAAATTATTCAAGCATGAATTCTTGTCAGGAAATTTAAATGTAAAAATAACACGTTAATTGAAGATTCAGTATCTCTTGATCGAGAACATGGTATGATCTGGACTATTTATGCGTAAGATGCCCTGTAGTATGTCAAAAAGTGCTAAGGAATCTCAATACCTAATTATGTGAAGCAACTAATGGTAACGTAGGCAATTAAATATGGCGTGCTGCGCAACCATGTAACGCTCTAATCAATGTACTAAAGGTATATTTAAAAGTGGCCTTCATCTGTATGAGTTTAGGCTAGGGTCAGACGAACGTGATTTCTACGGACTGTACGTCCGTGCACACGGACGTACGTCAGTACGGAAGACGCAGTAGTGGCCACACAGTCCGTTTATTCATTGACGTATATATATTTTTTTTTATAATAATATTTTATTTTTGTAAAAGAGTATAAATGGGATACAAAATAAAGAAAGGGGGTAAAACAGTAATGTACAGAAAAGGGGGACATCGGAACAGATAACAACGGCAATGATGCGGAGCGGTATCCAGTAGCAATTGCTCCACAGATTGGCAGGAAAATTAAAACATCAACGTCAAAATTAAATAGCATTTAGATATTCCTGTCCCTTGGAGAGGGTGAAATAAAGGGAAGAAGTCAGAGAATGAGAAAGAGAAAAAAGGAAGAAAAGAAAAAGGGGGAGAAAAGCTATCAGAGAGACAGAAGAGAGAGTGCAAAAGAAACAGAAGAAAGGAGAAGATGGGGGAGGGTGATAGGACCAGGGAAGTTGCGTCGTTAGACTCAACACTGACGTATATTTTGACGGATATAGGAGGGAAAATAAAATAAAAAGCAAAACGATTTTGTACGTGAAAAATGCTGGACGTATAAATGCAGTCCGTATGACCACGTTCCATCACTCACACACAAAGCTATGCAGACGTTGCGGACGCAGCACACTTTGTGCGGCCGTTGTAGGAGTTGTACGTTCTTGCATGCCTTGCGTCCGTGTGCCGCGGGCGTTGTGCGTCCGCATTTCAGTGCGGACGTACTTCGTGTAACGGGCTCCGATGGGCTTTCTGTCATGCTATCACGGACGTACTTTTAGGCGCAATCACGGACGTGAACAATACGCTCGTCTGACCCCAGCCTCACTTGGAGCCGAGTGACCTCGTATTCACTAGACCAGGCAGCTCCCTAGAAGTCTGAAATGTTTATATAGATTCTGCCATTACAGGAACTCTGTAACTAAGCTCAAACCTGGAAAAACAGCCTTACAGGCCCTCCTCCAAATATTACAGTTGACAAAATAGCTATTGGAAGAAAACAAATGTCCTTTTAAAAGTAAATAAGCAATAAAAATAATACTGCATAAATTTGCAATGCCTGGTATAGCAGTGCAATTATTTTATGATCTTTTAAAAAATATCACAAATAAATAGCAATGAATCGCTGCAATTTTATTCATTATATAGCAAATAAACATGAGACTATGGTCCATAGACCAGGATACTATTTCTGTAAAGTTAACATAAATATGAATTTGAGAAGCAAATATCTTTAAAGTAAATGCAAAGTGATGCATTTTGCTCATCTTGTACCAAGATCTAAAAATCCTAACAATAATTACTTTAATCTTAAACTATTTGTAAAGAATCCATTTGGACGCTATAGTAAATTCAATTTTTTTGCAATTCTTGATTAATCCATCCAGAGTTGTCAAGGTAACGCTGTTCATTTGTCATGCCAGTAATTCTTTTAGAACTTGTATTGATCCAGACACTTTTTCTCCACATGAACCAAGAGGAAACTAATGGTGATTAAATAGAATCTCTGAAATTGTCAGCCTGGTGAGCTCCCTGCTGTCACAAATAAAGTACTGCAGGGTGACCTAGAAATGCTCCGAACTGTTATTCTGACTTATATTAGACATGTGCATTCGTTTTAGTACTAAAACGATTTAGTCCGAATTTTGGGATAATTTAGTTTTCATATGACGCAAGAGAAACGAAACTGCTCAGTACAAAAAACGAAAGAAACTAAAATAAAATGCACTACATTTTAGTTTCAGTCCTTTTTGTGATATTACATTGATGAGTGAAGGAGACCAGCAATGAAGAGCGCAACATCGCAACATCCGAAGTTCTGCACCCTCCACATGCCAATGCAGTAGGATGTTCTATACATTATACAGAGAGGAGTATTAATGCAGGAGGATGTTATATACAGAGAGGGACATTAATTAATTCAGGAGGATGTTCTATATATTATACAGAGAGGGGTATTAATTAATGCAGGTGGATGTTGTATACATTATACAGAGAGGAGCTTTTTTTTTTAGCCCTTTAAATCCAGTGGCTGTGAGCGCTGAGATCGGCTGCTTGTTAAATTATCTCTCAGTACAATCACGGTTATTCAGAGAGCGTGAAAAGCAGGAGAATGACTGGAGAATGAAAAATTCTAGGTCAAAATAGCCAAACCAGAAAAATTCTCCCTTTCATCTCACTTTCCAAGTCGGCTATTTTGACCTAGAATTTTTCATTCTCCAGTCATTCTCCTGCTTTTCACGCTCTCTGAATAACCGTGAATGTATCAGGCTCAGCTGTTACAGTAACTGACTGTAACAGCGCTCAGAGTTTCAGTAAAACAAGGAAATAATATTGTTCTAACCTCTTATATATAAAAATATTATTTACTCGTTTTACTGAAACTCTGAGCGCTGTGATGAGCAGCAGTCAGTTACTGTAACAGCTTTGCCTGACACGGGGCAGTATTACAATGTTGGTGCTATCTTAACCAGAGCTGTTGTAAACTGAAAACCTCCATAGGCTATAATGGCTCTGGGAAGTTTACAACAGCTCTGGTTAAGTTAGCACCAACTATGTAATATGGCCCACATTGTGCTGAGAGTGAGAGATACTGTAACAAGCAGCGATCTCAGCCCTCTGAGGAGCCACTACAATAGTAATTGTATCCACTGTTTTTTGGATGAATGAAATTAGTATTCATACTAAAGAACTGAAAACGAATTTCTTTAGCAACTAAATAAATTGCATTTTAGTACTAATCCATTAGTTCAAAACGAAATTTTGTGCTGTGCACATGTCTAACTTATATTAGCCCAGCTCTCTTTTGAAAACCAAATGTTATCACAGCATCCAGAAATTCAGGCCAAGGGACACATAAATACAGGTTTCGTGGATAGACCGAGTTCTGAAATATTGTGTCACAATGTAAAAAAAACGACTATATGAGCAGTAGTGTGATCATCGATGTACCTAAACCTGTGCTGTAAAAAAGTACATAAAACCTATTCTTTCCACATTAAAAGGTCTTAATAACATGTAATTTACAGCCAACCTTAGTATGTAAGTGGCAGTGTTTAATTTCGGCTATGAAGGACAATGTTTAAGAGAAAACATACAAAACTTGAGTATTTTTTAAACTGAGGTTATAGTCTTCATTGAAACATTTGAGTTTGTAAACCCAAAGAAGCATTTGTAAGGGTATCCATAGTCTCTAAATACCCCTGTGCCACTCATTTAGACCTGCTAACTGGACTCAATTACACTGGGGAACAACATTTTCGTGGAGTCAGATCTGACACTTGTTTTTGACTTTTTGACTAACTGGTGGCATCTGAATACAAAAAATGACCCCAGTTTTTCTCTATCACGTACACATTTTAAGGTACAGGATACCCTCCCTTTGTCGCAAAAAAACATACAAAATGTGCACACAATGGAAAATAATGAAAAAATTACCTGAATGTTAAATTCAGATTTAACCTAAAAGTCCAATTGGGTGCAAGTAGTCAAGTTAGGTGGCATTTAACTTACAAATTTACGCTTATAGCTTTTCCTGGAGTGCTCAATCTTGTCTGATGCTCCAACAATAGTCAGCCATCATATGTTCATCCCATCTACCCTGATACCGTTCCTCTATGACCTTCAAATCTTGGTGGAATCGTACAGAAGTAACAGTCACTGGAATGATCTGTGGGCTCGCGACAAACCATAGGTATATCAAATGGCAACTTATCACGTGTTCCCTTCGTCCAAATCCATAAACTCTCGACTCACTGCTTGCACACCTTGTGAGGGTCCAAGACTTATCTTGATCACCAAGTTTTACTTTGAAATATGCAACATAGGCTTGCTTGACAAATGCGCTGATGTTCACCCTTCGACTGGAAACGACGAACCTGCCACAGATATAACAAAAAGAATCAGGGTCTTTTTTCACTTACTACGAGAAAAAGCAGAGGCAGACATGATCTGAAGGAAAGGAAATAAGTATGCATATAAAAAATTAATTATGCTTACTCCTTGTATACAGACTTTCGGAATACGATTCACAAAATACAGTTGTACACACCCTCTCACCACACTGTCTCACGTGTAACTGAAATGCAGAGACAAGTAGCATCCGGTCACCAAGGTCATCCCCACCCCTCCCCACTCGAGGGAGGTCCACTCTCGGCCGATAGGAGAGCACTCGTGCTCCCATACATTGGGGTGGGAGTAATCGCATTCAGATAAGCTATAGAGAAAAAATCTGACGTGATAGAAGAAAACTAACTGCAGTTTTGAAATCAGCATGCCTAATTTAGTCTGAAGAAGCTGAAATAACAAATTCAATAGAAAATATGTTCCAAATTGTTCCCCAGTGTTATCTGGTAGCTGCCAACATGAGACGAATAAAGACTACGAAAAAAAGAAACCTTGGGGCAATATCAGAATATGGTGATTATACAAAGTGTGCCAATGGTGAGAAATGGCAGCGTTTCACCAAAAACAAATCCAAACAGCTGTAGAAGAAGCTTTTAATGCCACTTCGATAAAGGATTGTCCAATATTTGGCCAATATTAATCATTTAACAAAATATTGGTATCAGTTTTAAATGTCCCACTATCACTAGTCCCTTCTTTTGAAAGGATGCATGAACTGGAGTGTCTTTTTTAACAGACATGATTATCAATATTGGCACATTTAAGACAGTTACCGATATTTCATTAAATGGCTGATATTGGTGAATTCCCAGTTTACATTTCTTCTTTCGAGAAACGTCAATTTTCGACAGGGTTTACAACTTCGGCAAGCACTGGTCCTCTTTGAAAAAACAGCTATGTTTTGAAGGTGTCAGCTATGTGGCTCACTTTCACAGCCTTTTCTTTTATCAAAAGACACGGATGGATACTCTCTTAACAAATTCAAGGTCTATAGAACCCAGGTGGATGTGTAACCCAGGCCACCTTCAGTATGTTCAGCAAAATGTCTAAATAAAACACGGATTATCCCGGGCCAATCATCCATGAGTATTAACCTCTGTCACACAAGCACACATTAATTCTAGGAAACTTTCAGCTCTTATTACCCCAGTTATTCAGCCACACCCAGTAACCCCTGCCAGTCATCCACAAAATAACAGGCATCCTTCAACAAACCTCAGCCCCAAACCAACAAAATAAATTGCGAAACATTTGGTAGGCTAACAACACCTCCAGCTCAGCTTCAACAAATATCTCTTTTTAGTGGTGCTGCAGCTTGAAGCCCACGTAATTTTCCTCCAGGAGTAATCACCAACTCATACACATTTTAGTTTCTTATTTACTCTTATGACAAACCATGCTTTCCTACTGTGCATCTTTTTTGTTCTATTGTGAGTCCCTAAAGAAAAAAATATTTGAACATTCTCTCCAACAACAGGAATTTGCAAAGTGACATATTCAACCAAATTTCTATATGTACGTTGTACATTGTAGAAAAATACTTAAGTTGTTGGGGAGGGGGGGCGTTTTGTCTATACGATATTTATTACTGTAAGTGCTGAACTATTTATTTTTTATCTATACAATCTACAGTTTTTGAGTTCAGTAACTGTGAAACGACAGTTTTAAATAATATCCAAATGATTTCAGATCTACGTTTTATTAGACCGATATTACTTCACCCTGGTGACTATTTCATCTGCTGCAGACTTTCTCCTTCTCTCTGAGCTTTATCACGACCTCAGGATCCTGGGAAGGACCGGAATCACACAAGTTAGTTGCATGAAAGACACACAGACTCAACTTGCATTTACTTCATAGCCCTTCTAAAAAGCAGTTTGTTTATACCTCCTTATATGTCTTTTCAGAGACTGAGATGCAGACCAATCATTACATAATTTTTTAGAAATGCCCACTACATGGTTTCAAACATAACAAAGAAATCTCAAATGAAATTTTAACACGTAATGAAATATATTTTGTTTAAACTGCATGACCATGGAAGCATTAATGTTCTGAACTTGTTGGTCTTCTTTCAAAGGTCCCAGGAACAGGTAAATATTCTTATCTACCTTTAGACAGAAAAAGCAAGAAATAAACACATAGTTTTGCTACAAACGATTTTATGGATTGAGGCAGGTTTCCTTAACCCTTCACATTTGATCAAATTTAGAATTCTTCCTTATCAACCAGGTGATATCATTAACTGCACATTTCCACCCCTCTGTTAAAACCATTTTACAGGAATAAATTACAGTATGATCTTTTAGTAAAGTGAATCCTTGAAGGTTAATTGTAAGCTTCTAAATCTACTGCCACATTTCCTGATAACCTTCAAGTCTGGGACTCCTTATTGTGGTCAGCATTGTGTACTGTCTTCTTTAATATTAAGAAGTATTGGCAGTTTGAGTTATAACTGGATCAAGAAAGCCTCAATTACCAGCTAATGTATTATAATGGTTATCAGAGTGTCCAAACCACTCATCCCACATGAGGTTTCATTGGTGGGCTGCTTCGACCATATGACTTTCTTGCACCTAGAATGCGGCCAATGAAAATGCAATGGACAGCCTTCTAGAGTTTAAGTTGGGATTGCACAGTTCCATGCATAGCCAATCAGCCAATGTATCTCAATGGATTTGCATTGAGAGGCAACAGATTGGCTGACTGTTTAAGTGAGTGTTCATCCCTGTGACAATCCTGCTTCAAATGAGGAATCTGGTTGACAGGAAATGATGGAATGAGTTGAAACAAAGATAGGGTTACAATGTATCATGAAACTTTAACATAAAAACAGGTTAATATTTAATACCTGTATTTTCTCTTCATTTCTTTTTTTCACCTATCCCTAATAATTATAATACCTATAATACATCCCATCTATAACCGTACCAAATCCCTGTCTCCAATTGCATCTAGAACTCACATTCTAAAAAAGAAATCTGAGCATGGAAACCTTTGACTCATTACTATATGACTGTATGATTCCCAGCAACATTCAATCAATACGTTTCAAAACAATTCAAAAGCTGAATACAGCATAAATTAATAATGTCTGTATCTGCAGCTCACTCTGCCATACTGTCCACTATTATGGAATGGGTCATTTGAAAAATAAATGTCTAAAACTTTATTAACCCCTTAAGGACCAATGACATATCAACTTTAGGACCAAGGACTGTAAGTCCTGGTCCTCTAACTCCCTCCCTCCCTATACTTACCTCTCTGGCCGGGGTCCCACAGTGGTCTGACTAAAAAAAAGAAAGACGTATTGCTGGTAAGGACACAGTCTACCCTTTCCAGCGATGCCACTCTTTAACCCCTTAGGTGCCGGATCACGATTCAATCTTGGATGTCAGCCAAGCCTCCGGGGGCCTCCTCCGCCCACTGACGTTGTCGCCATATATACGCAATGAAGTCATTGAGCAGTTGGGGGGGTCATTTGGACCCCTGTATCTCCCGATCCATAGCAGCTAGATGGTCATGTTTGGTATCATTGGAGCATGGCCTTTCCAATGAGATCAAACATGACTAGATTTGGTGTAACAACAAAAAATAAAAACTTTTTTTTTTTAAATTTTTGTCTGAGCCGTATAATAAAATAGGACTTCAAATCGCGCTTAAACATCATGCGCACAAAACGGGAAAAATGAGCTCAGCAGTGAAGTTGAAATAGCTCAGCAGTGAAGCGGTTAAAGAGCAAAAACATGTAAACCTTGGTTATTTCTAGACTCAGGACAAAATTTAGAAAACTATTTCGTGGGGTCTTTATGACTGCTGTAGATTTTGGGGGTCAAAGTTTGAAAAAGTGAGTTTTTCCCACATTTTGTTTTCACCATATTTCAAATTTTTTTAAAGTAATTTATATGATATGAGGAAAATAATGGTATCTCTAGAAAGTCCATTTAATGGCGAGAAAAAAGTTATATAATATGTGTGGGTTCCATAAACGAGTAAGAGGAAATTTAGAGCTAAACACAAACAGCGTAGAAATGTAAAAACAGCAGTAGGTACTTTCGGACTGACAATGGTAAAACCGTCTGGTCACTATGGGGTTAATATGATTTTGGCGATTACCTATGAAGTACTTAAAATGTATCAATCTTTTGGATACAAGGTTTTGTTCGAATTATGTTACATAATACTCAGCTTCTCGCATTATGTGTTTTATATCGCTGCAGGAATCACATCTGTTGTTACATCTGGCTGCTTTTATCATTTTATTGCTGCATAGCGTCTTGGAAGCATGGAGCATATGAAACAAACAATACATTATGAGGCTGTTAGTTGTCAAGAGTTAGTAAAGAAAAGACTAAAGGAAAATGATGCAGATCTTCATGTGAGATATTAATTAAGGGCAAATGGATTATGTCCTAATTTTAATGGGACAAGCCAGGCTTGAAGTGGCTAAAACATTGATTACAAGGAATTATATTGCATCTTAATGAAGTATAAAAACATGCTCACCTTCAAAATCCCTGCAGTTACTTCAGCTACATTTTGGATTCTTTTTCTTCTGCATTGAGTGTTTTGACCAGACAGTGACATTTTTAGAGGCCAAATATATATAGAAAAAATAAATAAAAAAAAAACGCTCGTCACGTTCTGAGATAATGGTTTGCACCTGGTAGCCCTTCCATTCATCAGGTAAAATAACGGAATTACTAGTAATGTTGGTAGTGATAGATGTTGATGGGACACTTCTTAAAACAAGTATTTTCTTTACATCCATTACATTTTTTCCTATCTTTGCAGGTTATTCCCATTTAATCTTTCTCTACCAAGCACTTTCTATTGAAAAAATATCATAACACTTATTTGAAACTAAGACTGTTGTCCCAATATGGCGAAAAGATCAAAATAATGGAATTTTGCTCAGTTTTAATTCTTCATTTAGCCATTGCAGAAATATTGCTGCCATGAAACGTTCTAAACTCTAGATGATGACCCATATTGTGACGAGAGTCACTTTGATCTTGGGGTACATGGACCTAGAGAAGCATTTGGGAGGTGTAGGCCTGATGGTCTATAGTTTCCCTGCCTTCTCCAATGTTGAAGTCACCCTGTACCTACAATTCTAGGAGCTGGGTGTTTGTGTCATTTGTGCTACGCATGAATACAGTTAATGTTATTATCATTTTTGGCTAGGTTTATCTGTTACTATCTGGTAATAGGATTACTGTGTGCGTCAATATTGCCCTTTCCAATCCCCCTAACTAGATTATGTTTACATCTGTTAAAGATTTGAGTGTTTTTTGTCTATCTTGTTTGGCAAATACTGTCCCATTATCAGAAACTGTATAATCTGAATCCCGTTTGTCCTCACAATCTGATCTTCTCCGATTGATCTGTTTTGTTGGTATGTTGCACATGCGTCTTGGTGACCAGAGTTAATTCCATTATCTGTCTCTAATCTAATTATGTCCCAGATACCAAGCATTGATTCCTGAGCTGTCACAGCAACATGCCAGGGAGAGATTTCCCACGGGCTGCTAGGCCCATCTTGGCACTGTATATATTTAGCTCTTTAAAGGATGAGTGCCAGTCTGAATGTTCTAACCTCAACATTTGCGTGCTGTCCCACATCTGGGGAATGCTATCACTGCACTTTTATTGTACCCGTCCTTAAGCTTGGCTAAGGGCAGGAGAAAGACACAAAAGACTGCTGGTGGGAGAACAGGGGGTAAAGCAAGGGAGCATCATTAACAGATGTGGCCCAGTCGGGGTACAGAGACCTGTTACACTTATCTTCCACAATTTCAAATGAGTTCTACATTATTGACATACAGGCATAAATGGCCTTGGTCTCAATTCCAATAAATGTGATCATATTCATAATGTGCTTATTCACAATGCAGCATACAAATATACCAATAGAATATAAAAATGATATCTTTATGAGGGTACAAATACTTATGTAAATTACATTACTACCTTCTGTACTAGTCAGGAGTTTCAGGAATTATAACCCTTTGAGTGTTATCTTTGTACAGAGGCGTAGCTAGAAACCTCAGGGCCCTGGTGCAAGAATCCATGAAGGCCCCCAGCGAGAGTTTTGCATTTTTACTGAAAACATTCTGCAAAAATACCTGTATACAGGTCTCCTGCACTATCCAAAAATTGCTGGTTTCCAAACCTAATAATACTATAACCTATCGTCTAGTATCCCTATTATATTAATATTACCATAGCTTTAAATTCCATAGCTAATTGATATACAATAGGGATACTAGGCGATAGATCGCCGAAATGTTGGGGTACCTTGACTTGGTTTTCAGGAGTTTGTACTGGCCCACTTTATGTTTTGGCTGCTTTTCGCATTGTGCTGTCCCTAATATTGCATATTTCATATGGTTCAGCTATTTGTTTTTTCTTGTGGTTATTTTTGCTGAGCCTGTGGGTCCACCATATTATATGCTGCACATTGTGTACTGTAACTATATGTAACATTTGTGATACTTTACTCTTGTTACTGACATTATATATTTTTGTATTCATTTAAAGATATTTTTTATTATACTTTTGGTAAATATTATTTCATGGTTGTGCCCTTTTGATTTATTGTGGTTTGGTTACACATTTATAGGACCTTGGTGAGTCCTTCTTGCAGATGCATCTTTTTGTGATTATTTTATGAAAACAGTGTGCAGAACTACTTTGTTTCAAGAGACAGATAGGGACACTTCACACTAGAGCGATTACAAGCAAGCGACCACCAGACCTGCCCCCCTCCAGTGGTGGAATGGACGCAAGTGCGATTGCTGAGACCCTTGTAGTTACGCCACTGGTCGGCGGGTTTTCCCTGCACTTTGGGGTCCTCTGGTGAATGCTGAATTCACCATAGTGTCAGGGAATTTGACTCCTTGAAGTGTGGGGAACGAAAAAGCACAAATTGTTTTGCCTGGCTGAGGAAGATGAACTAATCACCGAACACCGCTGAAAAAAGCTGATCAGCATCGAACTGACGGCAAGAAACTACCCCTCCCTGCAATTCTTAAAAGACATCTTAAACAATAAAAAACTTATGGAAATAATGAAAAAGGTCCTATAAATAATAAAATAAAGGCCGGTTAAAGAATTTTAAAAAAAAAGCCAATTAAAACAAAATGGGATTAAAAAATTTTGTCTAAAAGATCCAGAAAAATGCCTAATTTTTTTTCTAAAAAATGTATTAATAAAGAGAATTATTGCTGAAAATGAAAAGAATAAAACCATTTTTTTTTATAAAAACAGGAATTTTTTCTACATTTAATCCTGTGGGATTTGCCTGTTTAAATTTATCGAATAAAACCACTGAAAATCTGGGCATTTCATCAACATTTTGGTGCTTTTCGATGTTCTCTGAATAGGTTAATCATTACTTCTCTATGGGACACGTTCACCGCTGCCGCCGGCCTCCAAACTACGGCAATCTGAGGTGAATTGCATTGTATTTTGTGGCACTTCGCCAATACTTCGTGACTTTCCAGCTTTCTAATCAGATCAAGTGCCACGAAATTGCACCGTACGGGAAAACTGACCTTTCAGAGCATTTTGGTGGCAAATTCGGCTCCCTTTGAATAAACCCTTATGTTAGAAATCAGTCCACGTTTCACAAATAGAATATTAAAGGGACACAATGTAGACAGACTATATGAGAAATGAAACAAAGTTACAGACATTCTTTCTCTCCAAATGACTCTGACATCCCTCTCCTTTCAGCTTTACATTCACTCCATCGTTATGGATTTGTGTTATCATTTGAATGATGTCTTTCTGGTTTATTTAACAAAAGATGTAAAAATAAGTGAAAGATGTAAAAATAAGTGAACTCCAGACTCCTCTGATTGGATAAATAATATAAACGTCTATCTGTGCTTTCTTTTTTTTGTGTGTAAAATATATTTATTGGCATTAAACAATATATATGATATATAGTAGACAACGATGTAAACGTTTCGGTAAATACAATCAGCAGTCCGCATGTCTAATTTGTCAAAGAAAATGCCATTTTTCTGTAATACAGTAATTAAATAACAATAAAACAACTAAAACTAATAAACGGTGATCAGCAGAGTGTAGCAGTGTTTGCATAACCAAAATATCGCACAGTAATTTCTGAATTTAACCATGACAGAAGCGGAACACCCATTTATCCAGGAACAGCGGCTCGACCCACCAAAGAACCCGGATTCTCCTCCTCTAAATTCAAGTCGTCTACATTAAGTGTGCTGAGGTGAGATGACCACGGCCGCCATATCGCATAGAATTGGTCATACTTGCCCAGGCTATTATAGTGAGTCTCTTCCATAGTCCTAATCCCCTCCACCCTCAGTACCCAATCTCGCACTGTAGGTGGGCAATCCCTCTTCCAGAACACAGGTATCAGCGCTCTCGCCGCCGACAACAAAATTGCTAGTAGGGAATTCCGGAACATGGACATCGAAAAAAGGCAAAATATTTAACAGCTATACAGAAGGGGTGAATTCCACCTCCGTACCCACCAGAACATTTAATCGGTGCACAATGTCAGACCAAAAGCAAGCAATTTTAGAGCACGTCCACCATATGTGGATATAGTCACCTCTGGCCGCCATACACCTCCAACACACATCCGGCAGTGCCAGGTCCATTGCATGGAGAACCGATGGCGTGCGATACCATCTCAGAAACAATTTACAATTCGATTCACGGATCGCCTGATTCCGAGAAGCAAAGTAAGTGAGTTCAAAAGCACTGGACCAATCCTCAGCAGAAATTTCCATCTCCAAATCCCTTTCCCATTTACGTAACAGCAGAGAATCAACCTTATAAGCCCCCCTCATAATGTATGAATATACATTAGAGATAATAATATGTCCATAACGAGTCTTATCAGTGCAGAAGGCCTCAAAAGGTGCAATGGGAGGCAACATCTCCATTAACCACGCAGTGGAGCATACAAAGTGGTTCAATTGGGTGTATTGGAATTTCGTCATAAGCTTGTCGGCAATGTCCGGGGCCACCAATCGCTCCAAAGGCAGTAGAATGTCCCCCTCAACCACTGCCGCTAACGGTATATATGGGTTCGGCAAAATCTCGTCAAGGAAAGTAGGAGTCATTCCAGGTGGAAATAGAGGATTATGCGTCATTGGAGCCAGGCGCGAGGTAAATGTTGTCAGTCCCAACGTCACTCCGTGTTCCCTCCATAGTCGCAGCAGAGGACCCAGTAACGGATGGGACCGCAATCCCAACATCGCCACCAGAGCTGACTGCCACGGCAGGGAGGACAGCGGCCAAGTCACCGTCGCCGTAAAACATGTTCCCACAGCTTACCCATTGTCCCCTTTGCCAGACCATAATATAGAGAAAACCGCCGCCAGATAGTAAAAATAGACATGGGACATACCCAGACCACCCCTCCCCACCGGTCTAGTCAGTTCGTGGTATGAAATTATTGCCTTCCGTCCATGCCATACATAACCCGTGAACGCTTGTCTCACATCCGAGAAGTACGTTTGTGGCACAGAAATAGGGAGGGCCTGAAAAACGTACAGCAGCCGAGGCAACACATTCATACGAAGAACATTAATCAGACCCAGCCACGATATATGAGGTAAGTTCCAGTCTCACAAATCCTCTTTAATTTGTCGAAGGAGAGGTACGTAATTCAATTGAAATAAATTATCAAGCGTCGAAGACAAGCGCACTCCCAAGTATTTAAGCCCCTCTGGGACCCATCGCATTCCATAGTCAGCACGTATAGTCTCAGTCATACCCCGTGGTAAGTGGATACCCAGAAACTAGCTTTTCATCACGATTATTTTGTAACTGGAAATGGACACAAAAGCATCCAACTCTGACATCAAAGCTGACACAGAGGACAGTGGATCAGTCAACGTGAACAATAAGTCACCCATGAAAGCAGCCACCTTGTATTCAGGTCCCGGGATTGTGACCCCTCGAATCACGGGTTATCCCTGATGGCCTGTAATAGGGGTTCCAAGTACAGCAGGAACAGGAAAGGGGACAAAGGACAACCTTGTCGTGTCCCATTATGAATCACCAATGGAGCTGATTGCTGACCGTTTACCCGTACTCGCGCCTGGGGGCAACTATAAAGCGCCCGCAGCCACGAGCACCATCGATCGCCAAATCCCATACCCTCCAACTCAGCAAATAGATTTATTTATTTATTTATAAAGGATTTTACCAGGGAGGATACATTGACATTTCTCTCGTTTTCAAGTATGTCCTGGGTTCAAGAACATGGTTACAGAAATACAAAGTAGTAAAATGCAAGACATTAACACAAAATTTACAGATTAACAGAAAATAAATACGTGGGAAATATAGTCACTATGTTACATGTTTACAGGTGCATTCCTTATTGAGATATGTAAATAGGGAGCTCTTAAGGGACTTTAGACGGGGGGAAGATTTGATGGCTTCTGGGAGGTTATTCCAGAATTGTGGTGCTCTGTAGGAAAATGAGGATCGAGCCACTTTCTTTTTGTATTGTGGTATTACAAGTAAGGTGCTGGTCCTGGATCGGAGCTTATAGGATGAGAGAACTGCTGAGGGAAGCAGCCTATTCAGGTAGGGTGGTAGCTTCCCAGAAAAGCTCTTAAACACCATGTTGGCTGATTTTCAGCAGCATTGCTGGGATTTGGTCAGGTCCTGACTGGTATAAGACTAATCACCCGGTCAAAAGCCTTTTCAGCGTGGACCGAAAGAACTAGCATCAGCATCTTTCTACTGTAAGCGTGATGTATAAGAGAAACAGTTCGTATAGTATTATCTCGGACTTCCCTACCCGGCACAAAGCCTGTCTGATCCCTATGTATCAATGAGGTCAAAAGGGGTTAAGTCACAGCGCTAAGATTTTCGTAAATAATTTCAAGTCCACATTAATTAAAGATATGGGTCGATAATTATCACAGTCTAGGGGGTCTCTGTCTGGTTTCGGAATCACAGATATAGAGGCGAGAAGTGTTGCAGGAGGAATAGGGGAAGTGGCTGAAATGGAGTTGAAAACTTTAACAATCCTAGGGCCTAAAATAGTCCCAAAAGTCCTGTAGTATAACACCGTAAACCCATCCGGTCCCCGACTCTTACCCAGGGGTGTCAGTTTCAGAGCCTCAGTGAATTCCGACAACGTAATCGGGGCATCCAGCATTCGTGTCAGGTTACACGGCAGAGTAGATTTAAGAGTCTTAGCAAGAAATAAGTCTAGTAAGTCCTCTGGGACTCGTCGTGCGTCAATATTATATAAAGACTGGTAATAATCATGGAAGGCCGCTGCAATGTCCTTGGACGTGTGCGTCACAGATCCCGAGCCAATACGAATTTTTGGTATAAAAGATGCCTGATAACGCTTCTTCAGAGCACGTGCAAGTAGCCTTCCACATTTATTCCCCTGTACATAATATTGCGCGCCACTTGGACATTAAGGAGTTTCGCTAGGTCCGCCCGCATCAACACCAGTTTGCGGAAGGATTCCGGATCCAAATCAGCCTTATGTGTCAGTTCTAACGCCGCTATATCCTGTGTCAGTTCCTCAACCCTAGCACATCTTTCTTTCTTACGGCGGGAGCCAAACTGAATAAAAGTCTCTCTCGTTACACACTTATGAGCCTCCCAGATCGTCGCAGGCCCAATATCTTCTGTCTCGTTGTCTCGAAAATAACGCTCTAAGGAAGCCTTAACCTCTGCTCGGGATATAGGATCAGTGATCAAGAATTCATCCAGACGCCAAGCATTCTCAGTTCGTTCTAACATCGGTATTACTAAAGTCAATAGGAGAGGGGCATGGTCCGACCAAGTATTGGGACCTATCTTCCATCCCTGAACCATCTCCAAAGCTCTATGTTCCACAAAGAAATAATCTAGCCTTGAATATCTCTGAAAGGCATGTGAATAGTACGTATAATCTTTAACCGACGGATTAAGGAGTCGCCAGCAATCGATCAATCGTTCTGCGGTTAACAGCTTTCGAAATTGAGCCCTCAAGGAGGGAATCGATCCCCCACCCCCCTGAAGACAATCAGCAGGCATATCCAGCGAGACATTACAATCCCCCCATGACAAGAAACCCCTCCTGAAATTCTGACATACAACGTAAAACTTTCTGGAGAAATTTCGTCTGTAAACGGTTCGGAAAATAGATATTCACAAAAGTCAACATAGTATTACCCACTTTCCCCTTAACCATGAGAAACCGCCCCGAGGGTCGGTAACCACCTCGTGAAGGACAAAGGGTACATGGCGCGCAAAAAGTATCGCCACCCCTCTAGACTTCGTGTCACCAAAGTTATTAAAATAACCTATAGGGTAGCGAGCATTACAAAAATCATGGGCCGAACCTTCTCTAAAATGTGTCTCTTAGACAAAAATAACGTCTCCCTTCAGTCTCTGGAATTCAGATAAAGCCTTCGAACGTTTGGCGGGAATGTTAAGGCCACGTACATTCATAGAAATCAGTTTCAAATTAGCCATGGGAGAAACACATGTGGTGTGTATCGGGAGTATGCAACCTGCAATAGCTGGATTAAATCCAGCCCGCAATAGCGAGTGATCACTTTAAAAAAACAAGAACAACAAGCAATAACTTAATAACCTTATATACAAAACAAATTGAGGTAGTGTTGACCTCTGATAATGGGAGATCCCATCAGAGGACATAGAAAAAAAACACCACTCAGGGGGCGGTAAGGCCGAACCCAAGGAATCCTTCAAAGTAGGGAACCTGATTACCATCACCAGCAAGGTCTCCCGTAATCAGGTCCCGAGTGCCATCTATCGAAAGAAAAAATGACGGGGGCAGAAAGGTAGAAAAAGTAGTTATTAAAGCAAAATACAGTAGCAATATCAACACGGCCCCAGTTCATGGGTCTGAGGGTGAAACCGCAGGGGCAGCAGCAGCAGACTTCCCTTTACGTTTCTTTGCTGTTTGGGTCCATCAAGGCTGTTGCGGCATAGAAAGAGAGGCGGACAGGGACGGCGAACCATACCATTCTGGGAAGTCCATTTCTGGAAGTCCAAGAGATCACACAAAATCTGGTATATCCTCTGGGCACGTAACTGCACGAGCTTGATTATTGTGGGTCACCTGTAAAGCCATAGGAAAGCCCCAGCGATAACGAATCTCTCATTCCTGAAGAGCTTCGGTATGCGGTTTCAGGGCCCTGCGCACCTGCAACGTGGTCCAGGAGACATCTTGGAACAAAAGAACAGCATGACCACCTACTTTAATTTCAGCAGTTTTATGTGCCGCCCGCAAAATATCTTCTTTCAAAGTGAAATCCTGTAAGCGACATATAATATCCCGTGGGGCATCTGAATGGGGTCCCCGTGGCCTCAGCGCTCGGTGAGCCCTGTCAATAATCAGCAAAGCGTCCTCAGGGCGACCCAGCAGGTCATTAAACAAGCCACACAACAGTTCCTTAACATCTTCTTTGCCCTCCTCAGTTTCCGGGTAACCCTTAATGCGAAGACTGTTATGTCTGCCCCTGTTATCTACATCATCCAGGTGTCTATGTAACGTGGCTAGGTGCTTAGCTTGTGTCATCATTTGATCATTTAAACGTTCCACATGAGTAAATAGCGAGTACCTGTCCTCTTCTAAATCAAAAATCCGGCCACCTAGTTGTTTAAGGTCAGTCCCCAGTTCCTCGAACTTGCTATGAAAATTGCGCTCCATTTGTGTAAATTGTGTAGCCAAGTCCGTTTTAGTCAGCAAGCTCTGCAGCAAAACCCTCAAATCCTGCTCCATATAGTCATCTCATGGAGCTGCGTCGATGCGCGGTGGAGAGGCCTCCTGCTCCGTGTCTCTGGGCGCCATCTTGGATCCTTTCCCAGCAGGCCGCGACTGAGGCGAATCTCCCAGGAACGACAAAATGGAGGAGCGGCGTTCGGTCCCAGTGGCACCGGAGGCTCCAGAGGCAGTAGGCGGCCGTTTTCGCTGTGCCATCGTTGTTTATTCCGCCCCCTTAGCAGCAAACAGTGCACTCAGGCCTAGGAGCTCAGCGCTCACACAGCCAGCTTCCTCGGTGTTCTGGCCACGCCCCTATCTGTCCTTTCGTTATGTGACTCGTAGAGAAAACTGTAATAACGTCATAAGCTTTAATAGATTGATGTCTGGGGACGACTTTTGTCAACAAAGTTTTATATATTAAAAATAAATCATAACAGCCCATCCATCACTGGTTAAGGTTCCGCAGCTTATGATGTTACAGAATGTTCACCAAGTCACCTGCTCGGTGACCGAATGTGAGCTTTATGACATCACTGTGCTTCCCTGGCTTCTATCACAGTTCACTGAGCCTCTACTCATACTGGTGATTCTGAAAAAGCCAAGATGGAGATTGACAAAGTGATGGAGATCTGATTGCGTTGAACCCGGTATGGAAAAACTTTGACATGGACGGTGATATAGGCTACATGTTTCTCCAGCTCGATCACATGTTCACATGATCAGTTTGCATGTCTGAGAGGTTGTGAGTCACCATTGTCTCAGCCAAACACTATCGGATTTCCTTTACAATGGGTTATGTAAATCACTGTGTGGGGTCACTGTGGGGTCAAGACTTCATCTGCATAAACCCAGTCGACCTAAGTGAAGCCTGAAGAGGACCAGAAGGAAGCCTGCAGTGGTCTTGGAACCACCCAATCAGAACTGTTGGGGTTGGCGGGACGTTTGAACATGTGTTGTTGTAACCTGTATAAATATCCCTGTGAAACCTTCCAAAAAAGAGACCTTCCCTGTTTGTACATTCAGCTTGTCTGGTGTTTCATTCAGCTACACTACCTACCTACACTCACCATTGGAAGGCACCGAGCGGCCATCTGAAAGACTGACCTAACATCGGGGCTACAGATCAGGAGAGCAAAAGCCTGCAGATCCCAAGAAGCTGCTGTATCTTCGGCCCAGCACTGGCACAGATCCCTGCCAGCCCGCCCAGGTCTTCCAGCGGGCAGAAACAAGCGAGTCAAGCTGCTCGAGGCGCTGAGGACCGCATTCCCAGTAGCCGGGCTGACCGCAGCGAGGGGGTGTCTGGAGAGCAGGACAGGCGGAAAAGAGTGGTTTCCATCACAGCTGCTCCTTGTAGCTTCTTTACATTAGTACTGGGTGCCAGGAATAAGCGCTCACATAGAATAATGTTTTTCCTCATTATTACAAATGTATATAAGTGGAATATTATGCTAATTATAGTTTTTCAATGCAAAACCAGGTAGTGAAATAGAGTCATTGTGCTTCTAACCTAAATGCATGTATTTTATTTTAAAGCACATGCTTGTCTGGATGAAATCCACTGTGCTTTCTTTAGAAATAGTGATAACCAACAATAGGTAGGGAATAAATAAGAAAATGCTTGTTTTTAACATACCGAGTTGACTTAGGTAAAGGTCAAAAAACACTCTCTCAGTTTGTAATAAAAATAAGCACTTGATGTGATGGTTATTTTTAATGTTTTACCCATTTAGCACTTCCCTTAATTGTCAATGGAAATTCCGAACATTTTTCACTACGGAGACATTTATTCTTTGGTAAATCCAACTGATTATGAGGCTCTTGCTTTCCAAAACAAACCTCATGATGTATTGTGCTCATGATTTGAAGCCCAAACACAGTAATCCAATGATCAATCCCTTTGTCATATATGGATTCTTCTTTGACAGCATTTACAATATTTGCATTTTTCTAATTTTCGTACGGAAAAATAATCCATGCTTTTGTGTAGTTCTAAAATGAATAACATAATTTCATTAATACTTGTTCTAATCAACGATCATATGCACTCATTCTCAACTAAGCATGGGTGAATGCCTTAGGTATATAATTTACTTCCCAAAACATTTGGAGAGCAATTAATCCCTTCACTACAAAGTTGGTTTTTTCCCCCCATAAAAAAAATGTCAGGACCCAATGGTTTTATGGAGAATTGTTTTATAGTAGCCATACAATAAAAATGTACATGGAAATCTCAAAAGCACGTTTTCATACTGTATGCACTATTTGAGAGTCAGATGTTGCCATCTCCTGGTGAAAATGTGCTACTGCATCTCTATAATAAAGTTTGTGCTCAGTTTTTACTTGAAGGGGAAAAAAAAGGAAGTTGATCAAACTGGTTTAGAACCTACGCTGTCACGCCCAAGATACTAAACCTTTAGGGGCACATTCTGCAGCCTGTTGACAAATGAATTTTATTTCCTTTGCATTGCTACAGTATTAGACCACATCACGTATGTTGAAGATCGAGTATACTTGATCATGATAGTGAACATGTTAAATGAATGCCATACGAATTAAACATACCTTTGTCTAACCCCCTTCTTTAATAACAGTTCAATAGTCAATTATTTTCTCATCATTGTCTACCATTATAATCTCATTAGTATCATACAAGTATAGAAAATTGATCAAGATGCCAGTCAGCAACTTTTGAGTTCATTGCATCTTTTTTAGGATTAGTGCAATAGAAAGCGCAGAAGCCCTCCCCCAATCTGAGTGTAGGTCATCTCTATGACATAATCCTTGTCTGGCGTTAAATGACTTTCATTGAATTACTTCCTGTTTTTTTCTACACTTTTATGTGTTCTGTATCCCAAATAGGAT
The DNA here is from genome assembly GCA_009667805.1 of Leptobrachium leishanense. Taxonomy (NCBI): domain Eukaryota; kingdom Metazoa; phylum Chordata; class Amphibia; order Anura; family Megophryidae; genus Leptobrachium; species Leptobrachium leishanense. The sequence continues at coordinate 262,567,689 of CM019066.1, forward strand.
AACCAATTAGTACTTATCCTATGAATATTCAGAGATTACGAAGTGTGAATATCAAAATGTTAGCATCCTACATTTTTCAAGCTCTTAGTTTCAACTCACTGTTTAACAGGACCAGGACATAGCTCCTTCAGGGATCATTCACTAATCACTGTTGGCCAGCAAAGTTCACCGTTGCTGCAACTACGGTGAGTGTTGGCCATCCAGAGAAGTACAATTCTACAATGAAGGCAAAGTTGCTGCGAACTAGGGTGAACAACGATACCACCATTATTCTTTCTTAAAATGAGTAAACTAAGTTTTTTTTCATTAGTGTTGTGATAGACACTACGATGAAAAGAATGGCAAAAACACCGCTGGATAATTCCGATTGTAGTGTCATTTGAAGTTATGTTAAATAAGCTAGTCAACTTTGACTCTACAGTGAATTCAACGCTAATTAACATTGACATGCACAATCTAATGTATCATTTTAGGTAGGATTACCATGAGAAAAAACCCTTGAGCCTTTGTTAGCGGAAACCTGAGTTCAGGGATTTTTTTCTTTCCTAAAAAAAACTTTAACCCTTTCGCTGCAGAGCCATTTCACCCGTGTGCTGAGCTAATTTTTACTGGTTTTGCTCATGTTAAAATGCAATTTGAAGTCACATTTTATTATGCGAGCCAGACAAATTATATATAGTTCTTTCTGGCAGATTCATAATATATCATTATTATATGTATATGTCATGCCCTGCCTGAATACTATAACAAAAAATTGAATAAAATTAGAATTTTCAATTATCTACAGCAGGGCTCAAAATTTCAAGTCCTGAGCTACTAGCCAGGCCTTAAGAGTTACTCGCCACCAGTTGCTCCACCTACCCTGTCCTTAACTCCACCCCTAAAAGTACCCTCTTAAATTATGAAATGACACTGTTGACTGTTTTTTTCAGAATAAAGTTATAAAAATAACATTAATATGCAGACATCAGACCCCAGATACATGTATACCCCAGTATGAGCAGAGCGAGAAGGCAGGAAAGCTCCCCTCCATCCCCTCCCTGCCAGTGACAGAGACGTGCTGGGTCAGAGAAGGCAGCTGCTCTCCACCACTGTGCAGCCTGGGGGGATAACTCATTGCAGAAGGCAAAGGGGTCTTTGGACTGCTGTATCTTTGCCGGAATGTGATCAGAATTTATAACTGAAAAGGTTTAAATGTTCAATGCAATTGACCAAAATAAGGGATAGATATGTAAAGGGCTTACATGCAGTACTTTTTTCTAGAAAAAAGGTGGGTGTTCTCACCTCGAAGCGTCATAAAGCAGCACACTCCGAGCCGAAAATGAAAAAATGGGGTATGGTGGCATGCAGCCAATGAATGGAGCTAGGGCTTGGCCACGACGTCGTGTTGCCTGGGCCCAAGGATGAAATGCTGCTGCCCCCTCAAACTATGTCCACCAAAACATGCCCATGCTTATCACAGAGCTCCACAGTAAAATAACTGACAGATAAACAGATTGAATGACACTAAGAAAAGGACACACGGGTACACTGGAAAAGTAACACAGATGCACAAAGACACATATGCAGTGGCGTAGCGTAGGGGGGCCTCGGGGGCGGTCGCCCCGGGTGCAATTTTCTTTGGGGGTGCAAAATTTCAAAAGAAATTTGAACCACTAATATTTTCCAGCAAGGTGTTTGCTCACAGACACTGGTGTCCGTGAGAGGCCCCTGTACGGGCAGCTGCCAATTTTACGGTGCCGGCGGTGACTTAGCACTCAGCATCCAGAAGGGAGGACCATGACATAAAATACTGTCCTGACTCCTCCTTAACGCTGACATGAGTCACATGAAGCAGCGCAGCATTATCCGATGGAACACCCTGTTCCATGCTTGTCAGCCCCCTTGAAGCCCTGTGCCCCCCCCGCACCTGGCAGCCCTGCAGCTGCTGAACAGAAATGAGGGAGGGAGACGCCTGCCCTGCAGCACATTTAAAATCCGGTCTCCACTAAGCCCCCTGAACAGTTAACCCCGGGCCACCAGCAACTCCACGCAGGTAGGCAACACTGTGTGACAACAGAGCAGCGTAACTAACACACAGTGAGGGGATATGGGGAGAGGGTGACTGGAGGTTCAGGGAGATAATGACTGGGGATAATGGGAGAGAGTGACTGGGGGTACTTGGATAGAGAGAGAGAAAGAGTGAATGGGGGTACTGGGAGAAAGTGGGGGTACTTGGAGAGAGAAAGAGTGACTGGGGTACTGGAGAGAGAGAGTGACTGGGGATACAGGGAGAGAGTGACTGGGGATACTGGGAGATAAATATTGATGGGGTACTTTGAGAGAGAGAGTGACTGGGGTACTGAGAGAAAGTGGAGGTAATGAGAGAGTGACTGGGGTACTGGGAGAAAGTGGGGGTACTGGGAGAGAGAGTTTCTGCGGGTACGTGGGGAGAGGGTGAGAGTGACCGGGTATAGTGTGAGAGTGGAACTATGCTAGGGTATACTTGGACAGGGTGACTGGTAGCAGTGGTGTAGCGTGGGGGGCATGTGTGTTTAATTTTTTTATTATATCAGTATTTTGTAATAATAATACATGTGCTTGTGGGGTAAGGGGGTCAATACTCTACTGGTAGAAGGGAATCTGGGTGTGTTACCGTGTCCACAGGTTGGGAGGGGGCCCACAATTATTGCCTTGCCCCGGGTGCTGACAACCCACGCTACGCCGCTGCACATATGGGGAATTTCCCTGCCACTGAACAGCACCGTATTTGCTGGCAATTCGCCAACATTTGGCGAACTGTCAGCTTTTGAATAGCAGAATGGTAACGAAATCCACTGTTTGGTGCAATTCAGTGGTCCGTTTGGCTCTCTGTGAATAACTTGGCAGATATTGACAAAGGCACAGAGAATAATAAAGATACACACATTGGACCAGGAAAAGTGATTACATTAAAACTGACATAAAGGACACTAAAGACAGGGGGGGGGTGTGTAGTTGTGAGAGAGTTTTATGGGGAGTATCTGTTTGATGTGGGACTTGTGTTAGTATATGGGGGCTGCTTGTGATATAGAAGGTGGAAGATTGTAACGGGATGGGATGAAATGAAATTCCCTCTTCACGGCCATTTTTATTTTCACTTTTTCACCAGATCACAACAATTTCACCACGTTTTTAACAAAGATCCCAGCTTCCCTAAAAAAGAAAACCAGTGCCTGGTCACTCACTTCGTGCTGCAGCACTGAATACTGCAGCGCTGCCCAGAAGATAAGCAGGTGACTGAGTTCACAGCATACCTGAGCTGTCCAGTATTGAAAGAGTTAAGTTTTCACACAGTCTCTGCTTGCTTTGAATAAGGAGGCTGCAGGCAGATGCCTTAGCATCGCCTGTGTCTTATCTTCAGTAACGTTTATGGCAGGTCAACCAGGACTCCCCCCCCCCACACACACACACACACACAGAATTTATGTGCCACCCTGTGCAGCTTCTGCCTGCAAACCAGCATTTCCATCCTCCCAGAGAAGTTTGTCTAGGCAAACGTCTGATATGTCGTGGAGGCTCCTGTCTTCAGCAGTGGAGAGACAGGGTAAACGGGGAGTTCTAAGAAACGTTCGAGGGGCCATTTGAGATTCTATCACTCCTGAATCCCTGCATCAAGCTCTGTGGCTGCCCTCACATCACATATTGTGATAATAAGATCTCCACCCCGCTGACACTGACAGATGCTGGGAGCGGCTGCCTTCCCTGACCCAGCGCGTCTGATTCTTCAACCAGCGGCTGGACTTAAATTTCTTTTTTAAAAAAGCACTCCGCAGACAGCACCAAATGATTTAGGCTGGGGTCAGACGAACGCAGTGTTAACGTCCGTGGTGCCGCACATAAGTACGTCCGTGATAGCATACAATTGTGTTAAGTGGAGCCCCACACACGAAGTACGTCCGCACAGAAGTGTGGGGGCTGACGGACGCTGCAAACGGACGCAGGTTAGGCAAGAATGTAATACTGCTAGAACGGACGTGCGGAGTGCGCCACATCCACTACGTCCGCATAGCTTTCTGTGTGAGTGATGGAGCATGGTCAGACGGACTGCATTTATACGTCCAGCATTTTTGACGGACAGAATGTTTTTTCATTGTAATTTATTTTCCCTGCTACATCAGTCAAAAAATACGTCAGTGAAAAAAACGGACTGTGTGGCCACTACCTTGTAGTCAGTCAGAAAGTACGTCCGTACTGCACGGACGCACAGTCCGTACGAAATGCTCTCATCTGACCCTAGCCTTATTGTGCTGCCTGGGGGGGGGCATTTCTACTCGCCGTCACTGAATTTTCACTCGCAGAATGCGAGCAGGCGAGTGCAAATTTTGACCTCTGATCTACAGTGTGTAAAGTGTTTTTTTTTTAACATTTTATCATACAAGCCTTTGCGGTTATGTTTTCTATGGGGTGCGCTTGATAAAAAAATTAGAAATGGGGACACGTTACATTTTTTGGGGGGGAAATTACGTGATTTTTAGCAAATGCCCTCCATAGAAAAAAATCGTTAGTGCAGCATCATTGTCCCCATTATAACTGAAATGGGAACAATATTGTGGGTTTTTTTTCAATTTTTTTATTTCCAAGAGAAAGGTCACAAGTCGACCGACAACAGTGGACTTGCAGGGCCACATCAAGAATTCGCAAGGGATATACGCAATGATAACATAAGTTCACAGGGAAGCAATACAGTAAGTTGAAAACAACTCGGCAATCCTAAGCAGAGTCCACTATAAACAGCATGTACGCTAACTGCAAAAAGCATGACGAATGAATGAAAAAAGGGGGGTGAGAGTTATGTCGCTATGTGGGAGAGATAAAGAAAAGAGAAAAAAAAAGGGGTGAGGGGTGTGGCAAAGGCCATAACCGTGACTCTCCTGGCGCACTACGGGGGGAGGCCATGGAGGGGCAATGTCACGAGGTCCGGAGGTCCGAGGGCCAAGCATGGTAGAAAAACCAAGATGGCGCACCTCGGGTCCACCCGGCAAATGACCAAAAAAAAAAGAAAAATAAAAGGGGGGGGGGGAATGGAGAAAACATCACATCATCACCCACATCACCCGAAAGAAACGAAAAAAGGGGGGGAAGGAAAAGGTTACATGGGTTGGGGTTCGGTGTATTAGCCATGACATCACAGGTACTCAGGCTCATTCCGGATCGCCGGGAGATAGGGGAGAGCCCACGGGCAAATGCTCCGGTGCCTGGCTTGGGAGGGCAGCGGGAGGAGGCCTAAGGTACACAGATGTCCCTCAGCTTGGTCCACTGTAGTGGCCACCAGTGTCTGTCCATCCTCCGGTGTGATAACAAGGGAGCCAGAAGCGCCCCATTTGTATCCAGTGGCGTGAGCACGTAAGATTGTTGTAACAGGCCAAAATTGGCACCGAGCGGCAAGTACCAGGAAAGGCAGGTCACAAAACATCCAAGATGTCAGCCCGCACTGGGGGGGCCACAGCGATCGTCCGGAATCCCAGTCGATCGCGGCTGCAAAGGGAGGACGCGCTCAAGTGTTGGTGCGGCAGGACGCGCTGAGGGCGTCCTCTGCATCGAAGTGTTTAATTTACACCTTATCCCATAGCAAACACAAACAAGCACAAAAGCCCTCCTCTAGAAATCATATATCCTGAGTCTCATGTCCCTTAGCTGAATGATACAGTGCTGAATGTGGTCTCTCTGCTAGTGAAACTCCTGTCCTGCATTCCAGTCTGCAGCCTCTCGAAATACATGCAGTGGACTCTGTGACACTGCCTGCAAGAACTCACAGAATACTGACTGCAGTACCACCAATACTATTGTAGCGATGTGTTTAAAAAGACTGTTCTGCTGCATTTACTTGCAATGGCCACCAGAGGGAGACAGAGACCATGGAAAGTTATGCTGGACAAACACAAGGCACTAAACTACCTTTTCCATGATGCTTTGCGTAAGGACAGGAAGTGGGTGTGTAGGAAAGGAAAGGCATCACCAGCCTCGTGGAAAGCATGCTCAGAGTGAGCTGGGAGCTGAAAGGAGAAGGAAGCAGGCCGAGCTGTGGAGGATCGTGACCAGGCCAGAGCGCAGGGGCTACCTCGCTGGTGCTGGGGGATCGGGACAGTGACCCTGCAGAGACCTGTCTATACCCATGCTGCGATCAAGGCAAGCAGAGGACCCGAGTGAGAAGTACCGCAAGTCCATTGGATGGGAGAGCAGGCGGTAGCTGGACAAGTCCGGGTGGGAGCAAGGAAAGCCAGACAACGGATCCAGTAGCCAGTATCACAGCCAGGCATTAAGCGGAGAGACGTCCTGGGTCAGCGGAGCCTTGGTGATCGAGCGGATGGGTGAGAGGCCTCCAAGGCCGGTTTATAAAATCAAGAAAGCACGCTGCTGTTTGTTTCCAAAACCCACAGGGCCCCAACTTGACTAGTCGAAGACATCGTTATAAGTAATTCACTGGCCAGTTGAATAGTACCCGGGTACCATATACACACACGTACACACCCTTTACATTCCGGGACTTAACCTGTGCGGGACTCATTTGTTACGAATCGGAACAGGGGTTAAAGATACGTTCCGAATATATTTTTCTCTTTTCCGCTGCGCGTTTATCGTAATACGAAGAGATTGTATTTTTGGGTTTCGCTACGTGTCCCTTTTTCGAATATTCGTGCAATTGCATTTCTTTTCTGTTCGGTTGTGAAGATATTATTTTTCCGAAATACGAAGCCTCGTGTTTCGTTTCTTTCCCGCTACGCGTTTTTACCGCGATACGAAAGTACTGTAATATACCTGTGAATACCGTGTCTCAACATCTGCTTATTATTTTAGTAAACTATTTAAATTATAAAAACTCACAACGGTGTTGGAGTATATTTATTCCCTAGTGCGGGGAGACTGACCCGTGGTTCAATTTTCAGCGGCTCCTCCGGGAGTGAGCGCTACACTATGAACTTAAGGCACATTAGCAAACAAATTTGATTCGCTATTTGCAAAGTTTGTTTCCAAATGTACTTTGGAGGCAGCAATATATGTAAATATGATATTGTGTCTTTAGGGAAACAGTAAATTGTATATTCACATTTGTAATGGTACTCATTTTGCAAGTAAAAAAATAACATCTGTCGCTAATACTACTGTTAATTTATCTTATACAAAAAATACTGTGTGATACAGTTCTTTAAACTATAGTTTTAAGTTACAAAGTTAAATGAATACACTGGAGAGTGTCCATCAAAAGAATTATACAATTCACAATGTGAAATGAAAAGTATAAATGTTTGCAAGTTAAGCTTTACTCCAATAAGAATGATTTACTAACAGTGCAATCAAAACTTAACTTTAATTAAACTTGAGAATTATGAATGTCTTTGCATTTGTAAACTATTATACTTTAATGGTTTATATACAAATGCAGTTTGCGTTCAAAGTCACATTACTCTGTTTTATTAACACAAAATAAAGCAATATACTGAAATGCGAGAACAAATCATATATATTGTAGGCTTATTAGAAGTGTGTTTGCTTTCATTGCACATCTTCACTCTTCACACCAAAAATGTGTATATGGGGAGTGGCCTGACCGAGCTTGAAAATGGCCGCATGATCTAAGAGCTCCGACCATAACGCTGCAAAAAAAGCTTTTAATATCGCTGGTCCGCAAGGGATGGTGAAAGGCAAAGGCAAGAGGCTGCCCACCTCGACACCGGGAGCCCCCCGAACCCCTCAAACGGGAACTATGGAGCTGTTTTTACGTACACCAGCCACACGCGCTTCTGGGCCTAGTCAAACGGCGTCGATTTCGCCGGACCCATCTGAGGCCTCGGAAATGGAAGAGCACTCCTGCATGAGATGCTTGGAGGACATGATCGCAGCGCTGCCTACCAAACAAGAACTGCAGGATCTGGCTGTGACACTGGGGACCTCGCTGAAAGGTGAGGTCTCTGAAATGAAATCTAGCCTTCAGGCCCTGGAAGAACGGGTCACCCACCTCGAAACTGCAGACCGCGCTCCATCGACGACTGCCGGAATAGGCCCCAACCCTCAGATACTGTCCACCCTCCTGTGCCGCATGGACGATCTTGAAAATCGCTCAAGGCGGCATAATATAAGGGTGCGAGGGGTGAAAGAAGCCGATACGGACGCTCGAAAATATTTAATTAAATTGTTCAATTTCCTGCTCCCGGACGGGAACGTAACGCTTACCGACGTGGATAGAGCCCACCGTATTTTCATGCCCACGCGCCCCAACTCTCAAATCAACCCCGAGGGATATTATTTGTCATTTGCCGAATTTTGTCCTGAAGGAACGTTTATTCAAAGCGGCACAAACAAGACGCACGTGGGACTTTGAGGGAGACTCCATCGAGGTTTATGCCGACCTCTCTAAATTTACGTTGTCGGCCCGAAGGGCTCTTCGGCCGATCACTGCGGAACTGCAGAGAGCAGATATCCCATACAGGTGTGGGTAGCCATTTTCCCTGACTGTACTTCAGAATGGAATCGCGATATCGATTACTACACCAGGTGATATTCCATTGTTTCTTCACCGTCTCCAACTTCCTGATCTGGAAATCACGGACTGGGATCAAGTGCATTTTGAGGATCAGACGCGGTCGCTACCCCAACCTCGTCCACAGAGGATCCATGGACCCGGAGACCGCAGGAAACATCGCCGCAGGAGGAGCCTCCCGATGTCCCACATGGCGATTGAAAGCTACGCTCCTAGCATTGCTATACCCCTCTAGGATATACCCTCCTATACTCTGCCCATACTTCAAGAGCCCTGACAATCGACAAACCCGTATGTACTCCATGTGCTTTCCCAGATATGTATTTTTCGTGACTTTTACTACAGCAGAACGATGTTTGTTTTACTGAGTCCATGTTGATTTTTGCCGAACCGTTAACCATCTACCCCCGTTTATTGTTGGTCGCTTATTTTTGTTCTTTTTTGTCTCACGGGCACGCCTCGAGGACTTTCCCTAGGTGGAGAGAGGTACAGGGGGATCCCAGAGAGACGATGTCCTTCATCGTTACCTATGGAATTGAAGGTTTGGGTTTTTTGTTTTAGGGATAGGGAGGGGAAGCTGGGCTCGAAGGATGTTTTGGATGAGACCGGGAGATTGGAGAGGGGAAAAGGGGAGGAGGCTGGGGAGGTGAAAGGGGAGGGGGAAAAGTCTAGGAGGGGGAGGGGAGTAAAGAAGGGGGGGAAAAAAGGAAAAAAATAATAATATATATATATCTGCTTATTTATACATTTACGCAAAGTTGACGTTAAGTGATTTGAGGCAACAATCTCCCCGTACAACCAACCGGTCGAAGTTGCCTTTATGAAGCTGTTTACTTTGGGATGCATGGGAGTAGGAGGATAAGTAAATGCAGACGCTGGCTTCTCTCCTGTGACAAGTGCAGGGATGTCATGTAATTGTGAAAGTTAGAATGGGAGGAGGGGACCAATGGTGAAGGTGAAGCGTCTTATTTATACAGTGGCTTTTCGTACATTTCTATCGGGGGGAAGGTGGGAGGGAGGGGGACAGGGACATAGGGAGGGGCACAGAGGGAAGACGGAGGGGGGAGGAGGAGAAAGAAAAAGGAGAAGAAGGGGGAGAGGAATGGGGGGAGGAGGGGGAAAAAAGGAAAGGGGGAAAAAAAAAAGGGAGGGAAATTTGCCTTTTGTACTAGGATAGGGGTTGTATGTTTTATTCGACCTGGACTCCTGGTGTTTAGCGCATGGACGATACGGGCAAAGAGGTCGGGAAATGGAGCTTTTTGACCTAGGGTTGGGTCGATGGGAGGGCGACGGGTGGAGGGATATGAGACGACTAGATGCGAATGTTCCCGGTGGGCTAAAACGATGTAATGTTTCTTTCACTTTTGGAATTTTTGATGTAAACTTCTATGATGTTACTACTGAATGTTATACAACTTGGTGGCTTAGGCCCAGTTTTCTGCTTATATAAAACTAATGTACTTTCTCGCTCCTTGCGGACCGACCACTGATACTGCAGACCAGTGTTTATGGTCCCCTTTTTGTATGCTTTTTTCTTTATTGTTGACCATTACCAGTGTTTCAGGGGTGTAACTTTTGGTAACACACCTCTCCCCAGAGGTTCTTCGTCCATCTACACATCAGGGGCCTTATCCAGTGAGTTAGCTCCTGTGATAGGGTACCTGACGGACGTTTTCGCCTCACTGTTTTCTGTATTCTTATAACTTTTTCTTGCTTTACATTTCTTCTTCTCTTCATCCTTTCCTCCCTTTTTTTTTTTCTCCTCTTCCCTTCTCTCCTCTTCTCCCTTAACCCTTTTCATCCCGATATGGCTCACGGGCCGCGAATGGCTCAGGGGGATGGGGGGTCGGCCTTCCGGGCCAGACCTTTGCAGTTCCTTACATATAATGCTAAGGGGTTGAACATTCCTGAAAAGAGGAGTCGCCTGTTGAGAGAGCTTAGCTCTCTTCGGACAGCAGTGGTTTTCCTGCAAGAGACACATTTAAGAGCGGGAGATCCGCCTCGTCTTCTCTCGCGGGCATATCCCACCGGATTCTTTAGCGACTATCTTGATGCAAAATCTAGAGGGACGGCTATTCTGATTGCGAAAGATGTTCCCTTTCAAATGACAGATCAACTAACGGATGTTGAGGGCCGTTACATTTTTGTAAAAGGTTCTATCCGGGATACTCAATACACGTTTGCTTCTATATACCTGCCAAATACAAACCAACACAAATGCTTGGCCCGTATACTTAAAAAACTCTCCCAGTTTACTGCTGGTACCTTGATCCTTGCAGGTGACCTTAATGTTCCTCTCGATCCCAAATGGGATACATCTAAACATTGCTTCTCCATACCCCCCAGTACTTTGAGACACATTAGACGTTCCCTGGACGCACTGAGATTGGTAGATGTGTGGCGCACTTTTAATGCAGGTGCAAGAGACTTTTCTTACTACTCAACGGTACATAGTTCCTATTCGAGACTGGACTATATTTTTGTTCAGCAACACCAACTGCAAATGATCTCTGACACGAATATTGGCATTCGCTCCTGGTCAGATCATTCACAAGTCTGGATATTGATGAATTCCCCACTTACACACCCGAAAGAACGGACATGGCGCATGAATGTTACATTACTTGACGATCTAGCCTTCACTACTGAAATATCTACGCAACTCACTAATTATTTCCACGAAAACTTGGACATAGACGTCATCCCGGACAAGACAGTCTGGGAAGCACACAAGGCAGTGGTTCACGGACTGATGATAAGTAGGGCAACGGCATTAAAGAAAGCTACCTCTTCGGAGCTTAAAGATTTAATAGACCGAATCAAGACTCTGGATTCGTCCTCTGACACTGCCCCGACAGATCTAGAAATGGCCGAAGTGCTGCAACTCCGGAGAAGACTTAATGACATTCTGCATGTCAAGATCCGCCTGGATGCAGCGAAAGCTAGATGTATGTTTGCTCTCCGGGAAAATAAACCTGGGAGACTGCTGGCATCTATCTTAAAACAACGACGACAAACGGACTATATCTCTAAAATCAGATTGCAATCTGGCCACTGTACCCCACTCCCAGATGAGATAACCAATGCATTTGCATCATATTATCAGACACTGTATGACCTAGATTCATCGGAGGGGAAGGGCCCTTCCATTGAAACCTTAACTGAATATCTAAAAGATAAGATACATTCCACTCTCACTCAAGAGGCCAAAGCGACTTTGGCTGGTCCTATTACAGAGGCAGAATTGGCCTCAATATTGAAAATGATGAAGAACGGGAAGAGTCCAGGACCGGATGGGCTCCCCTCAGAATATTACAAACATTTCTCGAGTGTCTTGATTCCACACTTGCTGCGCACATTCTCGGCACTTCGATCTGGGGGCAGTTTCCATCCGGCTACTTTAGCAGCTACCATAACAGTGATCCCCAAACCAGAACGAGACCGAGCGGATTGTCGGAACTATAGACCGATCTCACTACTGAATGTTGACTCTAAGATTTTAGCGAAACTGCTTGCAGAACGCCTGAAAAGCTTCTTACCTGCTCTGGTGGGCCCTGATGGGTTTTGTGCCTGACAGGGAAGCCAAGGATGCCACAACTAGGGTCCTGAATGCCCTTACGTTGGCCAACACATCCAAATTGGAACTGCTGCTTTTTTCGGCTGATGCCAAAAAGGCATTTGACAGAGTCAGATGGGATTATTTGTTCTCGGTGCTGCATCGGATGGGAATCCCAGAGGAGTTCCTGGTCTTGATACACGCTTTATACAACTCGCCGACAGCGAGAGTTCATATTAATGGGGCCCTGTCTCGGCCCATACACATTCGTAATGGGACGAGACAGGGCTGCCCGCTCTCGCCCTTGTTGTTTGCACTTTATCTGGAACCACTGCTTGATACTATTTATAAGAGTCGGGTCATAAAAGGAGTGAGAGGCCGTAAACTCACACATGTTGTCTCGGTGTATGCGGATGATCTAATGTTTATGTTAACCGATGTCGACACATCGCTACCGGAGGTTCTTCATTTGCTCGAGGAGAATGGTCGGTTTTCCGGTTTCGGGTGAACTCAGAAAAATCGGAGCTGCTTCCCATTAACATCTCTACGCCTCTGTTAAAACGCTTGAGAATGTCCCATCCCTTTACCTGGTGTAAGGATAAGCTGAAATATCTAGGTATTTGGTTATCAACCTCACACCATAAATTGTACGATTTCAATTATAAACCCTTACTGACGTCTTTTGAGAAAGATTTGGCGGGCTGGACGAGTAAGTTTATTTCCTGGCTTGGTCGTGTGAATGTGATAAAAATGAATATTATGCCCCGCCTACTTTATGTTCTGCAGACTGTCCCAATACAGCTACCTACACGATTCCTCTCCCTCTTTCGTACTTTAATATTGAAATTCGTCTGGCCTAAAGGACGACCTCGAGTTAGTTTTGAGACACTATGCTGCCCTAAACAGCTTGGCGGCTTGGCACTGCCCAATCCCAAACTTTACGCTTATGCGATCCATTTGACCCGCCTGATAGACTGGTCCTCAGAGTCCTCGCATAAACTGTGGCTGGACTTGGAAGAAGAGCAGCTGGGCCTTCCATTGTGGTCGGCCCGAGGGTCCGACCTCGGGATTTCCCGGGTCACATACCTTGGAGTCTCCCGATGGAGACCCTATCGATCTGGAGAAGAGTACGCTTTTCCCACTCCCTGACATCGGCCATATCACCTCTTCTGCCACTTCGACATAACCCGGGCTTTGTCCCGGGTGTGTGCTCCGCCTTAATGACCAGGTTAGACCTGCCCGCCCGACTTACGGTCTTTGACTATCTGAAAGAGGGACAACCCCCTCTCGCCACAATAACGGAAACTAATCCACCACTTACTTTTTCTGAACGATTTAATTACGCACAGATTAACTCTTTCCTCACATCTTTGAAGGCAGGCTTCAGCCTCACGCGTCCCCTTACACCGTTTGAGAAGTTTTTCAGATTAGGCCTTCCATTATCCCGGAGTATCTCAACTTTCTATAATTTATTGTTGACCTCTACCGTAGAGCCTCCTCCTTTCCAGGATAAATGGCAGAGGCTCCTGGAAATGCCAAACGGAGACGAAGCTTGGACCATGACCTATTCCCTGACACACAAAAGTTTGCCAGCTCTGCGATGTGCTGAGAATGCCTATAAAATCATTTCCTTCTGGTACTGGACTCCTGACCGGTTGCATCGAGTGCTGCCTCAGAAAGATCCCAATTGCTGGAGGTGCGCTTCGGCGACGGGTACTTATCTCCATATGTGGTGGGCGTGTACTATGCTTTTTCCCTTCTGGAAACTGGTACACGATGCTGTCGTCCAGGTCTCTGGGTTGGAGGTTCAATTTACCCCAACCACCTATCTCCTTCTGCAGTTCCAGGCTCCACTAACGGCTATGCGCAGATTGGTGGCAATGAGACTTATAATGGCAGCTAAGCTTCTGATCCCGTTGTTTTGGGGCTCTACTACGATCCCGTCCCGGCGCACCTGGATTGAGAGAGTTGAATCACTACGCGCAGTAGACCGTCTGATGGCATTAGAAAAAGATCAAATTGCTGAATTTACGCGCCTATGGTTCTACTGGGACGACTTTGTCTCCGGCGGAATGAGACCTCTACCATCACCCCCTATCATATCATATCACAGTTCACCTATAAAGTGGGAGGCTGTGATGCCGGGCGTGGAGCCGAAGCCCTCTGTACCCTGTGGGCGGCCAAGGCCCGGAAGGTTCTGATCCCCCCCATTAATATTATTTTTTTTTTTCCCTCTCCCCCTTTCACTCATCCTCCTCTTCGCTTCTTCTCCTCTCTCCTGTCCTTCTTTCTATATGCTATACTCTAATTCTAAGTTTCTGTCTCCTTCTTTGTTCTATGGCATTATTGAGATTGATGTGGCCTTAGTTGACGGGCTCGATCACATCCCCTCAGACTCTGTAATGGCGACAGGTGGAACCGGATTATTAAGAAACACTGTTTCGACTTCAATTTTTGTTCCACCAAACAACATGCTCCTCTCTAGAGAAATGTGGTTTGCTTTACACCTTTTGTACCACTTGTGAACTTTTTCTACACACGTTGAACTTTTGTACTTGATATTTGCCTATTCTTTTTCACGCATGTATCTCCTGTTATTTTCTGCCTAATAAAATTTTATACTGCAAAAATGTGAATACAGTATTCACATTTTGAATTGAAAATCATGAAAAAGTACAATTTAACTAATGAAATCCCACTTAACCCCTTCAGGACCAAGAGTCTTTAAAGTCAATGCATTTATGACGGAACAGTTAAGTCACTGGTCCTTAAGGGGTTAAACTTCTTTATTTTCGAATTTTAGCATAGTAAGACAAAAGCCATCAGAGTGAAATGGCCTCACAGGGCCATAATGAGTCAATGAAAAATGCAAATAGTAATAATAAAAAAGAAAACAAACACAGCAGGAAATTAGTGGTGCCGTCTGAAAATTGTCATAAAAAATAAGGGGTAGCAAAAACAGACAGTGCAAGAGTCCTGTCTGGTCCAGCGTCGCGTGGCTCACAGGGAACGGAACCAGGAAGCAAGACGCCGGCTGCCGCGATCACACTGCGGTGACTGCGGAGACGACGAGGGAGCGAAGGATGCGGTGAGTATATACAGCCCGATTGTGGCTCCGGGTTACCGATTGCGGTAGCAAAATTTAACCCCGTGTCACACTTGGGAATACCGCCAGGCAAGTTAACCAGCAGCATCAGATTTCTGCTCCTTATATTCCATGGACAGTAATGGGTGGGAGTTTCCATGCTTCGATTCAAAGGGAAGTGGATTGATTTCAGGTTTTTGAGTAAAGAGAAAGAAAACCTGAAAGCTCAGCTGTACAACAGAAGCAATTCATTCACTTATCTATTTTCCAACTAAGGAAAGAGTTTAATTATTTGGCAAGGCGTTTCAATCATATAAAAATAATTGTGATCCAGTGGTAAGTAATAGGGATATGCATAACTTTTTTGATTAATTTTAGGGGTTTTTTTCGGGTCCTTTTGGACAGTTTTTTGTTTCATTTCGGATCGATTCGGCTGGTTTTTCATTTTTTTATGAGTTATTTAGTTTTTTATTGCTTATTTAAGAATGGGAAGTAGATTGCTAGTACCAATAGGATGAAGCGCACTCTGCATGCGTACTGACCGAAGATACTGTAGACACCACACGGTCCATTTTTGTTGACGGACGTAGAAACAACAAGGGAACTATGCGAAATAAAATTAATATGAAAAACGATAAAAATTTGAAAAGAATATGAAAAGCCATTTTGTGTGTCAAGGTGCTGAAAGTCGCAAATGTGCTTTGTCTGACATCTCATCACTCACACAGAACGCTACGCTAACTTGCATCCTTTTGCCACGTGCGTTGTGCGTGCGCAGTTTGGTGCGCACATACTTCGTGTGTGGGTCTCTATTGCTCAGGATTCTATGCTACCACGGACGTTAAACTGTGCGGCAACACGGACGTGATAACAGCTTTCGTCTGACACGGGCCTAAGCCAATTATTCACCTTGCTCGCCTCCGCCGGCCATCTAATCGCTAGTAAAGAAGACAGGTGGCCGGCGGCTTCATACTTAGTAACTAGTGATGAGCCGAACACCCCCGTGTTCGCATTCGAACTCAAACAATTTCAAAACTCGAACACGAACCGAACTCAATGAAAGTCAATAGAACTCAAAAGTTTGATTTTTAGAGTGCCCTCCAAGAGGGCATATATTGTCGAGATTTATATTCAATTAAGAAACTTATACGAGATATAAATAGCAATCGTTTATATTTCCTAGAAATTCTCCTAAATTCTTTTCATTGTATGTGTTTTGCTTTGAAGAATACATTAATCAATAACCGGATAAAAAAACATATATATATTTACTACGTATACAAAAAAGTTTCAAATCTCATATCATAAACAAAGATTCATAAACAACCACAACATCCATCAGCACATGAATTACTAGCTTCCCAATATATGTATCTCCTGTTAGTAACTGCATATATGATTAATATCATTTACTTTATCAGTTAGTAACTATACATAAATGGTTAATAAACATTTCTGCTTAAAGAAAACAACTAACATGTATTTCCCAGCAAACCAATGTTTAACAAGCTAGATCTTGTAGAGATATATGTATCTCTCTATGCTACGTGGATCAACAAAAGATGAGTTATCACTTATTCTATTTCTAGAATGATAAGTAATAAAAACTTATTTAGTGAATCCTCCCCTAATATCGAGAATTAAGCTTCTAATCTTCTGCTTTTTATATTGTAGTTATATAATTCCTTGCTTATTAATTTCAATCACAGTAATTTCCAAATTCAAGATATACATATATCTCTGTATATCACTTTGCAACAATTACTTTAGGATAAAATCCTTATATCCGATTCTTCTTCATATCTCTATCTGCAGATTTAGAAATATTTTGAAGACTCTGGATCTAACAGTAATCTGAGATATCTCAGTCTATCTGTTGCAAGAAATACTCCAGATATATATAATTACATTAATTCCTTAATTTGCTTTCATACATTACCTGTCCAAGATCTGGTCTGTAGTTACAGCATCAATATTCTTTGAATATATTGTTTTTGGAATATGTAAAAATTATCAATGTCAGATATTCAATGCATGTGAGTTAGAGATATGGTCCTAATTAAGTGATATGTAATATTCTGAATGCATTGTGTGTTAGAATGATCTGAATCTCTGAATCAATGCATTATCGTGTCCTGGGATGATCTGCCCCAATACAACTAACAGTATATCCAGTTAGAGTCAATTTGATGTCACTGTAAATCTACCCCTTAATATAAATATTACTTTCTCTATATTAATTCTTAAATATAATATCTACTATGCCTCAAGAGGGCAGTGTTGCTCATCGAATTAATTTCATAATTTAATTTTAATTCCCTTATTTCAGGTCAAAGATCAATTCACTATCTTATTTTGAACAAAGAACAACTATGGTTATTCCAGACAGTTTATTCCAGACAGTGCGTCTCGGATTGTCAAAATTAAATTAATATCTCCGCTCCTCTCAAGATTTTTACTGAGTACTCTTTATCAGCTAAATTCCTTTCTAGTTAAAATCAACAGAAATTCTATTCTTCAATAATTATACTGTTGTACAGTTATACTCTACAAATATTTGGAGCATCTATTTCCTACTGTGAATATAATAGAATATATATTGATTTTAAGAATGTATTTCGTGAATATAATTATACACTCTCTCAAAGAGATTTTAAATTTGTTTCTATACCCAAAAAGAAAAATATCTTTAATTCAAAGACTTGTTAAAACAAACCAATAAATTTAAATATGACATGTCTGGCACTTAGCTCAGCATTATATCAAATAAAGACATTTTATCGTCTATAGCATTTATAAAAACACCCATAACTCTTAAAATTCACCTAGCCATGAACTATTTAAAAAAAATCTCTGTCCATTTCTAAAACTAGACGAAAATTGAAAAAAGAAAAACGTTACATTAAAACAAGATGGCTAGAGGCATCCATTTTAATTTTGCATTATAATATACCCAACAATATGCAAGATATTTGCCATAAAAGGTGTATGGGGGTCCAGGTAGTGCCCTGGGGGACAGGAAACAAGGACAAAAAGTGTTTTTTTAGAAATGTGTCGCCTTACCTTAGCCTGGTGGTCAGTGGGGGCTCCCTGGATCCTGGTTGTGGGGGGTCTGCTGTGGCCACAGGTGCAGTGGCTCCCTCCCTGTGCCGCCTGTCTCTGCCACTTGCACCTGGGCGGCTAGCCCGCACAGTCACAGCTCTGTCATCCGGTGGCCACATGCTCCTCAAGGGGATCCTTGGGAGGCCCCGGCAGGCTGCCCTCTACAGTGCCTGATTAGAAGGCCGTGTCTGCCTGATGTTTTAGTAACAAGAATGTTTTATCTCATAGGCTTCAATGTTAAAAATATTCCCATTTTAATCCATTATCTAATAAACCGTTGCTTATAATATTCTGCAGTAAAGAGTCTCTTCATTTCTAGATTTTTTAAGCATATATTTTATACTTTTTTTTAAAAAAAAAATTAAAACTTTTGGTGAATGTCCCAAAAAGTTCGAAGTTCGCGAACCTTCGAACGCCAATGTTCGAATCGAACTCCGAACCGAACAGCTCATCCCAATTAGTAACAACTGCAATCATTCTAGAGCAGAACACCCTGGCCAGAGGGGTAGTCTGACTGTGTTAAGAGAACCTGGAAGGATTTTAATTGTTTACCGGTACAGTAAAATTTCATTCCTCACGTTATATTCGAGTGTTGAGTATTCTCTCATTTCCATAATAAATCTCTATCCATCGTATTATATACGGGTCGTGCTATACTCAAGTATCTATGGTAATTAATGCAGCATATGAAACCGCACACTAAGGAGGAGCGCTTCTCTGCAGTATAATTAAGGCAGCATATGAATCCGCACCCTGCCAGGCAGCACCTCTCTGCAGTATAATTAATGCAGCATATGAATCCACACGCTGCCAGACAGTGCCTCTCTGCAGTATAATTAATGCAGCATATGAATGCGCACACTGCGAGGAAGCGCCTCTCTGCAGTATAATTAATGCAACATATGAATCCACACACTGAGGGAGAGCGCCTCTCTGCAGTATAATTAAGGCAGCATATGAATCCACACACTGCTTGGGAAGCATCTCTCTGCAGTATAATTAATGCAGCATATGAATCCGCACACTGAGGGAGAGCGCCTCTCTGCAGTATAATTAAGGCAGCATATGAATCCACACACTGCTTGGGAAGCATCTCTCTGCAGTATAATTAATGCAGCATATGAATCCGCACACTGCTGGGAGCTAATTATAACTCATAAAAAAAGGAAAAAACTGATCCGAAAAATGAATCGATCCGAATCACCGAATCGATCTGCAGAGAGGCGCTACCCCGCAGTGTGCGGATTCATATGCTGCATTAATTATACTGTAGGTTGGCGCTTCCCAGCAGTGTGTGGATTCATATGCTACATTAATTATACTGCAGAGAGGCGCTTCCCAGCAGTGTGTGGATTCATATGCTGCATTGAAACCTATGGGTTAAAAAGCCTTGTCTCTTTAAAAGGAAGTTAGAAAACATAAAATTTCACCAAAAAAATGCCTAAAAAAATAATTAAAAAACTTTCATTCTATTGGTAGTAATCTACTTCCCATTCTTAAATAAGCAATAAAAAACATGATAACTCCTAAAAAATTAAAAAGTAACGGATCCGAATCACCGAATCGATCTGAATCAACAATCCCAATAGCACCGAAATTTCGGATCGATCTGAAATTTTTCAGATGGTCAATATTTCGTGTTTGGAAATGCTCCTGAAATACGAAAATTGTGAATTTTGTCCGAATTTGGATTCGGAACAAAACAAATTGCACATTTCTAGTAAGTAGCTAAATATATCTAGGGTACAAACCAACAGTACTACAATATCCCTTTGAACATTTGACTTTAATTTACTACCTTCCGTTCAACATTTTAACCTGTCACAACTACTTAATTTATCAATAGCACTTCAAACAAGCTTGCACACATTTTCAAAGAAACAAATGTTGTGATTGATCAAACAAGAATTCTCATTTGCCTTTTTAGTTTCCTCTTACGTTTCCAAGCTCATTTTACCATAGTCGCATAGAAGATCATTTCTCCGTATGTTTTCTCACTAACCACAAAAGCCTTCTTTTCAGCAATGTCATGTCAGCAATTTGACACACATAGAGAACAACAGTGAACCATCAAAATACATCAAGCTTGCATATCAAAAGAGTAGGTTGAAAGCTTGTGGTCGTGGAATTATCACTTTCTCCATACCATACAATGTATGAAACCTGAGAGATACAAAAAAAAACATAAACCCTGGAAACATCAATCTCCGTATCAGCGTTGTCCAATCATGAAGGCATTGGCATGGACTACTTCTCTCTCAAGTCTTTCGGGGTCTTCTTTCCTGGAACATAACTTTTTATGCTCCCTCTCACATTTGAAGTGAGATTCAGTGGTGGATCTCATTTCTTTTTGTTGTACTACCTCCCATAGAAATTGAATACTTTTATTTAGACTTTACAACTTTTACTTATATACAGTATCTCACATGAGTAAACACCTCACATTTTTGTAAATATTTTATTATATCTTTTCATGTGACAACACTGAAGAAATTACACTTTGCTACATAAAGATGGCCTAGGCTATAAGAAGATTTCCAAGACCCTGAAACTGAACTGCAACGTGATGGCCAAGACCAAACAGCTGTTTAACAGGGCAGGTTCCACTCAGAACAGGCCTCGCCATGGTCGACCAAAGAAGTTGAGTGTGCATGCTCAGCGGCATATCCAGAGGTTGTCTTTGGGAAATAGACATATGAGTGCTGCTAGCATTGCAGCAAAGGTTGAAGGGGTGGGGGGGTCAGCCTGTCAGTGCGCTGACCACACGCCGCTGTTACGTTCCATGCTGGCAAACCTGTCTTCCTGCCCTCTGTATTTGTATATTGTTTTTTCCCTTGTGTTTCTGTTGCTGCGAATTCCTGGGTGGCCTCCCAGGGGTTAATTGGTGTTCTGTGTGCTGCTCACCTGTTGACCCTTGCCTTGATCCCCCTGCCTATATTAGAGCAATGTACCTATAGTACATTGCTGGGTCATTTTACTTTGCCTGGTCTCCTTGTGACTTGTGTCCTGAGAGCTCCTTGCTGTGTTCCTGTTATCCTTCGTTTGAATATCCTTGTTTAGTTTTTGCCTTTGTTATTTCTGTTCCAGTTTATGTCAGTTCCTTCTGTGTATTTAGTTCTGTCTATTGCTGTATTTTGGTTTGCTGTTTATGTTCCATTCTGATTCCCTGGTTACCGATTTTGGCTTGGCTGACTTCCCTTCTGGTTCCTATTCCTATATCCTGTATGACGTACTCTCTCTGGTTACGACCTTTGGCTTTCCTCTATATGACTACTCTATAGTATATTCCTTGTCTGTACCGTTTCCAGGAAACCCTGTCATCTGTATACAACAAAAGACTCTGTACGGCTTCAAGGTAATACTTTCCTTTAGATTAGATCCGGCTATCCTAAAGACCGGCCTTTCAGTGCAGGGAGTCTTTGGTATTGCCGTATAGAGGTCTTTAGTTAACCCTGTGTTGCTTTCATCTGTCCTTGCAGTTTACAGTGCATCTCTGCACATAGGGGCTTCTCTCAGGAACCTTGACCTCACCTTGCTGCGAGTTATATTCATAGGGATATATTTACAGACCGACCACTTCCAAGGATCGGAGGGAAAGGAAAGGGTGGTGCGTGTCTGGTGGTACTGCCACCGTAACAGCCGCACGCTGCATCAAATTGATCTGCATGGCTGTCGTCCCAGAAGGAAGCCTCTTCTAAAGATGATGCACAAGAATGCCCGTAAACAGTTTGGTGAAGATAAACAGACAAAGGACATTGGTTACTGGAACCATGTCCTTTGGTCTGATGAGACCAAGATAAAATTATTTGGTTCAGAAGGTGTCAAGCGTGTGTAATGGCAACCAGGTGAGGAGTACAAAGACCAGTGTCTTGCCTACAGTCAAGCATGGTGGTGGGACTGTCATGGTCTGGGGTGCATGAGTGGGTGTCAGCACTGGGGAGCTACAATTCATTGAGGGAACCATGAATGCCAACATGTACTCTGACATACTGAAGCAGAGAATGATCCCCTCCCCTTGGAGACTGGGCTGCAGGGCAGTATTCCAACATGATAACGACACCAAACAAACCTCCAAGACAAACATTGCCTTGCTAAAGAAGCTGAGGGTAAAGGTGATGGACTGGCCAAACATGTCTCCAGACCTAAACCCTATTGAGCATATGTGGGGCATCCTCAAACGGAAGGTGGAGGAGCGCAAGGTCTCGAATATCCACCAACTCCGCAATGTCGTTATGGAGGAGTGAAAGAAGACTCCAGTGGCAACCTGTGAAGCTCTGGTGAACTCATGCCCAAGAGGGTTAAGGCAGTGCTAGAAAAAAATGGTGGCCACACAGACTATTGATACTTTGGGCTCAATTTGGACATTTTCTCTTAGGGGTGTACTCACTTTTGTTGCCAGCAGTTTACACATTAATGGTTGTGGGGGGACAAAACATTTTTTAGATACATAAACGAGAAAAGAAAAGTAAAACAAGGATTAGTTAGATTAAAAACAAAGGAAGGAAGGTATGTAGAAGAGGATAAAAGTCTCGCTGACTGCCTCAATGAATATTTTTGTTCAGTCTTTGCAGAAGAAAAGGAAGGAAAGGGACCTCAGTTAGGAGAGAACACTAAAGAGACATTTACATATCAGTTTACAGAGGAGGAGGTTCTACAGCAGCTGTCTAAAGTAAAGACAAATAAGTCAATGGGGCCTGATGGGATCCACCCTAAATTATTAAAAGAGCTCAGTGATGTAATAGCAAAACCGTTAACAGATTTTTTAACCAATCCTTGCTAACGGGAGTCGTCCCAGAAGACTGGAAATTAGCAAATGTTGTGCCCATTTACAAGAAGGGTAGTAGGGAGGAATCGGGGAACTATAGGCCAGTTAGTCTTACGTCAGTAGTGGGGAAATTAATGGAAACCATGTTAAAGGAAAGGATTGTTGAACATCTAAAAACACATAGATTACAGGATCAGAAACAACATGGGTTTACCTCAGGGAGATCATGCCAAACTAATCTTATTGATTTTTTTGATTGGGTAACAAAAATAATAGACACAGGTGGTGCAGTAGACATTGCTTATTTAGATTTCAGTAAGGCTTTTGATACTGTTCCGCATAGAAGGCTTATCAATAAATTGCAATCTTTGAGCTTGGATTCCAATATTGTTGACTGGATTAGTGTCACGGATGGGCCAGTACTGGGGCGCCTGGCAGCAGATTCCTCGCTGCTCGCTGGCCAGGCGCCGAATGATAACGCTACCGGGTGCGCTCACGTGGACGCCGGGGCGGAGCCTGGCGCTGTGACGCGGAACCGCGGGTTTAAAACCCG
Organism: Leptobrachium leishanense; assembly: GCA_009667805.1. NCBI lineage: Eukaryota > Metazoa > Chordata > Amphibia > Anura > Megophryidae > Leptobrachium > Leptobrachium leishanense. The sequence goes on from CM019066.1 coordinate 262,591,247, forward strand.
GCTTCACTAGTTCGCCGGTGCCCTGACGTGGTATTCACTTCCCGCAGAGCTCTTGTGTTTTTGGCTAATATCTGTGTCTGACCTTGCTTCTGGAAACTAACCATTCTGTGTATGACTCCTGGCATTGGCAAACGAACCATTCTGTGTATGACTCCTGGCATTGGCAAACGAACCATTCTGTGTATGACTCCTGGCATTGGCAAACGAACCATTCTGTGTATGACTCCTGCATTGGCAAACGAACCATTCTGTGTATGACCCCTGGCATTGGCAAACGAACCATTCTGTGTATGACTCCTGGCATTGGCAAACGAACCATTCTGTGTATGACTCCTGGCATTGGCAAATGAACCATTCTGTGTATGACCCCTGGCATTGGCAAACGAACCATTCTGTCTATATAACCCCTGGTATTGGCATTTACTCTGCTCTTGGTTCTGCCCTTAACGTTGGTACCGAGGTCAGTCTATGTGGCACCCTAAGCACACATCAGATTACCTCTGTTATAACTAAGGTCCTAGGAGAACATATACTCTAGTCTGTACCTCTGTCTGGTGTTTCCTTTGTTTATCTATTGCCTGATCAATTATCTATCTAGCTTTACCGTCCATTCAAGGATCGGAAGGGTAGAGAGCGGTCTACGAAAAGGGACCACTATTCTGGCAGTCAGAGGGATTCGTGACAATACTCTATTCTATACCTCTGTCTGGTGTTATCCTTGTTTTATCTATTGTCTGGTTTATTGTCTATCTAGTTTTGCCGACCATTCAAGGATCGGAAGGGTAGAGAGCGGTCTACGTAAAGGGACCACTATTTTGTTAGTCAGAGGGATCCGTGACAATTAGGCAGTGGCTGAGTGACAGACAACAGAGGGTTGTGGTAAATGGAGTTTATTCGGCGCAAGGTCTTGTTACCAGTGGGGTACCTCAGGGGTCAGTACTTGGACCCATTCTCTTTAATATTTTTATTAGTGATATTGCAGAAGGTATTAATGGAAAAGTATGTCTTTTTGCTGATGACACAAAGATTTGCAACAGGGTTGACGTTCCTGGAGGGATCAGCCAAATGACAATGATTTAGGTAAACTAAAAAAATGGTCGGAGTTGTGGCAAATGAGTTTTAATGTGGATAAGTGCAAGATAATGCACCTGGGACGTAAAAACCCAAGGGCTGAATATAGAATATTTGATACAGTCCTAACCTCAACATCTGAGGAAAGGGATTTAGGGGTTATTATTTCAGAGGATCTAAGGGTAAGTAGTCAATGTAATAGAGCAGCAGGAAATGCTAGCAGAATGCTTGGTTGTGTAGAGAGAGGTATTAGCAGTAGGAAAAGGGAAGTGCTCATGCCACTGTACAGAGCACTGGTGAGACCTCACTTGGAGTACTGTGTGCAGTACTGGAGACCGTATCTCCAGAAGGATATAGACATCTTAGAGAGAGTTCAGAGAAGGGCTACTAAAATGGTGTACGGCTTGAAGGAGAAAAGTTACCAGGAAAGGCTTAATGATCTTAACATGTACAGCTTGGAAAAAAGACGAGACAGAGGAGATATGATAGAAACATTTAAATACGTAAAGGGAATCCACAAGTAGAGGGAGTATATTTAAAAAGGAACCAAAATAGCAAAAAGAGGACATAGTCTTAGATTAGAGGGGCAAAGGTTTAAAAGTAACATCAGGAAGCATTATTTTATTGAAGGGTGGTGGATACATGGAACAGTCTTCCAGTAGAAGTGGTAGAGGCCAAAACAGTAATTGAATTTAAGCAAGCATGGGATAGGCATAAGGCTATCCTAAACAAAAGATAAATCCAGGTAAAGTATCCATGTAATTGGGCAGACTAGATGGGCCGAAAGGTTCTTATCTGCCGACATTTTTCTATGTTTCTATGTGTATTGAGTTAATTTGAGGGGACAACAAATTTACAGTTATACTACTTTATATTGTAGCAAAGTGTCATTTCTTAAATGTTGTCACATGAAAAGATAATAAAATATTTACAAAAATGTGAGGGGTGTACTCACTTCTGTAAGATACTGTACATTACAGTATACACGTACAACTAAATCGCTTGCTTGCCTTTAAGCAACAGTTGGGGTTACAGAAATTCCAACTTTAGCCCCATTTTGAGGATTTTTTGCTCATCATTTTTAAACACCATTTGTAGTAACCTTTTATAGCAGAACTAGGACAAACTTACTTCATGGTTTTTTTTCTTAGCCGATTCAGTTACAGATATTTATAAAGTGCTAAGAAATTCTGTGGCGCTGTACATTAGGTGAGACAGAACAAATATATGTACAAGTTAAACAAACAGACCAGTAGGAGAGAGGTCTCTGATCGAGACCTTACAATCTACGATGGAGTGACACACTAGGTGGGCAAAATACATCATTACTATGACAAGTAGAAGAGCTAGATAATCTGCTGTTTGAGGAAAACAACTGATGTGAACTGGAAAACCAAAATAGCTGGGTGCACCAGGAGTACAAATATTCTAAACTCCTTACTGGGATTATCTCTAACACAAGTAGTTGAGGAGCCGACCAGTAAAGAGGCCATATTGGATTTAATACTCACAAATGGAGGTTTGGTATTGGACATTGTTGCAGGTGAAAATTTGGGATCTAGTGATCACCAGTCAGTGTGGTTTAATATAAGAACAGGGATGGAGCCGCACCACACAAAAACAAAAGTTTTAGACTTTAACCCTTTCGCTGCTGAGGCTTTTCCCGCCCCTGTGCTGAGGTCATTTTTACCGGTTTTGCTCATCATGTTTAAACGTGTTTTGAAGGCTTATTTTAGTATATTACCCAGACATATTATATATCGTTCTTTCCGTCAGACTCGGTAGATTCATAATATGTCATTATTATATGATACGTTATGTCATGTCTGTATATATAACAAAAAAATGCAATAAAATATGTATTTTCAATAATTTACAACGTGTAAAGTGTTTTTTTTCACATTTTAACATGCGAGCAATTTCGGTTATATTTTGTATGGGTGCGCTTGTTAAAATAATTAGAGATGGGGTCTCGTTACATTTTTTTTGGGGGAAAATTACGCTTTTTAACAAACGCACCGCATACAAAAATCGTTAGTGCAGCATTCATTGTTCACATTATAATTGAAATGGAACAATATTGCTACACTAACAAACCAAAAAAAAAGAAAAAAAATGTTTATTTTTTTTTTATAATTTCTTTTTAAATATATTTTTATTTTTAATTTTAATTTTAATTTTTTTTAAAAAAACTTTTTTCACATTCGTGTTTGGTATCGTTGGAACGGCCATGCTCTGGCCGATCCAACCATACCAAACAATAACCCCTAGCTGCCACGGATCGGGAGATAGGGAGTTCATTGGAACTCCCTATCTCCACCGTTGGTGGCAGTTAGGGTTAACTCTAGGACTGGCGTCATCGTGCTACGCACGATGACGCCAGTCCTCAGGGGGAGTTCCCGGAGGCTAGGCCGACATCCAAGATGTCGGCCAGCTCCGGGAAAGGATTGCGAACCGGCGCTTTTGAGCGCCGATTCGCGATCCAGCTCCCCAGGGGTTAATGCCAGGCCCATTTGGAAGGGCTGGCTGTGCCCTTCCAAATGGTGCCTGGGTAACCCCCGCAACGCCGTCGATCGGAGGGAGAAAGGTCCGAAGGACCTCCCCCCTCCCTTCAGGCGCCTCCTCCGCACATGCGGGGGGGGGCGCCTGAATTAGGTGTCATCGCGCTGCCGCGATGACACCTAATTTCAGCGGCTGCGGTTACGGATGCCGGGCTGACATCGAGGATGTCAGCCCGCACCGGGGGGGCCAGCGATCGGCCGGAACCGGCCGAACGCTGACCCCAATGGGAGGACGCGCTCAGCGCGTCCTCCGCATACCAGCAGTAATGCGGAGGACGCGCTGAGTGCGTCCTCCGCATTGAAGTGGTTAAAAAAACTGATTTTTCTGAAATGAGATTTTGTGTGAAGGAGTCATTATCAGACAGGAGGAGTTTAAAGGGAGTCCAGGAGAAATGGGATTATTTAAAGGAAGCATTATTGAAGGCCACAGGAAATTGCATTCGGCTTGTTAGCAAAAACAAAAAAAGGGAAGAAACCACTGTGGTACTCTGCAGAAGTGGCCAAAATAGTGAAGAACACAAAGATAGCATTCAATAATTATAAAAAAACTCAGAGTGAAGAAGATAGGCAAACCTATAAAATTAGGCAGAAAGAGGCAAAGCAATTTATAAGAGCTTCCAAAGCACACGCAGAAGAGAAAATAGCTCAGTCAGTAAAAAAGGGGGACAAAACATTTTTTAGATACACAAACGAGAAGAAGGCTTATCAATAAATTGCAATCTTTGAGCTTGGATTCCAATATTGTTGAATGGATTAGGCAGTGGCTGAGTGACAGACAACAGAGGGTTGTGGTAAATGGAGTTTATGCGGCGCAAGGTCTTGCTACCAGTGGGGTACCTCAGGGGTCAGTACTTGGACCCATTCTCTTTAATATTTTTATTAGTGATATTGCAGAAGTTATTAATGGAAAAGTATGTCTTTTTGCTGATGACACAAAGATTTGGAACAGGGTTGACGTTCCTGGAGGGATCAGCCAAATGACAAATGATTTAGGTAAACTAAAAAAATGGTCGGAGTTGTGGCAATTGAGTTTTAATGTGGATAAGTGCAAGATAATGCACCTGGGACGTAAAAACCCAAGGGCTGAATATAGAATATTTGATACAGTCCTAACCTCAACATCTGAGGAAAGGGATTTAGGGGTCATTATTTCAGAGGATCGAAGGGTAAGTAGTCAATGTAATAGAGCAGCAGGAAATACTAGCAGAATGCTTGGTTTGTGTAGGGAGAGGTATTAGCAGTAGGAAAGGGAAGTGCTCATGCCACTGTACAGAGCACTGGTGAGACCTCACTTGGAGTACTGTGTGCAGTACTGGAGACCGTATCTCCAGAAGGATATAGACATCTTAGAGAGAGTTCAGAGAAGGCTACTAAAATGGTGTATGGCTTGAGGAGAAAAGTTGCAGGAAAGGCTTAATGATCTTAACATGTACAGCTTGGAAAAAACGAGACAGAGAGATAGTGATAGAAACATTTAAATACGTAAAGGGAATCCACAAGGTAGAGGAAGGGAGTATATTTAAAAGTAAACAAAATAGCAAAACAAGAGGACATAGTCTTAGATTAGAGGGGCAAAGGTTTAAAAGTACATCAGGAAGCATTATTTTACTGAGAGGGTGGTGGATACATGGAAGTCTTCCAGTAGAAGTGTTAGAGGCCAAAACAGTAATTGAATTTTAGCAGGCATGGGATAGGCATAAGGCTATCCTAAACAAAAGATAAATCCAGGTAAAGTATCCATGTAATTGGGCAGACTAGATGGGCCGAAAGGTTCTTATCTGCCGACATTTTTCTATGTTTCTATGACAATGAAGGGGTAAGTTATTATCATGGGGGACTTTAATCTTCCTGATGTGAACTGGAAAACCAAAATAGCTGGCTGCACCAGGAGTACAAATATTCTAAACTCCCTACTGGGATTATCTCTAACACAAGTAGTTGAGGAGCCGACTCGTAAAGAGGCCATATTGGATTTAATACTCACAAATGGAGGTTTGGTATCAGATGTTGCTGTAGGTGAAAATTTGGGATCTAGCGATCACCAGTCAGTGTGGTTTAATATAAGAACAGGGATGGAGTCGCACCACACAAAAACAAAAGTTTTAGACTTTAAAAAAACAGATTTTTCTAAAATGAGATTTTTTGTGAATGAGTCATTATCAGACTGGAGGAGTTTAAAGGGGGTCAAGGAGAAATGGGATTATTTAAAGGAGGCATAATTGAAGGCCACAGCCAATTGCATTCGGCTTGTTAGCAAAAACAAAAAAGGGAAGAAACCACTGTGGTACTCTGCAGAAGTGGCCAAAATAGTGAAGAACAAAAAGATAGCATTCAATAATTATAAAAAAACTCAGAGTGAAGAAGATAGGCAAACCTATAAAATTAGGCAGAAAGAGGCAAAGCAATTTATAAGAGCTTCCAAAGCACACGCAGAAGAGAAAATAGCTCAGTCAGTAAAAAAAGGGGACAAAACATTTTTTAGATACATAAACGAGAAAAGAAAAGTAAAACAAGGATTAGTTAGATTAAAAAACAAAGGAAGGAAGGTATGTAGAAGAGGATAAAAGTCTCTCTGACTGCCTCAATGAATATTTTTGTTTAGTCTTTGCAGAAGAAAAGGAAGGAAAGGGACCTCAGTTAGGAGGAAACACTAAAGAGACATTTACATATGAGTTTACAGAGGAGGTTCTACAGCAGCTGTCTAAAGTAAAGACAAATAAGTCAATGTGGCCTGATGGGATCCACCCTAAATTATTAAAAGAGCTCAGTGGTGTAATAGAAAAAACGTTAACAGATTTATTTAACCAATCCTTGTTAACGGGAGTCGTCCCAGAAGACTGAAAATTAGCAAATGTTGTTCCCATTTACAAGAAGGGTAGTAGGGAGGAATCGGGGAACTATAGGCCAGTTAGTCTTACGTCAGTAGTGGGGAAATTAATGGAAACCATGTTGAACATCTAAAAACACATAGATTACAGGATCAGAAACAACATGGGTTTACCTCAGGGAGATCATGCCAAACTAATCTTATTGATTTTTTTGATTGGGTAACAAAAACAATAGACAAAGGTGGTGCAGTAGACATTGCTTATTTAGATTTCAGTAAGGCTTTTGATACTGTTCCGAATAGAAGGCTTATCAATAAATTGCAATCTTTGAGTTTGGACTCCAATATTGTTGAATGGATTAGGCAGTGGCTGAGTGACAGGCAACAGAGGGTTGTGGTAAATGGAGTTTATTTGGCGCAAGGTCTAGGGTACCTCAGGGGTCAGTACTTGGACCCATTCTCTTTAATATTTTTATTAGTGATATTGCAGAAGGTATTAATGGTAAAGTATGTCTTTTTGCTGATGCCCCAAAGATTTGCAACAGGGTTGACGTTCCTGGAGGGATCAGCCAAATGACAAATGATTTAGGTAAACTAAAAAAATGGTCGGAGCTGTGGCAATTGAGTTTTAATGTGAATAAGTGCAAGATAATGCACCTGGTGCGTAAAAACCCAAGGGCTGAATATAGAATATTTGATACAGTCCTAACCTCAACATCTGAGGAAAGGGATTTAGGGGTTATTATTGCAGAGGATCTAAGGGTAAGTAGTCAATGTAATAGAGCAGCAGGAAATGCTAGCAGAATGCGTGGTTGTGTAGGGAGAGGTATTAGCAGTAGGAAAAGTGAAGTGCTCATGCCACTGTACAGAGCACTGGTGAGACCTCACTTGGAGTACTGTGTGCAGTACTGGAGACCGTATCTCCAGAAGGATATAGACATCTTAGAGAGAGTTCAGAGAAGGGCTACTAAAATGGTGTACGGCTTGAAGGAGAAAAGTTACCAGGAAAGGCTTCATGATCTTAACATGTACAGCTTGGAAAAAAGACGAGACAGAGGAGATAGAAACATTTAAATACGTAAAGGGAATCCACAAGGTAGAGGAAGGGAGTATATTTAAAAGGAAACAAAGTAGCAAAACAAGAGGACATAGTCTTAGATTAGCGGGGCAAAGGTTTAAAAGTAACATCAAGAAGCATTATTTTACTGAGAGGGTGGTGGATACATGGAACAGCCTTCCAGTTGAAGTGGTAGAGGCCAAAACAGTGATTGAATTTAAGCAGGCATGGGATAGGCATAAGGCTATCCTAAACAAAAGATAAATCCAGGTAAAGTATCCATGTAATTGGGCAGACTAGATGGGCCGAAAGGGTCTTATCTGCCGACATTTTCTATGTTTCTGTTTCTATGAGTCTATGCCATGACAGAACCTGCAAAAAAAAAAGTGTAAATTTAATTTCAGATTGCAGTCATTTACAACATGTAAATGTATTTTAACCACTTCCATGCGGAGGACGCTCTCAGCGCGTTCTCCGCATGGCTCCTGCTGTGCGGAGGACGTGCTGAGCGCGTCCTCCCTTTGGGGCCAGCGTTCGGCCGGGTTCCGGCCGATCGCTGGCCCCCCCGGGGCGGGCTGACATCCTCGATGTCAGCCCAGCATCCGGAACAGCCGCCGATGAAATTAGGTGTCATCGCGGCGGCGCGATGACACCTAATTCAGGCGCCCCCCCGCATGTGCGGAGGAGGCGCCTGAAAGGGAGGGGGGAGGTCCTTCGGACCTCTCTCCCTCCCGATCGGCGGCATTTCGGGGTTAACCCAGGCACCATTTGGAAGGGCACAGCCTGCCCTTCCAAATGGTGCCTGGCATTAACCCCTGGGGAGCTGGATCGCGAATCGGCGCTGAAAAGCGCCGGTTCGTGATCCTTTCCCGGAGCTGGCCGACATCTTGGATGTTGGCCAAGCCTCCAGGAACTCCCCTGAGGACTGGCGTCATCGTGCATAGCACGATGACGCCAGTCCTAGAGTTAACCCCTAACTGCCACCAACGGTGGAGATAGGGAGTTCCAATGAACTCCCTATCTCCCGATCAATGGCAGCTAGGGGTTAAAGTTTGGTATGGTTGGATCGGCCAGAACATGGCCGTTCCAACGATACCAAACACGAAAGTGAAAAAAGTTTTTTTTAAAAAAAATTAAAAATAAAAATATATTTAAAAAAAAATTATAAAAAAGAAAAAAAACATTTTTTTTCTTTTTTTTGGTTCGTTAATGCAGCAATATTGTTCCCATTTCAATTATAATGTGAACAATGATGCTGCACTAACGATTGTTGTATGCGGTGCATTTGTTAAAAATCGTGTAATTTTCCCCAAAAAAAAATGTAACGAGACCCCATCTCTAATTTTTTTAACAAGCGCACCCCATACAAAATATAACCGCAATTGCTCGCATGTTAAAATGTGAAAAAAAAACACTTTACACATTGTAAATTATTGAAAATACATATTTTATTGCATTTTTGTTATAAATACAGACAGGTCATGACGTATACATATAATAATGACATATTATGAATCTACCGAGTCTGATGGAAAGAACGATATATAATATGTCTGGGTCATATACTAAAATAAGCCTTCAAAACACGTTTAAACATGATGAGCAAAACCGGTAAAAATTACCTCAGCACAGAGGTGTGAAAAGCCTCAGCAGCGAAAGGGTTAACAAATTGTATCAACCAATCTTTTCTGGTTATATAAAAAATCTGAAATGAAGAACATGTAACAGAATTTTTCTTTACAAATAAGGCTAGGGTCAAACTGAGGCAGTGCGAACGCGCGTGCAGCCGCACTTAATCACGGCCGTGCTAGCAGCAGATGCCGGGCAATGACGGGCAATATACGAAGTACGGTCGCACAAAAGTGCGGCCGCGCAACGCAAGCGGCAAACAAACGCATTTTTTCGAGAACGTGAAACCACTAGTACTGACGTACAGAGTGCGCTGCGTCCGCTAGCGGCGTGTGTGCGTGATTAGGAGACGTCAGACGCTGCTAATGTCCGGCCAACATAATGTCCAGACACAAAAAGTGTTTTATTGATGATCCGTACAAAATCACGGATGAAACTGCGCATCGTATGACCGCTATTGCGTATTCTGTGAAAAAATAAGTCCATTCGTTCGAACGCACTTTTTCACGGACAACGTGAAAAATGCGTTAGTCTGACCCTAGCCTAAGTAACTTGCTCAAAGTTGTGTATCACAAGCAACAGAGACAGACATTTCTATAAGGGATCTACTGAGCATACACTTATTCATGGTCATAGATATGTAAATGCAGCATCATATCTCACTGATAATAATTTTTTGAAAATAATAATTATCTGGCATATGGCAGTGGTGGAGAGAAAAACTAACTGGGAACTGTTGAAAACGTATATTAATACTGATATGATTTAACCATATAATACTGATCTATACATTTAGTGACACAGTGTCACTGTAATAGCCATCATGGTGAAGTAGAAGTCTTTGGAAACAACACCAGACTAGTCATGAAGTGGTAGGTCACACATCCTCAGGATATGTCAATTGCTGAAGAGCTTGGCAAGACAAATGGCCTATCATCTGTTAGATCACTCACTGCAGAGTTCTAAACGGGTTATTGAAGCAACATCACCACAACAGCAGTGCGGCTGGAGCTTCATAAAATGGGAATTTGAAATCATTCAGCTATACCAAACCTCAATTTAACATGTGCACTTTCAAGAAACAGCTGGAATGGTGCATAGCACTCAGCCAATGGACTCCAGAGGAGTGAAATGTGTCTTCTTGTAATGCCCGGAGACGCCAGCGCCGCAGGAAAACTAGAGGCAAGCCAGTTCCCTGTGGGGAGACTGGTAATCCTTCTAAACCAGGCTGATCCAGCACCAGGTGCTGGCTAATGCATCCTTATTCCCCCTCTACAAAAAGGAACCACTCCCAAGGCACAATGCTTCTGCATTATCTTGGTGCACACAAGCTGACAGAGAGCTGCCTCCTGTTACTCCATCCATTTCCTTACTATTTTTTTCCACCAGCATTCTCTTTCTCTGTGCCTGTGGTCTACAGGACTCCCAGAACTTGCCTGCCCTGCATCTCGCAGATTCTTCAGGTCCCTGCACATTGCAGACTCTCCAGGTCCCTGCACATCGCAGACTCTCCAGGTCCCTGCACATCGCAGACTCTCCAGGTCCCTGCACATCGCAGACCCTCCAGTCGTCGCCGCCCTGCATTCCACAGAATCCGCTGTCTGGTATTCCACAGAAAGCCTCAGAACCTGCCTGCCCTGCATCCCGCAGAATCCGCTGCCCAGTATAGAATCCGCTGTCTGGTATTCCACAGAAAGTCTCCGCACCTGCATCCCGCAGAATCCGCTGCCTGGTATTCCACAGAAAGCCTCAGCACCCGCCTGCCCTGAATCCCGCAGAATCCGCTGACTGGTATTCCACAGAAAGCCTCAGAACCTGCCTACCCTGCATCCCGCAGAATCCACTGCCCAGTATCCTGCCTCCATATATTACTCCCTTGTTATAGTTTAGTTTAGTATAGTCTAGTTTAGTATTGTCCTATCTTGCCTTCAGTTAAAGCTTATTATTGTTTATTCACTGTGATCCCTTCTATATTCATCTGTTGCCCTTTATGTTCCATGATTTCCTAATAAACCCTCTTTTCATTTATACGTCTACGTTTCTCAGCAAGCATCATTGCACACAGGGCTCAATTCTACCTCCCTGGAACCAGCTCCTTACACTTCTGGAATATTGAATTCCACTACACGATCTGACAGTCTGATAGCAGAATCCTGATGTAGTGGCTGTCTACCACCATGTGTATTGGCTATTTCCAGCATGGCTATATCTCTGTTCATAAAGTAAAGTCCATGAAAACCTGATTTGTTGAGTTTGGTGCAGAGTGACTTCAGTGACCTACGCAAAGCCTAAACCTTTCCCAGAACTTTTGTAATTGGTTAGAATGTCATTCATGGGCAAGACCTTCTCATTCAGCATCAGTGCCTCGGTCACAAATTTACTCTTTTAGTTGAGTAGACACTAATCCCCACAAACCAATGCCAAAATCTTGTTCAAAACTCCGTCTTGATGCAGTTTCTTTTATTGGTGTGTCCCATGAACTGATAAAGATGAGATGCTCAGGAATTCATATACTTTTGATCATATAGGTTATTCAGACACTGTAACCGGAATCTGCTAGGTTCACTCGGGACGAGGCCAGACGGACACGAGCAAGGATTGTCTGAACACGAGTCTCTTCAGGAAAGGCAAACTTTATTGTGATATCACAACAGATGCTCAAACAGGATTCAATCGCAAAGAATGAGCCCCGAGTCCCTCGTGACATCCAATCTTATACCCCAAATACATAATTAGGTATATCCCAATCAGCCCACCTCCCGATGACACTCTCCCACCCCACGTGGGTTAATACCTCCCTTTGGCTAATACAAAGACATTCCATTAAATTGGCTGTAAATTGGCAAACTTCATGTTAGTTTCAGTGAATCATAATTAGTTGCTTTTCCCATCCCGGGCTGCGCCCCCCTCCCTAGCGCCTACAATCACTTGTTGCAGTTAACACCTGGTCTGATCGCTATACTCCTTTGTATTTCTGCGGGCCTCAACGACCTTGGTGTATCCACTTGTCTTCTCTCCTCCGTGCCAGGAACAGCATAGATCTTTCTCAGAGTTTTAATTGCTTTTCTGCTAATCTAGCACATTCCTAAATTTCTACGTATGCCTCATTCTAGTTTCAGCTAAAAACCTGCCTAGTTATTTTCAAGTGAACCAATATTCTGAACAAGATGGTCGCCTGGCTTATAATGGTGGCCATCTTCCAGCCTATTTCCACTTCATTCCCCCCTTGGCTCAAGCCTCAGGCTCTTCTCCTGAGACTTGTAGCCATTACACCTCACTAGTTTTATTCTCGAGTTCCTCAAACTTTGGGGGGGCCTATTTTCGTTGGGAACATACCTTGTGGGATGATCAGTGGTATCTTTTGTGTCTGTGTGGGTGTCAGTGCTCTCTTGCATAGTGGCAACATTCATAAACATCGTCATCTCACACAATCCATTCAGGGCCGCACTGATCTGTTCCAGTGCCATATCATGTATCATTTGTACCTTTCGTATCTCCCGTACTTCCAGATTCAGTAACTGAATATCCATACTAGTCTTATTCAAAATCTCGTCCATCAGACTGGCATAACTGTTCATTCTTGCCATCAACTCTCTTCCCCATCCAGTCCATGCTGGAAGCCATGCCCATATTCGATCCGCTTTCTTGAATAGCTCTCTCTTCTGTCTTTCAAACACCAGTGGGTACCTAGGGTGAAGTGTGTCTGAATTAGTGTCTTCTCCCCTCACCCTCTGGATTGGGATCAATTTAGCCAAATAACATTCCCGTTACTGTAGGTGGTACCCATATGTAACACACTCTTTCACAGCACACCTGGTACTCTCCTTTCACTATAAATGGTGACAAATGTAGTGTTCCCTTTGATATCGCTATCGCAAACTGTCTCAGCCGTCTCATCATATCCACTACATCCTGCCTTCTATTGGTCGCATTCGCAATCACCTCCTCTTGCTCACTTGTGAGCTTTCTACATCGTATGTATATACAATTTGACTGCTCCTTTGTGTTAAATGTGTAAATGTATGATGTCCAGTTGAACTCACTTGAATAACATAACCCACCCCCATTATTTATCTCCTTATCTGGGCCTAATTGAAAACACCATTCTGGTGGGTACACTGGTCCTGTTATGGGGTACCCGGGACTGAATGGTTCTGGTTTCTCCCTTGACATATCAACTGCCTGTACTGTAACATTTTCTGATGCAAACATACTCAAGTTCATTGGGACAAATGCGAATGGTATATAAATTGTCTCTGGGTGCAGTCTACTACACACCCAACATGTCGTTTGCCCAGACTTTTTAGCATAGTCATATTTAAATTGCACAAGTAAATGTCCTTTTAGCTGGGTTCCAGATAGCGCCTCTCGTTTTTGTCTCCACATGGTACGGTTCTCCATCACCGGGTGCGTACCATTCCAGATGTGGGAGATATCCACTTTCTCGGTGGTGCTTGGGCACCTGGGGCATACTCCACGTGATAGTCCATAAATCAAATTTGCAAAATACAAAATCAGTACCACAAATGCCCCAAATATCAAAATACCTTGGGCAATTCTTTTCACAGTCACATAAACCCAATCCCTCCCCACCGGAATTTCAAAAACAAAAAAAACATTTCCATTTCCGGCAATTTCTGCATTGATTTACCTAACAGTACAACCTGATCATTTAGTTTAGTTTTCCCCAATGCCCAAAGGTCCCCCCTTAGTCCATTAATCAGAGGGGTAGGCCGTCCAAACATAAGTTCGTACGGACTTAGCTTCAATTGGGGGGTTGGCCTGCACCTAATGTGCAATAGGACTATCGGCAGCACATCCAACCAGCCTAAAGACGTCTCTTGGCACAGTTTGGACATCAAAGTCTTTAGGGTGCGGTTCATTCTCTCGAATTTTCTGCTCGTTCAACTTCGGTTTCTTTTGTATCTTCTATCTTCTCCATACTCCCCCATTAATTTTACGCCGAAGAATTTCAGCATCATTTTGTATACTCTGCGGAGTCTTTGCTGAACTTCTGAGGTGTTAATCATAAAACATGTCTCTTGAGGGTTCAGAGGAGTGGAGTAGAAATTTCGGCCTTGGGACCAGATTGGGAAAAGCCATTGGATATAATCATAATTGAGTTCTAATAGTTCATAGTCATTGTGCCATTTGTGCAAAACAATTTCAATAAATTCGCCTCCAGATTCAAATTTTCTCCAATTCATATAAAATTCGTAGTTTGGCATGGCAGGTTGGTCCTCTTGCTTGCAGAGCAGGACTTTGGCTTGATCAGTTGTTAGCAATGGTGTTGCAGCCGCTTTTGCGGCCTGGTCAGCGCGCCTGTTGCCTTTCAGGATTTCATCATGACCTTTCTGGTGGCCACGACAGTGCATAATACTGACAGCACTTGGTTTCCATACAGCTTCTAGAAGGGCTGTGATTTCAGCTGCATACTTGATTTGTTGTCCTGAGGAAATAAATAGGCCTCTTTCTTTGTAGAGTGCACCATGTGCATGGACCGTCATGAAAGCGTACTTGGAGTCAGTGTAGATATTCACTCTTTTGCCTTCGAAGATTTGCAGAGCCCTTGTTAGAGCTGTTATCTCAGCAAGTTGTGCAGATGTATGGCCTGGTAGAGAATTTGCTTCAATAATCTCTTCTGCTGAGACAACTGCATAGCCGGAGACTTTCTTCCCATCATCCATGTAGCTGCTATCATCAGTGAACAACTGTAGATCGTATTTGTCTAGGGGTACGTCTTTCAGATCTGGCCTGCTACTGAACACTTCTTCCATGACTTGGAGGCATTCATGATCTGGATCCTCTTCGCAGTCAGGCAGTAAAGTAGCAGGGTTCAAGGTAGCGATGAGGTCCAAATGAACCCGTGGATTCTCACACATCATAGCTTGGTACTTCGTCATCCGGCTGTTGCTGAACCAGTAGCTTCCTTTCACATCCAGCAGGGCTTTGACAGCATGGGGCACCTTGACATGAAGAACTTCTCCAAGTGTCAACTTGTCTTTGGTTGGGTTATTCGGCATACTGCTTCTTTTCTTTCTCTGCCCCCAGTGCACGCTTGGTACCTGTTAATTGAAAACCTAGATATTTCACAGTCTGCATACATATGTGTGCTTTCTTTTTGGACACTCTGTAACCTGCATGGCACAGCAGATGTAGCAGGGCTTTTGTGGCAGAGAGACAGTCTTTTTCTATGGGAGAAGCCAGTAATTAATCATCAACATACTGTAATAGAACAACTTTGTGTGGCTGAGCGTTGAAGGACAAGAGGTCCTGGCTGAGCGCGCATCCATTGTAGATTCCTCCCACTGAAAAATGAAAAAGGGGCTGGCTTGCCGGAACGAAACGGCTGCAAAAAAAAAGTCTTTTAAATCAAGCACCGTATAATATTTTGTGTCTCCGGGAATTAATACCAATAAATTATATAGTGTCTGTATATTTTGTTTGGCTTTCTGTGGAATGTGATATTGGCTTAAAGCCACAGGCGTTGCACCAGGTTTCAGATTACAACTAATCCGGGCGGGTTTTTCTCCGTCCAGACTCCAGGAATTTCAAGAAGTAGTGTGTGCGGGTCCAGGTCGGCTGGCGGGGTTGGTGCCGAGTGCCATTCTTCTTCTCTTGGCATAATTACTGCAATTTGTTTACAGATTGGGTGTACTGGCTGGCTGGCTGTACTGCCGTGTAAAACTGCCATTCTCAGACAGATCCAATCGAGCATATCCCCCGGGGAAAAATATAATTTGGGTTTACAATTTGCAAAGGATATCCCGCCCCAGGAACTGGATTGGACATTCGGGCATATACATATACACATTGTATAAACAATATTCACAGAGGTCTCTCTCCCGTAGCCAAAACGGACTCTTAATATCTCATCAGAAATCAAATAAAAATATATTTTTAATTGAATTATTAATCATAATTTTGCTATATTTTAACTATATAGAACATAAAAACAGTATAAAACTATTTATTTATTTCTCAAACTGCTCTTTTAATATTAATTTTCTAACCGTTTCATATATTTCCATTTAATTTGTTAATAAATTGTATTATATTTTGGTAGACAATATTGTATATTATTATATACTTATTATTGTTATAATCTGTAACAATATAAAAACCAGGACTCTTTTTTTAATTTAATTCTAGCTCTGTGAACAAAACTAGAGTTTTTGGAATAATATCAACACATTACACAATATTGCTTGAAACAACCGGACAATACTAAACAATATAAAACTTTCTTATATATAGCCTAGATTTATAAAACTATTTAAAATAGTCTGTCAAGACAGACTTAACCAAATATATCAACACAAAATATAAACATATATCTTGCACTTGACAGACTTCATACATTCTATTGTAGCACACATTAAAAATTAGCTAAACATAGCAATCTTTATTCTCTATTTTTCTTTAGTTAATTTAAATTCGCTGCACAGGCACACAAAGGGTTACTTTCTTTGTCCATCAGAGAGCAAAAAGCCGACTCCCCTCCTTTCCCCTCTCCGTGCAAACAGAAAGGAGGGGGGAGGAGGCGAGTACGGAGAATCTTACTACCTCTCAGCCATTACACACGCTAAATTAATTACTTATCACACTTTACTCTTAATTGAACAGTTTGATAATCAATTATAAACACAATCAGACAAAAACATCCTACCATATATCATTCGATCATACAGCACACACTATAATAACATTCTCTGACTTCATACTCACACAGAACAGCACAGATATCACATCCGAATGATCAGTCCGAATTACATACACAAATTATACAGCACTGTAATTAATTTTTTTTTAAAACCTTCTAGATTACCATCTGATCTATTGATCATCTCATTTTCTTCTGGCCCAGGGGGAAGTGGGGGCTCAGAGACTCCTGAAAATCATTACATAATCCACACACAGAACTTGTAAATTATCTTTATTTATTTTACTGGTATATTAAAACACTAAATATATATATATATAGACTTATTTTCACACTCATCATTATCATCACTGTCCTCTTGGTCTATCAATTTATATATGCTCCCATCGGGCATTTCGATCTTTCCTGGTGGGACCTCTCAGTCTCTTCCACCCACTGCCCTCTCATCTTCCTCCGCAATTCCGCTCGCCGGAGCGGAGAAAGGCGGCGGAGCAGTAGCAGCCGCCCGCCTCCCCCCCTCCGCCTGCGCAACCGCGGCACACAAAACTTCTCTAGCTGCCCCATAATATGATGGATAGGGTGGGGGCAGGGAATCAATCTCCTCCGGTTGTTCTACCAACACCGGTCTCCTCTTTTTATTATCTTCTTTATTGGGGGGTACCTGCTTCTTGTTATGTCCCGCCATCATTATAAAATAACTTTTATCTTTTACACAATACTTCCATATATCTATATATGGGTACTGCTCAGGATGTGCGCATTTCCCGGTTACTTGGGAATACACTTTCTGTATTAGCGCCGGGTCCATTGACTCCTGCTCTGGCCAGTCTGGAACTAGCAATAGCCATACAATTGTACACATTCCTGTTAATTTCCCTTTAGTTAACTCTACACCATAATCATGTGCTGTATATAGTACATCAAAATTTCGCACCATATACCCTAAGGGCGTCTCACCCTTCTTTACCTTTTTGGGCTTGGATGACCCGTTACCCATTGTTACTCTTAAGAGCAGTAACCTTTTTACAATACAGATATTACTTTTTGCAAGAACACTTAGAATTTACTGTCTGGTACTTCAGTCAACAATTCATATGTGGCTGACCCGCTTCCTCCGTCAGTAGCCGGACTGCAGTCGCCTGAGCCGGAAACGTACCTTGGGAGTCCACTTTCAAGTTTGCTTTCTCGCTAAGCGAGTAGGCGCCCGTTCACTCACAGCACGCTCAGCAATCAGTCACAACCCATACTGTACCAGATACTTTCAGCACAAAACAATACATAAACAATTCAACTCTTTCTACTAGCCGAGGGCACACCGTCCCTCCTTTTGGCTCCTTATACCCCATTAATTGAACTCTAACTCTTGACTGCTTGTGACTATGTGCACCCCGTTCTATAACTACACTCCCGTCTGCAATTCCAATTTGCCTATGAGTAATTCTACCCACTCGGCACCACTATCTCTGCAGCAATCGTTGGCCCCAATGAGCCCTCTTCACTACACGACGTACACACTAGCTCTAAACCCGGTCACAGAAATCTCTCCGCCTTTCCTTTTGTCCACGTGGTGAAGCTTTATTTACAAACACTGACTACGACTATGCAACTCCACGTGGCTCCCTTCTCCCTCACATACAGACTCTACCCTTTAGTTAACATCCGATCCCCCGGGTCCAGACACGCGCTAGCCACTTTCTGGCTCCCGTGCTTTTGGCAGCGGCTCGGTATGCCAACGAAACCGTGGCCACGGGTCTCCTTATCCAACTTCGGTCGGACGTTTCCCGTCTCCTTATCCAACTTCGGTCGGACGTTTCCCTTTGTACCGGTATTTCCATTAGACATACAAACATAGAAGACACTTTACCTATCGCCGCGCTGTTCGCTGTTTCCTCGGACTCAGAGGTGTCCCAGTATTCCTGGGCTGGGGGTCCGTTTGAGACGAGATGAGGTCCACTGAACAGGAAATCCTGCTTGGCGCCTGCAGATGTCAGCTCACCTTCAACGGACGCCCAACCAGCGGGATCACTCGCACCTGCAGTCAACCGCTACAGTGTTCAGCAGTCGTTGCCATGCCAGCAAGGGCCCGTATCCCGGCAATCGAGCCCCCAAGAAATGTAACCGGAATCTGCTAGGTTCACTCGAGACGAGGCCGGACCGGACACGAGCAAGGATTGTCTGAACACGAGTCTCTTCAGGAAAGGCAAACTTTATTGTGATATCACAACAGATGCTCAAAGAGGATTCAATCGCAAAGAATGAGCCCCGAGTCCCTCGTGATATCCAATCTTATACCCCAAATACATAATTAGGTATATCCCAATCAGCCCACCTCCCGATGACACTCTCCCACCCCACGTGGGTTAATACCTCCCTTTGGCTAATGCAAAGACATTCCATTAAATTGGCTGTAAATTGGCAAACTTCATGTTAGTTTCAGTGAATCATAATTAGTTGCTTTTCCCATCCCGGGCTGCGCCCCCCTCCCTAGCGCCTACAATCACCTGTTGCAGTTAACACCTGGTCTGATCTCTATACTCCTTTGTATTTCTGCGGGCCTCAACGACCTTGGTGTATCCACTTGTCTTCTCTCCTCCGTGCCAGGAACAGCATAGATTTTTCTCAGAGATTTAATGGCTTTTCTGCTAATCTAGCACATTCCTAAAAATTTCTACGTATGCCTCATTCTAGTTTCAGCTAAAAACCTGCCTAGTTATTTTCAAGTGAGCCAATATTCTGAACAAGATGGTCGCCTGGTTTATATTGGCAGCCATCTTCCAGCCTATTTCCACTTCAACACCACTATGTTTGTTGAAATTGCATAGACTGGCAAAAATCATCGGGATTGCAACCTTGAATAGCGCCCGCATTAACCAAGTTAAGTCTAGACAGCAGGAGAAGCTTCTCTAGACATTATATGGATTTAACTAGAAAGAATACTGAAGGCCCTCCTGAAAAACATTTGAGACGTAAATAATTCCCTTAACTATTCATTACAACATGCTTTTTCATTGATTAAACTGCTATACTCGTATTTGGTGGGATACAAACCTCAATGAATAGTAAGGTAAACTACATGTTTATTTGTTCCAAATTATGTAGTTGACACCAGATTTTCGGACCTGCACCAGACCATGCAGAATCATACACCTTTAGTTCATATACCTAAAAAGTAATATTACATTTATTTTTTCTATTATGTCTGCACATTAAAATGCATTATATCCAGAAGAGGTTAAATAACTATTTTTTTGACAGATGTTTTCATGTAAACCAGGTGAATTTTTAAAGTGAGTCAAGCATTCAGTAAGCTTTAAACTGTGATCCTCTTTTGTACTTCCCTCACATCTGAAGAATAAAGGATCTGATTTTCGCATCTGAGCACCACAGTTGTGAGTAGTTGACGGGAATGGGCGACACACAGAGAAGCTTCATGATAAGAACGTTACATCAGCCTCGGGCATTGGAATACCTAAGCCAGATGATTAAATTATTCTACAGCCTTCCCAAATCTAAAAAGAAACAGTCTTAGTAAAAAATGAAATGTAAAACCTCCAGAGCTATCCCACGCAGCTATAGAGATTCTTAGCTTTTTATATGCATCCTGAAAGCTGCCATATGCTACAACATACACTCCCTGAAAGCCTCTCAGTATCAAACACATATTTTATTCTCTTTTTACAAATTAAGATCAATGCACCAAATGGTCCTTGAATAGAAACTCTGCATGTGTACTTATTTTTAAAGTATTTTATTTATACCATGCTCGAGTGACTTCTCCAATTAGAAAACACCCTATATCTGAAATTGCACAGGATTATTATCCTTCATATAATTTAACCTACCGTCGACTAATTTAATTTCTTTTAATTTGATATGAAAATAGTTTATAAGCATTTAAAAAAATGCAGCTATTTGGTGAAAAAATTACCCTTCCGTGCAAAATTAGACTCTCCCCATCCCTCCACTCCTTCAAGAAGTCTCTAAAATGCATTACTTTAGAGAATCCCATCATCTCACCGTAAAGTCCCCTTTTTACCCATCTTGCGCCATCTTTCCAAACTGACCCCATGCACCCCACTACTTTTCAGGCCTTGTTCACACCAAATGCAGTGCAGATCTGCTCAGGTTTCTGCACAAGACTGCTAGTCTTTTAGATGCATTTTTGATAAGGAGGAGTGGTGGGGAGAAGGGGGTGGATGGAATACTGCATTTGAGGAACTACTAGTATATTAACAACCATGCCATTCACATTGAAGTACTCACTACAACTCTCCTTATCAGTAGAGGATATATCCTCATATCCTGCAACTCTCCTTATCAGTAGAGGATATATCCTCATATCCTGGGAACACTCTTCCTGCTATCAAACTCCACTGATCAGCCATATTCCTATTGTTCTTGTATTGAAAATGCCTGCTGTCATACAGCTCAGGGCACTCTTCCACCATACTAATGAATTTATCTGGGTCACAAGACTTGTCAAGCATTGTTCCTTTGCTCTCCAGATCACAAGGTCATCTTTTTCCACAGACAGGAAGTGACCAAGGAAGATTAGGTCACGACAGATGACCATAGAGTTTATTTTCTTTATGGTTAGTTTTTTGCATTGAATTGTATTTTTGACGCGTTCCAGAGCAGGTAAAATAGGGCTTGCTGCAGTTTTTCCACCTGCTCTGGAACAGAACGCTGCGATGTGAACTGGAGCAAAAAATACCATTGTAATACATTGGACGCAGTTGTTTTCTGGTCTGCAACTGCTCTGCCCCGCGCTTGGTGTGAACAAGGCCTCATACTCAGCTATTTAACCTCATCTAAGTGTGTCACCCACACTCCTCTTAAGATTGTAATGCTCTCAAGCAGGATCCTCTCTCCCACTGTTCTCTGTGTGTCTAACCTGTATGTATATTTGTTATGTCTCACCCATTGCACAGCACACTGAACTTGTTAGTGCTTTATAAATACTTGTTAGGCCAGGGTCAGACGAGCGTTTTTAAGAGCCGAAGGAAAGCCCATGAGAGTGGAGGTTCCTTCCACTCTGACACCCGACTGGCCACCTCGCTGAGCGTAGTTACTGCGATCAGTACTGCAAGGCTCGATCCTCCTATGGAGGATCACACTTTGTAGCCCCGAACACGCGTCGTAGAGCTTTGACGGGGAGGCTTTCAAAATGTTTGCAGCATGCCCGCTGTAGCATGCACAATTCGTGTGCGCTACAGCGTTTGGCCGGCCCTGTTGAAGCGTCACAACGCTGCGACGAACACCGGGAGACACGTCAGAAAGGGCGCACGTGGTGCGCTCGTCTGACCCCCGCCTAAGTGTAACTGTAGTATTTCTTTGATTATCTGTTGCTGGGCTCACATAAAAAATCCAATTCCTCAAATGACAAGCATTTTGAAACATCTCTATAAGAGGGTATTCTTAAAGTATCTGAATAGCCAACTCCAAAATCTGTTCTCAGGATTTCTTCCTTCCAGCTCCCTTGTCTGTTATGACATTAGGATTTTATATGGTCCAAAACTCCAGTCCACTCTAAAGACCAGATGATCAACAAAATAGGAGCTGCACTTTCGTGACATGAAGGGTGCTCTTGGTACCTGAGTGGCCAAATATTAAAAATGATTTAAAAAAATGGGTGACAGGAACTCCAATAAAGAGCTTTATTTATGAAAACTAATCATCATTTTAGTCAACCAGACCAGTCTCAAGAGACTGGTCTGAATTTTTTGAGTTTTCAACACTATTTAGAACAAACTGCCTACTTTATTTTGCTGAAGACTCAAATGCCCTGATAAAGAAAGGAAACACCCTATAACTGTACATACTCTTCCTATTGGCCTTGAACAATGCTTGACTTTGTCATACGGGTGTAGCAAAAGTAGTACAGGGAAGAGTTTGTCAGCTTGCAATTTCACTCACCTTCCCCCAACCTCTGGTCATGGACTTTGGGCACCTCTTGCTAGCTCTTTCCCTCTTCCTACTCCCCTGAGCAAACATAATATCCTGATTGCCCCCCAAAACAGCTTTGCAACACAATGCTTTTGGTACACACTTTTTGCTTTCTTATAATGAATAAATATGTATTGGTATATTCAAATCGAATACGTATCTGGTCGGCGCGAAATTAAACGCAATGGGATGTCGGGCAGTTCTTGTGGTAACGTCCTCAGTAGGAAAAATATGAAGGAAAAAAATAAAAAATACTGTATTGGTGCAGTATGTCTCACACAAACTGTATATTCTATATGGTGGTAAGATAATCACTCACAAAGAAAGAGCCCCAACACTGGCTCTGAGTGGGTAAACGCCTGCGGGTTGTTTTTTCTGAAATATTCTCAGGAAACCCACTCCATAGTGCCGGTGATTCTTCACAATTTGCTCAGTGGAAGGATGTAAAACAGAAACAGAAGAGATCTCTGTGCGTATCTGTTATGTTGTAGGTCTAATAAAGATTTTTGATAAAATAACAACTCACATTTGTTGGAGCCTATTCAAGCTCAAGATATACGTCCACGGATTTTTGTGTGGTCAAAATCCAAGAAAAAAACCAGATGAAATGCTGGAACTCATTCTATCCTTTTATATCCTTTTATAGAACGAGTTCCAGCATTTCATCTGTTTTTTTCTGAGTGGGTTTCCTGAGAATATAAATAATTTTTCTAACCACATCTCTTCAAGCTTGTGGTTTATGCAGTGCTGGTAGAATAATTTTGCACCACAATAAATTTTACTAGAATAAAACGGCATGCTTGTCTTCACATGTCAGATACATTTATGTATTGCTTAATGAGGGATGCCCTTTACTACCTCGGGTGGAAGGGTCACAACATATTGCAGGGAATGGCTTTAGATAGCCAACTGAATTTACCTTAATTTGGTTTTTATGTCATACCTTTTCCACTACAGCTGACATTTTGGGACCAAAATAACTTTTTTTCAAATGATGATATTTGGCCAATTTAAATTATTATATTATACATACCTGAAAAACAATGGTAAAATGCATTGGGCTCTATTCAATAGTTAGTGCTATCTTAACTAGAGCTGTTGTAAACTTAACTCCATAGACTATAATGGTTCTGGTAAGTTTACAACAGCTCTGGTTAAGTTAGCACCAACTTTTGAATATTGACCATTATATTTACTCTCTCGCGTATAACTAGCTTGCCTACCTACCTACCTTCACCAACCAATCTAACTAACTTTAAGAACCTATTCAACTTTAAATGAAGACACTACCTAACCTTCTTATTTAAGTTCGTCTTTACAAGATGTAGAAAATCATTTGTAAATATGTAAAATAGAAAGGTATTGTGCAAGTTAAGAAATCACAACTGAAACAAACTATCACACAATTTAAATTGTACTGTATCAACGACAGAACACTACTATTTTATCGTTCCACTAGTTGTTAAGACTGTCCGGAGGGTAGTCTATTGTTGTTGCCAGCTCAGAATTCGTGTCCACATATTTGCTTTTCAATGTCCTATCGAAGAATGTATCCATATATAAATGCATTTGTAACGCGTCCCGTCTGCGACAGGAGGGCCGAGTGAGCAGCTGTGATGGGTGTGCGCACAGCTGACAGCGCAATGCAATCCCATTCATATATTAGATTGTATACTCATGGGAGCCGGCTCCTCTTTTCCCTCTTCGATTGTAAGCTCACGGCAGCAGACTCCTCTTTTCTCTCTTAGATTATAAGATCACAGGAACAGGCCCCTCTTTTCCTTCTTAGATTGTAAGCTCATGGGAACAGGCCCCCCTTAGATTGTAAGCTCATTGGAACAGGCCCCTCTTAGATTGTAAGCTCACGGGAGCAGGTCCCTCTAAAATTGTAAGCTCCTGGGAACAGGCCCCTCTCTGATTGTAAACTCATGGGAACAGGACCCCTCTTAGATTGTAAGCTCATGGGAACGGGCCCCACTTAGATTGTAAGCTCATGGGAACAGGACCTCTTAGATTGTAAACTCATGGGAACAGGACCCCTTACTCCATAGTCAGGCCAAGATTGGAGTTGGGAGTGCCGGCGGTGAAAGTGTCAGGCAAGGGGGCAGTTACCTCGAGAATAAGGGGGTGCAGCCGGCGGGGGACCACAGGAGGACGGGCTGTCAGCGGGGGCCATACAGTGCTCCGTAGCAGTGGACGCCTCAGACTCTCACCTCAGTGTCCCAGCGCGCGCATCCGGCTGTGAGAGTCCAAGGCGTCCACTGCTAGCTTCTTTTATCCCCCTCCATCAGGACCTTGTATCTGTGAAAGATTTCCCACTACAATGCCACAGAAATCAGGCAACATTTTTTGGGCATGTACCCACTACCCCGAGATCCTGGAGCTTAATCTTTGACCTGTTGTGCACCATGTGGCTCTGTACTAAGTGTCCAGCTGCCAAGGCTGACATCAGAGAAAGCTCACCGGCCATTACAGTGGCACACACAATCTGTGTAAGTTGGCGTGCATTTTCAACGGGAGAATCTCTACTCGCGCCCTGTGGATGCGCGCGCATCCTTTATGGCGACGGACAGAACTTTTTATATATAGAGATTATTTTATACTGTTAAATAAGTGCTTGTCGATCACACTTTGCCAATGTTTTCCGTGTTACAAGTACAGAATGCCAGCATGTTATTAACTAAACGATTGAAACAATGAATAGTTACATCAACCTTACTTTGCTCTCAATAGTCCAGTCGCTTTTTTTCGCCTTAAGCTTTTTATCACCATTGGGTCTTTAGGGGCTAATTGTAGCAGTGGTTAAATTAATTAGAAAGCCCCAATTATTTTCTTACCGCAACTGTTTCATAGCTATACGTCAGTATGATTACAGGAACAATAAAGAAACAAGGGCAAGCCAGTTAAGAAAGCCAGGTCTGGTACAGATATAGCTCAGGAAAAAGAAACTTCAGGCAAAGGTTCTCAAAAACAACTAATATGGACATAACAATCACTCAGGGAGGAACAAAGAGTCCACAGCCTTAGGAATATATAACAAATGATACAAAGTCGATGTTTGAAGACTCACACAGAGATAAACAGTAGATTTTCAGGGAGCACAAATTCATGGACACTAGATTAGTGGTTCCCAATAGGGATGAGCTCTTCGGTTCGATCAGTTCGGAGTTTGAACCGAACTTTAATCGTGCGAAAGTTTGCGAAGTTCAAACTTTTTGGGTGTGTTCGGTTCGAGTTCGCAAAAAAAAAGAAATTTTGAAAAAAGTATAAAAAATGCTTAAAAAAATACTAGAAAATCTAGAAATAAAGAGACTCTGCAGAATATAAGCAACGGTTTATTAGATATTGAATTAAAAACTAATGTGTACGTGCAAAGATTCTCAACTCTAAATGACCTGTGTTTTTCAAATGGCATAACAGGTGTTTTTAGTCTGGTCTAATCAATTTGATACATTGTAGACTATACTGAGGGGGTGGGGTGGTGTCTGCTTCTGATTGAGATTTGAGAAGTGTTAATTTCCCTCCTAAAACTTCTAATATGCTGTATTTCACCGCTGTGTGCTCAGCTCATTTTTACCGCTTTCGCTCATCATGTTTAAACGCGATTTTGAAGCCACATTTTGTTAAATGACCGACATGTTAGATATCGTTCTTTCCAGCAGAATCCGCAGATTCATAATATATAATTTTTATATGTATACGTCCTGTCCTGGCTGTATATTATGAAAAAAATGCAATACAAAATTGAATTTTTAATCATCTGCAGTGTGTAAAGTGTTGTTTTTTTTCACATTTTATCACATGAGCGTTTGCGGTTATGTATTCTATGGGGTGCGCTTGTACAAAAATTAGAAATGTGGACTTGTTACATTTTGTGGGGGGAATTACGGGATTTTTAGCCAACGCACCCCATAGAAAAAAATCATTAGTGCATCATCGTTCACATTATAATTGCAATGTGAACAATATTGCTGCATTAATAAAAATAACACACAAAAAAAATACATGTTTTTATTTTTATTTTTTTTACTTTATACCTAGTCATGTTGGGTATCATTCGAAAGGCCATGCCTTTCGATTGACACCCTCCATGACCCACTAGGTGCCTGGAGATATCGGGGGTTAAATGAACCCCCTATCTCCACCAGGGGATTGGCCTGGGCAATATATATACGCATGATGTGAGCTGGCCTGGGCAATATATATATATATACGCATGATGAAAATTTGCAAAGGATGAGGCACGCAAAGTGAAATTTTGATGTGTCTGAAATTGAAACTTACGTGACAACTCTTATTTTTTTTTTTTCGTTAATTTATATTTGTTCAATACAGTTAATTTTAATTTGTTTAATAGAGTTAAAATTAAAATGGTTTAATACAGTTTATTTATATTTATTTTACTTTTACTATTGGTGCTTTTCAAACTTTATTCTTAAGTAAAAAGAAATTTAGCAGTTTCATGTTGTGTTGTTTTTTTATTTTGGGGGCGTGCAAGTAGCTGGTCTTGCCTAGGGCGCAAAATAGTCTAGCACCTAGTCCTGAACGCATGGTCCACCCCTGCACTCTTCCACAATACCACAGAGGGGTTACTGTATGATGGCACTTGCTGGCCTGGCACCAAAGGCACAATATTTGGCTGCACTGCCACTGATGCCTGTATCAGATTCATATCCTCAGAGGG
Source organism: Leptobrachium leishanense (assembly GCA_009667805.1). NCBI lineage: Eukaryota > Metazoa > Chordata > Amphibia > Anura > Megophryidae > Leptobrachium > Leptobrachium leishanense. Next base: position 262,618,685 of record CM019066.1, read on the forward strand.
GTGAGACTGTGTGACGGCACTGTTGCCGACGCTAAAGGCCCAATTTTAGGCTAGGGTCAAATGGACGCATTTTTCGCAGCGAACGTCAAAAAGTGCGTCCGAACGCATTGAGGTGTTTTTTCACGGAAAGCGCTTAAACGGTCATACGATGTGCATTTTTGTGCGTGATTTTTTACGGATCCAAACCAGGAAACTTTGGGTGTCTGGACGTTATGGTGGCCGGACATGAGCAGCGTCTGACGTCTCCTAATCACGCACACACGCCGCTATGCGGACGCAGCGCACTCTGTACGTCAGTACTAGCGGTTCAGCGTTCTCGAAAAAATGCGTTCATTTTCCACTTGCGTTGCGTGGCCGGACTTTCGTGCGGTCGTACTTCGTATATTGGCCGTCATTGCGTGTCATTTGCTGCTACTGCGGCCGTGATTAATTGCACCTAAACGCACGTTAAAAGTGCGCTAGTCTGACCCCAGCCTTAAAGCACCTATTGTTACTTTCATCCAAAGCCTGCATAAGTTTCACAATAATTTAGCCAAAAAAATCACTAAACTTTTTCTGCGTGTCCGAAAATGTCTCCTCTTTTCATACAGACTGTCACCCCAAGCAGTTGTTTATGGCTAGATTAACCCTTTCGCTGCGGAGGATGCGCTCAGCGAGTCCACCCGCAGGTAGGGTTCCATGCGGAGGACGCGCTGAGTGGGTCCTCCCTTTGCAGCCAGCGATCGGCCAGATTCCTCGATGTCAGCCCAGCACCCGGAACCGCCGCAGGCACAATTAGATGTCATTGCGGCGGGGCAATGACATCTAATTCAGGCGCCCCCCCGCGTGTGCGAAGGAGGCGCCTGAAAGGGAGGGGGGAGGTCCTTCGGACCTCTCTCCCTCCCGATCGCCGGGGTGCAGAGGGCTAATCCAAGCACCGTTTGGAAGGGCACAGCATGCCCTTCCTAACAGTACCTGGCATTAACCCCATGGGGGCCGGATCACGAATCGGCGCCGAAAAGCGCCAGTTCGTGATCCTTTCCCGGAGCTGGCCGACATCTTGGATGTCGGCCAAGCTTCCGGGAATGCCCCCTGAGGACTGGCGTCATTGTGCATAGCATGATGACACCAGTCCTGGAGTTAAGGGATTCCAATGAACCCCCTATCTCCCGATCCGTGGCAGCTAGGGGTTAATGTTTGGTACAGTTGGATCGGCCAGAGCATGGCCGTTCCAATGATACCAAACATGACCATGAAAAAAGTTTTTTTTCTTTTTTTTGGTTTGTTAATGCAGCAATATTGTTCCCATTTCAATTATAATGTGAACAATGATGCTGCACTAACGATTTTTGTATGCGGTGCGTTTGTTAAAAATCGCGTAATTTTCCCCCCAAAAAAATGTAACGAGACCCCATTTCTAATTTTTTTAACAAGCGCACCCCATACAAAATATAACCGCAATTGCTCGCATGTTAAAATGTGAAAAAAAAACACTTTACACATTGTAAATTATTTAAAATTTATATTTTATTGCATTTTTTGTTATAATATACAGACAGGACATAACGTATACATATAATAATGACATATTATGAATCTGCCGAGTCTGCCGAAAGACGATATATAATATGTCTGGGTCATATACTAAATAAGCCTTCAAAACACGTTTAAACATGATGAGCGAAACCGTAAAAATGACCTCAGCACAGAGGCATGAAACGCCTCAGGCTGGGGTCAGACGAGCGTGATTTCTACGGACTGTACGTCCGTGCAGTACGGACATCGTCAGTACGGATGACGCAGTAGTGGTCACACAGTCCGTTTTTCACTGAAGTTATTTTTTGACGGATGTAGGAGGGGAAAATAAATTAATGAAAAACATTCTGTCCGTCAAAAATGCTGGACGTATAAATGCAGTCCGTCTGACCATGCTCCATCACTCACACACAAAGCTATGCGGACGTTGTGGACGTGGCGCACTCCGCACGTCCGTTCTAGCAGTATTATGTTCTTGCCTAACCTGCGTCCGTTTGCCGCGGCCGTTGTGCGTCCGCAGTTCAGTGCGGACGTACTTCATGTGTCGGGCTCCAATGGACTTACTTTCATGCTATCACGGACGTACTTTTAGGCGCAATCACGGACGTGAACACTACGCTCGTCTGACACCAGCCTCAGCAGCGAAAGGGTTAAAGGAAAATCATTTACCGTCATTTGAAACATCATTTTTTTGTTTTTAAGTGTTTCTATACATCCTACAAATCTGCCACTTCACGGGCAGGTTATGGGGACCTCCTAGGCACGATATTTGAAGGATTTTTTTGTTTTTATTTTTAACCCTTATTTCATGGAAAACTCACTGTCCCTTTAAAAACGTTTTTTTTTAAACTTTTTTGTCCTTGTTTCCTGTCCCCCAGGGCACTACCCGGACCCCATACACCTTTTATGGCAAATATCTAGCATATATGCCCTCTTGGAGGGCACTCTAAAAACCAAATTTTCAGCTTGTATTGACTTCGAGTTCGGATTCGAACATTTGGAAAGTTCGGGTTCGGATCCGAACCGAACTCGGGGGGTGTTCGGCTCATCCCTAGTTCCCAGCCCTGATCTTTAAGTACCCCTAACAGGCCAGAGTTGCCAGATATGTGAAGCACAGCACAAGTGATATGATTTGCTGCTCAGTGATTGCAGGATTCAGTTTGCACTTCCCCAAGGTAATCCAGAAAATCTGGCCTGTTGGGGGTACTGGAGGACCGGGGATGGGAACCACTGCTCTGGATAGCCAAGTTTAAGTCCTTCAGAAAGTTAATTCTATTAAAACTAGAATGACCGGAGTCAAACATGAACATGGATTTTTCAAAAGGGTGGGTCAGAGATCAATGACCACAACACTCAAACTTCAAAGCACTCCACTTTAGTATAGTTTCAAAGACTTAAAAAAAACTTCTTTAATTACTAGCATCGTACATCTCTCAATGGATGAACAGAACCATGTGCCATTTGAAAAATTTACTTATCCAGTGTTCCTAGGTATTGCTATAATATGGGTATTTGTCCTGGACAGCAGCAATTATTAAAAATAGCAGATTGTGACATATTTCTGAAAATAAATTGCAGTAATGTACATTGGGTTATGTTGCTTGGTTGCAACAACCACATTCACGTGTTTTTTTTCCCTAACCATACTTAAAACACAGTCACAACCTGCTTTTTAGCGGTTTTATAAATAGCAATGTGAAGTGAGGAAATGTGACTTACATTTTTACTTCTGTGGATACTACGGAATAAACACATTCACCTGGTCTGACCTGCATGCACATAAAAAAAGAAAATGCTAGCATTTTTAAAAGCAAATACTACATAAAGAGATACCAATCATTTGTGTACAAGCTATCTGTACTAGACATACACATAGTTAAGATTTAATGTTAACCCCTTCACTACCGATAGAGATTTCATCGACTTCAAAGGAACCATCTGGTGCCCCGATATCGAGATATCTCGGTATGCCGATCTGCAACCCAAAAGCAAATGAAATTAGTTTGCTGCAAATTAGTTTTGTTTGCTTTTGGGCTGGAGTAGGTGCCCCCAAAGTTTTAGCCCTGTGGGCATAAAGACCAAAGAGCTAAAACTGTAAAATCAGCTAATGAAAGCTCTGAAATATCGGGCTTTCAGCAGTTGATGCAGGGGAAAAAAAAAGGAAGAAAATAGACCTGCCGTTCAACTCAACTTTGCAGTAGATGGTGCCATCTACTGGCCAAATAGGTTATTTGCAGTAAGTAATAGAATGGATATAAGCTCAAATAATTTATAGTTTCTAATTAAAAATGATTTTGCAAAAAACCACTGGTTTCTGACATTGTTTTTTTGGAAAATCACTTGGTAGTGAGGGGGTTAAAAAACTTAAACTGTACATATTGGTTTCTTTAAAACAAAATCTGTTTTTGGCATAGTCTGTGCAAGTCCATTCACATTCCAAGTCAATATTAAGTACCTAAAACATCATGGTAAATGTCAGTAATGTTATATATTGCACTAGAATTGCTCTTAATAAATATTACAACACTTTATCCTAATATAAATATTTACCATTTACTGTTAATCAAACACAGTGATTACCATTGGGTGCATCCCAAATCCTAAAACTGTTGTGATGTCATATGCCTACCCTTTCCATCATACTCATTCGACTGGTTTTAAAGCTTTAATAAATCCAATCTGTTAAAATAAGCATTTTAGCAATCTAACTTTATATTCTTTCTACAAGAAAAGTTCTAGTTGTGACCTGAATCTTTAGATTTGTTGCGCACACAAGTTATATTTCATCTTAGGCTAGGGTCAGACTAACTAATTTGTTGCGTTGTCCGTGAAAAAGTGCGTTCGAACGAATGGACGTATTTTTTCACGGAATACGCGATAGCGGTCATACGATGAGCATTTTCGTCCGTGATTTTGTACGGATCATCAATAAAACCCTTTTTGAGTCTGGACGTTATGTTGGCCGGACATTAGCAGCGTCTGACGTCTCCTAATCACACACACACGCCGCTAGCGGACGCAGCGCACTCTGTACGTCAGTAGTAGCGGTTTGACGTTCTAGAAAAAATGCGTTTGTTTGCCACTTGCGTTGCGCGGACGAACTTTCGTGCGGCCGTTCTTCGTATGTTACCCGGCATTGGACGTCATTTGCTGCTAGCACGGCCGTGATTTAGTGCGGTTAAACGCACGTTAAAACTGCTTTCGTCTGACCTTAGCCTAAATTAAGTCGATTACATGATCCCTGTTTTTGCTACCCCTTTTTCTCCCCACCAGGGAAAACACCATGGCTTTTTCAGTGATGTTGAGATCCTGAGTGAAGGTCTCCGAATCCTTGTATATAAAAAAATGAGACACTGCAACTCTCAGTCTTGTAATAATATTTTAACACCAGCAGCAGGCAGTGCCACAATACAGCGCTAGGTCTAACACCCATAGATGCAGGAACAAAAAAACAAAGTGGGTAGCCACGCTCAGTTGCCAGGGTGCACTAGTACCGCCACATTTTTTTGTGAGCAAAAAGACAAAAGTTTTGAGGGAAATCTTTCTCAAAGCAAAGTGCTCAATGGTCCCAGATACATTCATCTATAAGCTACAGTACCTGTGGCAATAGATGTGGTGGCACTAGTACACCCTGGCAACTGAGGACTGCTTCATGCTTTGGTTTTCTCTGTACGTAAACACACACATGGACCAGGAATCCATTATTAAATATACTACATATTTATTTTTATGCAATTACATATGTGTCTTGTATTTTCTTCACATTCAAATCTGGACAGTGTTTCTGGTTGTTCAGAAAGAATTAAAATCAGGATGAAAATGGGCAAATAACTATACATCGACAATGTATATTCCTCCATTGCTTTATAAAATTCACTACCTGTTCCTCTAAAGCAATATTGCTAATTAGTCTATATCATGACACAGTACCTACTTTATTTATACGTAATGTACTTTGGTAAAGAATAATCCACAAAGTGAAATATAAATAACAACAGTGGTAATTAGTGCTGAACATTCAGCTTCCTCATTAGTACCTTGTAGAACAATCAAAGCAGATAAATAACATGGAATCACCCACAAATGTATCTGTTTTATTTCAGCTTGCTGGATTCATTTATGCTTGCTATGTTCTGAAATGCATCTCTGAAGAAGAAGACAGTTGTGAGTATGAAATTTACTTACGTCAGTGGAAAACAGGATTTTCTATTTTCATTTAACTTTCATAAACTACATTAAACTATCAATACGTTTCATGGTACACAAGGCCAAAAATATATACATCATTATGAATTATTAAAGGGATACTACTCACATCATGACCACTTTAACCCCTTTGCTGCGGAAGACTTTTGGGGGACTTCCTAGTGTTTCACCGCGACATTCAGAGGACGTCCCTCCCACATCATTGCTCATCTGCACCCTCGAGGGAGATCTCTGCTGGTCTAGTGGGAAACCCACAGGAGTCTGACTTTCTGAAAATCAGACCACGACTTGGGACCTCCCCACACCCACTGACATCATCGCACATGGGCCAATACAGTGTGCAGGGCCCTGACACTCAGAGTGCCACCTGTCCTGTCACAGGAGCCCAGCATCCTTCCTGTCCACCCATGCACCTCTCCTTGCATCAGGTCCATACGTTACATGTGCCACCCAGTGTGCCCATACCAGCAAGTGCCAGTTTCCCACATAACTGAGGATGGCTTAACAGCTGGCAGGGGAACATGGATGCAGGAGTGGGGAGCCGCAGTAGACTGGCATCAGTGGCCGCCATACCGACACCCACATATACCTATATATATATATATATAGTTCTCTTAGGACTCCTGCTACTCCCAATCTTCACACTACCAAACTGAAATCCACGGTGCACGCCCAATAACATGGACAGAATAGATATGAAGCGATAGGAGCTGCACACGTGTGAACTGGTTAAAAACAAAAAATCTTTATTTAAGGCATCTTAAAATCAGACCGACGTTTCGGTTCTCTCTGGAACCATCTTCAGGGTAACTGGCAAAGGATGTAGACTGTCTTTTTATCCACTTCACTAGCCAACCCTTCCAAGTGCACGCCCCCATTACTGTGTTACAGCAGGTGAAGGCAATGGAGCATGTAGCTATCTCGGTTAGACTTAGCCTCTAGGCTGAGTCCCAAGACAGTTCAGTCGGTGAGTTGCCATAGCAACCTAAAAACAATGAGAACTTTAAATGGAGGATTCATTGTACTCATAGCACTAAAGTTCCGATGGACGCTCATCTAACTCTTTTATTTAACGTTCAGAAAGAAAGCATGAAAATGAGATGTATTCATTTAGTCCTTTTGGAGACACTGTGTCTAGTGTTCGTATCCAGTATGTCTCACGTTGCAGGAGTATTCGAGATCGATCACCACCACGCGGCAGCGGGGGACATGGTCTATGCCCACAAACCTTAGTGAAGGCAGGCGATGTTTCATCAATAAAAAGTGTTTTGCAACAGGTTTATCGGAGGTACCATCTCGAAATGCTACGTTGATAGAAGATCGGTGGCCGCGTATGCAGTCTCGAAGCGTTAAATCCGTCTTCCCCACATACGCCAGGCCACAGGGGCACGTGATTAAGTACACGACAAACTCCGTTTGACAGGTAATACGATGTTTAATGTGAAAGTTTGTCGCGTATGTGGGTGCGAAAAAGTGGGAGATGGAGTCATGTGGTTGCATGTTACACAGCTGGTACACCGATAGCAGCCTTTTCTTAATTCTTGGGTACGTTGTTGATATGCTCCTATAGGGTCTGTGTGTACAAGCCAATCCTTTAAGTTCCTTCCCCTTGAGAAACTAATTAACGGTGGTACAGTGAAGGCTTTAGGTAGCTTCTTATCGTGTGTAAAGTTTTTCCAATGCCTTTTAATGCGTTTAGATAATACAGCACTATGTATATTGTATTTCATTGGCAGAACAATCCGGGACTCCACTGGCTTCTTTGTTATATTTTTGTTGTTAAATCGATCGTTCGCTTTCTGCAACGCATTATCCAAACATTCCGAGGTGTATCCTCTCTCTAAAAAGCGCCGATACATTTCTTTCACTTGTTGATCCCGACGTGCTTCTTCACTATTGTAGCGGAGAACACGGAGAAATTGCGAAATTGGAAGAGAATTGATCAGCTGAGTGGGGTGGTGACTGTCCGCTCTTAAAGTAGAATTTCTGTCAGTTTCTTTTTTAAAAAGAGTGTAACCAACTTTGTCGCCCGTGCGAAATAATAAAACATCCAAAAATGGAATTTCAACTCGACTGTGGGCAGCTGTCAGTTTAATTGGCGTGTCTAATGCATTGATTTTGTCCACCATGGACAGGAATTCCACTTCATCTCCCTGCCAGATAACCAGGATGTCATCGACAAATCTGTTGTAAAATAAAATCCGATCCGAATAATCTTGTAGGAGAAATTTACGCTCAAAACAATGCATGTAGAAATTAGCGTATGTTGGCGCCATCGGTGCTCCCATCGCCATTCCAGCGACTTGGAAATAAAAAGATTTTTCAAACCGAAAATAATTCTTATGTAATGTAATTTCCAATAATTCAATTAGAAATTCAATGGGAGGGCCTGCGTAATACGCTGAATCTATTAATACTTGTTTGAATGCTTGAATTCCCTCATCATGCGGGATCGCTGTATAAAGATTCTTGACATCCATCGTGGCTAACAGACACGGCGTAGAGGGTAAGGTAAGGTTATGGATCTGGTTAATCAATTGCATGGTATCTTTGAGACAGGTGTTCAGGTGTTTCATGGTATTTTTTGAGACAAAATCAATAAACTTTCCCAGAGGCTCCAAAATTCCACCTCTCGCTGAAACTATCGGCCTTCCTGGCGGATTTTGACTGTTTTTGTGAATCTTTGGAATAGTATAAAGTATGGGTACTTTTGGGTGTTTCACAATCAGGTATGCCGCAATCGTCTCAGTGATATAGCCGGCCTGTACACCTCTGGTGACAATGCTGTTTACTTTCTGCATTAATTCCTTGGTGGGATCGTACGTGAGTTTGCGGTAGACAGACGGATCTGAGAGTTGAGTTAAGACCTCATTACGATAATCCACGTAATTCATTATCACGATTCCTCCTCCCTTGTCTGCCTGTCGAATAATTATGCTTGTGTCATTGGACAACTCTTTCAGGCTCGTAAACTCTTCTTTCGAAAAGTTAATTGGATGGCGTATTTTAGACTTCAATACGTTCTTAGATTCTTCCAACACAGTTTGAGAGTACGAATTAATGAAAGAGTTATTCGTTTTGTAATCTTGTGTACTTTTGAGTTTCAAGGAAGGTATAAATACTGGAGACGTATCGATGAAACGTTCCTGAATGGCAAGTTTACGCTGCCATTTAAAGTTTTGTAACTCTAATTCAAAGGGTGTAGCCTTGGAGGTTGGAACAAAAGATAGCCCTTTATTAAGAACTTGGAGATGTAATGAGGTCAGATGTTGGTTCATCCTGGTTATCTGGCAGGGAGATGAAGTGGAATTCCTATCCATGGTGGACAAAATCAATGCATTAGACACGCCAATTAAACTGACAGCTGCCCACAGTCGAGTTGAAATTCCATTTTTGGATGTTTTATTATTCCGCACGGGCGACAAAGTTGGTTACACTCTTTTTAAAAAAGAAACTGACAGAAATTCTACTTTAAGAGCGGACAGTCACCACCCCACTCAGCTGATCAATTCTCTTCCAATTTCGCAATTTCTCCGTGTTCTCCGCTACAATAGTGAAGAAGCACGTCGGGATCAACAAGTGAAAGAAATGTATCGGCGCTTTTTAGAGAGAGGATACACCTCGGAATGTTTGGATAATGCGTTGCAGAAAGCGAACGATCGATTTAACAACAAAAATATAACAAAGAAGCCAGTGGAGTCCCGGATTGTTCTGCCAATGAAATACAATATACATAGTGCTGTATTATCTAAACGCATTAAAAGGCATTGGAAAAACTTTACACACGATAAGAAGCTACCTAAAGCCTTCACTGTACCACCGTTAATTAGTTTCTCAAGGGGAAGGAACTTAAAGGATTGGCTTGTACACACAGACCCTATAGGAGCATATCAACAACGTACCCAAGAATTAAGAAAAGGCTGCTATCGGTGTACCAGCTGTGTAACATGCAACCACATGACTCCATCTCCCACTTTTTCGCACCCACATACGCGACAAACTTTCCACATTAAACATCGTATTACCTGTCAAACGGAGTTTGTCGTGTACTTAATCACGTGCCCCTGTGGCCTGGCGTATGTGGGGAAGACGGATTTAACGCTTCGAGACCGCATACGCGGCTACCGATCTTCTATCAACGTAGCATTTCGAGATGGTACCTCCGATAAACCTGTTGCAAAACACTTTTTATTGATGAAACATCGCCTGCCTTCACTAAGGTTTGTGGGCATAGACCATGTCCCCCCGCTGCCGCGTGGTGGTGATCGATCTCGAATACTCCTGCAACGTGAGACATACTGGATACGAACACTAGACACAGTGTCTCCAAAAGGACTAAATGAATACATCTCATTTTCATGCTTTCTTTCTGAACGTTAAATAAAAGAGTTAGATGAGCGTCCATCGGAACTTTAGTGCTATGAGTACAATGAATCCTCCATTTAAAGTTCTCATTGTTTTTAGGTTGCTATGGCAACTCACCGACTGAACTGTCTTGGGACTCAGCCTAGAGGCTAAGTCTAACCGAGATAGCTACATGCTCCATTGCCTTCACCTGCTGTAACACAGTAATGGGGGCGTGCACTTGGAAGGGTTGGCTAGTGAAGTGGATAAAAAGACAGTCTACATCCTTTGCCAGTTACCCTGAAGATGGTTCCAGAGAGAACCGAAACGTCGGTCTGATTTTAAGATGCCTTAAATAAAGATTTTTTGTTTTTAACCAGTTCACACGTGTGCAGCTCCTATCGCTTCATATATATATATATATTTATGCACTCATACTCACTGCCATTACCACAAGAATTTTATTGCTGTGGATTCTGTGTACGCTCATAACTGCCTTTACCATGGGAGTTTTATTGCTGTTGATTCCGTGTTTGCATACTCCTTGCCTTTACCGCTAGAGTTATACTGCTGTGGTGTTCTGTAATACGCTCATACATACAGTACGATCATTACTGTTGGTTTTATTGCTGTGGTGCTCTGAAATGCTCGTACACCGAGCACCACCGCAATTAAATTCACAGTAATGTGCTCTGCGATATGCTCATACACACTGCACATTACTGTGAATTTTATTCTTGTGGAGCTCTGTGATATGCACATACAGTTTCCTCCACCTCACCCAGCATCACCAATAGCCAGGAGTTTTGAATTTCCCAGCTAACAATCACCAGATCGGTCATTAGTGACGTTAGCACGCAGAGAACATGCTGACCTCACTCTGAGACCAATCGCAAGAGCGAGCGGTCTCCGAGAGGCATCTAATGGATTGGATCTGTGCATGCACGCAGCACCAATCCATTGTTCGAAGCAAGCTCTACGGACAACAACAAAAAAGGAAACTCTTTTTAAAGGACACTCGAGGCACTGTGACCAATCAGTGGTCACCTGTGTATGCCACCCCACATCTCCTTCCAGGGAGGTTTCCAAAGGAAAGCTCCACTATGAGAAAACCTCGATCAGAATGCATTGATCAGTGCTTGCTTATCTGTTTTCCTGGAGAGGACAGGAATAAACACCTTTCCATTCCCGCATCTAGCTAATTGAGAGCCATTGGATTGCTGGACCCAGTCGCACACCCCCGCCGGTGATGTGCAGCTGTGACTTGAATGGAAATCATCGTGTGTCCCATCCAGAGCAGCTCAGACTACTGAAAAAAGGGAAATTTATACTTCTATGGAAAAGTTAAAATGGGAGGTACAGGGAGCATCAGTACGGCTAACATTTAACCCCTCTAGTCCCCTTCCCATTTTTAACCCGAGCATCCCTATTAAGAACATACCTCCCAAAACTGTTATATATAAATATAATACAATAATGCATTGGATAAAGGGGGAGTTCTGCCAACTTTAAAAAATGTCCAGCCCACCTCATCATTCCATCCATTAGCTATATTTTAAATAGGGAGATTATCTAAAGTCAAATTTAACATGCTCCACAACTACAATAAAATAAGATGTAGCTCATCAAGATACCTCCCATAAAAGATGAGCATAATGGAATATAAACATCCCATACACACAATTCTCCCCTAATCCCCAAGTGCTTCAAGATATAAGAAACTATGAAAATGGCTAAACGTCATAACCATAAATGAGATTACTAGAATTTAGAAAAAACAAATATGTGTTCCTATTACTATTTACAGAAAATAGAAGAACTGGTCATTGCTGTTAAATTGAAGACGTCCTCGCTATGCTCCCAAATCTTGCTGCTTTTGTTTGATGTTTAAATACAGAGGGCATTATTGGTCAACAAACGCCTCAGCATTATGATGCAACAAGTGATGCATTTTGGAGAATTTATGGGGGATACTATAAGATTATAAAATGTATTACTTTCTTGCTGGATTTTAATTAGCAATTTAATAATTTGTCAGAATGTTATCTCAGTCTATGTCAAAGATCATTTTCACAAAGAATTCTTACAAATTGCATTATAATTTATTAAATTAATGTACACCTAGTCAACCATAGTTATAATTTTATCATAAGTAATAAGTACAGTTACGAGGAAAACATATGATGCTAGTCTATTTAATTCAAAAATCAAGGGTTTTCATTTCCCTAGGGCGGTTATCTGCTACTTGAAATGTATTACTTTCCTATTGTGCTTGATAAAGCAAACGGTTTAATATGTTCATAATGGTACAATGAAAAAGTAGGAAATTTATTTATTTATAAAGGATTTTACCAGGAAGGATACATTGAGATTTCTCTCGTTTTCAAGTATGTCCTGGGTTCAAGAACATTGAAGTGGTACAGTTACAGAAATACAAAGTAATTGAAGGTCATATTATAAGGCAGTCATACGATAGATGGCGATATATCGTTATTAGATTGCAGTGAAGTTATAATCCGTTAGTGATGAATTTGCATGGATTTTAAATCAGTTTTTATACAAACGAAATGGAATGTTCGAATGTTCCAGGAAAGCAATGCGATATTAAATGCAAACGATTAATGAAATATGTTTCCTTTGGATTGGAATGCATAGGTAACGAAAGGATGAGTTTTTGTTACAAGACACAAATTTTTTTTTACTAAGCATAACAGGGTCCTTCAAGACAAAAAAAATATAACAAACCAGTAAGAGAGCACACCAACTGAGGACGGAATCCTCAATAACCGTTATGCTTAGTAAAGGATGAGTGCTGCCCTCCCGGTGTAATTTGTATAAAAAGGGCTGAAAACCCTCTGGCAAGCACCAGGGCTGGATTAAAATAGGGGCTGATGGAGCAGCAGCTCCAGGCCCATGCCCCAGAATAGGCCCAGTGTAAGGATAACTATGTCTGCATTGATGGGCATATCTTTGGACGTCATAGGAGCTATAGGGTCATGTGAGGTATCACTGGAAAGGCCAGAGCATGGTCTTTCCAATGATACCAAACATGACCAGGTTTTTCTGTAAAGGTAAAAATAAAATAATAAATATTTCTTTATTTTTTCTTTCTAACACAGCAAATTTTTTCATTTTTCAATTATAAAGTAAAATTTGATACTGCACTAACTCACCATCACATTTCTCATGTCACCAACAAGTGTGGAGGTGAAGAGCACTGGGGGGGGGACTTTCGAACCCTGCGTCACTAATCTTCACACCCTACAAGTTCAAGTGAGGTGTCATTGGACAGGTCAGAGTCTTGCCTTTGCATTGATAGCAAACATGACCATCTAAAATCTAAAAGAAAAGAAAACAAAAAAAACGGTTATTTATTTATTTTTAGTTCCAAAGCGAATGCATTGTCCATTTGTCACATATAAAATGAGCAATATTACTGCTATTACTCCCATTATTATTTCCCATGCTGGGAGCAAGGTCAGTGTTTTATACATAGTTATTTTATTCATAAAACACCATCCTCCAAAACACAAAGGGAAATATTTCATTTTTTTTTTATTTCTCAGTTAAAATTTTATAACAGTTTCCCATTGCAATTTTTTTTAACAAGAATTCCCTATAGAATATATAACCACAAAGGTTTGGATGATAAAATGTGAAAAAATAATTGAACACGCTGTAAATGATTGAAATCGGAATGGAAATTTACTCACACAGTATCTGCCCAGATATACCTGTATCTGCCTGGCTAGATTTATCCCTATACCTAAAATATGGTTTCATTTCACTAAATTCCAAAAAAAGCCCACCAAAATATTCAGCTCCAGGCCCAAAGAGAACTTAATCCGGCCCTGGCAAGCTCCCCTCTATGCCACAGATGTTCCATTTGCAGGTTCTATTTAAACTTGGATAGCCGGGAGGTCCATAAAGGATTCTGTCCTCAGTGAGTTAGTCCCATAAAGGCGATCATTAGGTGACAATAGGACCTGTTGCAATAGGGTTCGTTTGTGCTGTGACAAGCAACTTATGTCCATGTCAATGACAATGGTAAGCGCCCACAATATGTCACACCACCTGAATACCCAGTTGAACCAAATGGTTAGTGGTTCCCCCCAAAAACCAGAAGGAATAAATGGTAGATACGTATCTGGTCAGCGCAAAATTCAACGCTAGGGAATTCTGGTGGCTATCAAAATTTTGTCATCACCAAGGAAAAAGTAATAATAGCATGCTATTATTACTTTTTTAACAGCCGATATACACAAGGAGTTTTTCTGTTTCTCAATATTCCATATACCAATTGCTGGGACGAGAAATCTTCAGTACCAAGGCGTGGGTTACCCGAGAAAAATTCCAGAAAACAACCCAGAGGCGTTTACCCACTCAGAGCCAGTGTCTAGGCTCTTGATTTGTGAGTTTATCCAAGACAAGCCTTACAATTCTATACTTTGTATAAGACATACTGTACTATGTATTTTTGTATTCGGTTTCCTTTCCCTATGTATCCATGGTGATGACGAAATTTTGATAGCCACCAGAATTCCCAAGCATTGAATTTCGCGCTGACCAGAGACGTATCTACAACTTATGTTAACAGATTTATTCAACCAATCCTTGCTAACGGGAGTCGTCCCAGAAGACTGGAAATTAGCAAATGTTGTGCCCATTTACAAGAAGGGTAGTAGGGAGGAATCGGGGAACTATAGGCCAGTTAGTCTTACGTCAGTAGTAGGGAAATTAAAGGAAACCATGTTAAATGAAAGGATTGTTGAACATCTAAAAACACATAGATTACAGGATCAGAAACAACATGGGTTTACCTCAGGGAGATCATGCCAAACTAATCTTATTGATTTTTTTGATTGGGTAACAAAAATAATAGACACAGGTGGTGCAGTAGACATTGCTTATTTAGATTTCAGTAAGGCTTTTGATACTGTTCCGCATAGAAGGCTTATCAATAAATTGCAATCTTTGAGCTTGGATTCCAATATTGTTGAATGGATTAGGCAGTGGCTGAGTGACAGGCAACAGAGGGTTGTGGTAAATGGAGTTTATTCGGCGCAAGGTCTTGTTACCAGTGGGGTACCTCAGGGGTCAGTACTTGGACCCATTCTCTTTAATATTTTTATTAGTGATATTGCAGAAGGTATTAATGGAAAAGTATGTCTTTTTGCTGATGACACAAAGATTTTCAACAGGGTTGACGTTCCTGGAGGGATCAGCCAAATGACAAATGATTTAGGTAAATTACAAAAATGGTCGGAGCTGTGGCAATTGAGTTTTAATGTGGATAAGTGCAAGATAATGCACCTGGGACGTAAAAACCCAAGGGCTGAATATAGATTATTTGATACAGTCCTAACCTCAACATCTGAGGAAAGAGATTTAGGGGTTATTATTTCAGAGGATCTAAGGGTAAGTAGAGCAGCAGGAAATGCTAGCAGAATGCTTGGTTGTGTAGGGAGAGGTATTAGCAGTAGGAAAAGGGAAGTGCTCATGCCACTGTACAGAGCACTGGTGAGACCTCACTTGGAGTACTGTGTGCAGTACTGGAGACCGTATCTCCAGAAGGATATAGACATCTTAGAGAGAGTTCAGAGAAGGGCTACTAAAATGGTGTACGGCTTGAAGAAGAAAAGTTACCAGGAAAGGCTTAATGATCTTAACATGTACAGCTTGGGAAAAAGACGAGACAGAGGAGATATGATAGAAACATTTAACTACGTAAAGGGAATCCACAAGTAGAGGAAGGAGTATATTTAAACGGAAACAAAGTAGCAAAACTAGAGGACATAGTCTTAGATTAGAGGGGCAAAGGTTTAAAAGTAACATCAGGAAGCATTATTTTACTGAGAGGGTGGTGGATACATGGAACAGCCTTCCAGTTGAAGTGGTAGAGGCCAAAACAGTAATTTAATTTAAGCAGGCATGGGATAGGCATAAGGCTATCCTAAACAAAAGATAAATCCAGGTAAAGTATCCATGTAATTGGGCAGACTAGATGGGCCGAAAGGTTCTTATCTGCCGACATTTTCTATGTTTCTATGTCCATATTTTGCAAACGAAACTCCTATCATTTTTTAACAGTGCTTAGGGTTACAAATCGTTAAAGGGTTAAAATCTGTTAAAATCTTTAAATGTATGAGCTACTGTTTAGGTCTTTGAATATATTAATTGGTGTGCTCTCTTCCTGGTTTGTTTTATATATATATTTTTTACAACTGCATATTTGATGGTTCACTAACATTTTCTACTTTTAAATGTGTTTTACATTCAGACAGGATGTATTCTGCTAATGTTACCCAATTTGTTACCACTCCATGTAATAGAGGAATAAAAGAACTTGAAATATTAACATCACATTACTATAAATTTCATACAGTGTGATTCATACAGATGAGAACCCAATTTTTTTCTTATAGATCCTATAGCATTTGCTGTGATGCTATGTGCTCAACATAAGAGGAGGTACATATTTTCAGAAACTCTCATTAATTTCCATTACTTCGTTTAAGATCTATAATTAAATCTTTGGGTTTGAGTCTTTATGAATCAACCTCTAAATGATTTATATTAGCGACTAAAGCAAAATATTCTACACATTAACTACAGTTTGTAATGTGTGATCCAACACTACAGCTGTTATGCAGGAAGATTCTATGTGGGCAGCTAACACTGTCAGTTATGTAATATATGCTACAGAGTATTAATTTCACGTTTAGCATTTGATTAAAAGCACTGATTTCAATACTACAATGTGGTGGTGCTAGCTACTGCTAGTACAAGGCCACTCTTGTAGTGCCAACATACTGCATCACTGAAGTTGTGACAGCTCTATTTAGAAATTATGGGAAACAATATAAAAGGAAGATCTTGTAGGAAGGACTGAAGTTTATCATCTAAAGAAGAGTACAATTGTTGGAAGCTTATGCTGTTGGTAAGAGGCTAGGATAATTTGGTCCCTACCTGGTTTAGTCCAGGTAGATCTTCTAAAATGGTGGTGCGATTTATGGAGAATGACTGTGGCTGGTAGTTGTTTGAACACGGTGGCCCAATGAGATGATCAATTTGCGAACAACTTGAGGATATACCTGAACTGCTGTGGGAATAAATGGACACGCTAGCCACCAGGACTACTATTAACTCATTCTTGGGTGCGAGCCACAAAAGTGGGCTCACACACTCCTGGGCACTCAAGATCCAGTGTTAGAAGCCTGGCCCACCTTCACTGGCGCACTAGAATCCCTGTATCAAGAACCTCTCCAGAGGGAGACCACTCAGAATGCCATCCAAGTCCTCAAACAGGTGTGCCACCCAGTAAAGGATTATGTTACAGATATTCACCATTATTACCATGAAATGGCATGAGGTGGCTATTCTGAATCAAACCCACAAAGGAATAGCACACCATTTGAAATATTAATTGGCATGAGTAGGGATTCCTCCTTCCCTGGATACTCTCAATGACTTCTGCATAAGTAGATTGTAGATGGGGAGAGCGTCGGCAAGAAATATTCACCCTTGACCACAATGGCTACTACTCCTCGTGATGCTCCATCCACTGCCCTGGTTCCAGTATCCTCCACGGTCCTAGAGTACCAGAATAATCAGTGTAAATTGGCTTAGTCGAGAGACACCTACTCCAGGAGGAGTTGGACCACTGTCATCTTAACTCTTGCTTATACTTATGTTGGTGCCAACCATCAATCCCGATTCTGTCCCACCAAGACAACCTTATCAAGAGGTAAGAAAGAGGTTATCTTAAATATCCCCGAACCAATAGATTGAAAACTGCTTCTCACTTACCCATCTCACTGCAGTTGTAGAAGACCTTGCAGCTCCAGGCAATGTTAGACTCAGGGGCTCATGGGGGTTACGCCAATGTGTCATTAGCTACCTGTATAAATCTACCCTAAAGTAATAAATCTGTGCCTATTGACAAAATTGGTCGATGGTTCATCTTTGAAATGTAGTCCTTTTACATGTGAAAGCATGCCAGTCCAAATATTAAATAGGCAACAGTCATTCAGAGATGCTTAAATTTGCCATGGAAAAGTAATCCTGGGATTTCCTTGGCTTAAACTTAATGACCCGATGGGCCTCTGGATCTGCACCTTTCTCCTATTCCCAGTGCAAGGGATTGTGTTTGCGATCCAAGCCAACAAGTGGTGTAATTATCGGGGACATTTTAGCCCCAGATTACATGACAGGTGATACCCTCTTGAATACTTGCGGAAGTGCTAAAGCGCTGTGAGTTGAAGGTTGACGGGAGACCTGCTAATGACTCACACAGGCGATATGATTGAGAGTCCCAATATGTGGCTCAGATTAATGTGAGCTGGACTACAACTAGAATAGATGGTGTTTAACATTTTTATGCTAGATATTGTCCACTTTGTTTCCTCTTTTTGAGACATTCAGTTTCTGTTTGATATTATCTTTCCAGAGTATTGGATTAAATATTATATTTCGGGTACAATTTTACCACTGACTGTTATACTCCAATGTACAAAATGTGCCGCACCTTTAGTTTTAATTTACAAATTTTTCATTTTTATATTGCTGTGTCTAGAACAGTCTTTTCTCGTTCGTCCTTCTATTAACGGAAAAAAAGTCAGTTTTTTGCTCAATATGTTTGCTTTCTTTAAAGCAGATGCACAGTTTATTGGAGCCACTCGTCTAGCTGGTCTTTCTAAATGAACATGGGTCCAGTAATTGCTTTCTATCACAGGCCACTCTTTAACCTCCCTGGCGTTACGTTTCTGCCATATATTATGTCAGAATCGTTACAATTTTTTTGTGGCTCGGGGTTAACTTTCAATGCTGAAAGCAGTAACCCCGAGCCACACTCGGCTGGATACGTTACCTGGCCCTGCGCTCCCTCACTGTCCCCCGCAGTCACACTCTGGACGGACGCAAAGTCGTGCTTCCTGGTTCCCTTCTCGCGAGAAGGGAAACAGGATGCTGCGAGCAGTTGCAGGAGAATGCGATCGAGGAGGTCAGCAAGGGAGCGCAGGTAAAGGAAATGTATCCAGCCAGAGTGTGGCTCGGAGTTACCGCTTTCAGCATTGAAGGTTCGTGGCTCGGGGAAAACCGTCAGGAAGGTTAAAGAAACCCTGCTGCACATGAGCTTGCAGTTTTCTCAGTCAGGTTTTCTTGTTTGCATCCCGCTGGAGATCGGTACTTGCCCAGCTAACTCAGAGGTCTGGTCTCCCTGTAATGTTGGACTGATTTGTGTTGTTAGATGTACAAAAGCCCTTGTACATAGGCTCTTTCTCTGCCATTTACTTGTGGACCGTTTCAAAACCCCCTGATTAAAATGTCTGTATTCCTTCTTTATTATATGGGATATTTGAATAAACACATTAGCAAAATTCTGCAGGCTACCACTTTAGAATAAGGTCATGGTTAGCAATTGTAAGCAGTTTCTACTGTCAGAGGAAGAAAGTTGTTCCTTTGAATGAGTTTCTACAGTTCTTGTGTCTTAGAAACATTTGAGAAATGTGGGTGTCAAGACACATTCAATTGACAGATTTAAATCTGACTTGAATGTAGTCTTTATTGTGCATAAAACTGTCCTAAACATCCGGAGGTTTAAGTACGATTTTCCAGGTTTAGAAAAACCAGAGGCGCATTCAGTTCCTCAGCCTCTGCAAGTGCTAAGTTAGCAACTTGGTACTGAACACTGTGCTGCAGTTCAGCACTCAGCACTTGCAGCTAAGTAGAGAGGTGCTGCAGAGTAGCTGCGTGTGACATGGGAAAGATGGCCACCTCCACAGGGCAAATAATCCAATAACAAATGTTCAGTTTGAAGTTTTGGTGGACCAAAACACCAAAAATTTATTGGAACATGGTAAAAATTAACACTAAAGTGGTAATAAAATGGACAACAGTAGATATTGCAGAAACAGCACTTTTTATTAAGCAATAATCTGCCCTACTGCTTCAATATTCACAGCCAGTGTTCAGTGAGACTGTTGCAGCAAACTGAACTGCTGCAATGTAGCAATTCAGCAGCTGCTGAGGAACTGAAATCTCCTCAGAGCTTCACATTTGCCCACTTGATGCAGGTTGCCATAACATATATCGTTTTAACTACAATTCGATCCTGCTCTTCAGGTGTGAGTAAATTTCATGTGCACTCTTGCACCTTCCATTGCTCCATCCTTTTCAGGTCCAGTCAGTAATTTCTACCTGTAAATACTTCCCCTCTGGTCAGTGCCCTGCCGTGCTCTATTACCCTTCAGTGTGTTCCACTATCTTTTTTTTTAAAAATATTAAGTTTTTAGTGTGGTAAAAATCATATACAGAGTAATCAAGGGGCATGGCTCAAGTTTTAGGCATAACAGATTATGAAACATAGATACAATTCAAGTAATGACATATGGGAGCACATCAGGGAATGCAGACATAATAAAAACACGACAACCAGGCCAAATGCTGTATCCAACACGCCACAGTAGGGTTTTAAAAAATAAAAAGTCAGGGGCATGGAGAGGGAAACAGCGATGAAACAGGATCAGCAAAATTACATTTGGAGAGAGACTATGAGGGAGAAATGTCAGGGAGGCATATATGCGGCCGAGTGCACAGGGCGGGCAGAACGTTTTGACAAGAAGTCCGCCCACCAAAACCAGGTTCTGTGATATGTATCAAACTGGTCCTCCAAGGAGAACTGTAATTCCTCCAGATGTCGTACCCTATCAATCCAATCAAAGACAGAGGGTGGTGAAGTCTGCCCCACTATCTTGTTTTATATTTCTGATACTTTCTCCCATTCACACTAATCTTTCTTCTACAAAGACTTTAGCTCACATATTTCACTTTGTGTACCTCTCTGTCCCTGGCCTTGCCTAGTTACCTCGCTCTGTGTAATTCTCCACTCCTTTGATCTCAGCTTGTCTGTGACCATTCTGTTTTTATTAGAAATCCAGCTATTACAATGATTGGTTTTATTTAGGCGTTTCCTCTCCTCTGGTTATCTGTGTGCAAAGTAGCCATGAAACCTAGCCCCTTTATGACAAAGGATTGCATCATGCAGTGAAGGAACACCAGTCACATTACAATAACATCTAGGCAGTGTGACATCCAATCACATTGACCAAATGGTCATGGTGATGTAGGCTAGCTGGTCTGGCCGGAGGCAATAAAAAAACCTCCTTGACTGAAATCATCTGTCATCTAGGGACAATTTATTTGTTTCCACAAATGTATCGGAAAGGAGCGCTTAGACAGGCTGACCATGCACCGACAGCTGGTTGGCCAGCTGGTGCACTCTCCAAGGGCACTGCACAGATGCATTGAATAGCGAGAGGCATCCCACTTGCACCGAAGGATGGTTAATTGGAGTAAAAAGTAGCAACAATGTGGTCAGACAACCTTATTCATGTTATATAGCGAGATTAAGGTCCTCTGATATTCCTGTTCTTATTTTTGTGACTGTGACAAATCACATGGTGTGAAAGGGTTAAAGAACTAGAATTGTGTAAGGTTGTGGTTATATGCAGTAAAATAAGAAAAATCTTTTCCACGATTTCATGTAGCAATATAAGTTACAGTGATCCTACATGCTTGAATGTAACTCTACATGGCACTAAAACAAGTTATAGTAGCTGTAAAGCCATCAGACAATCCCAGAAAAAAAATACATACTCTTTGAAAAATAGAGTTTGTCCTGGGGGTATAAAAAATTGTGTAAAACAAGATCAGATGGATGAGATTATTGTATCAAAGAAACAAAAAAAAAAGGCCTCTATATTTTCAACTTGGATCAGCTGAAAAAATTTCCTCCATCTACTGAGAGAGCTCTTAGCATTTCACTGCTAACTACTTCGTACTGCAGTGCTTTGATCACAAAATCATACTATTTGATGAGAAATTTAACTTCTCTTTGCAGCGAAATCCAATAACACCATTTTTGGATGCATGGGGAAATAAAGTACAGGCATACCCCACTAATGAAGCAGGTTAGTTAAAAGCCTCGGCCATAAAGTGGAGCAGGACAGTTCTTCACTTGCCAGTTTCTTTAAAAACTTAAAACTATGTACAATGCATGCAGACATTAGACAGGGATTGTATGTAGTACTGTACAGTATGTGGGTATAGTGCTTATACAGTAGTATATGTAGTACAGCAGGGCTCAAAATTTCAAGTCCCAAGCTACTAGCCAGACATTAAGAGTTACTCGCCACCAGTTGCCCCACCTATCCCCTGCCCTTAACTCCTCCCCTAAACACGCCCTCTTAAAATATCTTACGAAATTACAGTTAAACGTTTTATTCAGAATAAAGTTTCAAAAATAAATAACATTAACAATTAATGTTAATTACATTGGCACAGGTCCCCTTAAATAGGCACAGGTCCCCTTAGTTTGGCACAGGTCCCCTTAAATAGGCACAGGTCCCCTTAGGTTGGCATATGTCCCCTTACATAGGCACGGGTCCCCTTAGTTTGGCACAGGTCCTCTTAAATAGGCACAGGTCCCCTTAGGTTGGCATAGGTCCCCTTACATAGGCACAGGTCCCCTTAGTTTGGCACAGGTTCCCTTAAATAGGCACAGGTCCCCTTAGGTTGGCATAGGTCCTCTTACATAGGCACGGGTCCCCTTAGTTTGGCACAGGTTCTCTTAAATAGGCACAGGTCCCCTTACATAGGCAGGGTCCCCTTACATAGGCACGGGTCCCCTTAGTTTGGCACAGGTTCCCTTAAATAGGCACAGGTCCCCTTAGGTTGGCATAGGTCCTTTTACATAGGCACAGGTCCCCTTAGTTTGGCACAGGTTCCCTTAAATAGGCACTGGTCCCCTTAGATTGGTATAGATCCCCTTACATAGGCACAGGTCCCCTTAAATAGGCACAGGTCCCCTTACATAGGCACAGGTCCCCTTAGTTTGGCACAGGTCCCCTTAAATAGGCACAGGTCCCCTTAGTTTGGCACAGGTTCCTTTAAATAGGCACAGGTCCCCTTAGTTTGGCACAGGTCTCCTTAGTTTGGCACAGGTTCCCTTAAATAGGCACAGGTCCCCTTAGTTTGGCACAGGTCCCCTTACATAGGCACAGGTCTCCTTAGTTTGGCACCGGTTCCATTAAATAGGCACAGGACCCCTTAGGTTGGCATAGGTCCCCTTACATAGGCACGGGTCCCCTTAGTTTGGCACAGGTTCCCTTAAATAGGCACAGGTCCCCTTAGGAAAAAGGGTAAAGTCAGTGGGGGCGCTCTAATCTTTGTGTTTGTAATTCAGCTAGTGCTGCCAGATAGGAAAGATGCACAGACTCTCGAGGGGGTGTGCGAGTATACGGTTAGAAAAGAAAGGGGTGGTTCCTACCGGCGCAATGAATGTTGGTCATTCAGTAATATTCCGCGGACTGGTAGATATCAATTCTCAGATATCTACATACACCGTATAAAATAGTACAGTTATGACTCCTCACAATATAAAGTGCTCTCGTGATGTCATATATAAATGGTGACACAAAGTGCAAATGCAACAATAAAGTGCATATAGTGCAATACGGTGGAAATTGGTCAAAATAGCTGGGGTTAGCGGAGCCAAAAGGGCCAAGTTTAAATGTCCAGTATAAATGGATAATGAACAATTTCTAGGGTATCTATGTAGAAAATAGAAGCAAAAATACATAGGGTGATACCCCTTAAGCCAATATGTATATAAATACAAAAAATGGCCACTCACAAGCTGTCAATAGTATACAGGCACATCACAGGTTCTTTTGATTTTCAGAAACTTGTATTGGCCTCGAATCTGACTCGGGCTTGTTCTTTCGCCTGCTGGAAGTGACGTCACTTCCAGCAGGCGAAAGAACAAGCGCGAGTCAGATGCGAGGCCAATACAAGTTTCTGAAAATCAAAAGAACCTGTGATGTACCTGTATACTATTGACAGCTTGTGAGTGGCCATTTTTTGTATTTATATACATATTGGCTTAAGGGGTATCACCCTATGTATTTTTGCTTCTAAATGGATAATGCCCTGTGGCAAGGTTCAATATGTATTTTAATCCTAGTGTCCTTAGTAGCGATTTCTGGAGTTCCTAGGTGGAAGGGTTGTGCATCAAATGTGCCAGGTGGTTTAGTCAATATTACCCTTTCCACATGTATTACGGGTTACTCCTCACTTGTGACAGTTCTTCCTGTGGTCACGGTGGGCTCCAGTGTAGATGGAAAACAGAGAAGAGAGAGAGAAAAATAGTGCAATGTTGTCTCGACACACTAAAAAGGCATAAATTGTGATAATATTGCACTTACAGATTCCAGAGCCTTGTATGTCCAGGCTCTGGATTGGAATGCCTCGAGCCAAGTAAAGAGTGGCCTCTGCCCTTCTTTATGTCAGCCTTATTACCTCAAACGGGAAGACAAAAGAGAGACAGTGCTCTCATGGCACAATATCAGGTGGTAAATGGTAATAAGAAAAAGGGGGGTTCGTATACACTCACAGATTAAGGAGCCTTAGAAATCCAGGCTCAACTTTTGGGCGTATGGTACTTCTCACTGGTGAGCACCTTAACCCCTTTATCTACTTACTCAATGCCTGGAAGATGCTTGATTGTCCAGCTGCGGTCTGCTGTTCTGCTGCTTCCTCAGTGTATGGGTAGGAGTTATCTGCCCATCTGTGGCCTGGTTATGAGTTCAGCAAGGGTTAATAAAATTAAGAGTGGAGCATATATATATGTAAAATTAATTTATTGGCAAAATACAAATATGGTCTATATGTGACAGTGAAAAAATAAATAAACAACGTGGGGGAATAGTTGATACGCATTTCGGCGCTGCACTGGCACCTTCTTCAGTCAATATATGGGTGAGAAGGGGGATTCCCTTAAATAGGCACAGGTCCCCGTAAATAGGCACAGGTCCCCTTAGTTTGGCACAGGTCCCCTTAGTTTGGCACAGGTTCCCTTAAATAGGCACAGGTACCCTTAGGTTGGCATAGGTCCCCTTACATAGGCACAGGTCCCCTTAAATAGGCACTGGCCCTGTAGTCACTCACCAGTGCAACTCCCAGGCGGCAGATCGGGCCTCAGCTGGTCTTCCTTTGTTCTTGCCTGGCGGTCTTCCGCGCTCTCACAGGGGTGGATCCAGATACAGGTCTGGGTGGGCATTCTACCAGTTTTGGCCAAGAGCTGGTGTTGGGTTTGCAGTGACAGGCAGATTTATATGCCCCCAGCTCACATGGATATATATATTGCCCCAGCTCACATGGGTATATTTGCCCCCAGCTCAAATGGGTATATTGCCCCAGCTCACACATGGATATATTGCCCCCAGCTCACACATGGGTATATATGGCCCCCAGCTCACACATGGGTATATATTGCCACAGCTCACACATGGATATAGTGCCCCAGCTCACACATGGATATATGGCCCCCAGCTCACACATGGGTAGATTGCCCCATCTCACACATGGGTATATAGCCCCAGCTCACACATGGGTATATATAGTGCCCCAGCTCAAATGGGTATATATTGCCCCAGCTCACACATGGATATATTGCCCCCAGATCACACATGGGTAGATTGCCCCAGCTCACACATGGGTATATAGCCCCAGCTCACACATGGGTATATATAGTGCCCCAGCTCACACATGGTTATATTGCCCCAGCTCACACATGGGTATATATTGCCCCAGCTCACACATGGGTATATATTGCCCCAGCTCACACATGGGTATATATAGCCCCAGCTCACACATGGGTATATATAGTGCCCCAGCTCAAATGGGTATATATTACCCCAGCTCACACATGGTTATATTGCCCCAGCTCACACATGGGTATATTGCCCCAGCTCACACATGGGTATATTTGCCCCCAGTTCACATGGGTATATTTGCCCCAACCTCTCACCTCCTCTGCTGGACCCAGGCTCCATGTCCGCCGGCATTCTTTTCCTGAAGAGGCTCTCACCTCCCCTTCTGCATGGAGAACACTGCGAGCGGCCTGTGATGCGTCACGTGGCTGGGTCAGGTGACCCACCAAACGTGAATATCGCAGGTCGTGGGGGAGAGGGGGCGGTGCCAAATTAGTATGCCTGCCCAGACTCATGTGACAAGTCTGGGAGGCACGCTGCTGCGCCGCTGGTATCACATGCGGCAGCTGAGAATCAACGTAGCGGCACCTGACGGGTCAGTCTCCCCCACTCGCCCAATGCGAGCAGGCGAGTGGAAATTTTGAGGGCTGTAGTACAGTACAGTGTTGTATTGCCTACCCTTGCAGCGGAAGTTGGACTTAAGTGACAGTAGACATTTTGAAAAAGATGTCAGTAATAAGACTTCAGTTGCATACAAATTCATGTTTACATCACAATAGGATTGTGTGAATATAATCTAAGATTGATGCACAAATGTTAAAATAAAATTAGAAAGAAAAATTAACTTGTTAAATAGCAGTTCCCTTGGCAATTACCCTACAAGCCGTTTTCTGCAAACATTATGAAAATTTCAGGTAACTTCACTGGAGAAATGTGAACTTCTAATTTTCACCCTTAATTCCCATTCTCCCGCAGTACAATTAAAAGTGATGAAAGTTTCCTCTCCGTACTTGCGCTAATAATTTCCTGCTGAGTTGAATTTGCTTTCAATAGGCACCAGGGATCAAAATGAGTGATTAGTTTTCTTGTCTGTTATTTCCTCCTTTCCTTCAGTTTGAAAAATAAGGTCTTCGCTTTATCTCAGCAGTCTTGATTCAGCTACCAGTAACATCAAAGTATTCTTTTCAATCAAGAATGACAGGTCGTATAGATGAACAACAGAAGTGAAAATATATGGTTTATATGATGTGGCACTAAACTGTCAATTTAATCCCTTCAATATCAAGAATGATTTTACTTGATTTCCAATGCAGCTGCTAGTGCCCCCAAATCAGGTATACGCGATGTGAGCTAATTCTAGAACAATAATCTTTAAGAGTAGGATTGGCGATCATTCTTTATTTCCAACCCTCATGGCTCTTCTCCTGATTTCATCTTTGGTTGACAGATAAGTCCTCGCTACAAAATATTTTACTTTGTTCAATTGAGTTTGAACAGTCCGATAATGTTCTGGTAATTTTAGAAATCAGGGAGTCTTTTGATTTTGAGGGTAAAGGTTACTGGA
Source organism: Leptobrachium leishanense (assembly GCA_009667805.1). Taxonomy (NCBI): domain Eukaryota; kingdom Metazoa; phylum Chordata; class Amphibia; order Anura; family Megophryidae; genus Leptobrachium; species Leptobrachium leishanense. The sequence goes on from CM019066.1 coordinate 262,645,865, forward strand.
AACTATGTGAGTCTATTTTGAACTCTAAGGATAATGTATCATGTCTCTAAAGAACAACCCAATGCTTTCCTTACCAATGGTACTTCAAGATATATTTCCAGAACTTCTCTGGTCAGTACACAAGCCTGTACTCTGGCCACGATGAGCACCATACTAAAGGTGTCGGCCTGATATTGAATAAAGAAGAATTGGTAGGCTGGAAACCTGTGAACAATTGCATCCTTACAGCACGATTCCGTTCCGGTGCTGAACTGCCTTGATCTTCCCAGGCAGCACCTTTCACGTCCCGCCCTGCTGGAATTCACATTGCAGTGTTCTCTGGCAGCATCAGCAGGTGCACACAATCATACCTGTCAATCTATATATATAAACGCGAAAGTCCTGACTGACTGACTGACTGACTGACTCATCAACGCCCAGCTGAAACCGTTTAACCTAGGAACGTGAAATTTTGAAGGTGCACTGTTTTTATGATGTAGGCACCCACTAAGGAAGGATTTTTGGCAATCCGCCCCTAAGGGGGTGAAAAAGGGGATTGAATATTTTAAACAGGATACCTATAGCTCAAAAACAGAAGATGTTACAGAAGTGAAAATCGGTATTTAGATTCGTCTTGGAAAATAAAAAAAAACATATTTTACCGTTTTTCAAAAATTCGACTTTGGGGACAAAAAAAGGGGGTTGAATATTTTAAATAGGATACCTATATCTTAAAACCAGAAGATGTTACAGACGTGAAAATCGGTATTTAGATTCTTCTTGAAAAATAAAAAAACCTGTATTTTACCGTTTTTTCAAAGAATTCAACTGGGGGGCAAAAAAAGGGGGTTGAATATTTTAAACTGGATACCTATATCTTAAAAACAGAAGATGGTACAGACGTGAAAATCGGTATTTCGATTCATCTTGACAAATAAAAAAACACGTATTTTACCATTTTTTGAAAATTCCTTGGGGGGGCAAAAAGGGGGGTTGAATACTTTTATCATAAACGCGAAAGTCCTGACTGACTGACTAATCAGCGCCCAGCTGAAACCGTTTAACCTAGGAACATGAAATTTTGAAGGTGCACTGTTTTAATGATGTGGGCACCCACTAAGGAAGGATTTTTGGAAACTCCGCCCCTAAGGGGGCTAAAAATGGGGTTGAATATTTTAAACAGGATACCTATATCTTGAAAACAGAAGATGTTACAGCCGTGAAAATCGTTATTTAGATTCTTCTTGAAAAATAAAAAAACATGTATTTTACCATTTTTCAAAAATTCACCTGGGGGGGCAAAAAAAGGGGGTTGAATATTTTAAATATTTTAAACTGGATACCTATATCTTAAAAACAGAAGATGGTACAGACGTGAAAAATCGGTATTTAGATTCATCTTGACAAATAAAAAAACACGTGTTTTACCATTTTCCGAAAATCCCAAGTGGGGGGGGGGGTGAAAAAAAAGGGGGGGCTGAATACTTTTAAACAGGATACCTGCATCTCAAAAACAGAAGATGTTACAGACGTGAAAATTGGTATTTAGATTTGTCTAGAGAAACAAAAAAAACCCTATTTTGCCATTTTCCAAAAATCCAGTGGGAGGGGGAAAAAAGGGGGGTTGAATACTTTTATCAGTATACCTATATTTCAAAAACCAAGGATGTTACAGGTGTGAAATTTGGTATTTACAATCTTCGTGAAAAAAAAAATGTGTTTTGACATTTTTCTCAAATCCAAATCAGGGCGGGGGGGGGGGTCGAGGGAAAGGGGTCTGAATACTTTTATCAGTATATCTATAGTTCAAAAACCAAGGATGTTACAGATGTGAAGTTTGGTAATTACAATCTTTTGAAAATAAAGAAACACGTGTTTTACCATTTTCCAAAAATCCAAGGGGGGGTAAATAAAAGGGGGGTGAATACTTTTAAACAGGATACCTGCATCTCAAAAACAGAAGATGTTACAGATGTGAAAATTGGTATTTAGATTTGTCTAGAAAAACAAAAAAACACATATTTCACCATTTTCCAAAAATCCAGTGGGAGGGGGAAAAAAGGGGGGTTGAATACTTTTATCAGTATACCAATATTTTCAAAACCAAAGATGTTACAGGTGTGAAATCTGGCACTTACAATCTTCTTTAAAAATAAAAAAACACCTGTTTTACCATTTTCCAAGAATCCAGTGGGGGTGAAAAAAGGGGGGTGAATACTTTTCAACAGGATACCTATATCTCAAAAACAGAAGATGTTACACATGTGAAATTTGGTATTTAGATTAGTCTTGAAAGTAAAACAACACGTATTTTACCATTTTCCAAAAATCCAGTGGGGGGGGGGTGGGCAAAAAGGGGGATGAATACCTTTATCACTATACCTATATTTCAAAAACCAATGATGTTACAAGTGGGAAATTTGATATTTACAATCTTCATGCAAAAAAAAAAACATTTTCTCGAAAATCCAGTTAAGGGTGGTGGGGGAAAGGGATTTGAATACTTTTATCAGTATACCTAGATTTCATAAACCAAAGATGTTGCAGGTGTGAAATTTGGCACTTACATTCTTCTTGAAAAATAAAAAAACACGTGTTTTACAATTTTCCAAAAATCCCAAGTGGGGAGGTTTCAGGGGGGGTTCTACCAAAAAAACCTCAAGTATCTTTTAATAAACAATTTTAACAAATCCTAAAATCCACGCGAGCGAAGCCGCGGGCAAAAGCTAGTCTCCTATATAACAGAGGCACACCCTACCCAAGATGCTTCTGCATTCGGCTGTTGCCTCAGTCTGTGTTTTGCAATGAGCTTGGAGGGAAGTCCTCCTGCTTTGAACTGAATATTGTGCACCAGATCCCTGGCTTTACTCCTGGACTTTCTTACCGATTCTACCTCAAGTCCCCCTGTTTCTGTTTGAGACCCTCTAATGATCCTGTTCAAGACCCCCCTCTCCTTCTGCGGGTTCCATTATCAAGGCTCCACCATGTTAAAGACCATCTTTTTATCAGGACTTTCCAGCTGTATCAGCCAAAGCCTAAGTCAGCCTCATTCCTGTCCTCTCCTTCTGTCTATTATCCAGACCCTTTCCTGTGTTTTCAGGCTGATTATCCGTGAGTCCTCGTGTCCTGTTTATATTCTGTGTGCATTCCAGTCCTGGCCTTCTGTGGTTTCCCGTTTCCTTAATCGTCACCTTTACGCCTCGTTCCTCTCCAGTGTCAACCGTTTATTTTCTGAATAAACCCCTTTTTTTGTTTCACCATACCTAAGATCATACCTGTGTATCACTGCATCCTGGGCTCACAACCTCACCTCTGTGGCAGCGTACCTGTCAGCATGATTGTTAAATAACCAAAGAACGGCAACACCTCTGATTGCAACAACTGGCAAGGCATCACACTGCTTTCAGTCCCTGGCAAGGTCTTCTGTAGCATCTTATTGCAATGTCTACGGGATGCAGTGGGCAAAGTGTTACGAGAGGAGCAAGCTGGTTTTCGCGCAGAACAATCTTATATTGAGCAGATTTTCACACTGCGCAATGTCATTGAACAGCGTGTCAATTTCCAGCAGCCAGTCTTAATTAACTTCAATGACTTCATAATGGTTTTTGATAGCATACATAGAGGACTCTGTGGGAAATTGCAAAATCTTATGGAATCCCCCAGCAATACATCAATATCTTTTAAAACCTATATCTCAATTCCAGCTGCTGCATTAAGACAGAGAGTGGGACGACAGAATTTTTCTGTATTGCGACAGGCATGCAACAAGGCTGTATCCTTTCACCACTCTTGTTCCTGCTAAGCATAGACTACATCATGAATAGAGCAGTGGCAGACCTCCACATTGGTATCCCATTGAAAGGCAAATTCCAGCTCACTGACCTCGATCTCGCAGATGACATTGCACTTTTATCAGAATCCAAACCTGGCCTGCAACACATGACCTCGAACAACAAGCAGGGAAGATTGGCTTGCGCATCAGCACTGACAAGACAAAGACCATGTGGGTAAACCGGCAAACAAGGGTGCAACCGTCTGTTGGAGTGCAAGCCATCACAGAAGTTGAGTTCACCTATCTTGGGAGCATCACATCTAACAAAAGGAGACACTGAAAGGGATTTTCGATCCAGGATTGACAAGGCGAAAGGCATAGGTGATAGGCATGAAAGCCTCCGGACCAGATGGCTTGTCTGCAGATTACTACAAAACTTTTTTTAAATTATTATTGCCTTACCTACTTACAGAGAGGGAAAAAATATTTGGTCTCCTGCCGATTTTGTATGTTTGTTCCTTTGACAAAGAAATGATCAGTCTATAATTTTAATGGTTAATTTATTTTATCTGAGAGAGACACAATAACAACAAAAATCCAGAAAAACTCATTTCAAAAAGTTAGGAATTGATTTGCATTTTAATGAGTGAAATGAGTATTTGACCCCCTCGCAAAACATGACTTAGTACTTGGTGGCAAATCCCTTGCTGGCAATCAGAGGTCAGACGTTTCTTGTAGTTGGCCACCGGGTTTGCACACATCTCAGTAGGGATTTTGTTCCACTCCTCTTTGCAGATCCTCTCCAAGTTCTTATGGTTTCAAGACTGACATTTGGCAAATCAAACCTTCAGCTCCCTCCACAGATTTTCTATGGGATTGAGGCCTGGAGACTGGCTAGGCCACTCCAGGACCTTAATGTGCTTCTTCTTGAGCCACTTCTTAGTGGCCCTGGCCGTGTGTTTTGGGTCATTGTCATGCTGGAATACCCATCCACAACCCATTTTCAATGCCCTGACTGAAGGAAGGAGGTTCTCACCCACAATTTGACAGTACATGGCTCCGTCCATCGTCCCTTTGATGCAGTTAAGTTGTCCTGTCCCCTTAGCAGCAAAATAGCCCCAAAAGCATAATGCTTCCACATCCATGTTTGACGGTGGTGATGGTGTTAATGGGGTCATAGGCAGCATTCCTCCTCCACCAAACATGGCGAGTTGAGTTGATGCCAAAGAGCTTGATTTTTGATCTCATCTGACCGTAACACAGTCACCCAGTTCTCCTCTGAATCATTCAGATGTTTATTGGTAAACTTCAGATGGGCCTGTACACATATTTTCTTGAGCAGGGGGACCTTGTGGGCGCTGCGCGATCTCCTTCCTTCACTGTGTAGTGTGTTACCAATTGTTTTCTTGGTGACTATGGTTCGAGCTGCCTTGAGGTCATTGACAAGATTCTCTGGTGTAGTTTTGGGCTGATTCCTCACCATTCTCATGATCATTGAAACTCCACAAGGTGAGATCTTGCATGGAGCCCCAGACGTAGGGAGATTGACAGTTATTTTGTGTTTCTTCCATTTGTGAATAATTGCACCAACGGTTGTCACCGTCTCACCAGGCTTCTTGGCGATAGTCTTGTAGCCCATTCCAGCCTTGTGCAGATCTACAATCCTGTTCCTGACATCCTTGGACAGCTCTTTTGTCTTGGCCACGGTGGAGAGTTTAGAATCCAATTGATTGTTCTGTGGACATGTAACAAGCGGAGATTAGGAGCAATCCCTTTAAGAGTGCTAAAAGGTGCTTATTTTTCAGTTCCAATTGGTCCAAAGCTGCGTTACCTCCTGACGTTTTTCTGGCGGACCCACATGTGATGGTTCACATGCCTTCCCTCTTCTTCATCCACACCATGGTGTTTTACATAATGCTTCAAATCAGTGGTTTCATATCTATGCTCCAGAGAGGTACGCCTCATCATTTGCCTAGACAACATCCTCCATGTGACGAACTATGCAGTCATCTGATTTGGACCATTTCCTTATTTCAGGACCTAGGGTTCCTCATAATTTCAGAGAAATCAATGCTGACTCCCAGTCACCAAATCAAATTCCTGGGCTTTGTAGTGGCACAGCCTCTATTTTTTTCTAAAACTGCTTCCCTCAGGAAGGATGTTCAAAATGCTCCATTGTAAGAATTGTTGTCCCCACACTCTGGCCCGCATCAGAGTCATGGCAGCCAGCAGGCATGCTAATTCCTCAGGGCGCCTTCACTAGAAACACCTAGCATTCGAAGGCCCTTTCTCTTTTTGTATTAGTGTGAGTTGACACAGTCACACTGATGTTGGAGGCAATGGCGGATTTAGAATGGTGGCTCCCCAACCTAGACTTGAAGAATGAGAAGGCTATTTGCCGCCCCCCCAAGGTCGTTGGTCAACCTTGGAACTCACCCTTCATATAAGTGCCATCGAACTGCTGACAGGCCTGTTTGCTCTACGTTGCTGCTCCAGAGAGATGTCTCCACACAGTGTGATATTGAGAATGGACAATGACCTGGGTGACTGTGCTTTAACATCCTGATTAAGATGGCGACCAGATTATGAGAATTTTGTTTCTTGCATGACATGTTGATCCAGGCTCAGTACATACTGAGCTTGTTGAACTAAGTGGCCAATTGAAACGGACGCAGGTAACTGGCGTTTAGACATTGATTTTCTCAAAACTTGGCACCATATAGGGCACACTGAAGATTGACCTTTTCATCTCAGGACTAAATGCACAATTACTGGAGTTCTTCAGCAGACACCCAGACCTGAAGGCCCGCATGACTGATGCCTTCCTCCAGAATTGGGAAGAAGAACGCATTACTGTCCCACTTTTTCCGTGATTGTGCATACTTTCCTTCAAGCCCGCACTCGAGGCAATGATTGTGCTGGTGGCCCCATTCTGGTAGACGCACTTATGATTCCAGACCTTCTAGACATGGCTGTGGTGATTACATACAACAATAATACATATCTGGCGCCACCCAGTGGTCAGTTGTTAGGCTAGGGACAGATGAGCGCATTTTCTGCAGCCACCGTCAAAATGTACGTCGATGCGTGCGCACGCATTTTTTCACGGAATACGCTTAAGTGGTCAGACGATGCGCAATTCTGGACGTATTTCATGACGATGGGGTGAAAAGAAGTCTAGGGAAATCCGGCTGTTTGAACGTTATGTTGGCCGCACACTAGCAGCGTCTGACATCTCCTAATCACGCACACACGCTGCTATGCGGCCGCAGCGCACTTTGTACGTCAGTAGCAGCGGTTTAACGTTCTGATAAAATGCGTTCATTTGCTGGTTGCGTGGTGTCGGCGCACTTTCGTACGCACGTACTGCGTATATTGGCCGTCATTGGCCGTTATGTGCTGCTACTGCCGCCGTGATTTAGTGCGTCTGCACGCGCGTTCCGACTGCCCCACTCTGACCCTAGCCTTAAAAGTGATGCTACAGAAAGAAGAAATCAGTAAGGATATCTACTGGTAGGGGTATATGAATATATAGATATATATATATATATATATATTCATATACCCCTACCAGTAGAAATCCTTACTGATTTCTTCTTTCTGTAGCATCACTTTTATTAGGGTTGCACCAATATTTATATTAGGGTTGCACCAATACCACTTTATTAAGACAGAGTACAAGTACCGATACATTTTTCAAGTACTCACAGACACCAAGTACCAATACTTTTATTTGAAGTCATATAACGGCTTTCCAATAAGAACAGATAAATTATTTACATATATACAGGTCTGTGGGGGTATACATACAGTGGCAAGAAAAAGTATGTGAAGCCTTTGGGATTACGTGGAGTTTTGCATTAATTGGTCATAAAATGTGCTCTGATCTTCATCTAAGTCACAACAATTTGAAAAACACAGTCTGCTTAAAATAATACAACACAAACATTATATGTTTTCATGTGTTTTTTGAACATAACATGTAAACATTCACAGTGCAGGGTGGAAAAAGTATGTGAACCCCTAGCCTAATGACTTCTCCAAGCGCTAATTGGAGCCAGAAGTGAGCCAACCTCGAGTCCAATCCGTGTGATATTATTGGATGTGTTGCTGAAAGCTGTCCTGCCCTTTAAAAACACACACCAGTTTTGGGTTTACTGGTTTCAAGAAGCACTGCCTGATGTGAACCATGCCTTGCAGAAAAGAGCTCTCAGAAGACCTACAATCAAGAATTGTTGACTTGCATGAAGCTGGAAAGGGTTACAAAAATATCCCCAAAAGCCTTGATGTTCATGTGTCCGCGGTACGACAGACTGTCTACAAATGGAGAAAGTTCAGCACTGTTGCTACTCTCCCTAGGCGTGGTCGTCCTGTAAAGATGACTGTAAGAGCACAACGCAGAATGCTTAATGAGGTAAAGAAGAATCCTAGAGTGTCAGCTAAGGACTTACAGAAATCTCTGGCACATGCTAACATTTTTGTTGACACATCTACAATAAGGAAAACATTAAACAAGAATGGAGTACATGGGAGGACACCAAGGAGGAAGCCATTGCTGTCCAAAAAGAATATTGCAGCACGTTTGAAGTTTGCAAAAGAGTACCTGGATGTTCCACAGCATTACTGGCAAAATATCCTGTGGACAGATGAAACCAAAATTGAGTTGTTCGGAAAAAACACACAACACTATGTGTGGAGAAAAAAAGGCACAGCACACCAACATCAACACCTCATCCCCACTGTAAAACATGGCGGAGGGAACATCATGGTTTGGGGCTGCTTTGCTGCCTCAGGGCCTGGACGAATTGTTGTCATTGATGGAAAAATGAATTTCAGAGTTTATCAAGACATTTTGCAGGAAAACGTAAGACCATCTGTCTGCCAACTGAAGCTCCGCAGAGGATGGGTGATGCAACAGGACAATGACCAAAAGCATACAAGTAATTCAACAAAAGAATGGCTTCAACAAAACAAAATACGCCTTCTGGAGTGGCCCAGTCAGAGTCCTGACCTCAACCCGATTGAAATGCTGTGGTGTGACCTTAAGAGAGCGATTCACACCAGACATCCCAAGAATATTGCTACACTGAAACAGTTTTGTGAAGAGAAGTGGTCCAAAATTACTCCAGATCATTGTGCAGGTCTGATCTGCAACTACAGGAAATGTTTGGTTGAGGTTATTGCTGCCAAAGGAGGGACAACCAGTTATTAAGTCCAAAGGTTCACATACTTTTTCCACCTTGCACTGTGAATGTTTACATGTTCTGTTCAATAAAAACATGAAAACATATAATGTTTGTGTTGTATTATTTTAAGCAGACTGTGTTTTTCAAATTGTTGTGACTTAGATGAAGATCAGAGCACATTTTATGACCAATTCATGCAAAACTCCACGTAATCCCAAAGGGTTCACATACGTTTTCTTGCCACTGTACATATACATGTCTGTGGGGGTATATATTATATGTTGTTCCATGTTGCATCGTTTATATGTCCTGCCATTAGATTCTCTAATTTAGAAATGTAATTATTTTTGTAATGCCATAATACTCCTGGTGACCAAGAGCCTGTCTCTGTATATTGTGGTTAGTGTTTTTTTAGTTTTGTTAGACAATAAATTTCCATTGTATTTGTCCAAGTTATAGCTGGCCCTACAAAACAGCTGAAATGAAATAATCTAAAGGAATACTCTATCAGGTCTATTCAAAGAAAGGTGAAAATCATGAGAATTGGCAGGAGAAGAGAATAATCTAGACCAAATAGCCATTATCACTTCTCCAGTCATTCTCCTGGTTTTCACCTTCCTTTGAATAGAGCTGTATGAATTCCTGTGCTTTTTAATCACGCTAATGTTTACATACAGGGTTATTCAAAGAGAATCGAAAAGTTACCGCACGTTCGGTAACTTTTCGTTCAGTTCAATTCAGCGATCCCTTGTTCGGCGACCCTGCGGTGTATTCAGCAAGCCCCGCAGGGCCGTCGTAGTCGGTCGAACAGGAGGCAAAGGAAGTATTCGAAACAGTCAGGCGAATAGGTCGCCGAATGAATAGCCGCTGAATGAAGTACTTGTTGATAACCCGCCGTACGCTCTGTGAAAAGTAGCCGGAAACCTACCGAACAGTTATGGGAAAACACGACGACCTGTCGAATGAGACGAAAAGTCACAGAAAACCCGCCGAATTGATTTTGAGAAAAAATCCTGTAATCAAAAAAAATGTATAAATTTTTGCAATCAGTGCACCTGTGTATGTCATTAAAAAACCTTAAATACACTTGTCCATGAGCTGCCAGCTCACAACTCTCAACAAACTCCAACATGGCAGATGCAGGAAAGAGGAGAGCCAGCCAGGGGAATAGAGATGCTGGGAAGAAGCGAAAAGAATCGTTCACGTCGGACGAGAACGAGGCATTGGTAGAGAACATCATCCAGCACTACAATGGCTTGTTCGGGGCTGCGGCTAAAAAAAAACCTCCCAGGGCAAGAAGGCACGCATGTGGGCGATGATTACGGACGCAGTCAACGCGGTGGGAGGCAATGGACGGACTGTGGACGTCGTCAAGAAGCGGTATGTATAATAGCATAAACATGTTACATACACATAACACACATTACATACATCTACCAACATATGTCAACACATATTGCAGCGTAATGTATTATCTGTTTGTCAGACAAATGTGACTGTCATAAAAATATTCTGGCTTTATTTAAAATATTTGCACACGTGTACATTTTTCTTAAACTTTCACACCTCAAAATTACATGTGCTTAGAGTGCATGAGGCTTGCATAGGATTGTTTGGTCCGCCTGTGTGTTTCATCATTAAAATGCTGCAATGGGTGATGTGGATTTTCTAGTTTACAAGGAAAGCAGGCTTTACAGTCTGCCTAATGTCTAAGTGCAAAGATTCTCACCTCCAAATGACATGTGCTTGCAGCAGGGCTCTCAAACTCTGGTGCCCCTGATGTTTTTGAACTACAACTCCCAGGATTCCCTCGCTATGTATTGCATTAAAATCATCCTGGGACTTTTAGTCCAAATCATCTTGGGGGGCCGTGAGTTTTAGACCCCTGGCATATGGTGCATGAGGCTTGCAGAGGATTGTTTGGTCCGCCTGTGTGTTTCATCTTTAAAATGCTGAAATGGGTGATGTGGATTTTCTAGCTTACAAGGAAAGCAAGCTTTACAGTCTGCCTAATGTCTAGGTGCAAAGATTCTCACCTCCAAATGACATGTGCTTGCAGCAGGGCTCTCAAACGGCATAAACAACAGGTGGTAATTTGTGTTTGGAAATAACATGTGCTTCTAATTAGTCTGGTCTCATGAATTTGATACATTGCCTGCAGACATCACTGGGTGTGGCTCCTACACATGTATGAACACTGTGCTTCTGAATTCTAATAAGTGTTCATTTCTACTACATGTTCCTCTGATATGCTGTTTAACCCTTTAAGGACCAGGGCTCTGTAAAGCCAATCATTAATGATGTAGAGGTTACGTCGTTTGTCATCAAGGGCTTAATAAAATCTTTATCACACTCCTTAGATTTCAACATAATATTCCAGTATTTGTATGTCATGTACCTCTCCTGAAGGACCTATGTGAGCATACAATTATTATTGTGTCTATAGTTTTGCTGCAAGCGTGGTGGAAGGGCTTGCTGCTTCTGCATTAAAAACACAACGTGAAAATGTCTATCATAAAGCGTACAAGCTGAGTCCCTGGAGTCTCTGACTATCCATTGTCATATATACCTTGCTTTATACATAGAATACATTGATCATGAAAAGAAGAAACACCTCCACAAAGGAGGTAGACAATCACCCCACCCCAAAGTAATAATTAACTCCGGACATGGACACTCCTAAGTAGGACTAAACCTGATTTGTAATGAAAGAGAAGTGAGGGATAAACCCTCAGATGGCGAATAGGAGTGCTAATTTAAAACGTAACTTTTATTAATTATAATAAAAACGCACACTTATTGGACCGACAATTATAAAAACATAAACACAAACAAGATGTGAAGCTGCAAGATGGATGTGTATATATAGTTAACGCATTGCCAAATGGCAACCCTAGGGAACAGATGACAGGTATATACATATACCCAAAATGTGGATTCACAGTTTAAATTGAAAAGCTGAGAATTACCAGTTGTTGCATATAGCGTTGGAACATGCAACGAGACTTTATAGGAAATGCACAAATTGGATTAGCAATTTCAAATTATACTGCTACACATCTATATATAAAGCGCACAGGGTGCAAATTGCTAATTGCAGGTTGAAGCGTTAGAAACTGCAGATTTAAATTCCAAGGTTATAGGATGCCAGAATATGGAACAATATTCAAAACATTCATTTGGCCTGGCTACCTTGTATTGAAAAGTTAAAAACTGTTGACTAGCAGTGCCGCGGCGACAAACCATTTACAGAAGACACCACCGCGCTTCAAAATACGTATCAACCATCCAAACACATAACTGCAAAGTGCTGAATCGTCTTTAAAGCCAAAGGCAAAACATTTCACATTCAACTGTCCCTAAAGGGCTGAATAGATTCTACCATCTCCCTACAGAATCACATCGCATGACAATTTTTAAAAAGGACACAGGACTCGACACGTGTTTTGCCGGTGCTAGACCGGCTTCATCGGGAGTCAAACAAATTGTGAATGATAGCGGTACCGTGTGTTGCTATAGCTGGTTATATACCCCATCAAGAATCGGGTCACATGAGCAGGGGCACCAATCGTTACTTAATTGGAAGGAGACCGCACGGGTTCTGATAATGCTGGTTCGGCTGGCGCTAAATTGAAAGACAGGGACACATTCATTGGTCTGGTACGCCATGTGACCTTAGAGGGCCAATCGGTTCCATAGAATGATGTATAAACAAGAGGGATACCCACTCGACTAGTACTACGTTACAGTGTATAAGGCCAATGATTGGCCGGGCATACCGCATGACTCTGAAGAACCAATGGGTTCAATGACTTACCATATGACCCCAGAGAGCCAATGTAGCTCAAGGGAAACCCGATGGAAATGGTAAATGCCTACACAGTAGCTCAAAATATATGTTATTAATGGGCATGTATGCAAACAAAAGAAACCATACAGAGGAAAGACATGGATGAATAAAGATCCATGTTACACATGGTCATATATGTAACTAAGAGAAATAAATCGTACAGAAAGAACACAGTATGGTTAAATATAAGTGTTATTTTCATTCAGACGATATGTCCGCTCAGTGGATGGATGGTCATAGCCAGTGAATGTTGCAACAAGGGAGATGTCACATACAGTCAAATAAATGGTGAAAAAGAGAAGCCCTCATTCAGGCCAAGAGGGGCCAAAGTACACATCTGATAGATCCACCAACATTCCCTACGGCGTAACTTCAAATCAAAATCACCTTTTCTAGGTGATAATGGTACGGATTCCAGGCCCCGGAAATTAAGACCTTTGCATTGCTCCCATGATACTGGACTAGATGCCGTGATATCGGGGTCTCCTGTAGTCTCCTGGTGGAATGGACATGTTCCATAATTCGTCTTTTAAATGGACGTAAAGTTTTTCCTACATATTTTTTGCCACATATACATGAGGCAAGGTACACAATACCGGCAGAATTACAATTGAAAAAGGAACGAATTTCAAACTTAGATATATTCGCTGAATCCGTGACGCTTTTGGAGGATTTCAGGATGTAGGTGCATGCTACGCAACGGCCACACTTGTATGTACCTCGCAAATCCCTAGAGAGCCACGTATGGGTTTTGTTAGGGGATGACGTGGCAAAATGACTGTGAACCAACCTATCCCTCAGATTGCAACTTCGCCTTGCAGTAATTGACACCCTATCCGTTAGTACATCTACTAATTGAGAATCGAGTGTTAATAGAGGCCAATAACGGTCCATGATTTTCTTGACATGGTCTCAACCTGCATCGAAAGTCCCTATACATCTTATAAGTGTAGTGTCAGGTTTTGTGTGATCTTCCAAAAGCTCGTCTCTAGATAATGACAGGGCACGTTGAAACGCCCTTTTGAGACAGCGATTGGGGTAACCTTTCTCCCTAAAATCACGTCTTAAAGTCTGTGATTTCACCACAAATTCCTCATCAGTAGAGCAAAGTCTGCGTAACCGCAGATATTGCCCGAGGGGGATACCCCTTTTAAGTGGTTCAGGATGGAAACTATTCCAATGCAACAGATTGTTGGAGGCAGTCTTCTTACGATATAGAGAGGTGGATATTTCTCCAGTGTCAGTCTTCACAATTTTGACATCCAAAAAATTGATTTCCTCACTCTGAATTTCGAAGGTAAATTTGAGATTCAGAGGATTATCATTCAAATTGACCACAAAATCCCTGAACTCCATATCCGTGCCTTTCCAGGTCACGAATATATCGTCAATATAACGAGACCACATATCGATCTTGGATTTGTACATACTCAAGATCTCCCCAAAGACAAACTCTTCTTCCCATATACCCAGAAATAGGTTTGCATATGAGGGTGCACAAGTAGAACCCATGGCCATTCCCCTGATCTGGTGGTAATATTGACCGTCAAAAACAAAGAAATTGTGTGTCAAAATGAATTCAAGCGCTGACATCACAAATTCTATAGTTGTATCCAACAAAGCATCGTCCTTTTCAAGTATTTTTTTTTTGACTCCCGATGAAGCCGGTCTAGCACCGGCGAAACACGTGTCGAGTCCTGTGTCCTTTTTAAAAATTGTCATGCGATGTGATTCGGTAGGGAGATGGTAGAATCTATTCAGCCCTTTAGGGACAGTTGAATGAGAAATGTTTTGCCTTTGGCTTTAAAGACGATTCAGCACTTTGCAGTTATGTGTTTGGATGGTTGATACGTATTTTGAAGCGCGGTGGTGTCTTCTGTAAATTGTTTGTCGCCGCGGCACTGCTAGTCAACAGTCTTTAACTTTTCAATACAAGGTAGCCAGGCCAAATGAACGTTTTGAATATTGTTCCATATTCTAGCATCCTATAACCTTGGAATTTAAATCTGCAGTTTCTAACGCTTCAACCTGCAATTAGAAATTTGCACCCTGTGCGCTTTATATATAGATGTGTAGCAGTATAATTTGAAATTGCTAATCCAATTTGTGCATTTCCTATAAAGTCTCGTTGCATGTTCCAACGCTATATGCAACAACTGGTAATTCTCAGCTTTTCAATTTAAACTGTGAATCCACATTTTGGGTATATGTATATACCTGTCATCTGTACCCTAGGGTTGCCATTTGGCAATGCGTTAACTATATATACACATCCATCTCGCAGCTTCACATCGTGTTTATGTTTTTATAATTGTCGGTCCAATAAGTGTGCCTTTTTATTATAATTAATAAAAGTTATGTTTTAAATTTAGCACTCCTATTCGCCATCTGAGGGTTTATCCCTCACTTCTCTTACATATAATACATTCCCTCATCTAACAGGATAGTAGCCAGTCGCTGTGCATTTTAACCCCTTAAGGATGGTTAGGTGTCGTGTGGGGGTCTCTGATGGCGAGGCACATTGGTATGCCTCGCTATCGGGTGTAGTAATCCGCCTATAATTGGGCCTGCCTGCGCAGGCCATGGGCTCATTCACATACAACACAACAGGAAAAAGTGATCATTACGTATACATGCGTATATGCTCAAATATACACGTGTATGTGCGTACCTGTGTCAAAAATCCCAAAGTGTGAAGCACATAATTGGCTGGTGGGAGCAGACCAGGTTCTGAGTATGTTGATGCAGTCAACGGTATGCAGCACGCACAGGCTGTTTGTAGGGACTGAGACAGATCATTGAAGACAGCGGATAGTACATGTACACCCTGCACTTCAAGGCCCTCCTGCCATGTTTAAGGCATAAACCATGCTGTTAAAGGGTTACATCAGAAACAGCTGTAAATGTGTCATTGTTAGTAGAAAGTGGATGTTTGAAACTTAAGTGCATCCTGAATCCATTATTATGTACAGATGCTATGGCTCACTTAGGATCACACATGTGTATAAAATGTTATTGATTAGACATCTGAAGATTACAGAAATTAATATTGTAATTGTTCGGTCCTTTACAGTTACTTCGATGTGAAGCAGAAGATCGCCAGGGTCGCCCGTTCCGCAAACACCACCGGCGGAGGGCCAGCCGAGGATCCACAGCTGTCAGATTATGAGCAGGAGCTCTATAACTTCATGGTGCTGGAGACATTCCAGGGCGTGCAGGGCGCAATTGACTCCGATGCCCCAATACGTAAGTCTAGTCTACATGTAACCTTTGCACACACACTAGAGATTTGGCAAGTGCTTGTAGAAGCTACATTTCAAGGCCCCATTAGCTTCCTACAGGTCAAACAGGGGCAAAAAGGTACAAATTGACATGCTCTTATATACCCATTTCGCCCCTGTTTAACCTGTAGATTACGGTGCAGGCACAGAGTCCATCAGCCTGTCCTGTAGTGGTCTTAGAAACATGTTCATGTTAGAAATGCACAATTTGAAGAAGATACATCCTAACAAAGATTTTAATCATCTGTCGTATAACAGCATCAAGGGCATCGGAGGCTGATGTTTTGCACCCTGCGCCCTCACCGGTACCCCATGAAGTGGCAGCTGTGGATCCTTAGCCGACCCTGGCAGAGCGACTGTCTTCCCTGGTGTCTTGTAAGTTTCACTTCTCTAACACCCATTATAAATGAACACTTTAACAGCGGGTGGCTTTCGGCCATTGGGGGTGGCTTAACACATACATACATGTTCCTGTGCTACCTTGTCGTCCCCTCCAGCCAATCACGGCGTCCTGGTTCCCTTCTTGCAAGAAAGGAAAACAGGAAGCCTGACGCCGTTATCAGATGGAGGGGATAGCGATGTAGCACAAGGGACGGGTATGTATCCAGGCAGAGTGTGGCTCTGCATTACCTCTTTCTGCTATGAAATTTAACACAGAGCCACATGGGCTATCAATAGGGAATAAAAAAAATGCACCGTTTCTGACATATGATTTATTTTTTAATTAGAGCACCAGGGAGGTATCATTTTGGATGGCATTCTTTGCTCGTTGAACAAGCCCTTTTAGCTGTTAGAGCTGGCATTGATTTGGAGCTAATGTTCCATCCATAATGTGGTGAATGGTATCAGATGTTTCGCAAGCACATTGGATCCCCATGACTGTGTCACGACATACAGGGTTATTAAAAGAGATCCTAATTGCTGGAGAAAGGTAACTGAATCTTGAAATTCATTGTACGGTTACCTTTCCTGGCCATTCGGCTATTGAGAGAGCAGGCATTTAGCCAAAAACTGGCAAATTGCCTGCACGTACGTTGGCTGTTTGTTGCCTGTTCGAGACCAGAGAATCCCCATAGAGAAGCAATGCTTTGGCTATTCCAAGAGCACAAACCAGCAGTTAAAAGGTTCCCAAAATGCCCTGCCATTTGGTGGTTTAATTTGGCTGGTTTATTCAAATGAATACCATAGGCTTCAATGTTAAAAATATTCCTGTTTAAATCCAATATGTAATAAACTATTAATTATAATATACTGCATCAAAAAGTCTATTTACTTGTAGATTTTTTTTAGGACCTTTTAGGCATTTTGGTTGATTTTTTGGCAATAATTTGTTACATTGTTTGGTTTTAAATCATTTTGATCTTTTTCTGTATCAGCCCTTTTATTATTATAATTTTTATTTCATATGTAAATTTCTGACATTTTTGTTCAGTAGTTTCTTTGCACACAGTGTTACACTTTAGAAACATTCAAGTGTAGGTTTTTTTTTTCTCCTTCATCTCCTTCGTCTGCGGTGTGGGCTTTTTCCGATGGCTGCGCTGCGCTTGGCTCCTTCTCGGGTTTTTCCAGCGTTTTTGGGGGGTTAATCCCAATGTTTTATGGGCTTTTGGTGTGCGTTCGCCCTCGTTTTGCAGTGAGTTTTCGTCGTGTTGGTCTCGACTTTTCCTTGCATTACGGTGGCCCTGTGGTGCTTGCTGAATACACTGCAGCGTCGCCGAAATGGGATCGGCCAAATCGTGCCAAATGTAAGAGAACGAAAAGTCACTGGACGTGCGGTGACTTTTCCATTCTCTTTGAATAAACCAGATAAGTTTCCTTTAACTTGCACATTTCCATGATGTGTCCTCCTGCACTCAGGTTAGACAAGTGGGTTGATCATCAATCATGCAAAAATTATGGGCCTGTGGTGTATGAGGATTCACACATCTGTGCTATTGAAAGATGAAGTATCAGTATGGTTGTGACAAGGGTTAAAGGGGTCAAGTATACACAGCCTGCCCACTTTATCCTGTTAAAGTGTTCATGTTGTGCATATGTAATATTTGGCCTATTTAATAACAGCTATCATTAAGATTCCATTACCGATTTTGTAATGATATTTATTGCTTCTTACAGCACATCCCACCCGGTTAGACGACGAGCCCGGTCCATCCCAACGTGGTCCTGGCACTGTGTTTTACACACCAATCCACCATTGAGTGTAAGTGTTTCCACATAATTAATTGTGTTCTGAGACACATGGCTGTACAATGCTAAACAGCAGCACTTTGTACGCAAGGCACTGCAGACTACCATTGTAGAGTCATGTCACATCTGTAGACACACGCGTCATTTACACATGACATTCTGGGATTTTCAACAGGGTCGACTCCTGAGCAAGAGGAGTACGAGGGCGAAGACGAGTCGGAGATCTTCCTCTCAATGGTGGATTCCCCGGCTGAGTACACTGCAGCACCAGGACCTGCGACCGAACACGGATCATCGCCCACACAGCCTCCTGCCCTGGCCAGCGTAGCATCTCAGCTGAGTGAGACAGCGGAAGAGCTGCTCAGCCGTGCAGCCCACTCAGCTGAGGTGCTAGAGAGGGACCGGCAAGCCATAGGCCAACACAATCAGCACCAAGCTGATATTGTGTCACGTCTGGATCTGCTGATCGCTGAGGTGAGGGCCCTACGCACCCGGGATTTGCCCAGATTGTGCGATCTAATCAGCCGGATGGTTGACAACATGTCCGTAGTTGGCGCTGGGATTCTGGGCACTACAACCCAGCGATTGCTGGATCCACTCCGTGTAGAGCAGACACAGCAGGACGAAAGTCCGGAACATGATGAATAATGTCCTCTGACATAAGACAGCTGCGTCATGAGGCCCTTATTCAGCATGTTCCCCGACATGCGTGTTCCCTGCAGTTTATTTAATAGTTATTTGGTACAGGTTTATGTTTACTGTCCGGTTTTGCTGTTTCCTCTCATAGCCCCGAACCTCCTTCTCCTCCGACGCAAAAGTTCTTCCCAGCACCGTAACGCTATTCCCCTGTTGATGCCCAAAATTATTATTTTTATACAAAAATTACAAAAAATAAAATAAAATATGATTCTACCACAAAATTATAGCCAGTGGGGGGGGGGGGGGATTGTTTTTGCAACTATCCCCCTGGCACATTGATAACAAATAATCAATCAAAAAACCATTTACTGTCTCGTGTCTGTTATTTCTATATACTACACAAACAGGGTTTTGTATGTTATCGCACTGTATTTTCATTTCTTTATTCACATACATACATACACATGTCCTTTGCCACCAAAAAAAAATGGCTATAATACAAATTATTTACACTATTTGTAAATGAGAGTAATTGGACCTACACATTAAATAATAGGTTGACATCCATGGAGGTCCACGAGAATACCAGAAATAACGTCCACGAGCATCTGCAGTGGGAGAGACAGAAATGACAAGGGAAGGATATCTGAGGGTTAAATGCACAGGTACACAGTTGGTTAAAGTCACGTACAACATACACTGGAATGGGAGAAGCTTGTACCTGATGTCTGAACATGTGGTGTGTGGCCGTAGGTCCGATAGAGGTCCTGTGGCAGCCCATCTCGCTGGGAACATCACACGCCAATCATCAATCAATGAAAATAAATTAAACATCTGCAGTAGGATATGAGGATAAATGGACAAATGATATGAGGACAAATAGGATATGAGGACAAATGGGTTTAGGTCATGACAATTAAAATTGGACAATTGATAAAGGAATATCTTGAAACATTGCAGTTCTTCAGGGAGTTTGTTGGCCATTCAGGAGGGATTTCCACCCACTCAATGAAGAACACTAATCAACAACACATACAATAACTGCTGGCGACAAAGATAGGGGGTCAATGAGGACATGTTAAAAGGATAAGATTAACAAAGGTTAATATTTATGGGCACATGTACTTACACTATATACAAATGGATGACACACATATTTTCCTGTGGCAGAAGACGAACAGGTAGCAGCATCATTTTCAAGGTGCGTTCTGCTAAAAAAAACAAGGAAAATAAATAAAGGACACATTAATACAACATGAAGAATTATATGGATTGTGTTAATATATGATAATGAAACATTACTTACACGGAAGTGGGTAGCGATGAGATTCGCCCTCACCACGGGACCCCGGTCACTGGGATCCACATCCTCAGCCACAGGGTGCATATCGTCCTCAGGTGCTATATCGCCGATGCGGATAACGGGCGCACGATGCATTAAAGCCACATTATGCAATATACAGCATGGAACGATGATATCGGCTGCCTTCAATGGAGGATACAACAGATACCCACCAGACTTGTCCAGGCATAGAAACCTGGACTTTAGAACCCCGAAGGTGCGCTCTATAACGTTTCGCGTAGCACAGTGGGCACTGTTGTACTGCACCTCTGCAGGAGTTGGTGGATTACGGAGCGGAGTCAAGAGCCAAGGCTGACACGCATATCCCTTGTCACCTAAAAGACAGACAGAACACAATACAAAATATTATTATTACTAGCAAACTTTTAAATATGGATAAACACTAATGTCATTATTTAATCTGGGACTTACCGATGAGCCAGCCATCCGGCATTTGTCCTTCATCAAAAAGGGTGACCCGGCTGGACTCCTGCAAATCCGGGAGTCGTGGAAGGAGCCAGGGTTTCCAGCCAGGACACTCATGATGCGCTGATCAGCATCACAAACCACTTGGACGTTCAAGGAATGGAATTGCTTCCTATTCCTGTATAGTTCCTCGTGGTTTGTGGACTGACACAGTGCAACATGAGTGCAGTCGATCGCTCCAAGGACCTTTGGAAAACCTACTACTTGCAAAAAGTCAGGTTTATTCTTGTTCTACGAGGCCCGGTCGGTGGGGAAATGGATGAATTCCTTGGTCTGTGAGGTGAGGGCCCTAACCACTTGCATAAGGCACCTTGAAAAGGATGCTTGGCTAATCCCGACCTCCTCCCCAGAATCTGACTGGAAGGAGTGTTTGGCAAAATGGTACAAGACCGCTAACAACTTCACCAGCAACAACTTCACCGGGAATAGAATGACCCCTTAACCACTTCCATGCGGAGGACGCGCTCAGCGCGTCCTCCACATGGCTCCCGCTGTGCGGAGGACGCGCTGAGCGCGTCCTCCCTTTGGGGTCAGCGTTCGGCTGGGTTCCGGCCGATCGCTGACCCCCCCGGTGCGGGCTGACATCCTCGATGTCAGCCCAGCATCCGGAACCGCCGCCGATGAAATTAGGTGTCATCGCGGCAGCGCGATGACACCTAATTCAGGCGCCCCCCCCGCATGTGCGGAGGAGGCGCCTGAAAGGCGGCGTTGCGGGGGTTAACCCAGGCACCATTTGGAAGGGCACAGCCTGCCCTTCCAAATGGTGCCTGGCATTAACCCCTGGGGAGTTGGATCGCGAATCGGCGCTGAAAAGCGCCGGTTCGTGATCCTTTCCCGGAGCTGGCCTACATCTTGGATGTCGGCCAAGCCTCCGGGAACTCCCCCTGAGGACTGGCGTCATCGTGCATAGCACAATGACGCCAGTCCTAGAGTTAACCCCTAACTGCCACCAACGGTGGAGATAGGGAGTTCCAATGAACTCCCTATCTCCCGATCCGTGGCAGCTAGGGGTTAAAGTTTGGTATGGTTGGATTGGCCAGATCATGGCCGTTCCAACGATACCAAACACTACTGTGAAAAAAGTTTTTTTAAAAAAATAAAAATAAAAATTTAAAAATAAAAATATATTTAAAAAAAAAAAAATAAAAAAAAAAATAAACATTTTTTTTCTTTTTTTTGGTTCGTTAATGCAGCAATATTGTTCCCATTTCAATTATAATGTGAACAATGATGCTGCACTAACGATTTTTGTATGCGGTGCGTTTGTTAAAAATCGTGTAATTTTCCCCAAAAAAAATGTAACGAGACCCCATCTCTAATTTTTTTAACAAGCGCACCCCATACAAAATATAACCGCAATTGCTCGCATGTTAAAATGTGAAAAAAAACACTTTACACGTTGTAAATTATTGAAAATACATATTTTATTGCATTTTTTGTTATAATATACAGACATGACATAACGTATACATATAATAATGACATATTATTAATCTGTCGAGTCTGACGGAAAGAACGATATATAATATGTCTGGGTCATATACTAAAATAAGCCTTCAAAACACATTTAAACATGATGAGCAAAACCGGTAAAAATGACCTCAGCACAGAGGTGTGAAAAGCCTCAGCAGCGAAAGGGTTAAACTCCGCGGCTCCAGATCCTGGCTTATGCGTTGGTATAAAGCCAGGATGGCCTCACGGGACAGCCGGAATTTCTTGATGATTTGGCGGTCACTCAGGTTCTCCAGGGTAACCCTTTGCAGGAATACCCTAGGAACAGCGACCCTAGCAGGATTAGCCTGTCCTACCTGTTCCGCTCCTGCGGCAGCAGGTGCCTCCAATAAGGCACAGCCCAATTGGGCAATGGCTGCGCCGTTCCGTGCAGCTTCCTCCCTGCACCGGTCTTCAAGCATGACCTGAAATGGCAGCATTTTCGGTATGGTGACTCAAACACTGAAACAATTTTTCCAAAATGGTGGTGGACAGGAAGCAGAGGTGTTTTTATACCCTTTCCCAACTTATTTTTTCCCTTTAGAATTTTTTTTCCCTTTTTTTGAGTTTTGATTGTTCATTTGCCCCATCTTTGCTATGGGATTCGACAGGTTGAACCTGCCGAATGAAGTCGCCGAATGGCAGGGCAATTCGGCACTCTTTGGATAGAGTGAACCTGAGTTTTCAATGGGACGGTTTCGCATTCGCCGATTGCAGCGAACGGTGGTGAACGGCTCCATCTTTCGGCAACCTTTCTCCACATCTTTGCCGAACAGCTGGCTCTCTGGATAGCTGAATGGCCGAGAAAGGTAACCGAACGCTGAAAATCAGCGTTCGGTTACCTTTCGGCGGCCATTCGATTCTCTTTGAATAACCCTGATAATAAAAAAAAAAAATGTTTTCCCTTTCAACCCCTTCACTCCCAAGTAGAGATAATGGCTCTTCATAGGCATCCTCAGATATCACAAGTCATTTTGATTTGTAGCTGTGTAGGGAAAAAGCTAATTAAATTTGTTGCAAACGAATAATGTTTGCCATTGGGCTCTAGAAAGAATCCCCTGTACCTTTAAGGAAGGGGGACATGACTGATGGCCTGGGCCGGATGGTTCAGTAGGAAATGTGGAGCTATTGGTTATATGTGTGCAACATTGTTTCACTTACCTTTATATGCATCTGTGGTGGGTGTGTTCTGTCTCTTTGTTCCCTGCCAGCGTCAACTGTGCATCAAGGAGATTACCTGTGAGAGAGAAGAAAAACGTGGTGATCAGTTTGCTGATTTGTTTGGTGAATTGTTTGCTGATATGGCATCTACTTCGCTGGATGCTTTGCTGGATCAGCTGAGGGAGCATGCTGCTGCTCGGGGTTCGACCATGCTGGACCTTCTCGTGGATGCAGCGGTGCCAGCTCAGGACCAGTCTCCAGAGGAATCTGAAGGGCCCCGCCAGTGGCAGAGAGAGCGGCGTTCTAGGCCTCCGGTGCGCCTGAGTCCGAGTCCTCCAAGACCTCGTGGGACACGGATGCCTGATGGTGGAGCAGCTGCGCAAGATGCCGGTTCCAGGTCTTCAGAGGGATCGGTGCTCATGGATACGCCGCCGCGTGGACGTCGAGCTGGTTTGCGGAGGAGGGTAAGCATGCTTTCTCCCGCATCTCTTCCCCCGGTAGTGGATGCGGCGTTGGATGGCCTGCGGCGGCCAGATGGCGCTGATCAGGATGGAGGAATTGGGAAAAGGGGCGCCCCACGTACCCATCTGGATGGCTTGCGGATGGCGCGATCCAGGAGCCCTCAAGTGCAGCCTTCACTTCCGGCCGCCGGAAGTGGAATGGCAAGATCGACGGCTTCCACTCCAAGGCCCCCTCCTACTCGGCGCAGACCCGCGGCGTCACGAGCAGCGTGATGGACACGCCCCCAAGATGGCAGCACTCATGCTGTTGCCAGAAATACGAGGGGAAGGGCGATTTCGGCAGCTGCAGATTCGGGAGAGGCAGCTGTGGATCAACCGGCGCCATCATTATCCACTTCTGGAGCTCGTTCTGTGGCTCGTGGGGACGGTAATCGGCGCTCTCTTGCTGTGAGTGGCTCGGAGTCCAGGTCCGGGGGTATGCTGTATGTGCAGAGATCATCTGGTCGTGTGGTTCCAGGGCGCCCATCGCCGGTCCCGCTTGTTCCTGCTGTCCCGGTGGCTCCAGGAAGATCGTCC
Source organism: Leptobrachium leishanense (assembly GCA_009667805.1). NCBI lineage: Eukaryota > Metazoa > Chordata > Amphibia > Anura > Megophryidae > Leptobrachium > Leptobrachium leishanense. The sequence goes on from CM019066.1 coordinate 262,670,276, forward strand.
CTTCTGGCAGCACGTGAGTCTGACCTTGGTGGTGCTGTTGCTGGCTCGGGGGGGGGGTTTTCGGCCAATGCTGCGTCAGGTAGTTTCGTTGGGTTAACAACGGGGTTTATGGAAACCCTGGTTGCAGCTCTCAGACAGTGGCAGGATGGGTCGTCTGCTGTGTCGCATGCATTTGCGTCCAGGTCCCCTGCTGGGCTTGATGTTGCCGCGGGCACGGCACCGGCGCCTGCTGTCGCGTCTAGTTCGGCTGCGTTGGGGGACCCTGCTAATGCTCCTTCGGGGGGGTCTTATGCTTGCCTCAGCTCCTGTTCAGGCCCCTACTGTGATTGGCGCAGCGTTACCTATTGCAGTGAATGCCCCGGTTTCTGCTGCGGCTTCGGCTCCAGCTGCTTTGAGCGTTCCTGCACCGCTCGTTAGTGGGGTTCCGGTGCCTGGTGCGGTTGGTGCTGAGGTGCGCTCTTATGGGGCGTGTGATTTGTCTCCTCTGGGCCTGAATGTCTCTGCTGAAGTGCGGAAGAAGATTTGGAAGGGGGAGTACGTAGACGTGCTCACTTTAATTTCTCCGGATAAGGAGATAGGGAGAGGTTGATCGTCCTAAACGCATTGATCCTTTACCGGGTGACAAGGATAAGGAAAAAGTTAAGCCGTTGCCACAGACATTTGGCAATTGGCTTCAGGATTTTTTTGGCTTATAGCGCGATTTTTTGCGAGCGATTTCTGGAGCGTGGCATGGCTTTGTTTTCTTATTTGGATTTGATTTGGGGGGCGTACAAAATTTACGGGGGCCTTTGTTGGTTTAGGTACGACCAGCAGTTTCGTCAGAAGATGGCGGTAAGGCCCGGCCTCCGTTTTGACTTGCAGGACACAAATCTGTGGCTACTGCTCATGACGCCGAACCGTCCAGTGGTGTCACCCTTTCCTGGATCAGCGGTGCCCAGAGCCCCAGGAGCGCCAGCGGGAACCAGAAAGGGGTGGTACTGGCTCTTTAATGAGTCCCATTGCCGTTGGTCCGCAAATTGCCGGTTCAAGCATGTGTGTTCTTCCTGTGAGGGATCCCACCCGGCATTTAGATGTTTTAGAAAGGGAAATGGCTCGACTTTTAGGGCTCCAGGTCGGGGTAAGCCTTATAGAAGGGATCACCCCGGTGATAGTTCAGGCTATGGTTCCCTGGCTAGACAGGTACCCCAATAGGCGATGCGCTGCATTGTTGTTTACTGGCTTTCATGAAGGTTTTGTTATTCCGCATGAGCCGTCTGATTTTCCTCAATTTTCCCAAAATTAAATTTCTGCGCGTCAGCAAGGCGAAGTTGTGGCGGACAAGTTGGCTAAGGAGGATCGATTGGGTCGGATGGTGGGTCCTTTTGCAGAGCTCCCCTTTTCTAATCTTCGGGTGTCTCCGTTGGGCATTGTGCCCAAGAGGGAGGAAGGTAAGTTCCGCATGATCCACCATCTTTCCTACCCGGCCGGTCTTTCTGTTAATGATAGTATTGGAAAAGAGGGATGTCGCGTGCAATATTCTTCTTTTGATGAGGCATTGCAGATTGTGCGGAGGCTGGTCCTGGTTGTTTGTTGGCGAAAGCGGACATAGAGAATCGGCGTTTCGGTTGTTACCGATTCGACCAGACTGTTATCATTTGCTGGGGTGTTCCTTTCGTGGAGGTTTCTACTATGACCGTTGTCTTCCGATGGGCTGCTCGATCTCATGTTATTATTTTGAGTTGTTCTCGTCCTTTTTGCACTGGGTGGTGTGTCGGCGCGCTGGCCGGAATTCGGTGGTCCATTATTTGGATGATTTCCTATTTGTGGGACCGGCGGATTCCGGCAACTGCGCCGCGCTGCTGCAGATTTTTTTTCGGGAGGTTGCTGGGGAATTCGGTGTGCCTTTGGCTGAGGAGAAGACGGAGGGCCCAGTTCAATTGCTTGCCTTTTTGGGCATTGAGATCGATACAGTCCTCCGTGTTTTCCGTTTGACAAAATCCAAACCTTGTTGCGATTGGTGGGGAGGGCGCAAGGGGTTGCGAAGATGCGGCTTTCCGATATTCAATCGTTATTGGGTCACCTGACATTTGCATGCCGGGTGATGCCAATGGGCCGGGCTTTTTGCCGCAGGTTGTCTTTGGCTACCACCGGGGTATGCACACCTCACCATTTTGTTTGCATCACTAGTGCTTTGAAGGCGGACCTGGTGGTGTGGCAATCCTTCTTGCTGCATTATAACGGGCTGACGTATTGGCAGGAGGCGGACGTGGACAATCAGTCCCTCGAGCTTTTTGCGGATGCGTCTGGGGCGCATGACTTTGGAGTGTACTTCCAGGGCACATGGTGTGCCGAAGCGTGGCCCCCGCAATGGGCAACATCAGAGTTGGTGAGGAATCGCACATTTCTGGAACTTTTTCCGTTGATTGTGGCCCTGGAGCTGTGGGGGGAGCGTCTGGCCAATAGGCGGGTGGTGTTCTGGACGGACAACCTGGGCGTGGTGCAGGTGGTGAATCGTTCGTCGTCCAGTTCCCCTCCCGTCTTGGCTCTTTTGCGTCACCTGGTACTGCGCTGTCTAGAGTGGAACATATGGTTGCGGTCTCGACATGTGCCGGGTGTTCAGAACGTGATTGCTGACGCTCTCTCCCAGTTCCAGTGGGACCGTTTTTGGCAGGCGGCTCCGGGAGCAGCGAGTAATGCAACACCCTTTCCTCTGTGGCTCTGGACCCTCGCTTCGCCGGGCTGAGGATGTTGTTGGAGGACACTTTGTCGGGAGCGTCGTGGACTGCATATTCTCAGGTTTGGCGGAGGTGGGGGTCGGTGGCACGGGGTTGGCATACGGCAGAGGATCGTAGGTGGGCAACCTTGATTTATTTCAATTCCCTCTGGGAACAAGGTGGCTCTGGTTCGGGAGCGGCCAGAGTACTGTCTGCCCTTTCATTTTTGTGCAAGGCGCTTGGTTGGGAGGATGTTGGTCGGGATTACCTACTTCGAAGAATTGTTTCGGGTTGGCGGCGGACTGCGGTGCCTGATGTTCGGCGCCCAGTTTCTGGCCCCATGTTTTTGGAATTGCTAGATGTTTTAAGTGGAGTTTGTAGCGATCTTTTTGAGGCGCGATTGTTTAGGGTGGCTTTTGCCTTTGCTTTTTATGGTGCCCTAAGGGTGGGTGAGCTGGTTGCTCCTAACTCTCGGGCACATTCTGCCTTGCGCTTGGCGCATGTTTCTGTGTCAGCCGATCAGGTGGGGTTTTTGATTGCCAGGTCCAAGACAGACCAGTTGGGATGGGGTGTTATTACTTTGGATGCTGTTGGGGGGATCGGGTGTCCTTTGGGCCTCACACGGGAGTATTTGGCGGTTCGTCCGGATTTTGCTCTTTTTTGATTCACCTTAATGGGGTTCTGTTGACTAGGTACCAATTTTCGGCTGTTTTTAAGCGATGCGTGCAGGTTTTGGGTTATGACCCGGGGTTGTTTGCCTCCCATTCTTTTCGGATAGGCGCGGCGACGGTGGCTGCGGGCGCATCGGACGGCATGATTCGTCGGTTGGGCAGGTGGCGATCGGATCACTTTCGCTCGTATGTTCGTTCTAACATTTTATAATTTCAGGTACTTCCCCGTGGATGGTCTGGATATTGGGTCATTCCTTCGTGCATTGGGCGGCCATGCGGGCTGAGCAAAGGCCGCATGGCAGAAACCTTGGTTTTCCGGCAGAGGTGGCGGAGATTTGCTGGTTGGGTATCCGGGGTTTGCGTTGGGCTCGGGTGTCGACGGAATGTGATGTTCTGGCTGGGAGGGTTCCCAGGGATGTTATTTTAGTTGTTCACGCTGGGGGAAATGACTTGGGGACGGTTCGTTCGGTGGACCTGATTCGGGCTATGAAGCTGATCTGGCCCGCTGTTTTGCTACCTTTGGGGGATTGTCGATGGTGTGGTCCGACATTATCTCTCGACCTCGTTGGGAGGTGATTGCGGTGCCACGGCCATTGACAGGGCCAGGAAGAGGGTTAATCGGGAGGTTTCTAAATTTGTTAGGCAGTTGGGGGGGTTTTCAATCCGTCACACGGAATTGGAGGGCAACAATCGGAATGTGATTTGCGGTGATGGGGTTCATTTGACGACATAGGTTTGGACATATTTTTAACTGGTTTAATGTCGGGGATTGAGGAGGCGCTGTCTGCGGTGGGGCGCAGGGGCAGCCATTAGGAGACCATGGTGCCCCTGGCGTTGTTCCTGGACAGCAGTGCTTTCAAATGGTTAAGCCGCCTTCGGGTGAGGCATTAACGAGACGAGCCCCGCTTGATCTCGGTCAGGCGGGGTGACGAGCTCCTGGTTTGGTATCGGTGAACAGCCTATTACATGGGTAATAGAGGATGGGGTAAAGCACTGCAGGATTACATGTTGTATATATTTAATAAAGCTGTGGCCCATGCCCTTTCCAGTTAAGAACGTGTTGTGTCTTTCTTTATATTTAAGGGTATGGGTCAAGGAGGTCCCAGGTTTAATCAGTCATGCTCTCAAATGTTTTAGCTCCTTGGGCAAAACACCCGAGGTGCTAGAACATTTTGAGCAGCTGTGAAACAGATTCCCAGATGGTCTAGCACAAAGTTGAATGGTGCGGTAGCTCCTTTTTACCCAGAAGATGGCAACATGTAAAATAGGCTACTACAGCAAAGAATAAATTGAAAATATTCCCTAATATTTCTTATTTATACTTCATTGAAAGCGATTTTCCAAAACACACTTCCTAACTTTGGTTTTCTAGAAAATAACTTGGTGAAAAGGTTAATAACATCTTCACCACCAACAGACACCTTTGTTAACCCTTTCCCGCCACGGGGCATACTATGCCGTCCCCTCGGTGGGTGGGACTCCGTGCCATGGGGCGGCAAAGGACGCCCTGCTCGCATCATGCATGCTCACAAGTTGGCCTTTGGGCGCGACTTTGCCGGTCACTGCGAACCAGACACCAGCTCATGGAACGCATTCTGCAAATGTCTCTATATGGTGCTCTTCCTCAGGTCTCCTGCGATTGGCGTGTCTTCCTCCTGACCTGCAGGAATTTTTAATGACACTCTCTGAGCCTGGAAGCCTTGTCCAGTTCTCCAAGTGGCAAGGTGGACAAGATATCCGGGCTCAGGACACGTCATTAAAAATTGCCACAGGTTGTTTTCAAAATGCAGTTAAAAAAGTTTTATGTGCCACCTTTAGATGCCACCCTGCAGACTACAATCCAACCCAATTTGCAATATATACTGGCTTGTATTGCATGGTATCAATAGCTGGTAAATGTCACAACAAAACTAGTCTCCTTTCTTGCTACCTCCTCCCAACTCTTCACTGCTTTGCATGTGCATGCTAGGAGTCCCAGGGTGATTTGAGTGGTCCATGTTGCGAATTTGAGTGTTCCATGTTTGTGGTTTTCTTTTCGTTAATGTGTTATTATTGAAATGAGAATGTACTCTATGCAAATATACAGCAGTCAGCCATCTTTGCTATGTCCAACAGTTTGCCCATGATTGGCTGTTGGGCATAGTCTCGGCTTTCCTACTTTTAGACATTCTCAAGTAAAACGTATATAGAATAATAATAAGAAATATAACATTAAAAATGGCATAACTCCTATACAACAGTGATGAGATCCACTACCACCTATGGCTGCTTCTAAAAAGGCACCAGGAAAAAAAATAGTTCCTTTGTATCTTTTACTGATGAATGTGTTGACTTCAACCGACTAAAACACGAAAGTGACTCTACAGTGTATTATTTCTCTGATCTGGTGATTACCTGTTGATAGTTAGTGCATTACCTTATGAAGCATATAACTTGACACTCGGAAAGTATTTTTCTTCCCTAGAATTAGCAATGACAAGATTCAGACTGAACAAAGACAAACACAATGACTACAGTAACAGTTTTCATGATAAAACAAGCCCAAAGCAATGTAAATTATACTCTCCTATGGGAAATCAATGCTTGCTGTTTGCCACCATGATTGGAGAGGTTTCACAGCTTCTGCGAGTGCTTTGAACACATTTTATAGGAAGTGTTATAGCCATATCTCAAATTAATGACATATTTTTGAAGAATTATGTTCGACTGTTTGACACATGTTAGATAAAGTGGGAGATAAATTGTAAATCCCTTAAGAGAATGGGTTTGTTGGCAATGTAATTTGCTTAAAACTTGACATTTTTTCTAATTCTAATTAAGTTTAAGGTTAATTTCCTTTGGTGTGTAAGTCTTACTTAAAACATTTGTAGAGACAGATTTAGAATGTTACAATCAAGAGGCTATATGTTCTTCTGGGACTTTGTCTATTATGGCTCGAAAATTAGGTCGACCTGAACCGTGGGAATTTTTATTCATTTACTGTACTGGAGAGCTAAATATACAAGGAAGAAGGTAAGGAAAAGTCAGCAGGAAATGGTTAGGGTGACGGCACAAGATTTACATTTGCTTTGTTCTTAGTATTAATTGCAAATGTATCCAACAAAAAGGAGTGTATTTATACATGAACAAGCTTGACATGGGGAGAAAATTGGATATGGATTGCTGCCTTCACCACTAATGAAGTTTAATGTTAAAAGAATTCCCCGAAGGCTGTGTTGTATTATAACACACAATAATAAATGAAAAGAGCCAAGCTACAATACACTCTGAAGCTGTAGTAAATGGAAAGACTCTTTACTCATCCTTTCCATGAAACAGAAGCCTTATAACAAATTATATAGCTTTTCTTAATAAGGTATTTATTTACTTTAGATTTTTTTTCAGCTTGCTGGCAATGTATGGGTTAACCCCAGTTAAATCACTGGCAAGACACAAAAACAGCTAACTAATTAAAATGAACAAACCATTAGCTTTAGTTAAACCCTTGATGAATAATAGAACAGTGTTATCCTGTTGTAATGCAGTTTTTGCACCTGAAATCATTCCAAGGTAGAGAATGATTTCCCATCTCCAGGAACTTATCAAGGGCTTGAACACAAATTAGCTAAATCCCTCTGAGCTTTGTAGTCAGTAAACCCATTAATTCGTGGACATTCACAGGTAGCACATACTTTATTCTCAGCAGTTCATTATTCTTTTGTCAACAGGTAAATTTGCTGCTTTTCCATTGAGTTTTTTTTTTCTAAACCTCTTTTTAAAGAAATTAACCTTTTAACAATAAATTCCATAAATATTAAATACAACAAAGTAATAATAAGCTTGTGTTGTGTTGCTGCCACCTTCTCAACCTAAACTTTGAAAAGTGATGTGAACAGGTAGGGGTTTATTCACAAATTGCCTGTTACTGTTGTTGCAACTTTAATAAACTTTGGCAATCCAGAAACAGAAATTCAGACAGTGGCAGGAAACGTTTCATTGACGAGGCATCTTCTGCTGTGTTTGAATTTCCCTCTCGGGATCATGGATGTTTATTGTGATTGAAGCATCGGATTATTTTCACGATTGTTTGCAACGACAGCAAGGAACAGAATTTCATGAATAACCTCCATAATGACATTCCTTAAGAGATTCTGGTCAATGGTAATGGTCAAGTGTACATCCAGTGGAAGGGGGGGGGGGAATCAAAGTATCTCTATTCAGCACATTCAAATGAGATGCTCTATAGACTGTTGTGGAATTCGTACAACTCTTTTAATGTGCACATGAAATCAGCAAAGCATTAGTTACTTGTTTGGGGGACCTTTCTATTCTCTAGTTTAGTAGATGCAGGACCGTTCCAAAAATGGTCTCCTACAAATCAGCTCTTGGACCATCTCACATGGTGAGTAGGTCAGCCTATGGTCCAGGTCTGGCCCTATTTGGTCTTACCACTAGCCTGGAATACTATAGTTTTAACTCCTGTGACTAAGTGGCTGTGCATGTCATTATTGTACTCCAGAGCAGTGTTTCTCAAACCTCTCCTCGGGACCCCCAACCAGGCCAGGTTTTCCAGATACCTGAAGCACAGCATAGCTGATATTATTTGCTGCTCAGTGATTTCAGGATTCAGTCTGCATTTCCCCAAGGTGATCTGCAAAACCTGGCCTGGTTGGGGGTCCAGAGGATAGGTTTGAGAAACACTGCTCCAGAGCAGTGGTTTCCAGCACTGACCTCATGTACCTGTAACAGAAAAGGTTTGCCAGATATCTGAAGAACAACAAAGTGGAAATAATTTGCTCATTGATTGCAGTATTCAGGTTGCATTTCTACAAGGTAGCCCTTAAAACCTGGACTGTGAGGACAGGGTAGGGAAACACTGCTCTAGACAAATTATGTTTCAACAATGATAACTATACTCTATCTTTTCCAATAATTAAAGTACACCGGTACAACGAAGTATGTAAACTTTAAGGAGCGCACAGATTGTCAGCCAGATAATGTGGACTCTGAGAAGCCTTTCAGCAATATTAGATGGACTGCACAATAGGACTGAGAATTGCTCACTGTGTGACAACTAGTTTCTATTTTGTGTGTCCCAAACAAAGTATAGAATGCGTACACACATGATGTCTTTACAAAAAAGACTAGTGTTAACCATGAAGTCCTAGCATTGTTCTTATCCTTCTAGTCAACATAGTTCATGGAGATTTCCCCATTAATATCTCCAAAATCTATCCATTGTTTCAGACATCGCTAGGTGCGTTGTTCACCCTAGTTTGAGGAACTGCACCCACTGGGGTGGATTTCTATAGACTAAGCAGTAAAGACTTAAGAGGTTATAGGGAGTGACGTTATTACAACTACCATGACCGAAGGTGATCTAGAGATGGAGAAACCTATCCCAGCAGGTGCATCTCCTCAAACTATGGTGATCACTACTAACGATGTTACAAAAACAGCTATTCGCTCTTTGCTTCAATGACGTCTAAAAAGACTGTGGATATACAACGGCAATATTAAGGTGGAGGTCTCCATAGCCCTCTCACACAATGCTGTGACAACTTCACCGAAAACAGTGATGGAAGCAATAGTAAAATTTATGCAGATTATGTAGGCAACTATTGTAGAAAGGTCATTGAACTACACTAAGACAGAAACTAATTCTGGTGAACCACAATGCCAATTCACTGAGAATTCACCGGATTTTCATCGCAATTTATCCCCGATGTTTGCCAAACTTAAAGGGTCGCTCTACACATCCTGACCACTTTAGCTTATGTAAAGTGGTCAGGATGTGTGCAGTACCCACCCTGGTTTGACAGGAATCTCCGGGTGAAGCGGAGGAATTTTCTCCACCCATCCCAGCATCACTAGGCAGTTGGGATTTTGAATTTCCCGGCTTCCATTCATCAGAAAGGTCACTATTAACTTAAGCATGCTCTATATGTTGACATCTCCAATGTCCATCTCCATGCATGGACACACAGCTCCAATCCACTTTTCTCGCACAGGTGCTATGGAAATTGCATATGCAAGTTCTTAGCGCAGCGATGCTCAATTTCCGTATCCGATGCTATGAAATGTGTCAGCAGCATATGCCCAATTATTTATGGATTAAAAAGGAAGAGTGTCATATTTTAATAAGCGTGATCCTTTTAATCTCTTCTGTACAAAAATGATGATCAGTGAACAAACCCATTACACTAGCAAGTAGAGAGGTAGCAATTGTGTGAGGACATACAGTAATTACCAAGCCTCACATAATTATTACCACACTATTTGAAATACTGAATGAAAATGGATACTGTGAACCTGAATCTTAATGTAATTATCACCCTGAGAACCATTCTTAGCATAGAAACGTCAAATGCATTGAAACAACATATCAAACATTACAATTTTGCTTTGTTTACAATGGCTGGAGTTAAGCAAACTACTGAATATATCTAACGTTTTCCTAAAGTGTAAGCTCTTTTCTCATTGTTTTTTGTCCCAGATGCCACTGTCATTTCTTGCTCAGTTCCCCAACTGAATACATCTGTGCTTCATACATAAATTATATTATTAATAGAACCTGTCAGCTCAGAAGTGTTAAAATGATTTATCTTTCTTGCACATTTTCTCCATTATCATCTCATCTCAGTTGGTAGCAGGAATCATTTTTGTACATTTAGGCAATTAGTTACTCTTACTGATTATTAGCAGACTGTCAAATAGGCCTGGGAGTTCACTGCTGATTGATTGTTGCACTCAGCCTGAGGTCACAGGGGTAATGAAGATATTTTATTTTTACTTGCAGTTGATTTCATAGGAGGTTTTGACTCTTATGGATATCAGGGACCTCAAAAGACATCACATTTACAGCTGCAACCTATGTATATGTAAGTATTACAAATTTAAATGTGATTTAAAAGTTCTTAATTAAAAGTTGCAATGTGATTAAACATGATCTATATGAATACAAACAAGATTTTCTTTGTAACCCCCCCCCCCCCTCATAAAAAGAAGATTGGATATGGAAAGTTGTCTTTACCGAACAGGTTTGGCTTGGTTTGCTGCTTCGCTAAATGGAATGGGTCAACCAAGACTTCCATGAGTTGTGGAGAAATTCATACCAGAGCATCATGCCAGTGAATTAAAGCTACGTAACCAGATAACTGTAAAACTATAGAACAGTGGTTCCCAACCCTGGCCTTCAAGTACTCTTAACAAGCCAGACTTGAAGACCAGTTGGGAGTCACTGCCATATAAGATGGGTTAGCCATGTTCAAATGAGGTTCAGAGGAGCCAGACTTAAGACATTTTGTCAATTAATTAGTTTAAAACAAGGGGGAAAAGGTCAAATGACGTGACATTTGTGAAATAAATGGCGAGGCCCTTCTATACTTTTTTTTAAAAAACTTTATTTGTAGCCTCAGGTCAACATTACAAATGCAGTATATATTGCACAAACAAAAAAAAATTCACCAGGTTCCCCTTCCCACAACAGGAGAAATACATAAGATAAACAGATGGAGAAAGTCACGTAACCAGAAATAACATCCGCATTACACAGTGAGAGTCAGTACCCAAAAATCGACAGAGGCCCGAAGGACGGCAAGTAGAAGGTATCAGAAACATAAGAGAATGCTCAGAAACAATCCAAGGATGGGTAATACAGGAGCTACAGTATCGGGGAACCAAAGTCAGGTCAAGGAAAGTAGTGATCAGCGGAAGCCAGGAGAATCAGAAACTGGAAATATCAAAGTTGTACAAGAAATGTGCATTGGAATCAGAGCAGAAACCGGGGACTAGAATAATATGCAAATTATTCCTGTAAAAAAGATTCTCAGATGTCCAGTAACCCAAAATAAAGAAAAACAACCCACTTTAACATAGAACTGGACATATTCTACACAAAATAGAGCTCATAGAAATATGTGCACATGTGGTATAAAATGCTAATAGATGTTACAAGTAGGGCTTTGCATGCCAGGAAGGTTCTGTAAAGCTCCCCTGAATTGGATCTTCTTAAATATACTTCCTTTCTAAATCCTCATGTTGACTGTAGCTGCATAGTCAGAAGACTGAACACTGGAGCAAATGATTTGATACAGTTTTTCAGCTATTTTTTTTAACTGACCTCATTAACTCCCACATTTATTGCCTACATGCAATTTTTGTCAAATTGACATATATTGTATTGGTTACCAACCCTGGTCCTCAAGTACCCGTAAAAAGTCCAGATTAGAAGAATGGTCTTGGAGAAAAGCAGACTGTATACTGTAATCACTGAACAGCAAATCATCTGTGCTGTGCTTCAGATACCTGGCATATCTGACCTGTTATGGGTACTTGAGGACCAGCTGTTCAGGAACCACTGTGATCGTGACATTTTTTGCATGGTTGCTCTTTTCCATCTTTAAAAATTATGGATAATACATTTAGAATGCAAAGAACTTATTCGAAATATGTAAGCTTTGCTGACAAAGTATACATTTCTGCAGTCACAAGAGACAGTTTTCAGTGGTACAATGAAAAGGATGGTGAACTTGAATTGTCAGTACAACAGGGAGTATTAGACTAAAAAATGTAAAAAAATCCTCTCGTGGCTGGGCTGTTGTCTAATTTGCATAGAAAATAATGTAATTCTTCTTTTCCAGGTCAAAATAAACCAACAAACAGTTAAGAAGTTAAAGAAAATTGCTGTAGCTTGCTTTACGAAGACATTCCCTTGGACTATATCATGAGGACACACAAGAGACGCGTGCATTCATTGTTTTAGATCCATCAATGACAAAACAGAATTAAACTCGTCCTCTCAGTGCACAAGTGGATGTGTTTCAAGATGCAATTACAGTAATCAAAGAAAGACTGCAAACTGTTTCATAACAGGTGCTTTGGTGCTCTCTTCTGGCAGCATCTCTTTCCCTTCTTGTTTTGCACTGTTAGCCCTAAAAACATCTCTTTTGAGTTATCTGTTCAGACTGGGTTACTCAAGAGAGACTGTATGATCTCACTGAATATTCAAGACTGTGAACAATAGTAAAAGTGCCATAATGACCACTTGCGTGCAAGGTAAGAGGGACACTACAGGCTGTATTGGTGGTGGTCCCTAGACGTCAAATACTTGTACTTGCCTTAACCCAGCCAAAATGTGATTGTCAGAAGAACTACAGAAGCATCAGCAGTCCGATCTGCGCTCGGATGGATCGTTCGACACAATAAAAATCAAGAGTATACCGAACTGCACACTGATGACATATATTCAAGCCTGGTGGACTATTTGTATGAAAAAAATGTTGACTTGTTGCCTTTGAATGGGGTTTTACTCTTTTAACATCGGACCACATCTGTGACAGGGTTTATGAAGGTTTATTACAGTCATTTATAATATTGGTGTAAAGTGCAAAGAAACTATATGGCAATATTATGCCCAAGACAATATACCTGTACTAATTGCAGTATATTTATTCACAGCAATTTGTAGCTTCATAATTATTTTCTATATCTACATCATGACCAGTCAGGTGACTGTGACACCATCAAGTATGATAATCTTACCTCCTGAGGTAATGTTCAGTTCATTCCAGGAGATCCCCTAATGCTTTGCAGTGCAAGGCATATCCTACCATCTTACAACAAAAGGATAATTATGGGGGGAGCAAATATTTTTTACAAATCCTTCATTGACGAGGCGATGTAACGGGCATCATGGGGGAACAAAAGGGAAGCTGATCTTAAATTATTTTTATCTCTTACTATTGGTGTTTTTTTTTTTATGTAACTAGAATTTTACAAAATAAAATAGACATCTGCAGGATTTCTATACAGGAAGACCAACTAAATATTTAGCACTATCTAATATTTTATACCTAAGTTCTCTGTACAAATATAGTATACGTAAGTGCTTTTTTTCACTGCATTAAGAAAAATTTTCTTTAGTGGATATTTCGGATTTTTTAGTGATGTCTGGGGAAGGTCGTTAGTGTTTTAGAATTGAATATTTTATCTTTCTGTTCTCGTGTGACTGTACAAAAAACTGCTCGTAGGCTGAAAAAAAAATGAGCAAATTTGTAGTTTGTGTTTAGAAATGATTGCAAAAGATATATACTTCCTTGAATTGTACCTTTTATTGGATTAAGAATATTACTTACAGAAATGTAGCTGCACAGATATTGCACTGTCTCATCGCGTTATTGAAAGTTTTTGCATGTCAACAGATTTCAAAAGTTCTACTCACAGAGACATAGATGGAATGGTTACTCTAAGAGATATTTGTCACTGCAATGCTTATGTTTTCCTAGATATTTATTTAAAGGATCATGGCTAGACTCCCCACCTCTAAATTTTTTGTTTCTAGATTTGTCATATGTTCCTGTTACATTTTATCTCCATTTCTGTTTATATGAAGTTATTTAAAAGGTACACTTAACATTAATAATAAAAATTATAGCTTTGTAATTTGATGTGTGTCTTTGTCTACTCCACCACAATACTCATTAACACAAATCACAAAGAAAATGGAAAAGGAAAGTTAATGGTGCAAAATCCAACCCGAAGACTCTGTATTTGGCTGTTATGATACATTTTGTTATTTTACAGAATTTATATAGGTAGTGAGGCTCGTAGTGTAAAGTCCTTTGATATTAGCTAGACCAAAATAATCCTCACCAGTTCTGATTCCACCAATTGTCTGCATGCCACAGCAACACTCCTCATAACCCCACTGCCTTTACTTGTTTATTAACAGCACTGTATTGTGTTGCTTTTCCTTCCCAAAATATTTATCAAATAATATAAAATGAAAATCTATGCGCACAACAACTGTGTCAGTCTGTCACTGTGCCCAATATGTCTGTCCCAGTAATACACACAATTAAAGCTCAACACACAAATACAGAGATATACAGCTCCCTCCACCAATATTGGAACCCTTAGTAAATATGATCAAACAAAACTGTAAAACATTGTCGTGCTTGTTTAACCTTTTTATTGTTTGCTAAAAAAATACACAATACTCTGCTCTCACAAATATCAAACAAAGAACTTTGTTAACCACTTTGCTGTGAAGGACACGGTCAGCACATCGTTGCCATTGCTCCCGGTGTGCGGACGACGCTTCAATCACAGTGTTCAACATGCGGATGATGTCCCCCACACGTCATTGCTTACCAACAGCCTCGGGAGATGTCTCTGTTGCTCCACTGGGAATCCCATTGTGGCCCGACTTCCTGGAAGTTGGACCACGCCAGGGAACATCCCCTGCCCACTGATTGCTCGCACATGAGCGCAATGACATCAGAAAGGGACTTAACCCCAGAGAGGCAGGGAAATCCCTATGGTGGAGATACGAGGCTATGAAGGACCTCTGTATCTTAATCTAGAGGGTCATTCATGGTATCGTTGGAAAGGCCAGGAGATAGCTTTTCCAATGATGTCAAGCATGACCAGGCTACTTGCACCATTAGTGCAATAACTAAGAGGTTCTAGGCAACCGGAAATGTTACAAATCAACCTGGAAGAGGATGTGTGTCTATATTGTCTCATTAACGCAATGTGAAGAGGAAAGTTTGAGTGGTCAAAACATCTCCAAGGATCACAGCTCGAACACTGAAGTTAGTTTTATTTTAGGGTCAGAAAGTCTACAAAATTACAAACCAAAGTCAGCTACATCAACAAACGTTGTTCAGAAAGGTTTCAAGAAAAAAGCCTCAAATCTAATCCATAAACAAACTCAAGCGTCCTCATTTTCCAGACACTACTGGAACTTCAAGTGGGATCTGGTTATATGGTCAGATGTAACCAAAAAAGACTTTTTGGCAATAAAAAGCAGGGGTGATTATGGTTCACACAGAGAGGTACCCATATGGAAAAGTATCTTGTGCCCACAGTTTAATATGGTGGTAGCTCTTTAACTTACTAATAAAATGTGATTGGTTGACTCAAGAAAAGGTGTTGCAGCAACTAAACAAAGTGAATGTCAACAAAGCCCCAGGGCCGGATGGAATTCACCCGCGAGTACTGAGGGAGCTATGTGTTGAAATATGTAAACCTCGGTTCTTAATCTTTCAAGATTTTTTTCGATCAGGAGGATTGGAGAAAAGTTGGTGTAGTCCCTATTAGAAAGAAAGGTTCAAAATGTACACCTGTGTGACACGGTACTACCTCGCTTCCTTCTCATAATGAACTTGCTGTCCGGTCCGCCATGTATTCATCACCATTCTCACACGTCTTAGGGAACATAGGTTATACGGGAAATTGGAGAAATTTATTTTTAGCAGTCAGACAATTGAATTTTTAGGATTAACTTTGACAGCTCCAGAAAGAAACTACGATATAGGCGTCACTATATGGCACTCGAAGAATGGAGTCATCTCGTAGAAAGATCAGAACACGTTCTCACGGTATTTACTGATCATCAAAATTTTTTATATTTGTATAAAGCCAAGCGTATGAATCCAAGACAAGCAAGATGGATGCTTTTATTTGTCGTTTCAATCTGCATATAACTTATCGGCCAGGGAGTAAGAATGGCAAGGCAGGCGCCCTAACTCGTATATACTGTGTTACACAACCAAACCAAAAAGAGTTCATATTGAATCGTTCAGGTTTCGCATCTAAAAATCCTTATGGGAAATTATAAAAATGTACATTAAAGCCGTTAATATACTGGTCTCTGAAATTCCATTACAGAAAAAAGACGACTTCTTAGTTCGCGAAGATAAGATTGTAGTCCCTTAACAAGCTCGTCTTCAAGTTATGCAATACTACCATGACACCCCGATAGGAGGTCATCGAGGAATCTACAACTCAACTGAAGTGATAGAACGACAATTCTGGTGGCCTGGAATGAGAAAGGATATACTTACTTATGTACGACACTGTCCGTATTCAGACCAAGGTGAGCCACACATTACCACAAGGGTTACTTCAACCATTACCAGTACCCACACAGCCGTGGACGGACATTTCAATGGATTTCATGACCGAATTACCTAAATCTACAGGCTATACCACTATCATGGTTGTAGTGGATTCTCCAAAATGGCACATTTTATACCAGTCAAAGGAATTCCTTCTGCCGCAGAGACTGCTCAACTTTTTATTGATCGCATTTTTTCCTTACGTGGATTACCTGAATCTATAGTCTCAGATCGTGGGCCTCAATTTATGTCTCGTTTTTGGTCTGCTTTTTGTTCTCATCTCCACATAAAAACTTGTTTATCAACCGCATTTCATCCTCAAACAGATGGCCAGAGAGAATAAATGGAATCCTTGAGCAATACTTATGTTGCTATGTAACCTACCTACAAAATGACTGGGTACAATATATACCCATTGCCGAGTTTGTATATAATAATCCGAAACATTCTTCCGCTGTAATGACTCCTTTTTTTGTTAACTCTGGAAGACATCCCGTTATGCTGCAATGGACAATGGAGTCCGTCCTCGGATGCCAGTTTCTGTTCTAATTCGGTGGAGAAATCAGATAGCTGTGCGCATAAAGAAATCACACAGACAACGAATACGTCTATGTGGCTTCCAAGCCAATGACTTCTCTGTCTTTATTCGACAATTTACAAGGCTTTTTATGCTACGTCGCATGTAACGATAACAGGCTGTTGCCCAACATTCTATTCGTCATTAATATTGTGAAATTATAGACCTTGTTTAATAACAGTTAAAGAATATAAACAACAGTGTCTCCGGATGTCCCTTTAGCCGTCAAGGACGTTGGTTACAGGACGTTCTGAGATGTTCCAAAACATTTTCCAAGATGTTCCAAAATATTCTCTTCTCGAGACACAGGAAAAGAAACTACATGTGCGTACAAAAACAATCAGCTAAGATAGCGTTTAAAGAATAATATGCATTTGATTCATAAATCTTGATTAACCATTTAAACTACTCAAATGAGCATTTTTTTAGGCCTCCTTCTAAGCCTTTGAATATTTTAAAAGCGAATATATACATTTCTGTCCACAACAGTCCCCCTAAAAATGCACATTTCCCAAGTGTACCCCTGGAGACGAGCCGTGCCTTCATCCGTTCCCCTAATAGTCTCGCCAGCCATCCCAAATCTTCGCCGGAGGTTGAGATGAGAAATTCCTATTGAATAAAACCCCTGTGTAGTCCGGGCTTCCGTGCATGGTCGAGACTGGTGGGTCAAGAGTCGGGCTTCAACTCGTCTTGCAACGGGTCACTAACCTTGGCTTAGAGCCAAATCATAGACGGTGTTCTCGAGATAGGGGACGCATGGACTCATAATTCTGTGGATGACTTGTTACAGGTGGGCGGAGTTCGTCATACCTCTTATTCACAGGAACCCCCAGAAATTCTAGACTAGTATAGGAAGTGCCAATATTCTCCCCAGTGTTCCTACACACTTGATTAAGCAGTAAAGGTGTAGTGGATTCCACAGTTCTTTCGATAACCTTTTTAATGCAGGGTAAAACACAACATCCAATCACCGTCAACAGAACCATCATTACCAGGATAACTATCCCTATTTGTGTGAGGATCTTCTGCCAGGCACTCATCCAACTAAAATACTGATCCCATGGAAAAGTAATGCCAGAGTTTTTCTTCATTTCTTCAGACAGGTCTTCCAATCGTTTAATGGCTTTAGTGACTTTGCCAGTGGGGCCTGTGTTATCCGGGATAAAGGTGCAACAGGAGCCACCAGTACCTTTCAGCATCGTACAGACCCCACCCCTCTCTGCCAGTAGCATATCGAGGGCCATTCGGTTCTGGAAGGTCATTGCAGAGGTCGGGCCTAGCTGGTCGGCCAAACCCTGGAGGGCATCTCGGGTATAGTTAACAAACCTCTGTTGGTTGTAATAGATGTAGTTAATCCAATCAACATTCTTGTTGATGGTTACCATGGGGATTAAAGATTCAAATCCCGCCTTTACCTGGTCTCTAGCTTTGAACTCATTAGGCACCCCCCTTGGGACTCCTATGACATAAAGGTAGATGTGGGGATCGAAACTGCCAGGTACAGAATTCGCCTCTCTCCTTTGTCTAGTGAGTCCGGGGGTGTGGGCATTAGGCAGATCATCATCAAAGGGCAGGATGTGGAGGGGCATGATGGCTTTAGCCAGAGCACACTCACCGTCCCACGCACCTACCAAGCGGGAGCGGACTCGCATGTCACCGCAGATCCAATAGACATCTCCCAGGGAGATCACCTGGTTTTGCACCTTCTCCTTCTCCACAGCGCTGTACTGCGCACAATAGCCTTCTGTGAAGTTTCCAACTACCCGGCCACCGGTTCCCCAAGAGGAGTGACAGGTGTAGTTCCCGGGGTAGATGGTGATACTCTCTGAGAGTCTGGGGTTTCGTTTCTGGAGGGGGTATTTGGACCTCCATTCTTTGCAAGCATCGTGACTTAGAGTGGTGTTTTAACAAACTGAGAAAGCATTCCTCGACATCCTCGGGGATATTGAGAGGTACCGTACCTAGATGAGGCCTAGCAGTACCACACACATAGCAATTGGTTCTGTTGTGGGACTGAGCGGTATATTTCATCCATTCTAACCAAACATTCATATCTGAGTATCCTGTTTCAATGGCCATAGTATCCTCGAACGTGGGATCAGCGATGGCCACTATACCATTGGGAGAGATCATCATGTGGTGATTCAGGGGTTTGGACTGTTGGTGCGGAGAGACCCAGTCAGGGGCAAGGTACATATCTCGTAGGCAGAATTTTCCCAGGGTCTGCGGATTCTCTGAACCCCCCTTTACCCACAAACCCAGAACATAGATACCTGAATCCCCGGGTCCTGGATTTTCTAGGGTTAGAATTAGTTTCAGTGCTGTTGCCCCTGTTCTAAACCGCACCTCCCCATCATCATCCGACTCCTGCAATTCATACTTGGGGCAGGTGTTTGGGGTCATTGTCAGTGTCATACGAGCGAGAAGTGATTTACTATTTTCATCTTTCTTATTTAAGGAGATCTGTGGTTTATGTCCCCAGGGAACTCCCGTATTCCATCCCACCGATGCCCAACTACCGCACTCCTGTCCCAATAGCAATTGGTAACGCACATATATATGTCATAATCATGGAATCCCATTTCTCCAGATACATTGCAAGCGGGGGCCTGGGCATGGGTGTATATCACAATAGTAAAGGTGTATGTAACCACGCGAGTGTTAGGCTAGGGTCAGACGAACGCATTTTTATGTGTCTGTGAAAGTGCGTTCGAACGAATGACGCATTTTTTCACAGAATACGTGATAGTGGTCATACTATGCGCATTTTCGTCGTGATTTGTACGGATCATCAATAAAACATTCATCTGGACGTTATGTTGGCCGGACATTAGCAGCGTCTGATGTCTCCAATTCACGCACACACGCCGCTAGCGGACGCAGCGCACTCTGTACGTCAGTACCTGGTTTCACGTTTCGAAAAAATGCGTTCATTTTCCACTTGCGTTGCGCAGCCGGACTTTTGTGCGACCGTACTTCGAATATTGGCTGTCATTGCCCGGCATCTGCTGTAGTGCGGCCGGATTAAGTGCGCCAGAAGCGTTCGCACTGCCTCAGTCTGACCCTAGCCTTAGTGAATTATACCAGAAAGTGGTTAGTTTGTGTTTGGCGGCAGTAGTAGTCATTGCGTGGCCCATGACATGGGCATTGTCCGTCAGTTGTCCCAGGGCAGCTTCCACCTGGGCTCTCATAACCGCTTGTACCATAACATCAGCTGCCTGTCCCAGTATAACAGCTACATTGTGCCCCTGGATTCCCACCCCCCAAATGAGTAGGATATACATAATCATGTTTGTTTTGTTGTCTGGTCCGCTTTTGGTGTACAGGTCTTTTTACAGTGGGAGGCGTGGATCCAGGTGGCTTTTCCTTCCAATTTTACTGAAGTTGCAGTTGTGAGGAGGACCTGGAAGGGACCGTCGTATCTGGGCTCAAGTGGATTCTTTTGAAGAAACTTCTTCACTAGTACCCAGTCTCTCGGGACCAGTTGATGAGTGTCGTGGATACTTTCAGGGTCTGGAATGCAAGAGAACACTTGACCATAGATATCAGTTAATATTGTTGAAACACTTGTGACATAATTTATTAGACAGTCGGACTGCAATTGCAACTGTTGAGGGAAACCGTATTCTGAAAGGTGACAGATTGTGTAGACCGATGAGAGCATTCATCATTGTATTTGAGAGGTGTGAGGGCCCATGTGCCTATTGTACTACAGCCGGATAGAGTACCTTAGGTAAGCACACTTTATTTCTTAGTTCTGGGTTACTGTCAAGCACGCTCACGTACCCGAAGGTGGACGAGCGGTTAGCCCTGAGAGAAAACAGGAGTCTCGAGTGCTTTAAAGAGATACCAGTCCTTGTAGTGGCTGGGTTTTAAAACAAATAGCGAGGGCTGTCCTGTAATCAGGCCAACATAAACCAAGGGTACCTAAAGGCAGTGCCAGTCTAAAGCAAATCTAAATGCGGTACCAGTCCTTAGAGTGGCTGGGCCTCGCAACAACAGATGGTGAACCAATAAGGCAGGGACACACGAGGAGGACAGGAACCAGTCCCTAGAGTGGCTGGTGTAAACGCTGATAAGCCAGGATAGTATGATAGAAACCAGTTAGGTAGAATGCAAAACAGAGTCGAGTAACAAGCCGGGTCAAGGGGTATAGAGGTACACAAGTCGAGAGGGATAGCCAGGTCATACACAGTAAATCGTATAGAGTGAATTAATTGAGCACTTAGGGCTTCGAGAAATGGCAAAAGCAGGTTTAAATTTAGCGCCCTGTCTGTTGATTGGTTCACAGAGGTCACATGGGGGTATAGTGACGTCGCGCCGCCGAGAGGGCTAAATCCGGAACCGCCGGCAGCGCGCGTGCATACTGCGCACATACACGAGGCGAGGAAGACGCCGACCCCGGAGCCGGGAGGCAGGACGCCGGGCCGGCGGTGCCCGCCGGAACCTGACAGTTACTAGTAGTGTGACTAGCTGCTCGAGTTCCTTTTCCTGTGTCTGACTGAGTCTGTCTTGCTGCTTGGTCTGCTAAATGATTTAATATCAGCTTCTGGTGTACTAAACTTTCCATGTGCATTTACTTTTATCGCTGCAACCTGTGTGAGTGCGTGTAGCTGCGCTTGTTTTGTTTCTTTTCCTTCATCTGGCAGAAAGGGTGGGGCGAGGGGGGAAGTTGAACAGAATTGATTAAAAATCCCTCATAGTTAACAGCATCACCACTACCAGAATTAGAATCACAATCGGAACCACCCCCACCCCCCTCAGGAAAAGGAAAGAGAGTAGCGGGGTTAAGACACAGAGCAGTGGAGAGCGACATTATCAGGGCGCAGGAGGGAATATCGCCGGCGCAGTAGGCTCGCAGAAACGTCATGTCGCGCCAACACCCAGGGCTGCTGACCCCTACCCGTGGTGTGCAAATTAATAATCAGCAGGCATCATTAGACTGTTGTAACTAATATTCTGTGTCATTAGAGAATTGCAGGTTAAAACTTTCCTGGCATTAGTAGCTTTATCTCGTACTTAGCAACTAGAAAATCCTCTAAATTAACTAGGAAATAAAAACCTGCAGTCTTCTGATACGGACAGTACACCTTATCTACTTGAAACCAAAATAAGCTATTGCAGCAGGGAAAAACCCGCTCCACATTTAAACTGCATAGAGTTGAACATTCCCCTGTTCTTTTTTTTTTTTTCTCTCAGCAGGGTTAAAATATCTGATCTTCACGGTCATAGGAAAAAAGAGGAACCAATTTAATCTTTCTAGTTTCACTTTCTCGTCTGCGTCCTGCTTCCCTTTTTTTTTTTTTCTTTTTCCACATAAAAAAACATTATACGAGATATTTTAAAGCCCACTTTGTGTTCTTAACACTTAACACTTAATTCTACCCGGCTCCGTAGCACTCTGTCCTGCAGAGCAATACTGAGAATACGGAGCCTCTCTCTCCCGAGAATATTTCATATAAAACTATTTTTAATTAAAATAATAAACCATTAGGGCGTTAGCAAAAACTCCCTCCATCAATATAGACAAACGGTACTACCTACAAGAACAATCACTCCGCATACGTACATTTTTTTGTACCTCACATATACACCACAACAGTAAACAACGCAGATCCTCCTGGCAAACACCCAGCAATGGAATCATATCTCAAACAAAGCAGTTGTTAGGTTTCTCCTGTCTACTCTGCTTGTTGTCTTCGCTTACCGTGATTTACATCTTTGACATACATACAAACATACATGTCCTTCTTATTGCTCCTTACTGGCAAGCAACCTATAGTTGCCATATCTAGGATAGGCTTTCCTAACCTCTTCTCACATTGACTCAAACTATCATCCGCATTTTATAGATTATCAGATTCTGCTTTAAAATAACTTTCATCCCACTCATAAAAATTCATCATTTTATTTGCATCCATTTATACGAGTCGGAACAGGCATCCCTGACCAACCGCCGATTAAATCTATACCTTTTTATTGACTCATACTCTATACACATACACTATATACACAAAAATATATACAAAACACACAGTATATATACAAAACACACATATATATATATATTTGTATATATACTATTGGTTGTTTGGTCAGACATCATCTTGGGGGAAAGGCCTAAGCCAGGGATAGTGGGTCGTGGGAAATTATAAGATACAATGGCAGTATCCTGCTAATGGTCATTGGCGGCATCTGGGCTTTGGGTGGGGGCCGTCGCCTGCGGGGTGCTTTACAATCCCGTTTGAAATGGCTGGACTCTCCACAAGTAAAACAGGTTCTTGGTGGACGCCCCCCGTCCCCACCAGGCTCCCCTTCCACAGTGCCTGCTGTCATACTGAGAGTGGGCTGCTGTGTCCAGGTGATATTATTCCTGGGAGTCGGGGTATGTCTTGGGTGTTTTGGTAGAAAGGTCATCTGGTGTCGGTTTGTGGGGTGGAAAGGTCATGAGGTCTTGGTGCTGGGGTGGAAAAGTCATGGGCTGGCTACGGGTGACCTGGGGTGTGGTTGCAGGTAACCCTATGTGGGACGTTAGGGAATCATCAGTACGATTTACTGAGTCATAAGAATGACTGGAGAAAGGTGGGTTGACCCGGGTCACCGGTCCGGTCTATCGTGTGGAGAGTGGTATCTAAATTGGGCAAATGAATCATTATAGGGTATATCGTCGGTACCTGGCTTGTGGCTGTTAATGAGGACGTTACAGGACGAGTGGTGTAGTACGACCCATCGATACATAAAACAGGGTAGAGACCTGTCGGCTGTTTTTGGGCCTTTTTTTTCCGTTTGGGTTGGGGTTATTATTTTCTTTATTGGATACCTTACTATAGGAAGGAGGCTCAGAACTTTGAGTGAGATAAGAAGAAAGGAAAAACGAATTACTATTATCTAATGTTTCTAACCACCCTTCATTCTCAATTTATTTTGCAACCCTATACCAAGCCTGTGCAACATTCCATAAACCATTATCAATCAACATTCCTTTCTTATTCTTCAACACATGTTTCCATTCTTCTACCTGTAATCTGGGATTATCTAATTCGCAAATCGTGCCTAAAATCTTTAGGTTTGTCACATTACTTTTGCCTGTCCTTTACGCAACTAACTTGCATGGTGACAACCAACCAGTATGGCTACTCTGTTCATTTCCCATTCTAGATTGTTAGCTTTGTTTCCTGGTCACTTCTTCAATTCACTTAGTTTATCAACAGTCAGAAATGAGGATAGACCTAGATCTATCGTGTCCTTTTTGTTACCACGACAATAAAGCGTCTTGTCCTCCCCTATATTCCAAATATAGGACCCTGCTAGAAAGGTGTAGCTAGTACCTCTCCGTCGCGCAGCATATATATCCTACAGTGTCACCTGTTCCTACTAGATAGATACGCCTAATGCATCATCTTTCCCAGTACCCACAAAAACTCCTCTGACTGTAAATCAAACTATACTTCAATCAGAGATATATCGCGTCCCACCAACAAGCTTGTGATCGCCTGTTGACTGTTAGGAAAGTCCTAGTACCAGGTATGCGCCTATTTCATCACATCACCTGTTACCGCTGGAGATAGCTAACCAGGTACACGCCACTTGTTGTTACCACAGGTCCGCGATAATCTCTCTGATTAACAACCAACCAAAATACAATTTCTATCAGGAAATATGCCGTTAATACAAAGAATCGTGAACAGACATGTACAAACAAGCAGACAACTGACATGCGGTCGTGGGTCAGTATAACGGGCACCTGGGCAAAGTTAAATAAAACCCCACTTTTGATGCTTTTCCCAAGCGTCACACTGGGGTTTCCCGGGGCAGTATCACAGACCAGAACACGTCACCGATAAGATATCAAAAGGTATCTTACCTGTGAGGTTACGAAGTTGATCAGGCTCCGGTTCTGGTGTGGTCCTGCCAGGAAATCCTCGTCGGTGACACACTGGAGAAAGCGTAACCCAGGGCCCCACGGTGGGCGTCAAATTGCAATGGACAATGGAGTCCGTCCTCGGATGCCAGTTTCTGTTCTAATTCGGTGGAGAAATCAGATAGCTGTGCGCATAAAGAAATCACACAGACAACGAATACGTCTATGTGGCTTCCAAGCCAATGACTTCTCTGTCTTTATTCGACAATTTACAAGGCTTTTTATGCTACATCGCATGTAACGATAACAGGCTGTTGCCCAACATTCTATTCGTCATTAATATTGTGAAATTATAGACCTTGTTTAATAACAGTTAAAGAACATAAACAACAGTGTCTCCGGATGTCCCTTTAGCCGTCAAGGACGTTGGTTACAGGACGTTCTGAGATGTTCCAAAATATTCTCTTCTTGAGACACAGGAAAAGAAACTACATGTGCGTACAAAAACAATCAGCTAAGATAGCGTTTAAAGAATAATATGCATTTGATTCATAAATCTTGATTAACCATTTAAACTACTCAAATGAGCATTTTTCTAGGCCTCCTTCTAAGGCTAGGGACAGATGAGCGCATTTTCTGCGGCCACCGTCAAAATGTACGTCGATGCGTGCGCACGCATTTTTTCACGGAATACGCTTAAGTGGTCAGACGACCACAGTCGCACAGTCGCAGGTACTCACCAACGCAATTCTAGGGAAATCCGGCTGTTTGAACGTTATGTAGGCCGCACACTAGCAGCGTCTGACGTCTCCTAATCACGCACACACGCTGCCATGCGGCCGCAGCGCACTCTGTACGTCTGTAGCAGCGGTTTCACGTTCTGAGAAAAATGCGTTCATTTGCCGGTTGCGTGGTGTCGGCGCACTTTTGTACGCACGTACTGCGTATATTGGCCGTCATTGGCCGTTATGTGCTGCTACTGCCGCCGTGATTTAGTGCGCCTGCACGCGCGTTCCGACTGCCCCACTCTGACCCTAGCCTAAGCCTTTGAATATTATAAAAGCGAATATATACATTTCTGTCCACAACAATGCTACCGGGGTCACCAATAACAACCAATGTACCATCTGCGGATACACGAATGATCGACATGAATAAGGTATATAAAACTGTCACAAAAACTTTATTGGATACTCAATACAGATATAAGGTTTTGCCGACAGACATTGTAGACCACATCAAAATATGCCGTAGGAGAAAAAGCATGGCTGTCAACCAAGTACCTTAATCTGAAACGTCCTTCTCGAAAATTAGGTCACGTTCACACCTAGGCATTTAAAGCGTGTTCCTGAGCGCTTTAAAACACATGGATGGGGAAATCCCATGCTTTTCAATGGGACCCGTTCACACCTGGGCGTTTTAAAGCGCGTATGACCGCGCTTTAAAACGTCCTGCGCCCAAAGAAGTCCGGGAGCTTCTTTTCGGGCGTACAGCAGCGTGTTTTTCGACATTCTTTTGACGGAAACGCGTTGATTGCAACGTTTGCGCGTTTTTTTCATAAAAAACTAGCGTAAACGCGCATTAAGCACATGGCAATGACAGGAAATGACCTCACTCTGGGCACACTCCCAAGATCAGGAAGCATGGCTGAGTCCGACGCTGGTGGCCTCTGCGTTACTGAAGCGGTCATCCGAAGGATTCGTGGGAAGAAATGCCTCTACGACCAGAAGGATGCAGGCTTCAAAAATCGGCATACCCGAAGGCGTGCGTGACAGGAAATAGGTGCTACCTTTTGGCCTGAGTGGGAAAGTTTCACAAAGGCAATGAAAGAATCCAAAAAGGTACGTTTGTGCAGAGTTCATTACAATATGCATGGTTATTTGTATGTTTATTATAAACTGTTGTAAATGTTTGAAATGTTTTTTTCAAAGCGCGGGTTTTATTTTCGGGCAAGAAACTGCGTGAGGGTGGAGTTTGTGCAACCAGAAGCGTGTGGGAAATGTTTTTTTCAAAGCGCGGGTTTTATTTTTGGGCAAGAAACTGCGTGAGGGTGGAGTTTGTGCCACAAGAAGCGTGTGGGAAATGTTTTTTTTCAAAACGCGGGTTTTATTTTTGGGCAAGAAACTGCGTGAGGGTGGAGTTTGTGCAACAAGAAGTGTGTGGGAAATGTTTCACTCAAAGTGATTAATACCCGAAGAAAATTCAAAACCAAATTAGTTTATTGTTTACATTTTGTTTCAACAGTTATTTTGATGAAGTCAAAATGGAAAAGCATCAAGGATGCTTCTTCATAGACACAGAAGAAAGGAGAGAAAGTATAAAAGTGGAGCGGCTGCAAGTGCACCAACACGATACATCCATGCGGATCAGCTCTCCTTTCGAATTCCGTGTGTTGAAATGCGGAGGTAAGTTACGTCAATGGCAATTTTTATTAGAGTTTTGGATATTGTGTTGCAGAATATGTAGAACATAACATATTGCACATACTAATGTATTATTTCCTATTGACAGCACCGACAGCAGCTGGGAGGCGGGAAGAGGAGGAGGACAAGGCAACCCAAATAGCTGATCCATGCATCTCTGTTGCAACACAAAGTCCACCATCTGTGACACAGGCAACAGAGACAGCGGCACCGTCTGCCCCAAGAGCCCTGCCAACACCAGTACGAAGATGCATGGTTTACAGGGCCTGTAGCCAGAGAGTCAATAGGGAGGAGGACAGGTTAATAGACATCCTCAAGTCTGTCGCACACCCTGTCCCCAGGCTGTCGTCTGAGGCCCATTTCCTCCTCAGCTTGGAGGAGATAATGAAGCAGGTGCCTATGAGTCGACAGATAGAGGCACGTTATGCCGTTGCATCCAGTCCTTCATTCCCCCTGAAATCTCCTCCCAAAACCAACAAACATTCCCTAATCTGCGAACAACACCACAACACACATCATCACCTATTACCCACTACCCACAAACAACCATGCACCCCCCCCCCCGAAACATGGCACTCACACACACAATATCCATACGCATTTCCCACAATCCGCTGTGGAATGAGGGATGAGATGCTCAATGACGAGCATCAATATAAGAATTTGTAAAACAAATTTCTGTGACCCTAGGCACCTGTTTCATTCCTCCTTTGTTTTACCTTGCTGAGGAGGGAAAATGTCTTGCCCGTTGGCTTTTTTTTTTTTATAATTTACATAATCACCTATTCATACGGTTCCTGTTTGAGGGCAGTGAAATCCCCATTGAGACGCTACACTTCGTCTATTCAGAGAACAGTTACCAGCAATGAAAATTTGTTGAAGTGCCCTGCCTTCTCTGGTTTAATTTGATGATATTTTCTGGATCATCCCGTAGGCTTCAATGTTATAAAAAAATTGTTTATATATATATATATTTTTTAAACCATTATTTTACTCTACTGTAAAAACCTCTTCAAATATTTCAATGATTATTTAAGATCTGTTATGCATTTTATTGTGATTTTTTGTCAACATGTTTTTATAAATTGTTTTTTTTCGGAACAGCCCTTTGTTATATCATTACTTGGATATTATCAATTTCAGACATTTTCGTTTGTTAGTTTCTTTGCAAACAGCGTTTCACTTTTCAAACATTCACATGCGTCTTTTTTTTTTAACTCCATTTGTATATGGTGTTGGCTTTTCCCGGCGGCTGCGTTACGCTGTGTTTTGGAGGCCGCATGGGTTTATTTGACGTGTTCGGCAGGGTTAATCCAGATGTTTTTGCGGGTTTGTGTGTGCATTTAAAAGGTTCTTGTGTTGAGTGTTCGTCGTGTTTGAGGCGGATTTACCCTGCAGTACAATGGCCCTGTGGTGTTTGCTGTATACACCACAGGGTCGCCGAAATGGGATCGTCCAATCGCACCGAATTGAAGAGAACTAAAAGTCACCGTACGTGCAGTGACTTTTTGATTGTCTTTAAATAAACCATGACAGCGCAGCACACTAAATTATGTGTGTAGCAATGGTAGTCTAACTTTCCACAATGTGATTAATAGTCTTTCCTCTGGTGGAACACTGTCTCGCGTGAATGTGTCCTGCCGTGCCAAAGTGGCACCCATCATCTCCAAAAGCTCATCAAAATTGTTGAAAATAATAAAAACGTGATGATTAATAGAAATTAAGCTATGAAATGGTGCTAATAGCACCGAGGCATTTATCCGTGAGGTGCATGGGAAATCATGCATCTATGATCAGAGGGGAGGGGACTAAAATACGGCAAACCAGGCAGCAAGCATTGGAGCAGATCGTGGAGAAGTTGTCGGCAGATTGGAATACCTGTGGCAAACGAGTACAAGATACAAGTACATAAAAACTGCTTTACATTTTATTTAGGCGTATGGGGCTCATGTCAAATATACCCAATGAGTGGTGCTGGTGGCAATAAATACCCATGAGAGAGCTGGGGTGACAATAAATAAATTACCATGATAACTGGGGGCAGTTTAATACGCTTGAGTGCTGTGGGCAATAAATACCCAAGTGTGATCTAAAAGGGCAATAACAGCTGCTGGGGGAAGCCTATAAGAAACTGAGAACCATGCAGCGTGCATGGGAATTTTTTTTATGAAAAACTAAAATAGACAGAAATGAATTATATACAAAGAAAGTTTATTAATAAAAACATAACCTTTTCATTAAACAATGAAGAAAGACAGAAAATGTATTATTTAAGTTAGCGTTCATTTTTTAATTGTTATTTATCGCCTGTAACTGCCAAGACAGTTCACCCTCAGGTGTCATGAAATATGCGGCGAGCTGTTCCCGGACGGTGGCACCATTTCTGCTACCACGACACGCAGGCATATGAGTACTGTCCATACTATGGACCAAAGAATCATCAAAATTGAAGCCATCTCTGTGGCGAACGATATTGTGCAGTACACAAACTGCCTTCACCACAGAGATGGCGTTCTCCAGTTGCAAATTGATTGGCGAGTGTAGGATTCGCCATTTATTGCTCATAATCCCGAAAGCACATTCCACCACCCTGCGTGCTCGGGTCAGTCTATAATTGAAGACCCTCTTCTCCACACTCAGGCCATGGCTCGAATAGGGCCTCATCAAATGGTCTCCTAGAGCAAGCGCCTCATCTCCCACGAACACAAAAGGAATTTGTGGTTCCGCGGTGCCAGGCAGCGTGGCGTTCGCCGGAAGATCGAGTTCATCCCGCTGCAGCATTTCACTAAATTCACAATGTGCAAATACAGCAGAGTCCGAGCTGCTCCCGTACAATCCGATGTCTACGTAGCGGAAGGTGTAGTTTGCATCGGATACCGCAAATAACGAAAGAAAAATATTTTTTATAGTTAAAAACGAATCCCCCGGACTGTTTTGTTTTTGATTTTCAGCTATTCGACTTCGGCACGATTTTCTTGATTTACGCATGGTCTATTCTTTAGCCGACCGTTAAATTTGAACGCATTGTTTGTCCCTTTACTTTTCCTCATTCACGCTAGACTCTGCCACCGGACTTTCCGTCTTCGGTTTCGCAGGCCATATATGGCCGCATTTTCGTTTGATTTCATGACCTTTCTTTGTACTTTTAATCTTTAAATAAAGAATTAAAAAAAAAAAAAAAACACTACCGCTACCCTTAGGTTTTACAATACGGATATGTTTTCCGTCAATTACCGGCTGGGTGGAGTAGAGGTAATGTCACTGCTCTGCATGGAGAGAGCCTGTGGAGTCATGGGTTCGATCCCAGCGAGCAACCTCTCCAGTAAGTGTCCTTGGCAAGACACTTAACGGTACATACTCGCCACCCAGGACATACTTGAAGACAAGAGAAATCTTAATGTATCCTTCCTGGTGAAATCCTTTCTCAAAAAAAAAAAAAAATGCTCCAACACAGTTCGGAAAATTACAGGTCTTTGAAAATATGTCCGCGATTGCAATCCACTCTTCTTTATTTGTTTTTTTCATAACCACATCACGCAGAATATCCCATAGGGCACGGCCTGTGTCCGAATGATGTGGCTAGCTGTTGATTTGACAATCATGAAGGCATAGTGCAGACTTGCCAATGACTGTCCGGTTGCTAAAAACCTGTGAAAATTAGGAAACCAAAATTAGTTTGTTTTAATTTCAATTTTTTTTTTCCAGTCACTAACATGAAACCGAAATAGATGAGTATTAGGACACCTTAAACCACCACAGGTGTAAGGAGAAGGAATTTCTCAGCCGAGCGGCTGCCAGTGCCCAATCGCGCTACATACACGCAGACCAGCTTTATTATTATTATTATTCTTTATTTATAAAGCGCCAGCATATTCCGCAGGGCTGTACAATAGGCACAGTATAGACAGGGTTACAATACATTGAACAACATTTGACAAACAGTACAGGAGGAGATGAGGGCCCTATTCCCGTAGGAACTCACAATCTAGAAGGGTTGGGGTTGGAAACAGGAGGAGAGGACTGTAAGGTGAGAGTGATTGATGGTTGCGTCAGTGAGTCGGGTGGTAGGCTTCCCTAAATAGGAACGTTTTAAGGGAGCGTTTGAAGGAAGAGAAGTTAGGGGAAAGTCTGACAGTACGAGGGAGAGCGTTCCAGAGAGTGGGGGGCTGCGCGTGAGAAATCCTGCAGTCTATCATGGGAAGAGGTGATGCGGGGAGAAGCTAGGCGCAGGTCACTGTTTGACCTTAGGGAGCGGGCTGGGGTGTATTTGGTGATTAGTGAGGACAGGTAGTGGGGAGCTGAGTTAGTGAGGGTTTTGTAGGTAAGGATAAGGATTTTGAACTTAATTCTGCAGTGGATGGGGAGCCAGTGAAGGGACTCGCAGAGGGGAGCGGCAGAGACAGAGCGGCGGGTGAAGTGAATTAGCCTGGCGGAGGCGTTCAGGATGGATTGTAGGGGGGAGAGGTGGGACAGAGGGAGGCCAGATAAGAGATTATTGCAATAGTCGAGTCGGGAGATTACCAGGGCGTGTATGATTTGGTTTGTGGTGACAGCGGTAAGAAATGGCCGAATTCTGGAAATATTACGCAGTTGGTATCGGCAGGAGGAGGAAAGAGACTTGATGTGGGGGATGAAGGAAAGAGCAGAGTCAAGTGTAACTCCAAGACAGCGAACTTGGTTTGATGGGGAGATGGTGATATCCTCCACCGTGATAGAGAAGTCAGGAGGTGGGGAGGCATTGGAGGGAGGAATAAGTAGGAGTTCAGTCTTTTACATGTTGATCTTTAGGTGGTGGGAGGCCATCCAGGAGGAGATGCCAGATAAACAGTCACTGACTTTTGAAAGGACAGGGGGAGAGAGATCAGGGGTAGAGAGGTAGATCTGAGTGTCATCAGCGTAGAGGTGGTAATTAAAGCCAAAGCTGTTGATGATTTTGCCCAGGGAGGAGGTGTAGATGGAAAAGAGCAGAGGACCAAGGACAGAGCCTTGAGGTACACCAACAGATAGAGGCAATGAAGAGGAGGAGTTACCAGCAAAGGACACACAGAAGGACCTGTTGGATAAATAGGAGTCAACCCAAGCAAGTGCAGTGTCACCGAGACCCAGAGAGTTGAGGGTCTGTAGAAGGAGGGGGTGGTCAACAGTGTCAAAAGCAGCCGAGAGGTCAAGCAGGATGAGAATAGAATAGTGGCCGTGTTTTTTAGCAGTTAGGAGGTCGTTGGTGACTTTGGGGAGGGCAGTTTCAGTTGAGTGTAGGGGATGGAAGCCAGATTGCAGGGGGTCAAGTAGGGAATTGGAGGACAGGAAGAGGAGAGGCGGTTGAAGATTAGTTTTTCTAAGAGCTTTGATGTGAAGGGAAGCAGGGATACAGGGCGGTAGTTGGATGGAGAGTTGGGATCTAGGGATGGTTTCTTTAGTAAAGGGGTAACTAGCGCGTGTTTGAAGGCGGATGGAAAGAAGCCCAGTGGAGAGAGATAGGTTGAAGATGTGTGTGAGAGCAGGGGTGAGGGAGGAGGAGAGGGGAGGAATTAGATGTGAGGGAATGGGGTCGAGCGGGCATGTGGTGAGATGTGAGGAGGACAATAAGGAATTGACTTCCTCCTCAGTGGCTGGGAGGAAGCGGCAGAGGGTGGCAGAGGGGACCTCTGGGAGTGGAGGTGGCAGATAACTATCTTGTGTTGAGATATTGCTTCTGATAGTTAAAGTTTTACTGAGGAAGTAGTCTGCCAGGTCTTGAGCGCTGAAGGCAGCTGTGGGGGGAGGTGCAGGTGGGTAGAGGAGGGTGTTGAAGGTGGACCAGAGCCGTTTAGGGTTGGAGGACAGCGTAGATATAAGAGATGAGAAGAAGGATTGTTTGGCCAAGTGGAGGGCAGAGGTGTATGAAAGGAGAATAAACTTGAAGTGAACAAAATCAGCTTCAGAGCGGGATTTAACTCCGGGCACGCTCTGCAGTGCGGGAGCATCTTTGCAGGTAGCGAGTCTGGAGGGTGTGCCAGGGCTGAAGCTGTCGGCGTGGGGCCTTACAGAGTCGAAGAGGAGCAAGAGTGTCTAGAACAGAGATAAGCGTAGTGTTGTAGTGATTAGTGGCAACATCAGGGCAGGTGAAGGATGAGGTGTGAGGGAGGTGGTGAAGTAGGTTGGAGAATTGATGGGGGTCCACAGCATGTAGATTTCTGCGAGTGTGTGTGCGGGGTGGGGGAGCAGGGTGTTTAGGAAGTCCAGATAGGTTGAAAGAGAGAAGGTGGTGGTCAGAGATGGGGAAAGGGCGACAGTTGAACTCAGAAATGGAGCAGAGGTTGGAAAAGACAAGGTCAATAGCGTGACCATCGCGGTGGGTAGGGAGGAGGGAGGATTGTGTGAGTCCAAGGGAGGACGTGAGTGAAAGAAGTTTGGAGGCAGCAGGGGCGGAAGGATCGTCAATGGGAATGTTGAAGTCCCCGAGAATTAGGCATGGAATTAGAAGACAGGAAGTGAGAAAGCCAGGTAGCAAAGTGGTCAAAGAACTGGGAGGTTGGTCCCGGTGGGCGGTAGATGACTGCCACCCTGAGAGCCAGAGGAGAGAACAGGCGGATGCAGTGTGTCTCGAAGGAGGAGAAGGAGAGGGATGGGGGTGGAGGGAGATGCTGGTAGGTGCAGGTGGGAGAGAGCAGGATTCCGACCCCGCCACCATTTCTCTCACCCGGTCTGGGGGTATGGCTCAAGTGTAGACCGCCATGTGAGAGAGCAGCAACGGAGGCCGTGTCAGAGGGAGTTAGCCAGGTTTCAGTTAAAGCTAGGAGGTTGAAGGAGTTTGAAAGGAAGAGGTCATGGACGGCTGTGAGTTAGTTGCACACAGAGCGAGCGTTCCAGAGGGCGCAGGAGAAAGAGGACAGGCGCTGAGGGTTTATGGGAATGAGGTTGTTGGGCTTGCAGGGAGGTGATTTATGTGCGATGGAGATAGGATGAGAGGGAAGTATTGGATGTGTTGTGGAGCCAGGGTTAGGGGATATGTCACCTGAATAGAGTAACAGCAGGAGGGTGAGAAAGAGAAGGTGGGGATGGGATTTGTGGGAGTGGGAGTGATTGGCAGCACGAGAGTTAGAGGGAGACCATGTTCTGAGGAAACAAAGGAGCTCATATGAGGCCATCATGTGGGACGAGAGGAGGGAGGGAGAGATGCAGATAGTGTAGGGGTCGGTGGTAGAGGGGCAGGAGTTCCATTTAAGGAGAAAGGTAGAAGTAAAGAGTAGAAGCGTGAGAGAAAGCATAATATAGACGTGTGTTTACCCAGAGTAAAAAGTGGGCCTTGCAGTTCCTTCCTCCAGTCCCTAACTCCAGGAAATCAACTCTGAACGTCCACTTAGGATGCCACTTGGGGAGGTCACAAGAGCCAAGGCTCAATGGAGCCAGTCTTAGTGGTTATATAGGGCAGACTGATTGCATTCAGGCAGTTAAAATGTTAACACCTGAAGCTGGATGGGCTGTGTCAATAGGGCAGGAGATTCACATGCTAATTAGCAAAGCAAATGGTGGAGAAAAACAAAAATAAATAAAAAAACAGAAAAAGACCAAGGTAACGTTACAATGTGGGTGCCTGCGAATACTGGGTGATGGGGGTCCTACCAGCAAAAGTATGCAGGGGATCAGTTGAGATGTGGGTGTCTGTGGATAATGGGTGATAATGTCTTACCTGTGGAGAGGGGAGACACAGGAATTAGGGATCGTGATGGTGGATGGCATAGGGGATCTTGGATAAAACTCCAGGAAATCAACTCTGAATGTCCACTTAGGATGCCACTTGGGGAGGTCACAAGAGCCAAGGCTCAATGGAGCCAGCTGGCATTCCTTATCCCATGCGTGGATATGCATATACTACCTACTACCAACAAACACCCATGCAACACCCCCCGAAACCTGGTACCCACACCCACAGTCTCCCTATATCTATCCATGAACCAGCCGTGAAATTAGGAAGGAGATGCACAGTGACGAGTCTCAATATCAAAATCTGTAAACCTAGACCGCCACCTTTTTAATTTTTCCAATGTTTTAAATTGTAAACCATTCATTATTTAATGCAACAGTAAAAAGTCTATTTTATTGATTATTTAAAAGATTTTAGGCATTTGTGATTTTTGTCAACATTTTATTTTAATTTCTGTCTTTTTTCTGTATCTGCCCCTTCTTATTATCATTCATTGGATCTTATATGTAAATTTCAGACATTTCCGTTCAGTAATTTGTTTGCAAACAGTGTTTCACTTTTTAAAACATTCACAAGCGTACTGTTTTTTTTTTTTTTCACACTCCATTCGTCTGCTGTGTCGGGTTTTTCCGGCGGCTGCTCTGCGCTGTGATCGGCGGCTGTTTGGGTTTCTCTGGTGTGCCCGGCAGGGTTAATCCAGATGTTTTTGCAGGTTTCGGTGTGCGTTCGCCGGGTTTTGTGGTGAGTTCGACGGGTTTGTGGAGGCTTTTCCCTCCACTACGACGGCCCTGTGGTGCTTGCTGAATACACCGCAGGGTCGCCGAAATGGGATCACCAAATCGCACCGAACTGAAGAGAACGAAAAGTCACTGAACGTGCAGTGACTTCTTGATTCTCTTTGAATAAACCCTGAGAGAACATTCAACTGTATTAAGTGTGTAGTTTCGTTAGTCGACTTACCGCAACGTGATCAACAATCTTTCCACCGGTGCAATGCTCTCACGCATGAAGGTGTCCTGCCGTTGCAAGGTGGGGGACAGCAAGTCCAGCAGCTCATCGAAACTGTTGACAAAAAAAAATGTGAGAGGTAAAAGCAATGAAACTGTGCTTATAGGCCATGTCGTCAGAACAACATACATTCTTACGCGGGTTAACTTGATGCTGGCTTTATTTTCTATATTGCTATCCCGCCTGTTTCCCAAACAAACCTATGATGGTACTATCATATGGGACACAAGAACAACAAAAGCAGGGTATATGTACTAACCTATTTATGGACATTCGTGCATATTCCATAAACTTCTCCTCGTGCGCACGCAAGTTATCATATAAGGCCCAGACCTGACCTCGTTGTCAGTCTACAATGATGGGATGCACCCAGTAGCGTCGCCTGTCCATCGCCTGCCTCCTTCTCCTCAAACGCAGTAGGTGGACAGCTGCCAAAACCGCAGTAGTGCATCTTGAACGGACGTCCATTTTGCAGATGTGGTTCCCTCAGGATGCACAGGAAGTCTTTTTCATTGGATGCCTCCGTAATTAACCCCTTAGTGACTGGGTGGTTTTACACAAATCCGTCTTTTAGTGACCGCTGCTGTTTTTACGTTTCTGCGCTGTTAGTGTTTAGGTCAAATTTTCCTCTTACTCGTTTATTCGACCCACACATATTATACACCCTTTTTCCCGCCATTAAATGGACTTTCTAGAAATACCATTATTTCCATCATATCGAATAATTTACTATAAAAAAAAAAATGAAATATGAGGAAAAAAATGGTAAAAACACACTTTTTCGTAATTTAATCCCCAAAATCTACAACCACCCTTTTAGATGATAGCCTAGGTCCTATATAATTAAACCCCCCCAGCCAAAAAAAACTTTTTTAAAAAAAACATTTTTTTATTTTATTTAATTTTTTTATTATTTTTTTTTTTAAATTTTGTTTTAAAACCAAACCTGGTCATGTTTGGTATCATTTGAAAGGCCATAATCAGGCCTTTCAAATGATGTCAAATATGACCATCTAGCTGCCATGGATCGGGAGATAAAGGGATCCTTAGGATCCCCTTAGCTCTACATGGCAGCTAGATGGTTAACTGGCCCACTGGCATCCTCACACATATGGTGAGGTTGTCAGTGGGTGGGGGGGGGACCTGGAGGCTTGGCTGACATCCAAGATGTCAGCCCCCCTCCAGGTTTGAATCGCGTTTTGGCGTCAATTGGTGCCGCAACGTGATCCGGCGGCAAAACTGTTAATGCCATACACCGCTGGAAAGGGGAGGCTCTCCCCTCTCCAGCAGTGCAAACGGCATCTCCCTAGCTTCAATGGTTGGGGAGATAGAGGTCTCCGAAGGAGCCCCCCCTCCCCTCCATTGAAATGCATGGGGACGCCTGCTGATGACGTCACCTTTTCAAATGGTCACCTCTGCTGTCAATCAAAACCGCGTGTTTTACGCGCGTTCCGCATTAGCAAAAACGCATAAAAAAAAGCGCATAAAAACGAGCATAAAACGCGCATACTAAAAACGCCTAGGTGTGAACCCAGCCTTAGGGTTAAAATTCATAGGACCTTTTTCCATTGAAAAGATATCTCCTACATTCAAATTATCCTTACCTAAATCCTACACGTACGGTTGCTTTGTCTTATGGGTGTAGATATACCCTGTCCGCACGGGGGAGAGTGCTGAGGATAGGCACAGGGAGAAAGCGAGAAAGAGAAAGGAAAAAAAAAAAAAAGGGGGGGGGGAGAAGGATATCCAGTTCTGTCACGATCAGGACGTCCTGCCACGTAAAACACAGCAAGGCAGGGTCCATGTCATGGTGCGAGAAAGAAGACATAACCAGAGAGATAAAAATAGTAACAGAAAGAGCTGTAAGGCACAGAAAAGCGTGTGCGCAGATACATGAACTGCCTACATATGTGTAAGAGGAGGAACAAGGAGATCATAGGGAAACGGCCTGGACAGGGGTTAGCAGCCCCCACCCCCTTAAATCAGAGAAGGGTGGACATCACAGTCAGAAGGCTCGTCCCTCCGGAGAATAAACAAATCTCTCCCAGTAAAACCATCTCCGGAGGTGTCGCCGCCAACGCCAGTAGGCTTTCATGAACTCTGAGGTCCTCTATCCGGGCAACCCAGTCCGCACTCCGGGGCCGAGTTCCATTCGCCCAATGTACAGCCACAAGGGATCGGGCAGTGAGTAAGAGAGGTAGCAGCACCGAACAGCGCAGGACGGAAGAGGACAAGGGGACCTGCAGTAATAAGACTCGCATCGTAAGAGGTAAATCAACGTCGGTTACCTGCAGTATTACCTCATGGGTCTGAGCACAGAAAGATCTGAGCGTCGCGCAGGACCACCATATATGGAGGTAATCTCCAACCTCTGCATTGCAGCGCCAGCATTGGTCGTAGAGACGGAGTCCCATATGAAACTGCAACACAGGAGTGCAGTACCAGAACGATACAATCTTGTATGCCTGCTCCTGGAGTTGGGATTGTTGCGAGCCTCTATGAACCAGCTCATACATTTTAACCCAATTCTCTTCCTCAATTTGTTCATCCAGAAGTTCCTCCCAACGTGCTTCAAAAGGCGGCGGGTCTGGTGCAGGGGGGCTCAGCACCATCGCGTATAAGGTCTATACGCCGTGATTTGTCCTGTCCCACGGTGGTGTGTACGTCGCATCGAGAATTATAGCCGTCGCTCGTGGCCTACGAGGCGCAGGCAGTCGAGCTCTGAAGGACAGGGCCAATTGCATCCGAAAGGCGGGGTTATCGGCCAGCGGTAGCAGTGGTGAGGGGAACGTGGACAAGCAAAAAGTCGATGCGGCCGAGTCCCACACATGGAGTGTGGTCGCAGTAAGCGGGTGAGAAGCTACCTCCCGAGGTCTGCTTGCTTTAGCAATCCATGGTAATGACCATAGACGCACCGAGTCAAAGGCATCCTCCAGGTCCGACCAAAGCACCCCCCTACCTCCCGTGGACCATTCCACAATACGGAGGAGGTGAGTCGCGATGTAATATCTGCGGAGGTCCGTTAGGGCCACACGTCCTCCCGATTTCGGGCGAACTAGGATGTTCCAATGTACTCGCGGGCGAGAAGCACGCCATACAAATCTTAAAAAAGCCGTCCTCAGAGGCCGTTGGATAGGTCTCCAAGCAGCTCATTATAAACGTTTACGTAACCAAATGGCGGATTTAACTACGGCTCTTTCTGACCTTGAACGTTCACATAAAGCGTGTCCAGACCTCTCAATCTGGAATAAATTGGTAGCTGTCAGAGGCAAACTAAACTCTTTACAGACAGAGAGGGCACTAGGTGATCTTCAGCGGGTTGGTCAGTTGTTTTTTGAACATGGGAATAAACCGGATGCCATGTTAGCTCGTAAACTGCGTGCTGTACGCAAGCAAAATTCCATTGTGAAAATTATCCGCCCTGGGAATACTCCCGCGGTGGATCCGGCTTCTATTGCATACGCTTTTGCGCAATATTATGCCACTCTTTATGATGGGACCACAGCGGCTTCAGACGCGCAGCGCCTAGATATAAGATTAGATCTTACCTACACCAACTCCCCCTCCGCTCTTTAACTCCGCAACAGGCCAGCGAATTAGCCTTCTCCGGTTACTACAGAGGAAGTTCTCCCGCTCTTAAAGGATCTTAAACCATCTAAGGCCCCGGGCCCTGATGGGTTTAGCCCCCTTTATTAGAAAAAAATTTAGAGTTTAGTTGGCCCCTTTATTAGTTAACATGTATAATGGATTTCTGAATGGTAAAGCTCCACTTCAAGAACTGTTAGCGGCCTCCATTGTTGTAATCCCGAAGGAGGGGAAGGACCCTTCTGCATGCGCTAGTTACCGCCCGAAATCCCTACTTAACGTAGTGTAGCGCTCACTCCCGGAGGAGCCGCTGAAATTGAACCACGGGTCAGTCTCCCTGCACTAGGGAATAAATATACTCCGGCACCGTCGTGGATTTTATAAATTATATAGTTTACTAGAATGAATGGCATATAATAGATAACACGGTGTTCGTAGATATATTTACAGTATTTCGTATTTCGGGAAACGCGCAGCGGAAAAAGAAATACGAGGCTTCGTATTTCGGGAAAACGCGCATCGGAACAGAAAATATAATGCTTCGAAATTCGAGAGACGCGCAGCGGAAGCAGAAAAATACAATGCTTCGTAATTCGAGAAACGCGTATCGGAAAAAAAAGAAATAAGAAACGAATCTTTAATCCCTTTCGGAGATTAGGAAGTGAGCTCCGTACAGGTTAAGTCCCGGAATGTAAATGTGTGTGTGTATTGTGGTACCCGGGTACTATTCAACTGGCCAGTGAATTGCTTAAAAGGTGTCTTCGACTAGTCAAGTGGGGCCCTGTGGGTTTTAGAAACAACAGCAGCGTGCTTTCGTTAATCACAAATGGCCTTGGAGGCCTCTCACCCATCCTCCAGATTCTTAAGGCTCCGCTGACCCAGGACGTCTCTCCGTTCGATTTTTTACTGGGGTGCCGGCTACTGGATCCGTTGTCTGGCTCTCTCTGCTCCGGCCGTGACTTGTCCAGCTTACCGCCTGCTCTCCCAATCCAATCGACCTGCGGTACGCCTAACTCGGGGTCCTCCGGCTTCCTTAATAGCAGCTTGGGTAAGATGGTGAATCGCTGGGTCTCCCTCTTGCAAGGCTGAACAACCCGATCTGGGACTCTGATAGGCCGCACCTGCGCTCTGGCCTAGTCACTCTTGCGTTCTGCAGCACTGCGTCTGGTCTCACTCACTCCCTGGCGCGCTCTGCCAGCTATCTCCACGAGGCTCAGGATGTAACGCTGTCTGTCCCACCCACTTCCTGTGTCCGCCCGCAAAGCATGCCGGGAAATGTAGTCTCAATGCAAAGTTCAGTGTCTCTCATCACGCTTGTCTCCCTCCGGTGGCCAAAAATAGGTACTGCCACGACAAGGATTTAAACACAGCGCTACAGTAGACATAAAAATTTATGCGAAGCTACTTGCGCTCCGCTTGAGTCGCCACCTACCATTTTTAGTGCACCCGGATCAAGTAGGTTTCATCTCTTCCCGAGGTGCTCCAGATAACATTCGCCGTACGGTTGACTTAATCTCAGTAGCACATACTACTCAACAATCTGCCCTTTTGCTTTCTCTTGACGCCGAGAAGGCTTTTGATCGCGTAGACTGGACCTATCTATGGGAAGTTTTACATCAGTTTGGCCTCGGAGCTACTATGATCCGAAGTATTCAGGCACTATACGCGTCTCCTATGGCTTCAGTTACAACCATGGGAGGGAAGTCAAAACCATTTCCTATTCTTAAATGGTACGCGGCAAAAGGCTGTCCTCTGTACCCACTCTTGTTTGTCCGATGCCTGGAACCCCTGGCCAAGCAAATACGTCAGCACCCGGACATTAA
This sequence comes from Leptobrachium leishanense, assembly GCA_009667805.1. Taxonomy (NCBI): domain Eukaryota; kingdom Metazoa; phylum Chordata; class Amphibia; order Anura; family Megophryidae; genus Leptobrachium; species Leptobrachium leishanense. The sequence goes on from CM019066.1 coordinate 262,711,485, forward strand.
AGGGATCGTGGTGGGCGACGCATCATATAAATTGGGCCTCTTTGCAGATGACATTCTTCTCACAATAACCCAACCTCAAATTTCGCTACCAAATTTATATAGTTGTCTTTCTTCTTTTGGTGCTCTCTCTGGCTATAAAATAAATATTTCTAAATCGGAAGCGCTTAACGTTTCGCTATCTCAAATATCTAAATTTCGGGCGTCTCTTACTACACCGGGCTCTGGGATGATCCCTTTGAGGGATAACCCCCTTTTTCCACCATGGACTGGGAGAGAGGGACGAGCGTTTCAGTGGTGGCAGAATAAGGGATTCACGACCCTGGGCTCAGTGCTCTTTCAAGGGAAATTCCCCTCTTGGGAGTATTATAGAGAATCTCATGATATTCCGTTGAGGGAATTTCACCGTTACATTCAATTACGGCACTTGATCCACAATTGTTTTACTTCAGGTATCCCCACCATCACACCGTTTGAAAGCCTGGCGATGAGTTCGAGTACGGCTGGGGTGATCTCTCTACTTTATGCACTGCTCCTTTCCCCATCACTTGATAGACCATGCTCATATCAACAGCTGTGGGAGAGGGATGTTGGTCGCCCTATTCCTCGAGAGGAGTGGGAGGCGCTGATTGAGTCCTCCATGGGGATAACCACCTGTACCTTGGTGAAAGAACTGCTACAAACTTCTTTCCAGATGGTACCTGGACCCTGCGAGACTACAAAAGAATCTACCCGGGTTTGTCTGGCCTCTGTACTAGAGGTTGTGGCCATTGCGGAACGTTTTACCGTATGTGGTGGGAATGTGGGCATGTTACGGTTTTGTGGTCCTCAGTTTTTATGTTACTTTCGCGCGCTATCGGTCTACAGATACTCCCTGAGCCATTGTTGGCTTTACTCAATAGTCCGTCCCATCGCTACGGGCTGTCTCGTTACTCCCTTAAATTGGTCCATCGAGTTTGCACGGCTTCACGCATCTGCATAGCGCGTACATGGAAAGTGATCCTTCCCTCCGTAGCGGAGGTGGTCTCGAAAGTGTGGTATGTCTATAAGATGGAACGTTTGACAGCGCAACTACACGATACCATTCCGCAGTGTACTAAGATATGGGAACCGTGGCTTGCGACACAACCGGTTCCATGATTTATGCATTATTTATTTGACCAGGAGACCTTGATTCGTTTTTTTGTTTTTTGACTTCTGCAATTGTTACTCATTTCTTTTTAAGGCACTGTTTTGCTTCGTGGTTAGAATGCTGATTTAGCATGTTTGTTTATTGATATTTTGTATTACTTCCCGAAGTACTGGCTTGTTTTCTGTGCTTCACTTGGTGCCTTGTAGCAGTTTCTTGTATTATTTATAAAATCAATAAAATTGTGTTATTAAAAAAAAAAAAAAAAAAGCGGTCTTGACAGTAGCAAAAAAAAGAAGTCGGTATCCGAACCGGGATGGTTTGGAATAAGTAGAGGAGGCGTGGTAAGACATTAATTTTCAAAATGCCAATTCTCCCGAACCATGAGATGTTCAATTTGGTCCAAGTTAGGAGTTCCTCCGTCACAACCTTCCATAGAGGAGGAAAATCATCTTCGAAAAGCGTGTCCAGTTGTGCGGAAAGTTTGATCCCCAGGTACGACATCGCCCCCTCACACCAGCGAAAAGGGAGAGTCTCTCAGACGACCCTTCTCCTTTGTCGACACAGTGATATTGAGGATCTCCGACTTCTGCATATTAATTTGCAAGTTCGCCAACTCCCCATAACATCGAAACTCCTCAACAATCGCCGGTAGCGACTTCAGCGGGGAGGACGCAAAGAACAGCAGGTCGTCTGCGTAGGCAGCAACCTTATGTTCTCCAGTGCGACCTGGCACCCCCTGGATTTCAGGGTTAAGCCTAATAGATTCCAGAAAAGGTTCCAATGAGAGGGCAAACAGGAGTGGTGAAAGTGGGCAACCCTGCCGAGTACCATTACGGATATGAAAAGGGCGGGATAGCTCATCATTCACTTTCACCGTAGCCGTAGGCTCAGAGTACAACGCCGCAACCCAAATGTAAAACACACCCATGGCGTCCAGGGTTGCGAAAAGAAAAGACCAGGCCACTCGGTCAAATGCCTTCTTGGCGTCAGTTGATAAGAGAAGGACATTGCGACCGCACCTCCGAGCCTCCTGGATAACATTTAGTGCCCTAATGGTACCATCCCGGGCATCCCTGCGGGGGACAAAACCGACCTGGTCCCTTTTCACTAGTAATGGAACATAGGGCTGCAAGTGTGAGGCCAAGACGGAGGAAAAAAGTTTCAGGTCACAAATAAGGTGGGAGATTGGACGATAGCTCGAGCAGAGCTCTGGGTCCTTCCCGTCCTTCGGGAGAATAGTGATAGTCGCCAGTTGTGATTGTGCATGAAGAGACGAGCCCTCCCGTAATGCATTAAGTGAAGCCGCCAGCGGCTGAAGCAAAGTCCGGGCAAAGCGTTTATAATATTCAGACAGCAAGCCGTCCGGGCCTGGCGCCTTTCCATTTTTTTGTCGTTTTAGCGCGATCTGAAGCTCCGCCACTGAGATGGGGTCATTCAGGGAGGTGCGTACCAGACCCGTCAGTCATCGATGGACCCTAGTGGACAGATACGTGAGAATTCTTTGGTTCAGGTCAGGGTTGGGTACCGGGGCGCAAGAGTATAGGGCTGAATAGTATCCTCTAAATCAGTGTTTCTCAACTCGTGTCCTCAGGACCCACTAACAGGCCTGGTTTGTGGGATATCCGAAGCACAGCACAGGTGATCTAATTAGCTGCTCAGTGATTGCATTATTCAGTCTGCATTTCCCCAAGGTGATCTGCAAAATCTGGCCTGTAGTGGGTCCTGAGGACTGGAGTCGAGAAACCCTGCTCTAAATGTTTGAACAATCGCCTCCGGCGTCTGTGCAAGTTCCCTCTCTGGCCCCCGGATCCTAGGAACATACGCCAAGGCTCGTCGCTTTCGAAACATGCGCACCAAGAGGCGACCCGGCTTGTTTTCATTGTATGCAAAGAAACAGCGGGAGTGAAGCACCGCGCGATGAATTTGTGAATGCGCCAATTCAGCCAGGCACAGCCGCCGTTGCTATAGCAGACCATACGTGTCCGCTTCCCTCGTCCTCATGTGCGTGAGTTCCAAGTCCCTAATCTCAGAGATCAGGGATTGAGTCTCGGCTAGCCTCTCACGTTTCTTCCTGGTGGCAATTTCAATCAAGCGTCCGCAGATGGTAGCCTTATGGGCCTCCCACAGAGTATGTGGGGACATGTCCTCAACGGCGTTTTCCGTAAAATAATGGTTTAGAGAGTCTAGGATTTCATCTCGGATCATCTGATCCTGGAGTAAAGAGATGCTAAGCCTCCAGTTGAAGCGCTGTGGACGACAGTGCGCCGATCTGAATACAAGGGACACCGGTGCATGATCTGACCATGTCGGACAGTGTATCGAGGTCGATAGATCATCCATCGCGAAGTGGGAGACATATAAATAGTCCAGGTGAGAATAGGTAGAGTGCACCTCTGAGTAGAAAGTGCGGTTGGATGAGTAAGGTGCCAAGTATCTACCAGTTGTAAGTCCTGAAGAGAGCGAAGGGATCGCAGAATGCGGAGGGGGACCCTGGTGATGCCCGTAGATGAATCCTCCGCAGGGTACATTGCCACATTGAAGTCTCCTCCCAGGATCAGAGTCCCTTCCGCAAACTCAGTCAGCTTCCGCATAATTTTAGAAAAATACGTGTACTGCTTAGTGTTAGGGAGATAAAATCGAGGCTATTGTGTACTTAGCGCCAGCAATTGTACCCTTCAGAAATACCCCTCTACCATCCCCCAGGAAAAGTGTGTCCTGGCACACAAAGGGGAGATGCTTAGAAAGTTAAATCTAGACACCCCGCACCTTCCCATCTGAGGTGGTGTCATGGTACGCCGTAGGGGTGGGTGAGAACTGGACTTAAAGTGTGTCTCCTGCAGGAGCGCGATCGAGCACTTCTAGCGACGCAAATCACGCAGACAGTGGCGCTTTTCTGGAACATTTAGTCCCCTCACATTAAGCGTCATAATCCCCAGTGAGTCCCGAAGGATCTCCGATGCCTGACCCCCTCCCCTCTCCATTGGTCCAGAAGGAGTGCAAGAAGAAGAGTTAGAGAAAATAGAGGGCAGGGAGGAGCAAAATAACATAGGTAGGAGGAGAATGAAGGGATAGTGGGCACAGAAACGAGGAAGGGAGAGAAGGAGAAGGAAAAGAAGAGAGGGTCGGGGAAGAAGAGAGAAAAAAAAAAAGGGAGGGGGCAAAAATAGTCCACGTGCTACAACAATAATACGATCAAAAACAAAGGGTCACAGACGTCTGTCCAACGGGAGAGTGCTCCACTACCAAGTCGGAGTGGGCACAATGTCTCCTCCGAGGAGTAGTGCAGGGACGCCAAAGAAAAAAAGAACCCGTGGGTAGGTGGTTAGCCCTGACCAAGCAGCCAAAAAAAAAAATTCAAGCGGAGAACTGAGAAACTTATGTACAAGTGTCGACAGTCCCCTCCGATAACACTAGAACAATAGAGCTTGCAGAGTGCCGCAATAATAAGTGCATTGCAATACCCCCCACCACATGGGCCACAGATCAGTCCGAGAGAATACTAGGTCAGCAAATCCAGCGAGCACTAGAGACGGCAAGAGTTCTTCCTAAAACATTGCATATACTACAGAGGGAACGTATTAGGATTGAAACTCCACATTAAGCAACGAAAAGAAATACAGTGCGGTCGTCATTTATGCCTCAGGTGCGTTCCATGGTAAGCAACCGAGGGGTTTTCAGTAATTTCACCAAAAATGCCCCCGACGTACACCCTCCTTTAGGGATGCACCGATACCACTTTTTTAAGACCGAGTACGAGTACCGATACTTTTTAAAAGTACTCACCGATACCGAGTACCGATACTTTTATTTAATGTCATGTGACGCTTTCCAATAGGAACAGACCTCATATAAAAATTTATATGAGATTGACCGCAGCTCACATGGATTTGCCCCAGGTCTCATGCATTTGCCCCCAGGTCTCATGGATTTGCCCCCAGCTCGAACGCTGGGGAAGCTGGCCGTGTGCATGTAAAGCACGCGGCCAGTGTTCCCCTCCGGCGTGCCGCGATACTCACCCATCCTGAAGGTCCGGTCGCTGGGCAGTGATGCGATCACGTGGCTGCCGGGCGCATCTGTGACGCGGCCTCCAGCCGAGAGGCAGCGTCACAGGAGCGCCCAGTGGCCGCGGGAACGCGTAACTGCCCAGCGACCGGACCTTCAGGATGGGTGAGTATCGCGGCGCGCTGGAGGGGAATGCTGGCTGCGTGCTTTTCATGCACGCGGCCAGCTTCCCCAGCCCCGCGGATACCGGCAAGCCGGCCCAGCGCAGGATGTATCGGCCGTTTGCTCGAGTAACAAGTACTCGTGCAAATGGCAATATCGGCCCCGATACCGATACTAGTATCGGTATCGGTGCATCCCTACCCTCCTTAGCCATACCCAGAGCACAAAAAAGTATTGCGGTGTCCTCATATGTTATCCTCCATGTTCCCATGAGCGGTGTATTAATTTTTTTTTTCTCTTCTTCTTCCCCCCCCTTTTTTTCCCTTTCTTTTTGTCTTTTTTTGTTAGATTAGGTTTTATTCCCCCCCTTGGGTTTTTTTGTGTTTTCTCCTTATATCTCCCTCTCAAAATCAGTGTCATCCCCTCGGTGCCTCCCTCATAGCCTTCCCCGTCCCTAAGTATAAAGTCTCGCCCTCCCCCCATCAATCTAATACCCTCCCCAGATGCACCCCCCTTTACTACAGCTAAAAGGTCCTAAAGTGGGCATGCCACAGTCAGGTCATTATTTGTGCATTTATTGTGTTTTAATTTAAAAAAAAATTGTGTCTTTGTTATTCCCCCCCCCTTTACCCCCAACCTTCCCTCCCCGTTTAACTCCTCCCTTTTGTCCCCGCCCCCCTTGATATACACATCCCCATTCCACCGGAGGTTCCCCCCACTCTTAGCAGTTCCCTGCTCCGACATACTCCCGTGGTCCCAGGTGGCCATGATGGTCTGTGAGAAAGCAGCACACTCCCCCATGGTGAACACTGCAAACCCTCCCAAATACAAGGTTCCGTGGGGGACTCTCCAGTCGGTATGCATTCAATCCCACTCCTTCCCCTTCAGAAGAACGGCATTTGGGATTCGCCCTTCCTGCCAAGCCCAACTCCCTCCACCCACCTCCCAGACCATGTGAGTATACCATCAAGGAGCCGAAGCAATCCAGTGTAATCTCCTCCGTAATCAGTAGCTTTGCATAAAATTCTCCAGTCACGTTACTGTGGGAACGAAGAGTGAGCGCAAAACCCCTGACAGTCCATTGTTAATGGTACGTCCCGTGCAGCAATCAGCCATGGAGCATAGGGCAATAAAGTGTCCACACAGGCGAAGCCGGCTGTCGTCCTGTGTAAGTCCACCTCGGGCGTTCACAGTTCCCGCTCTGCTGGTGAAGGCGAGCGGGACTGCTCAGCTCTCCGGGGGTCGGCATGGTGGGCGCTGCGGGCGAGCCCCCCCATTGGCCGGGCGTTCTATCAGGCCTCCAGCCTCCCAGTCGGGTACAGACACAAGGGGAAGTGCAAGGCGCACAAGAAAATCAGGAACATCCTGTGGTCTCTGAATGGTAGTAGTGACCCCATCTAGTCGTACCAGGAGAAAGGAAATCCCCAGCGATAGGCGATGTGATTGTGGCGCAGCAGTTGAGTGACCGGTCTCAGGGCTCCGAGCCGTCAATGTCAGTGGGGAAAGGTCTTGGAAAAATTCCAGCCAGTAGCCATCTATCTTCCAGACCTTGCGCGTGCGGGCCACAGTCATCAGTCGATCTTTGAGGGCATAACTAGTGACCCGACAGATCACATCTCTAGGTGGAGCTCCTATCGGAGGAACAGGGCGCAGAGCCCGGTGACAGCGGTCGAGGGGGACGTCCATAACCGCGTGGTCATCCAGGATCCGAAGAAAAATTGAGTGGACGCAGTTTCTCAGGTCCTCTACGGGAACCGTCTCAGGGAGCCCCCTGATGCGCACGTTGTGCCGACGGCCTCGATTATCGAGGTCATCCAGCCTTCTTTTCCTGTCAGAGAGGTCAGCGTCGAGGGAGGCCAAGAGTTGCGGCGGTAAGTTTAGACGGTGTTCAAGCAAATCTGTGCGCGTAGAGAGGTCGGCCCACCTCCGTTCGTACCTCTCGGAGTTCCGTCTGGAAACTCGCCCTGAAGTCCTATATCATTGCCGTGAGGTCGGTCCGGGTGGGGAGCGCCGCCACCATCCTTTCCAGGCGAGTAATAGCTGGCAAAGAGTCCGAGGCCTGCTCAGGAAAGGAGCGTGCCGCCGCCATCTTAGGAGTCGCAGGGGAGCAGGCCGCCGCCTCGGCACGAGTTTGTGGTGGGTGTAGAAATCCGTCCAGCGGTCCAGAAATTGCCCTGGTAGTGCGGTGTGGGGTGGAGGTGGTACCAGTCAATCGTTTGCCTCGCACCATGGCCCATTCGCTGTGATTTGTGCGAATAAAATCGGAGGGGGCCGACAAGCTAATCTAGCATGCGGCCATCTCGGTCTCGAGCCAAACTACCAAAGTTATGCATTTTTGAGTGAAGAACACACAATCAACGTATACCCTAAATGGTACGGAGTTAGGAAAATCAAAGCAGGAGAAGGATTTGGGAATAATCATAGACTTCAAACTAAGTAACACTGCCCAATGTCAAACAGCAGTCACCAAGGCCAGTAAGGTATTGGCATGCATTAAAAGGAGAATTCTCTCTCGGGATGAAAACATAATTTTGCCTCTTTATAAATCACTGGTAAGACCGCACCTTGACTATGCCGTGCAATTTTGGGCACCTGTCTTAAGAAAGGATATTATAGCGCTAGACAAAGTGCAGAGACGGGCAACTAAATTAATAAAGGGAATGGAAGATTTAAGTTATGAGGAAAGGCTAATAAGCTTAAGCCTGTTTAGTTTAGAGGAAAGGCGTATAGAGGGGATCTGATAACTTTATAAACAGTAAATATATACAGGACCATTATAAACCACTGCCTGGAAACGTATTCATTAGAAGGACTATACACAGGACACAAGGTCACCCATTTAGACTGGACGAAAGGAAATTCGGCCTAAAGCATAGGAAGGGTTATTTTACAGTGATAATAAAGCTGTGGAATTCTCTGCCTGTTGTGGTGGTTGGGTCAGAGACTGTACAGACTTTTAAACAACGACTGGATGACTTCCTGCAAAAACATATTATTAAGGGTTATAATATTTAATATGTGGGTAAAAGCTTCTAGATACAAGGAGAAATCTGACCGCCATCTTGGGTCAAGAAGGAATTTTTACCCAGTATGTTGCATTTTGGTGAGCGCTTCAGACTGGGTTATTTGCCCTCTTTTGGATCAACAGCAGTAGGTGATGTGTGAAAGACTGAATCCAATGAACGCATATCTTTTTTCAGCCTATGTAACTATGTAATGTTTTGGGGCTGTTTTACTGCTAGAGGACCTGGACATATTGTTAGGATACATGCCATCATGGACTGCATCAAATTGTCAACAGATTTTAAATGAACACCTGACTGCCTCTGCTAGAAAGATTAAGATGGTCTGTGGTTGGATCTTGCAGCAGGACAATTATCCAAAACCTACATCAAAATCAAGATAAAAAATTTACGGTGACAACTAGGTTTACACTGAGTAACTATGTTCTATAAGCGTAACAAATATAAGTGCTGATGGTTAAGCAGAGGTACCGTGTAAAGTGGAGTCTCTGAAGTAGAAGTGACCACCTAATTGTCTGGTATTACACAAAATACCCCCAAAAAAAGTTTAAAAGTTGTTACTCACATGGTTAAGAGCCTTCCACATTCATGCTCAAAGGTATTGCGTGTAGGTTTGTCAGACGACCTCCCCTATGGCTCTGGATTCTTTCCTGGGCGATCCAGTCTGCTTCTGGGGGGTTACCTGGAAAAAAGGTGGCTTGCGTGGGAGGGAGAGTGGTAGGTTCCTGAGGAACAAACTGCCTGGGACCAATAAGTAAAAAAAAAAAAAAAAAAAGGATTTATTAAAAGCAAAAGTTAAAAAATGGGATTAAAAGTAGGAAGGCTGTAGAATCTTAGCCCCAAACGCATTTCACTTTACTCTATATAGTTTCTTCATTGGGATGTACGATTCTAGTCTGTGGTTGTGTTTTTAAGCAGGACACATTCTGTGTGGTCTGCGGTGATTGGTCGTGCGGGTCATGCGGTTCTAGCGGTTGACGTCACAGGATTCCTTCTGGTATTCAGTTGTTTTGGTCCGGGGGATATTTGTGCATGCGTTGAGCTAATTGAAGTTAAAGTGCTATGTGCAGTTAAGCAGAGAAAGTGACCTTTGCTCTCAGTATCCATGAAAATAAACGTGATGTGGACCAGGTTACATATTCTGTCCGTATAAACCCAGTATCTGTTGTCCACATTTCCATGCAAGTCGTGTTCAAAGAGGATAATAGATTGTTTGCTAGTACATAAGCCTTTGTAACATAGTAAACAGGGACAGTTAAAGTGCTGGTGCATAACTTCCTGATGTGATTCTATAGGTACTCTATGCTGAGAATACACTACGTGCAGAATGAATATGCTGCGGGATTGCACCATCCTTTATGAGAAGATACAGTGTCTTAATATGGAAGTATCAATGTCCATTGGGATGCTAAGGATTACATATCTGTGGTTTATTCCTGTTAAAATGCCAGTGCCACAGAGGAAATAAGCTTCAATAGGAGACCCTTGTTTAAGGGGTGTGTAAGCGAATGTGTAAATTATAAGTTTTCTGGTTTACTGCAATATTCCCAGGATAGGTGAATCGAATGAACTTTAGTTAGTACCCATGTTACAGCAGATTGCCCTCAACGATACCATTCAAGGCACAGCATAGTTCAGCTGCCTTGCTAGCGCGCAAGTGCCTAAGTAGCTTTTAAAGTGCATTATATTAGGAGTGTGTTAGGAGTTAGCAGCACCTTATCACAAAGTGGCTGTGCATTTATGCGCTTACGGCTATTTATAGTGTCTGAAAGTCACAGGACGGTAGAAAATTAGTCAGAGGGGATAGGATAGCATCGTTATCAGAGAGAAAGGAGATCTCACTTAGAGATACAGGCCAATATTGGGACATAGAGATGGGGAGGGAAGTCTTATTATAGAGATCAGTGGCGTAACTAGAAACCTGAGGGCCCCGGTGCAAGAATCCATGAAGGGTCCCCCAACCCCCCCCAAAAAAGATCCATATTTTTACCTTTTTTTTTTTCTGCAATATAAAAAAGATAGTATTGCCCCCAGCTCACATGGACATATATTGCCCCAAGACCACACATGGATATATTGCCCCAGCTCACACATGGATATTTTTGCCCCCAGCTCATGGAAATACTGCCCCAACACATGGATATACTGCCCCAGCTCATGGATATACTGCCCCAGCTCATGGATTTACTGCCCCCAGCTCATGGAAATACTGCCCCAACACATGGATATACTGCCCCAGCTCATGGATTTACTGCCCCAGCTCATGGATTTACTGCCCCAGCTCATGGATATACTGCCCCAGCACATGGATATACTGCCCCAGCACATGGATATACTGCCCCAGCTCATGGATATACTGCCCCAGCTCATGGATATACTGCCCCAGCTCATGGATATACTGCCCCAGCACATGGATATACTGCCCCAGCTCATGGATATACTGCCCCAGCTCATGGATATACTGCCCCAGCTCATGGATATACTGCCCCAGCTCATGGATATACTGCCCCAGCTCATGGATATACTGCCCCAGCTCATGGATATACTGCCCCAGCACATGGATATACTGCCCCAGCTCATGGATATACTGCCCCAGCTCATGGATATACTGCCCCAGCACATGGATATACTGCCCCAGCACATGGATATACTGCCCCAGCTCTGCCCCCAGCTCATGGATATATTGCCCCAGCTCTGCCCCCCCAGCTCATGGATATATTGCCCCAGCTCTGCCCCCCCAGCTCATGGATATATTGCCCCAGCTCTGCCCCCCCAGCTCATGGATATATTGCCCCAGCTCTGCCCCCAGCTCATGGATATATTGCCCCAGCTCTGCCCCCCCAGCTCATGGATATATTGCCCCAGCTCTGCCCCCCCAGCTCATGGATATGCCCCAGCTCATAGATATACTGCCCCAGCTCTGCCCCCCCAGCTCATGGATATATTGCCCCAGCTCTGCCCCCCAGCTCATGGATATACTGCCCCAGCCCAGCTCTTACCTGCTCAGGGGGGCCCCAGGGCAGGCTCCGCCGGCATCTTGTCCTCCTTGGCGAACGGCCGCTGGAAACATCCAGCTTGGCCGCTCGCCGGAAACCACCTGATCAGCGCGAGGTCTCGTGCGCTGGTCAGGTGGTTTCTCTCCCACGTGAGCGGCCAAGCTGCATGTCAGCGGCCGCTCGCGTAGGGAGAGGGACGGCCAGCGCGCGGCTCCCAGATTCCGGCGCTTTTTGCCGGAATCTGGCGGGTGGTGCTGGGCCCCCCTCCAGTGGCGGAATGCCAGGGCCCGGTCGCAACTGCGACCGCTGCGACCCTGGTACTTCCGCCACTGATAGAGATACCTATTAATACAGGGGGCATGGAGGTGGGAAGGGAGATCTCACTATGGAGACACAAATTACTACATGGGGGCACAGCGATGAGGGGAAATCTCACCAGGAAGATACATACCAATATATGGGGGCACAGGGATGGGAAGGAACATTCCACTATGGAGATGCATACAAGGCACAGAAATGTGAAGATTTAACTATAGAGATACATGTCAATAAAAAAGGGGCATGCTAACAGGGGAAGCATACGGCTATTTCTAATTTATATTCTCAGAATTGGGTAGGCAAGCTGTACACTGAAGTGTTTAGCTTCATCCCATACGGGGGGGGGGGCTGTTTTTAAGTTACCCAGGTCCTCCTTTTAGTGGTTGGGAGCTGGATGGATGAACCCAAGAGAAAGCTTTTTTTTTGTAGTATAAAATGTTGTACGTAAGAATTTATACATATGATGGAAGGTATCTCGGATCCCATTCGTCTTGAGCTAACAAAGGATAATACATCTATATGGGGACACTTTTTGAAATAGAGCTACATATATGTGAAGAACTAAGGTTTACAAGAAATGGTAGAGCTCGAAGTCTGAATTCAGTCCTTCGGGCTGTGCAGTGTCGAATTCATATATGAATTTCATTTTCTCTTGCCCCAGAGATTTCATTAAGATCGCCACCTCTTCTACCATTTTTGATTTTTTTCAGTCCCAGGAATTGGAGACCTCTTGGGTTGCTCTGATGGAAACTTTTAAAGTGAAACGTGACACTGTTTCCATTCCCGTAGTTATGTTGCGCACATGTTCCCTTATTCTGACTCCTAATGCTCTGGAGGTTCTTTCAATGCATCTTTCACCGTACGGGCAGATGAGCATGTAAATGACAGTGGTGAAACATATGATCAGGTCTGGGATTCGGAAGTCTCATTTCTTCTTAGATACAGTAGTGACATGCCGTTTCGTATTGTTGGTGCTTCTGCAGCTAATACAATTGCCGCAACCGAAAAAACTCTTTCCAATATTGAAGTGGTCGTTCTTCTTATGCTGCCATGGGTACACGCTTCTTACCATTTTAGATTTGAGATTCGGGGCTCCTCTGCATAAAAATGGGGTATTGTTGGTAGTATGTATTTCAGTACCGGATCTTGCCTTAGAACAATCCTTAGAAAATACTGGCCTATTCTAACTCACTTATTTTACTGATTAAAAGAAAAGATGACACTCCCGGTAAAGTGGATTAGTAACCATTCTGCTTATAAACGAGGAGATTTTTCCTGTGTAGGTTCCTAACCTACTAAGTGTTCGTAAGAGTTTTATCGTCATATCCTTTTCTCTTCAAAAAGTACGATGGTCAGTTTGTTCTTCAAAATCTGCATTTTTAGAGCAATTCCTCTTTATTCTGATCATTTGGCCATTAGGCACTCCCTCCAGCCATCTATTAAGGTGGCAAGGGTCTGTTCTGATGAAGTTGTTAGTGTTGCAGATTAGATCTGTATTTATATCTATATAAGGGTCTGCCTGTATATATGTGTCTATCTGCCTGTTTATACATATCTCCTCCATATAGAGTTATATTCATATTTGTGTCTGACCATTTTGATTACATTTCAGCTGTTGAGGAAGACCTGTTAAAATGGTTAGCTTTCTCCCTTGGGGGGGAGGATATAACCCGTAGCTGTAAAAAGGGAATGTCCTTTGTACTCTGACATAGTACTCACACCTTGGCAGCCAGCCCGGCACCAAGATTTGGATACAATCTTCAAAGACAGGAAGCACATCCTTGATCTCTAAGGGGGGTCTGGGGGGACGAGGGGCACCTTTGGGCAATTAAAGATTAATTGACATGCGCTGTAGCAAAGGTGACTCTGGGAAATGTAGTGCAGGACACTGGGCCATTTGGGGGTGGGCTGGAAGGAGCAGGAAGTGTATAAATTCTGAAAACTGGCCATGTGCTGGGGCTGATCACCTGGGGTACCTTCGAAAGAAGACTGATCTGTCCATGCTCTATCTCCAGGCTCCAGGAGACCATTGATGCTAGCTTACTGAATAGCTCTTCGTAAGTAATTGCTCTATGGTTCACCCTTTTTCTTTTATTTGCTGTGTAGTGTGTAATTAATTGATTTATTCTAGTTATAATTTTTTATGTAACAAAGCACTGTGATTTTTCGATCATAAATAAAAAAAATATTTAAGTTTTGACTCTGGCTGATGAAATCCACGCTAACTAAGAGATTGGGAGTATTGCTATTTGCTTTAAGCTCGGTTATATATAAGAAATTGCGAGTTGCGGCCGTCAGGAGACAGTGCGGTTGTTTAAGCCCTGCGTCTCCAGTCGCGACGCGCGTGGTGTCCATGAGGACTGATTGCAGCGTTACTAATAGAATAGGAAAAAGAGACTGCAGGGATTGTGGGAGACGTAGTTAGTACGCGCTTCAGGAGAAGACTTGTACTGCGTTGCAATCCTGGGAACAGTATATCGCGCTCTATGTGCCTGTTGTGAGAGAAAGTGTGGCCGGGATGGGTAGATAAGCGCGCGTAATTATCTGGGTCTAGGAGATAGATAGTGAGCGGCTTAACCCGGCGTCTTTGCGCAGCAGCGCACGTAGTGGTCGTGACAGTTAGGATCTAATTCTTTGAAATACGTTTTGGTTTCCAAATTGTTGTCCTGTATGTAGATGTTTCAATCCTAAAAGTTAACCAATTCCCTGCTCCCCTTGGTAACTAATTTAATTTTGGGGTTTTTTGTATTTATTTCTTGTATGAAAGTTTACAGTTGTTCTTCGCTTCCTTTCCTGATAATTAACATATCATCAATGTATCTTTTATACAGTACTAGATCTTTTTTTCTTCCTTCCACTAGTGAGTGTTCCAAATTGGCCATATATATGTTCGCAGAACTTGGCGTGAACTTGGTTCCCATTGCCGTACCCTTGGTTTGACCATAGATTGATCCTCAAGAACAATTTCTTCTGGTTCAACAGCGACTTCTGTTTCCTACTTTTATGTAATCTGTTTGTTCTAGTAGGAGTGAGCCTGCGTTTTTCAGATGCTGTTTGATGATTCTGCAGCCATCCTCCTGTGAGATATTGCTGTAGTGACTGTATGTCGCTCGTAACTAGGATGAAATCTTCTTCCTACGTTATTTTTTCTAACTCCTGGAGTGCATTGAGCTGGTCTTTGAGGTGGTATGGATTTTGTAGTACAAAGAGCTGAAGTAAGTGGTCAATGTACTCACTCTACTCCAGGGCTCAATATTTCAAGTCCCGAGCTACTTGCCAGGAATTAAGAGTTACTAGCCACCAGTTGCCCCACCTAACCCCTACCCTTAACGCCGTCCCTAAACACACCCTCTTAAATTATGAGATGCATGTAAAAATATTTTTTTAAAAATGGACCTTATTTTCGTTAAGTAGTGTCCATTGCATGCTACACCATGCCGGTTTATTTTGCGACACAGTGATTAGAAGCAGTGGGGCAAGGAATCTTTTATCAAAACAAATTAAAATATATTACAGTTTAAGCATAAAAAATAAATATATTAATCTAAAACATAAAAACAGAATAAATATAATTAAAATGTATTAAAAACTTAATTAGCATTAAATAACTGTAAATATGAAGTATAGCAAAATAAATATACCACTGACCATACAATGTTATTCCTAGTGACACTTACAATGATCCCCAAATTGCCAGACACAGAGTGTATGTGTGTGACTCAGTGTATGTGTCTGTCTCAGAGTGTATGTGTGCATGTGCCTCTCAGAGTGTATTATGTGTGTGTGTCAGAGACACAAACACACTTTATACACACAGAAGCACACGCACTATGACACACACAATACACTCTGAAACACAGACACACAACACACACTATACATTCTGACATACAGTAGGGAGAACCTGCCTCTGGCAAGCAGGGGAATTTGGGGAGGAAGTGTTTCAGCTTAAAGGCTGCCAGCTCTGAAACAGTTAAAGCTTTGGCCATTGAGTGAGGTGGGGGCCCTCCCCCACACACAGACTTCACTGAATGACAACATCTCTCCAGTGTGTGAGCTCTGTGAAATCTACAGGGCTTTGGGGCCGTCTCCCTCAATGCACACGGTAACTCACGGTCTCAGAGTAGCCAGCCTGATTGCAGACACATTTCTGCACAATGTTAAAGCAGCAACCCAGTACTTCTGCCAGTGACGGAGATGCTGGGAGCAGCTGCCTTCCCTGACCCAGCGTGTCTCTGTCACTCACTCACTGGCTGGTGACTGGGCAGTGGATATCTGGCACACCCCCTCTGACAGAGGGGGCCGCTGCCTTGGATTCCCCATGCAGGCCTTAAGAAAAACACAGCCGCCGACCGGAATATGCAGCAGAGGCAGCACAAAATAATTTATTGTGCTGCCTGCATGTGCATTTGTACTCGCCCTCATTAAATATGACTCTCAAAATGCGTGCAGGCGAGTGGAAATTTTGACCCCTGCTCCACTCGATATAGTATCTATTCCGGCCACTATTGGTCTTCCTGGTGGTTGTGTGGCATTCTTGTGAATTTTAGGGAGATGGTAGAATACTGGTAGTTTTGGTTGTTCTATCCTGAGGTACTTGTGTTCTGGATCATTGAGAAATGCCAGTTCCTGCCCCTTGTCCATAAAATATTTGTTTCACCTCTGGTGTTGAGTCATTAGTTTCTTATGTGTTGTCTCATCATTGAGGATCCTGTATGTTTTGTTTTTAGAATATTCTTTTGTGAGGATCACTATGCCTCCTCCTTTGTCTGCAGGTTTGATTATGATAGATGGGTCTTCAACAAGTTTTCGGGGCAGCTTTTTTGTGTTTTGATATTTTCTCTATCATTCATGACCATTGTCTCAAAGGTGTTAAACCTCCTGGGAGATCATTGACCAGGGGAAAAACTTTGAGGGTTTCTTCAAGGTGGAGTGCTTGTACACCTGCAGGGTTTTGGCGGTTTCAATAGGGTTCTTCAGGAAGTATTTTTTAAATACTTCCTAAATGGAACCTAATTTTTTTTCTAAATGGAAATGGAACCGGTTGATATTCTTTGTGGGTACAAATATCAATCCTTTCCCTAGAACCTCTTTTTGATGGCGAGTAAGAACTTTATCCGTTAAGTTGAAGATGCCTCAGTAGGTTTTGGCTTTGGTCTTTTTCCTGCTTCTGAGTATTTTCCTACTCTTCTTCTCCTCTGGATCTTTTCCATAGGGAATACAGGTTTCGTCCTTCTTGTGCCCTCTTTGTTAGCTTGGGTACATTGCTTGTGTTCCCTGGGCTCCAATCTGGGCATTCCTGATTCGTCCATCCTGTTGGTCGGTCGTCCTCGGTCTTTTGGGGTCCTCTGGTGAATCCTTGTAGTCTTGATTGTTGTCATTTTTTTCTCTGAAATAGTTATATCTATTATATGTATAGGGTCATCTGTGCCTGAATCTTGTTTCATGGGGGCGGTTGGGTTGGTATCTGTCACGTTCGCTATGGCGGTCAACCCTGATAACCCTGAGTTGGATCCTTTTGTGATTCTTGATTTTCCGGCAGTCAGAACTACTACTCATAGCACCCCCAAACAGGGAGGTCAGACAGAACACCAATACTAAATACCACTCAGTAGCAATTGATTTCGCGACCAAGTGTCTGAGCAAAAACAGGTTAACTATGCATTGACAGAGATAGTGCAGAAGTGTCATATATCATGGGTTAACATAAGCATGGCCAAAGGTTAAATCCGAGTTGGCACCAAAGAGGGTAGTCATACAGGAAAGGTTGGCGACAGAGGTGGTAGTTGTAGAGACAGGGTTGGCAACAGAGAGAACACCCATATAGTTTGTCTCAGCAAGGTAAAATGGGGGTTCAACGAATTCAGCACCCTGCAGGGCAGGCCTACAATCACAGGTTGCGGGATATTTCCTGCACATACACTCAGTGACCACAGAGAGCACTATGAGTATACAAAGGGAGTCAGAGAGAGAATGGTTAAACAGGCAGTCCAGGTCAAACACAAGCGGGGTCCTCATACAGGCAATATCGGCAACTAGGCAAGGAAAACACAGACACAAAGTGAAGACAGCTGGCGATGCGGGAATGACTCATCAGGGCGACGAGCTGACTCTCACGCCCTGTCTTTAAGGCCGGCGGCCCCGTGTCATCACACCAAGCCCCGCCAGCCCGAACTCCTGGCACCTGGCCGGCCAGCAACGCCGCCGGGCGTCCAGACCCCCCCCCGGGAGCACCACAGAAGCCGAGGATGTGACAGTATCGCTGTGGTAACCCCCCCAGAAGCAGGGGGGGGGAAAAAAAAATCGCCCAGGAAAGAAACAGGAGCGATACGGGAGGTCGCCTGATGGTCCTACATGCAATGTCTTCGAGCCTGAATGTGGAAGGGTCTTAACCATGTAACAACTTTTAAATGGTTTTTAACAATCACCCCATTTGGATGTTACTTGTTTTTCTCTTCACACATAAAGAAGCAACAGGATTAAGGAAAGCAGAGGACAGCGTGGAACTGAACGTTCCGCAAGAATGCTCCATTCCCTTCTATGAGAGACTTTTTTCTGGAATATCAAGCTATATTCTGCACCAACACTGTATTTGGAACTATAGCAAAAACTCTCCCTAACCCATTTTGGAGTATTTTGTGTAATACCGGACAATTAGGTGGTCACTTCTACTCCAGAGACACCCCTTTACACGGTACCTCTGCTTAACCATCAGCCCTTATTTTTATCACGCTTATAGAACATAGTTCACAAACAGTTTTTGACACTTTGCACTATGAGTGTACGTTTACATCAGTAACCGCTAGAAGGCACCAATACAACACTAATTTTACAAGGACACCAGCACTACAACAATATAAGTACCAATTAGCAGCTTATACATTTAAGCTATTGCCGCTTTATCACCTTTTAACCTGTATTTACACACTAGATTGGGAAAATATAATAAATATCTACTTTCCCACTACTTATTACGGATGCGCCACAGAAGACTCTTTCTTCACAGCTCCTTTTATTAGTAGTAGCAGAATACTACTGTATATTTATCTTTAGGGATGCACCGATACTAGTACTAGTATCGGTGCCGATACCGGGATCTGCACGAGTACTCGTGAAGATGCCCCAGATACCTCCCACCAATACCGGAAGCCAGCGATGGGCCGGTTTGCCGGCCAGTGTCCGGGGCAGTGCTCGAACAGCACTCTGCCAGGCCCCTCCGAGTGTTCTTCCTGCGAGTGCCCGCCGGCAAAGGTTGTAGCCTGGCAGCACGCCTAGGATCCACCAGCCGCAATCTCACGAGATTGTAGAGTTCACCAGATCACGTGAACTCCAGGATCTCACAAGATCATGGCTGGTGGCATCACGAGACGCCGGGCTACAACCTTTGCCGACAGATGCTCGCAGGAAGAACACTTGGAGGGGCCTGCCAGAGTGGGAGAGACCCACTATATGTGAGCTGGGGGCAATGTGTGAGCAGGGGACAATATAGGGGCAATGTGTGAGCTGGGGGCAATATGGGGACAACATGTGAGCTGGAGGCAATATGGTGGCAACATATGAGCGTTATGGGACAATGTGCGGGCAATGTGTGAGCTGGAGGCAATATGGGGCAATCTGTGAGCTGGAGGCAATATGGGGGCAATGTGTGAGCTGGGGGCAATGTGTGAGCTGGAGGCAACATGGGGGCAATGTGTGAGCTAGAGGCAAGGTGTGAGCTGCGGGCAATATGGGGGTGATGTGTGAGCTGGGGCAATGTGTGAGCTGGAGGCAATATGGGGGCAATGTGTGAGCTGGGGCAATATGGGGGCAATGTGTGAGCTGGGGAAATAGGGGGCAATGTTTGAGCTTTGGGCAATGTGTGAGCTGGAGGCAATATGGGGGCAATGTGTGAGCAATATTGGGCAATGTGTGTGCTGGAGGCAATATGGGGCAATGTGTGAGCTGGGGCAATGTGTAAACAATGTGTGAGCGGGAGGCAATATGGGGCAATGTGTGAGCTGGGGGCAATGTGTGAGCTGGGGCAATAGGGGGCAATGTGTGAGCTGGTAGGCAATACGGGGCAATGTGTGAACTGGGGCAATGTGTGAGCTGGAGGCAATATGTGAGCAATATGGGGGCAATGTGTGTGCTGGAGGCGAGCTGGGGCAATGTGTAAACAATGTGTGAGCGGGAGGCAATATGGGGCAATGTGTGAGCTGGGGGCAATGTGTGAGCTGGTGGCAATGTGTGAGCTGGGGGCAATACGGGGGCAATGTGTGAGCTGGTAGGCAATACGGGGGCAATGTGTGAGCTGGTAGGCAATACGGGGCAATGTGTGAGCTGGTAGGCAATATGGGGCAATGTGTGAACTGGTAGGCAATACGGGGCAATGTGTGAACTGGGGCAATGTGTGAGCTGGAGGCAATATGGGGGCAATATATTTGTGAGCTGGGGCATTTTATGTGAGGTCTGTTCTTATTGAAAGGTGGTCACAGGACAATAAAAGTAACGGTAGTCGGTATCGGTGAGTACTTTTTAAACGTATCGGTACTTGTACTAGGTCTTAAAAAAGTATTATCGGTGCATCCCTATTTATCTTCTATCAAGGCGGCATCTCCAAAAATACGAGACTACCCTCCCTGATTTTAGAGCGCTTGTGTAGTCCCCCCCCCCCCAAGTGTCCTTGAGATCTGAAGGATCTGGAAGTTCTGTATTGAGGAATGGTCTCAGATCCCTTGCCATGTATTGTACAACCTTATCAGGCATTATAGAAGACTCTGTGCTACCTCCCTTTGCCATCATAGCAGCGCTAATTATTGATAAAAACCCACTAATGAATGAATCTGGTGACCCTCCCATAAGCGCTAGATCCATACGGTTACATATTTGATTACACTTTGGCCAGTCGTTTTAATACGGCTATAGCTTGTGCTATAAACAAGAATATTTTTTTTCTTCCATAAAAGTGTTACCACGAGATATTACATAATTGTGATATGGATAATATTAGTTATTGCTGCATACTCTATCAGTTAAGGTGTTAAGGGTGTGTAGCCCCAAAACTATAAATGTGATTTTAAATACTTTATGTAAATCCATCATACATTGGTAGAATTTACTTACCTCACTATCTGCAGAATCAGCAGGTTCAACTAATTAGGACCTGCATCCAGTATTTAGCAGAGGCACGCCTGTCCCAGGATACTTCTGCATTTTGCTTACAAAGTTGCCCCATTCAGTCTTACTTCCAACCTGCCTAGAAGATCTACTGCTCAGCCTGACATTTTTGTACCGGAACCTGGCTTTTCCTCTGGACTCTGAATTTAGATCCTCCTTTTCTGGTACTGTCCCTCAAGACCCTTTGTTATTTGTTCCTGCTCAAGACCCCCCTGTTCCTATTTGCAAGACTCCCCTTCTGAAATCTCACACACCCCCAATAGACTTTTATTGCACAAAGGACTTACCTACAGAGACTTCCCCATCAGAATCATCATCTCCTTTCCTGCCTCGTCTCATCTACTGTTTATTGTTTATGTGAATAAATCCCCATTTGATTTCACCTTTACCGATTGTCTCCAAGTGCATCCTAGGCTCGCAACCTCACCCCCGTGGCATCACACGTGACACCATCGTTATCTGTCAGATTATGTTCTTTCAGAATTGGAGTAACATGTATAATACTTATAGCATCCATAATTTGTGACTCTACACTTGTAGGTCCATGTACATTCTATAAAATAAAACCATCAAGATCTTCAAAAACAAAACAATTACCTATAAACAAAGGCCCTACTGCTCTGACACATCTACTAAATTAACTAATTGAAGGACATACATTGCACAAACAGATGTAAGCAAATTGTTCTGCTGTAATGAAATCATCCAGGGTGATATTGCCCGTAACAGTTTGTGCAATGCTTTAACCAAATAAAAAAGTGCATGTAATAGGTCAGATCCAAAAAAATTTAACACCAGTATTCCAAAAAAAGCATACAATTTCTAAATTTCGAAGACTTCCAATAGGGTAGCTCATCAAACGACGTTGGCACGACTGATCTCTAAAGTTGGTTATATATTTTTAAAAAAAATAATTAACAAATGCAACTTTTGAATAAAATTATTATTATGAACAATGTTTATATATCTGTAGTAAACCAGATCGTCAGCAGTAGTTTCATGATCCCACTACATATACCATGTAATGATTAATGCTTTAGTTGTACAAAAATCTTTCAAAGACGTGAACCAAAATGGTATATGACCTCTCACAGTATAGTCCAACTCACTGTTCTTAATGTTCTCTATGGTACGCTTTATAGCTTAATAATAAAGTTTTTTTGAGGGGGTCTACAGAGTTTTCAACATATATTCTGCAGTGCCCCTTTCCCGAAATGGTGCTGTTACCCTTTTGAAGGCAATTCCAGCACCATATTTGTCATAGAATTGGTTGCTCTTTAATACTAAACAACGAGAGGGTAAGTCACATATTTATTTATTTATAAAGGATTTTACCACGAAGGATATATTGAGATTTCTCTCGTTTTCAAATACGTCCTGGGTTCAAGAACATTAAAATGTTACAGTTGTTACAGAAATACAATGCAAGATATAAATATATATATATATATACACATACAGATTAACAGAAAATAAATATGAAGGAAATAGTCACTATGTTACATGTTTACAGGTGCATTCCGTATTGAGGTAGGTTAATAGGGAGTTCGAGTGACTTTAGACTGGGGAAGATTTGATGGCGTCTGGGAGGTTATTCCATAACTGCGGTGCTCTGTAGGAAAATGAGGACCAAACCACGGTCTTTTTGTATTGTGGTATTGCAAGTAAGGTGCTGGTCCTGGATCGGAGGTTATAGGATGAGGGAACATATGGGGGGAAAAAAAGGCACATAAAAACTTCAAATATGGCCACCGGCCAAATCCTTTTTAGATCTCCTTTTGATGTTTTTTATGTGATGGTTTGACATTATTTCTGGTCATCATTAGGTTATTCCATGCCCAAGGGCTATAAAATGCCATGAGGGGTTAATATGGACTCTTTTTAAATGATATGCGAGCAAGATTTACTGTCACTTAAAATCGATAAAGATGGCCGCCGGAAGGGATACGAGCTAAAGGAACCATCATGTGGATTGGAACACATCATAGAAAGCCGCATTCCAAGATGGCAACAGTGACAGGGATATGGCATGAAGAGCAGCAACCTTGACTGGAATCTGATTACTGTGAATGGGAGATATATATATATTTATTAATTACACATGATGTAAGAAGTAGAAGGGACATTTTCCATGAGAAAGTCGCAGAGAGGCAGCCAAACGCGTCAGAATATTGTCCCTGTATTGTTTTATTGAATGATTTTACGGATTATTATTATTCTTTATTTATAAAGCGCCAGCATATTCCGCAGCGCTGTACAATAGGCACAGTATAGACAGGGTTACAATACATTGAACATTTGACAAACAGTACAAGAGGGGATGAGGCCCTATTCCCGTAGGAACTCACAATCTGGGAGGGTTGGGGTTGGAAACAGGAGAGGACTGCAAGGTGAGAGTGATTGATGGTTGCGTCAGTGAGTTGGGTGGTAGGCTTCCCTAAATAGGAATGTTTTAAGGGAGCGTTTGAAGGAAGAGAAATTAGGGGAAAGTCTGACCGTACGAGGGATAGCGTTCCAGGGAATGGGGGCTGCACGTGTGAAGTCCTGCAGTCTATCATGGGAAGAGGTGATGCGGGGAGAAGCTAGGCGCAGGTCGCTGTTTGACCTTAGGGAGCGGGCTGGGGTGTATTTGGTGATTAGTGAGGACAGGTAGTGGGGAGCTGAGTTAGTGAGGGTTTTGTAGGTAAGGATAAGGATTTTGAACTTAATTCTGCAGTGGATGGGGAGCCAGTGAAGGGACTCGCAGAGGGGAGCGGCAGGAGAGGTGAATTAGCCTGGCGGAGGCGTTCAGGATGGATTGTAGGGGGGAGAGGAGGGACAGAGGGAGGCCAGATAAGAGATTATTGCAATAGTCAAGTCGGGAGATTACCAGGGCGTGTATGAGTTGTTTTGTGGTGACAGCGGTAAGAAATGGCCGAATTCTGGAAATATTACGCAATTGGTAGCGGCAGGAGGAAAGAGACTTGATGTGGGGGATGAAGGAAAGAGCAGAGTCAAGTGTAACTCCAAGACAGCGAACTTGGTTTGATGGGGAGATGGTGATACCCTCCACCGTGATAGAGAAGTCAGGAGGTGGGGAGGCATTAGAGGGAGGAATAAGTAGGAGCTCAGTCTTGGACATGTTGATCTTTAGGTGGTGCGAGGCCATCCAGGAGGAGATGCCAGATAAACAGTCACTGACTTTTTTTTTTCTCGTTGACAAAATTTTTATTATACGGAAAGTATATAATATAAAGAAACAAATACAGCAACATATAATAAGAATACATCAGTGAATAATAGTACAGAAATGAGGGCCAAGCAACAGAAATGTAATATGGCGTGTGGAGATTTACTTGTGTTGCATCTCTAAATCAAAAGCAGGTCTCTTGGAGTAAACAATATATCTGCAAGTTATCATTGAGGTATCGCTAGAGATCCCCCAGGGCATCGGCGCCTCCACATCAGGCCACGGCGTTGAGTACGGTTCAAAAAGTGTGTGGCCATCAAAAAGGAAGTCTGAAAGAAGGAATCTCAAAGGGGGGAGTAAAAGGAGATAGAGTAAGTGAACAGTAGACCATGGAAAAGGAAAAGAGAGAAAGAGAGAAGAGAAGAAGAGAAGAAGAGAAAAAAAAAAAGGGGGGAAGGGGGAATCTATAGTACAATTCACGTTTCATTCGTACGTGCGGAAGGTCGGCAAGACAGGAACTCATCTGGTTCAGGAATCTCCTCAGGGCCTCAATAGCAGTCAACTATCCCTCCCCGACCATCGGGAGGTTTGAGGTAGAGGGACTCGTATGGCTAGACTTTTAGTCGTCCCATTAGACCCATGTGGTGCAAAAGGCCTCTATGTGTCCTCGCTCCACCGCTACCAAGCGGTCAATAGCCCGCAGTCGTTCCACCTCAGTTACCCACATCCGTCTAGAAGGGACAGTGGCGGTCTTCCAGTACAGAGGAATCAACAGTCTAGCTGCGAACACTAGGCATAATGCCGCAGATTTTCGCATAGTTTTAATAGACGTCGGGAACTGTAGTAGGAGGTAAGTCTTTGCAGAGAATTCCACCTCCAACGCAGTGATGGTGATGACCCCATCATGGACCATCTCCCAGAAGGGGACCAGACGAGGGCACCCCCACCACACGTGAAGGAAAGTACCCACGGCCGCCCCACATCTCCAGCAGGAGGGGTCAGAGCTTGGGTGGATTCTGTGGATCCGTTCCAGAGTCCAATACCAAAAGGAGAGTATCTTATATGCGTTTTCCGCACATTTCAATGTCGGGGACCCCCGATGAGTTAATGCATAGGTCATGGACCACGATTCTATAGAGGAGGATTCACCTAAAAGTTCATTCCATGTCGATTGGAACTGTGGCGGGTCATCAGTGGAGTCCTGTAGCAGTCGGTAAAGAGTAGAAATGCACCTATGAAGCGGGATACCTAATTTGTAGAAGTTCTCAAAAGGCATTAGAGGTCTGGTAAGGCTATATCCAGCGTTCAGTGACTTAAGAAAAGATTTAATCTGAGCATAGTTAAATCGTTCCAGGAAAGTTAGTGGCGATGATCCATCAGCAGATGTAAGCGGGGGTATGGTATCATCTCTGAAAAAGGAGTGTACTGTGATCCTATCTGGGAGATCAAATCTATGTTTTAAAGCGGGACAGACTCCTGGTAGAAAGCCCGGATTGTGCTGTAGTGGTAGGAGTGGAGAAACAGCCGACGATAAAGACCTCGACATACGTATTCTCCTCCAGATCCGCAAAGTTTCTCGAGGGATGCTCCATTGATTCCGATCATCGGGGGAATCTCTAGGGCGGACCCAGGGCAAAGTCCATAGTGGGGTCTCCATGAGTTTTTCCTCTATATCCAGCCACAACTTTTCCTCCGATGTCAGCGACCAATCGAGTATACGGGCCAGTTGCGTGGCAAAAAAGTAGAGCTTGATGTCCGGAAGGGCCAAACCTCCACGAGCTTTAGAGCGGCACAGGGTCTCATGTTGTACTCTGGGTCTCCCTTTAGGCCATATAAATTTCAAAATCTGGGAACGGAGAGCAGTAAAGAATCCAGCTGGGATGGGAATCGGCACTGTTTGAAAAATATAGAGGATGCGGGGCAGCAGGTTCATCTTGATCACATTTATCCTTCCTAGCCAGGAAATAAATTTGGTGGTCCAGCCATTCAGATCTGATTTAAAGGAGTCGAGGAGTGGTTTATAATTGTATTCAAAAAGCCGGGAGTGAGAGGAGGTCAGCCAAATACCTAGGTATCTCATCTTAGACACACACCAGGTGAATGGGAACCGTTGTTTTAGCCGTCTGGTCACTTTCGGATGCAAGTTAATGTCCAAGAGTTCTGATTTATCCCTATTGATGCGAAAGCTAGAGTATTCTCCAAACTCGGCAATTGTTCGAAGAACAGCCGGTAAGGACTTCTCTACATCAGTGAGCATGAATAGCAGGTCATCAGCATACGCCGATACCACGTGATGACGTGCAGAGCCACGGATTCCAGATATGTCTGCATTGGAACGTATGGATTGTAGCAGTGGTTCCAGTGAAAGAGCGAACAACACTGGAGAGAGGGGACAGCCTTGTCTCGTCCCATTATGGACCGAGATTTCAGTGGAGAGAGCGCCATTGATACGGATCCTAGCCGTCGGGGAATGATATAATGCTGTGACCCAGTGAAGATAGGTGTCAGGGATATCCATGAGACGTAGTACCTCAAAGAGATATGACCATCGTACGCGGTCGAACGCCTTCTCTGCGTCGGCCGAAAACAGGAGCATTTCCTGTCCCGAACGTTTCGCCAGAGTGATAGCATTCAATACTCTAGATGTTGCATCCTTGGCTTCCCTGCCCGGCATGAAACCCACCTGATCCGGTGGAATCAGACCAGGGACAAAAGGCAGTAGACGTTCCGCAAGGATCTTCGCCAGGAGTTTTGTGTCCACGTTTAGTAATGAGATGGGTCGATAATTCTTGCAGTCCGTGTGGTCCTTTCCGGGTTTCGGAATAACTGCAATAGAGGCCATCAGGGTCCGTGAGTGTAACTGTTTAGTACCATCCATCTCCTGGAAGAGGCGCAACAGCAAAGGTGACAGTATGCTGCTAAAGCACTTATAATATTCTAACGGGAGTCCATCCGGTCCCGGACAGCGCCCGTTTTTCATGGCCTTAAGTGCAGCGGATAATTCTTCGATCCGAATAGGAGCAGCCAAGGATTCCTGGGCCGCTGAGGAGATCTTAGTCATAATCCGAGGCTCCAAATATCCGGTTAATTCCGCCGGGGGTGGTCCCAAACCTTCCGTCTCATCCAAGCGATAGAGTGATTGGTAGTAAGAGGCAAATTCCTCCATGATGACGTCCGGTCGAGATGAACACTGTCCATTCTTCATTCTGATCTTAGCAATATATGCCGTGCGACGCCGCTGTCGTAATGCAATGGCCAGAAGTCTACCCGGTTTATTCTCCAGTAATGCAAAATGACATCTGGCCTTGGCAGCGTCTAAGCGAATTCTGTCATCCAAGATCTCATTGAGTCTACGCCGTAGCTCGGTCACTTCCTGAA
Organism: Leptobrachium leishanense; assembly: GCA_009667805.1. Lineage (NCBI taxonomy): Eukaryota > Metazoa > Chordata > Amphibia > Anura > Megophryidae > Leptobrachium > Leptobrachium leishanense. Next base: position 262,738,818 of record CM019066.1, read on the forward strand.
AAGAAGGATCATCCAATGTGTCAGTTTGAGATTCCAGGCGTCGGATCTTAAGTAAAAGGTCAGCGACCTCTGAATTCCTAGTCCGTTTGATTGCCGTGGCCGCACTAATAAAGTGACCTCTAATCACCGCCTTATGGGCTTCCCAGACCGTCGCCAGTGGGACGTCTTCCGTATCTAAATTATCTTGAACGTATCTCGTAAGGTGGGCAGAGAACTCCGCTGTAAGTACGGGATCATCCAGTAGGGTAACATTTAGGCGCCATGTTCGTTCTCGAGTTCTACAAAGTGGGGAAGTGAGATCCATCCACACTGGGGAGTGGTCCGACCATGTGCGCGTACCTATGTCAACATCCAGGACCAAGCGTAATTGATGCTGTTGTAGAAAGATGTAATCTATGCGCGAGGAAGATGCATGTACGGGTGAGAAAAAAGAGTAAGCACGAGCTCCTGCATGAAATGCTCGCCATACATCAACCAGACGCAGAGTATCCAGTGATCTCCGGATGTGTCTCAAGGATTCAAGATGGAGCAGAGGACACTCCCCTCAAAGTATCCAGTCGGGGTTCCAGCGGAACATTAAAGTCCCCTCCGAGGATCAAGACGCCGGAGGTAAAAGAGGTCAGTTGCCTGAGAATGCGAGCCAGGCATTTATGTTGATTCGCATTAGGCAAATATATAGATGCAAACGTATATTGTGTATCTGATATAGAGCCCTTGAGAAAAAGATAGCGACCCTCAGGATCAATCTGTTGATCCACTAACCGAAATGGGACATCCCGAGAAAAGAGAATAGCCGTTCCCCGCTATTTCGCAACCGCATAATTACTAAAGAATCCATCTGGAAATAATCCTGACGTCAGCGTGGGTGGAGCGTCTGCTCTAAAGTGGGTCTCCTGCAGAAAGACAATCGAGGATCGGAGAGCTCTCAGTTCACGTAATAATTTACTTCGTTTTTCAGGGATATTCAAGCCCTTAACGTTATATGTGAGAAAGCGTAGAGGCTGCTCTTTGAAAGCTCCGCCTCGCCGACCCCCCGCACCGTCCATAGCACGTGTAAGTCGGGAGGGGAGAGAGAGAGGAGAAAAAAAAAAAAAGGGGGGGGGTGTAAGAGGAGAGAAACAGAGACAGATACAGACAATAAAGAGGCAAGGTAAAAATAAGGCGCCAACGTCCGTCAAGTGACCGGTCTGATAGGGGAGGGTGGGATTCCCCCAACGACGTCACCCGAGGCGAGAGGACGTAAATACCTCTGGGGGGTACCTCCGCACAGTAAAGGGCCTTAACAAGCACAAAACTTAAGAAATGGTACAATAAAAAGGAAAAGGTAACTAAACAACCATCAAGCGAACAACAACAACGCAGTTTATGATATAAAGTACAAGTAGTGAATTGTAAGGTGTTGAGATGAAATCACGATATATGCAAACATGTGTACTGTAATACCAACAGTTCCCAACCGTAATAAAGGGCAGAAAACATGTAGCCACAAATGAACTTTTCATTATCAATAATAAGCTCAAAGAAACTTAAGAGAGATCAAACATCCCAACCTTCCTCCCCTCAGACCCAATTCCCAAATGCACCACGGGTCGGTCTGGGTGTGCTCGGGACGGAGGGGGTCTGACCTTTCGATTTACCCATCGTGAATGTCTTCAAATCAGTTAATTTTAAGCTTTTGAGCAGCGTTGTCGTCGGAGCTGAAGTATTATGCGGCCATCTCTGTGTGCGGTCAAGCCACGCCCCCCAGTCACTGACTTTTGAAAGGACAGGGGGAGAGAGATCAGGGGTAGAGAGGTAGATCTGAGTGTCATCAGCGTAGAGGTGGTAATTAAAGCCAAAGCTGTTGATGATTTTGCCCAGGGAGGAGGTGTAGATGGAAAAGAGCAGAGGACCAAGGACAGAGCCTTGAGGTACACCACCAGATAAAGGCAATGAAGAGGAAGAGTTACCAGCAAAGGACACAGAGAAGGACCTGTTGGATAAATAGGAGTCAACCCAAGCAAGTGCAGTGTCACAGAGACCAAGAGAGCTGAGGGTCTGCAGAAGGAGGGGGTGGTCAACAGTGTCAAAAGCAGCCGAGAGGTCAAGCAGGATGAGAATAGAATAGTGGCCGTGTTTTTTAGCAGTTAGGAGGTCGTTGGTGACTTTGGTGAGGGCAGTTTCAGTTGAGTGTAGGGGACAGAAGCCAGATTGCAGGGGGTCAAGTAGGGAATTGGAGGACAGGAAGAGGGAGAGGCGGTTGAAGACTAGTTTTTCTAAGAGCTTAGAGGTAAAGGGAAGCAGGGATACAGGGCGGTAATTGGATGGAGAGTTGGGATCGAGGGATGGTTTCTTTAGTAAAGGGGTAACTAGCGCATGTTTGAAGGCGGATGGGAAGGAGCTGGTGGAGAGAGATAGGTTGAAGAGGTGTGTGAGAGCAGGGGTGAGGGAGGAGGAGAGGGGAGGAATTAGATGTGAGGGAATGGGGTCGAGCGGGCACGTGGTGAGATGTGAGGAGGACAATAAGGAATGGACTTCCTCCTCAGTGGCTGGGAGGAAGCGGCAGAGGGTGGCAGAGGGGACCTCTGGGAGTGGAGGTGGCAGATAACTATCTTGTGTTGGGATGTCGCTTCTGATAGTTAGAGTTTTACTAAGGAAGAAATCTGCCAGGTCTTGAGCGTTGAAGGCAGCTGAGGGGGGAGGTGCGGGTGGGTGGAGGAGGGTGTTGAAGGTGGACCAGAGCCATTTAGGGTTAGAGGACAGCGTAGATATAAGAGATGAGAAGAAGGATTGTTTGGCCAGGTGGAGGGCAGAGGTGTATGACCAGAGAATAAACTTGAAGTGAACAAAATCAGCTTCAGAGCGGGATCCCAGTCGTAGACTCATTTATCCTACTGCGGCAGTCCATGGTTCTAATCCATCATCAGGATCGGTTCCAGAGAAAGCAGCACTGTAGAGGAGGCCGAGTATATTATTGATGTGCCTGTATGAAATTGATATCCTGAGAGCATTACCATAGCAGGGTTTCAAACTGTGTTTGCCTGTGCAATACTGCTCTATGTATCGTTTCTGTTTAGAGTGATCCATGTATTATTATGTTGTGTAAGTCACATGACTGTAAGAAGAGTAGTATGTCAAGTAAAGGTACACTAGTTGTGGTCTTGGAACTGCACTCCCTCTTCCATCTGAGAAAGTTCACTATACAGTGGTTGCAAGAAAGATCACATTATTGGTTTCTTAGAAGATAACCAAACTCCATAGAGTAATACATTTTCACAGTTTCATCTGCAAGATTGGCAATTCATTTACCAGTAAATACACAGGTCACATAGATACCTTTGAACTCCTAAATACAGGAACTTCGTCTGTTCACAGCAAATTAAAAGATTAAGATCCTTTAAGAAACCATTCTCATAAATCTAAACATTTTTCCATCATAAAAATATTTTATAATATGTTCAATGCATATAGTGATCAAATTGATGCCGTCTCATCTCTAAAACTTTTTCAACTGACCATCATTTGTAGCTGACTGATTAAGCGGTGTTGGATGAAATATGCAATTGAATCAGTTGCAGTCAAAACATTTGAACAATGATGGAACACGTCTTAGTATTTCTGTCAACGTGTCTAGCAAGTTTTACATCAGATGGAAGGTGCTTCAACAATTTATTTAGATATTATTTTAGGTTGTACATTGTTTTGATCATTAGGTTACTGAGGGGGAGAATTAAATACATGAGATACAACATATATCCAACGGCTTCATCACTGATACGGAAAAGAATACTAAAGTAACAAAGCAGAATCATTAACCCTAAGCTTCTTCTGGAGCCTTCACAAATAGGCAATGATTCACTTCCGAGACTGCAGTCTTCAGCATTGATTTCAATTTGGTCATATTCGTTTTGAATGGCAAAGCCAATATGATCAACAAGCACTTCAAAAGTAGAGCGGTTTTCACACCGAACACTAAAATCATCTTTAAGATTGCCCTTCAGATCACTATTTATGGTTGTGCACAGTTCATTCCATATAGTATCAATCATTTGCTGTTGGTCTGTAATTCTGAAAGGTTGTTCTGTTGTCCAAACTGTATTTTTTATGTATACTTGGACTTTTTTGGACTTCTGTGTTTTCATCTTCAATGCATTTACTCCGTTCTTCACAACATACTCCACTGAGATCTATAATGACAAAGTATTATTCTGGTTGTGAAATAGTGGTTCTAAGGTTATCTTGGCTCCAGAGTTTTGAGACTTTGTTTTGTGTAATAAATTCTTTATATATGCGAGGAAAGTTATTCTGTATGGTATTGAACGATAATGCTTCAAGGAAAAGTGGGAAAAGATGCTGAAGGGCTTTCCCTGCATACTACTGAGGTCATAGTTGAAGAGAGCAAGGTCAATCTGGAAGAAGTTAACCTGTGGATAGAAGACTCAAAGATTTGACATCAGAATAAAACAGATCTAGACACGAAGGCTCTATTGCATTCCTCGCGCATCGGTTTTGCGCGCACGCAAATGCGCATTTGCACGAAGACAAAACCATTTGCGCAGAACGTTGTATTCCGATGATGCACATTTACGTCTACCGCGAATGATCCTGCGCAAACGTAAATGCGTGCGAACATCCTATACTTAACATTGTGAGCGCAAATGCGTTCGTGCGCAGAAAAGCGGATGGAATTCCAAACTCCGCACAACTTCTTACGAACGACGTTTGCGCGCATAATTTTAACGTGTCTGAAAAGCAGGTGTTAACTTCAAATCTGAACTTTGTGGCCGAAAATAAATACACCGGAAAAATAAAAATAAAGGAGAGTATAGTTACACATGCTACACCCCCCCCAAACCATTAAATAGGGAATTTTTTTTTCTGCAGCATGTATACTCAGATCTTACGATCTTCGCGCAACGTCGTAGGAAGGACGTTTGCGGGAGGTATCGTAACGTCTTTGGTGTTAATTTCAAATATGATCGTTGTGGCCGAAACATAAATGAACCTGAATAAAATAAAAAAAATACAACACCGTACAGTTACACATTCTACACGTACCCAAACAATAAAATCAATACATTTTTTAAATTTTTTTGCTGCAGCACACATACGCAGATTGACTGACCGGCGCAACAACCTTTTCATTTTCATTTCCACTCGTATGATATTACGCTTCAATGTTCTTTAATGTATATTTTTAAATACAGAGCACAGAAATTGTGTGTAGTGTGGCGAGGTGCAAATGTGCAGTTTCGGTATCCATACATATTTCTTATAGAAACTGCCCTATAAAAGAGACAAATGCTATACAATCATGCTCATTATTTTGTCACTTTTGCCAGACCCAAATCGATGGACAGATGTTGAAAATACCTGATTGTGCAATAAATACCCCTAAATTGGTGGAACACTTGTTCATGAAATGCATAAATGGTTGAGCCATGAGCTTCAAGAAATACGGAGCAATAGTGCTCACTCCAACTTAACAACACAGTGTTAACACAAAAGTTACATATATATATTACATACATATATATTACACTATGACCGGTTCCGGGCGGTTTCAGAACTGGGGCTGCAAGAGATGTCTAGGTTGCGTCACCTGTGGTCAGATGACCCCGCGAAGGAATTTAGACATCCTCATACAGGGAAAGATTTTTCATTAAACACTCCACCACATGCAAGACAGAATATGTTATTTATAAAATCTTATGCCCGTGCGGTTTGGCCTATGTGGCCAAAACTGTCACCCAGTTCTGTGAAAGGATACGTAATCATAGGTCCAATATTAGAACAGCTTATAGAGATGGGAGGTCGGATAAACCGGTGGCCAGGCACTTTTTGGAGTCTGCCAAAAGCTTCAATGAGGATAAAGGGTGGCCAATCGACCATGTCCCACCTCCTATAAGAGGGGGTGACAGGGCGCTGGTCCTCCAAAAAGAGGCACAATGGATCCATAGGTTGGACACAGTCCACCCACAAGTGTTGAACGAGAGAAATATGTACTCAGTCTTTCTTTAACCTAACAGGTATTGGGAGTAACTATAGCTAAATAGTATGCTATATGAACCATGCATAATTTGACCCATAAACAATATGCATATAGCTGCTGTTTGTTTTTAATTGCTGAGATCAGCAATAGGTGGTGGTGCGATTTGTTTGGGTTTTTTTCCCCAGCTGCCTCTTCCCGATAATGTGGATGTGCCAGGTAAAAGGGGCCGGTGACGTTGATATCGCGATCAGGGTAAGCGTTGGGGCTACTAGGACAACCGACGTGAGGTCACCAGGAGGCGCCAAGTGTCTGCGCATGCGTACCATCGGAGGAATGCGTGTCGCGATTCCCACACACCGGGGGGGGGGGGGGTCAGTAATTGGGGGGGTTTTATCATTGTTAATTGTGGTGGTTATTTAAATGGTGCACATTGTCTTTTGTACTTATGTCTGTCCTAATGAAGGCTCTGTGTCTTGAGCCAAAACGTTGAGGTCTTTGGACCAATAAACGGAATTTCATTTAAAATCCCTGGAGTGCTGGCGTACTTCCGATTTTCTATATATAAATATATATACACATATGCACAGTGTATAAATTATATTAATCATATATAAACATTGCATATGCATGTCATACTAACGTTACATGCATACATATATTATAAATGAAGCATAAGTGCAAAAACTGAATGTGATACATATATATATATATATATAACATAATTTAGTGGTATCTTTGATGCAAAATGCAACAAAACGGAAAGTGATAACAATGAAAAACTATGTCACACATGTAAAATATATATATATATTTATATATATATAATCACCTTCAATTTATATAAATCTCCTTGTTTAATTCGCATTTTAATGTAAACTTCTTTGGATTGTACTTGGATCAACAAAAGTGAGAACCAAAGCAACTGAGCAGCTGCAACAACGTTATTTTGCCGCCTTTTTCCTGGCTGAATCGCATGCAGAAAATGTTTTTTTTTTAAAAAAAAAACCTAGATCCCACTACCAGTCTTCCGTCCGTTAAATGACGGACTTCCGCCAAAAAAACGCACTTGCGTCAGAAACTGATGCACTCGCGTCAAATTGGCTGTACCTAACTGCGGATTCACAACAGGGGACGTCGATGTGTTCAAGGTGCGCAGTGGCCGCATAGACAGGCCTACTTCACACCCACAATCCACTACTTCCTGATCTGCCTGCAGCAGAGATGGATGTGCTAAAATTGATAAGGGAGGTTTGTGCGCAGCCTGCCATTTGGGACACAGACTGTGTCCTGCATGGGAAGAAGGACGCCAAGGCCAGGGCATGGACTGCGGTCGTCAAGGCATCCGCAGTACGAGGCATTGTCTGAAGACGAACAAGAGAAGCGCAGGGAGTATAAGATTATCGTATTCCTAATCAAATGCATATTGAATGTCAAATTAATGGATATGGCAAACAAAATGATTGTTGTCACATGTCAAATGCTCCCCAGCTGTCAGGGCACATGACCTGCTTCGCCCGTAAAATCATTAGCTTGAGCATCACACAACCTGTTCCAGTGTCTATGTTCAGACATCAGGGCTAATCCAAATAGAATGGAAAAGTCACCGCACGTTTGGCGACTGTTATCCACAAGTCGGTGCGATTCGGCGATCCCATTACAGCAACCTTGCGGATGTATTCAGCAAGCATCACAGGGCTGTCGTCGTGCAGGGAAAAGCTTCCACAAACCCCACTAACACCCCCTCCCCCTGCAAAACCCAGCGAATGTACACCGACGCCCTGGAAATACATCTGGATTAACCCACATAGACACGCCGCAAAAACCTGATCAGCCGGCGATATTCACGCAGAGCAGCAGCAAGAACCCGACACCGCGTAGGAATGGAGTGAAAAAAAACAAGTGACACCACGCTTGATTGTTTGTAAAGTGAAATGCAGTCTGCAAAAAACTACTGTGCGGAAATGTCTGAAATTTACATTACAAATAATGATGATGCAAGGGGCTGCCACCGGAAAAAGGGGTACATATATTAAAAGAAGGTAACACCATTTTAACAAACTAACCTATGTCATTCATCATTTATCATGTTTTTCAGAAGACAAAGTTATGCGCAAGTGGCGCACGGTGCGAGAGAATATGCACCGTGCAGTGAAGAAGCAGGAGGCGGCACAGGCTGGAGCAGGGGCAAAAAGAAGCCATCCTTACAAATATGCGGACGACCTGGCCTTCTTAACGAAGTCTAAGGAGCCAGCTGCTAGCACCAGCAGTGCTGCTGGTGGCGTCGTCGCTGAGTGTGGTTCTGAGGCCAGTGACGAAGACACAGGCAGCCACATGTCCCAATGCTGCTGCGCCATGGGCATACAATGCCATCTTGAGATGGAGCCACCACCACCACCTTACTACACGAGCCCCGACGTGGCTTTTACCGTGTCCTTGCAGCCCCTGCTGGACCAATTTACAGGGGCCCAGAGGCTGCAGTACATGAGGTCCTGCCTGTTCTGATTACATTGCCTTTTAAACCAGCCACGTCAAGAGGCCATGGCCCCATCTGATGTGGCAGGCCCCCACCATGGCCAGGATCACCAGGACGGGGGTTAGGGTCATTCTGGCAGACGTCCATCGGGTTCAGCCTTTCACACATCACCTATTGCTGTGGATTCGACAGAAGCAGAAACCAGTCTGAAGCGCTCGCCAGTTGCTATTTAAAAGAGTGTACAGACTCTGAGCCGAACACCTCAACAGGCAGAGAATTCCACAGCTTTATTGGTGTCTAGGGAAAATTACCCTCATGTGCGTTAAGGCCAATTTTCATTTTGTACAGTTGTTGAATTTTATTATTTTTATATATGTTTGTTATCTCCATAGTGCAGTGTTTTGCACTACTCCACGTGTGTGGATTAACAACGTTTATTTTCCTTACATTGTTGGTGTCAGAAATTATTGAGTATGTGTGCTGGAATGTGATGCCTGAGGGTGTGTGGGTAAGGCATGTGCAAATGGGCTAGTGGGCGTATCACTGCAGACCGTGACAGTAGGGACTCTGCACACAAAGCACGTTTCTGCTGACTGGCAGCGAGGTCGATAATGCTGGTGTTTGAGTGGAATTAACACAACGTGATGACCAGCATCTCCGCGGCTGGTATGGCAACACAACCGTCACATTTTGGCGACCCTGCGGTGTATTCAGCAAGCGCACCACTGGGCCACCATAGGGCAGGGAAAAGACGCCGCAAACCCAACGCACACTCCCCAAAACCCCGTCAAAACATCTGGATTAAGCCCGTTGAAGACGCCGGAGAAACCCAAGCTGCCGCCGAATACAGCGCCAAGACAACACAGTAATAAGCAGACACCGCAGATGGATGCAGTGGCAAGAAAATATACGCTCCAATGTCAGATTCCTAGAGATGTGCAGGGTAAAAAGGATTTTTATGGTATTTTTGCATGTTTGTTTCATTTCCCATTCACGTCGTGTCAGTGTTTCAGGTCATGTTTGATGTTTGGCTCATCTCAGTGATTCGCTTATATTTTGGTTTATATCGAATCTCAAATTGCTATCAAAAACATTTTACTGGTGTAGAGAAATCCTAGAGGAATTAGAATTTAAGAGAGTCTTTACTACTGAATATTAGAAGAAACCGATTATAATACATTTAATAAAAAACGGGACATTTTCTAACATTTTAGCCTATGGGGTAAAACATTTCCCACACCTTGTTACTAAAACATTTCCAAATGATTTGCCACTGTAGAGGTGCTGCCCGGCAGTGTGCGGATTCATATGCTGCATAGAAACCTATGGGTTAAACAGCCTTGTTTGTTTAGAAAAGGTTATGCCACCTGACACTTTACCCACAAAAGTGCTTGACATATGTAAAAAAAAAAGAAAAAGTAGAGGAACGGTAATTCTACTGGTAGTAAATTTACTTCCCTTTCTTAAAATAAGCAATAAAAAAAAAAAAAATACGTCATTAAAAGAATGAATTTTATTGAGAAACAGATGTACAGTTGTAGAACGTTACGTTTGTCAATGGGACACCAAAAACAGCATGATGTAAGGGTCATTTGGACATATATATTGATTCCACTGGGTGTAGACACCATCAGTCACAAACCTAACATGACAGTCGCCTGTGAGAGGATGGATTGAATACATCACGTTAACATCAAGGCACCCTTTCGTCATTCCAGGTGGCCGCACAAGTCATGAAGTATCACTACTTAGAAGATATGAGAAGGGGGGTTTGTGAGGGTCCTGAGAACGAGCAACAGCACTAGTGGCCTGCTCTATGGTGGGGCCCGCTCAGGTCTCACAGGGTTTTGCTCGATTGTGCCATTACAGGGACGAATGTTCCATATGCAAATCAGTCTGCTCTCACCCAAAAAGGGTGGGCAGTGCTGACTGCCAAGAACGTCATCCCTGCACAAGAGGTGCAGCAACCCCCGACGATCCGCCTTGTTAGGCGTCGTCAGGAGGGTATAGCTGACACCCCTCTAGGCACACCAAGCAAGGGGTCCAGGTCTGGATGACCATGTAGACTAATAGTGAGGAGAAGGGGGGTTTGTGAGGGTCCTGAGTAAACTTGCGAGACCTGAGCGGGCTCCCACCGTAGAGCAGGCCATTAGTGCCGTTGCTCGTTCTCAGATTTGTATATGTCTGGGTGTGCGTGTGACTATATGTGACGTGGATGTATGTGATATGTACTTACTCCTACACTACTCTCGCCTCTCTGTCGCTAACTCACCTCACTATGAACCACCAACTGCCCGGGACGCTGTATCTGCCTACAATACAACAGACACAGTCAAAGTTTGGAAATGGCTGATGCGATTTATTGCCTTGCCATAGGTGTGGTTTTTTAATTTTATTTCATTGAAATCAGGGGTTTCTGGTTTTAAAAATGGCCGACGCACAAATTTGTGCGCAATACGCCTCTGCGCATGTTTTTTTCCAAAATCCATCACAAATGACGGCCACTGCCTTGACTTGCGTCAAACCAGAGTATTTTGTCTGCACAAAAATGCTTTCGTTTGACGGACTTACGCTGAACATTTAAATTGCTGTCACCGATTTGTGAGGGCAAACGTCATTTGCACGCACAAATTTCCTTTTTTGCGTCTGTTTTACGAATGTTATTGCCTGATAGATTAAAAAAGCGCGAGGATTGAGATACCCTGTTAATTTTCACGCGATAATGCATTTTTCGGTGCGCAAAGATTTGCCCGGAGATTGTAATAGGGCCCTAAAAGTTTTTACGAGAGGATGGAGAGATCCCTAGAGAAACTAGCAATAGACCTCATAGACAAGAAGAAAAATAAATAAATAAGAGACGTCAAAGACTATGAGAAAAGTAATGTATGGAGATTTGAATCCAAGAGAAACCAATTAATAGAACTTTCCCACCACAAGAAGAACGGGAAGGAGAAGAAGCCAACCCCCACCGGAGCAAATATAGGAACGAATCAGAATACCATAATCAGGATGTCATATACGAGATTCAATACAGAACACGCAGAAGAGCTAAAACCAGCTTACAGAAGACCTGGCAACAGAAGAGAGGAAAACCACGCCTGACCAACACCATCGAGGTAGATTGTACCAGATTCCCCAAAGGAGGTCATCCAGAAGGAAAAAAGACCAGATGACATGACGGAAGGGAGCAGAGAAACAGGAATACATGGAGACCAAACTAAAGAAAAAGAAGAAGGGAAACCTAAAGGGACCGTCACCATACCAATGCATGATTTCAAAACAGGGCCCAGATATAGAGAGCCCTAAACGTCCAATAGGTACAACACTCTAAATGAACGAAATGAAGCAGCCAACGATTATAGGGACGAGGTTTTTCACCACAGAACACCAAAGGACCGAGGAAGAGGAATACAGCGAGAGAAGACAGGAATCCAAAATGAAGCCTGGGGAACGAAAAGCAAACTGTCCAAGCTACTGAAAAGTACAAAAGAAGGACATCAAAGCTACCCAGGGAAAAGGCTAAGGGGAAAAGAAGAGGATGCTGGGCAGGCAGAAAGCCTAGGTATAGGAAAAGGAGGCATCTTCAACTTAACTGACAGAAATCTCAAACAAAAAGACGTCCTGAGTAAAGGCTTAATATTTGTATCTACTTAAAACATTAATCGATTTGACTTCTACATTGACCTACAGAGGTTTAAGAGAAAGCTAAGCCACAAAAAATACTTCTAAAAAACCCCTATGAAAGAACGGATACATTCCAGGTGTATAAAAACACAAAAATCAAGGATAATTCCAAATTCTTCCCACGCTCAATGATTTCCCAATAAGTTAATACTTGAGATAATGGTCAGGAGCGACATAAAAAAAATGAATACAACCTTACGCGGCAAGAGAGCGGCTTTAAAAGAACTGACAGAAGATCCATCATAATAAAGCAGCGCTGACAAAGGGGTAGGCATAGACACAAGAAAGGTGGGATCTTCGAGTGAGGCAAAAGAAATTTTATTCGGGGACAGCAGACCTCAAAAAAATAATCATGTGACGTTTCGACCCGCAGGTCTTAATCATACATGTACACATTAAACTTAAACCCTTATACTTATACTGCTTTAAATTGTTTGCATGCTTGATGCAATTAACCAATCATATAATTAATTAAGCATTCCAGGCAGATGAATTATTTAACAAACATGCAGCCCCAAATAAAAAAAGAAATCTGGGGAAACAGAAAGCCTAGTATATATAAACAAATTAGTTTCATGAAAAAAGAAAAAAAGAAGGAAAAAAGGAAAAAAGAAAAGAAAGGATTTAAAAAGTTTAAAAGAATTTTTGGAGGGGGATATTACAGCAATAATATCCACAAACATATTTATACCTACTTTTAAAGTATTCTACATATACATATGTACCATTGTATAGAAAGTTGACACCACTGTATCACAAGTATAAGTGAGATGATATAGATACATGTATAGATCTCATCACCAACCACATAGAGTGGATACTCCACTGAATAACACAGTTAGTATGGTCTATCATAATGAAAGACCATAGTCCAATGGCCACCATGTGGAGCCTCCAGAATATGGAGGATACATGTGATGCTCGATGAAGGCAAGGAAGAGAAGAGAGGGATATAGAGAAAATAACGTTCAAAAACATATATTAAGATCGAATTCTCGATTTAGACCCTTGGGCCACAAAGTGTCAAGTTTATGTATCCACCTCTTTTCCTTGCGTTTAAGTAAACGAGTCCTATCACCACCACGTCTAAGTGGTGGGACTTGGTCGATGACTTGGAAACGTAATTGTGCTATACTGTGGGAGCAGAGATGAAAATGCTCTGCCACAGGTAACTCTAGTCGCCTAGTGCGAATCGTAGATTTATGTTTGCTAATTCTGTCTTTCACCTTCATGGTTGTTTCACCTACGTACAAAAGGCCACATGGGCATTTTAACACATAGATTACAAATGAGGATTCGCAGGTGAAAAAACCTTGAATAGGTATTTTCTCACCTGTCTGTGGGTGTGATATAGAATCTCCCTTGATCACAGCACTACATGAAGCACAATGTAGGCAGGGAAAAGTCCCATGTCTTCTTGGTGCTAAGGTGACCTGCTGATGCTTCTTAAGGGATCCCACGTCAGCACTGACGAGGGAATCTCTCAGATTTCTATTTCTTTTATGGGCAAACAACGGTGCAAATTGGAAAGATGGAATCCCACTGTAAGCTTTTTGGAGGATTTGCCAATGTTTCCGAATAGTCTGATTTATGGATCTACTAGCCTCATTAAATGTAGTTATAAATGGAATGCGAGACTCCTTGTTTTTTTATTTTTATTTCTAGATTGGGAAATGATAGTGGTACGATCCAGAGTTTTCGATCGTATATATTCCTCCTGTAAAAGAGTTTTAGGGTAACCTCTGTCCGCGAACTTATTTGTCATTTGACGGAGTCTATCATCACGGGTGTCTGGATCAGAGACATTTCTTATAACTCTGGTGAATTGACTACGAGGTAATGATTTAAGTGTGCTCTCTGGATGAAAGCTACTATAATGTAAGAGACTATTTCTATCTGTGGATTTTACAAATAGGTCGCTGACAAGATGTGTTCCCTCGACTCTCAGGGTCAGATCTAAGAAGTTGATCTCGGATGGACTAGAGATCATGGTGAATTTAATATGAGTATTAACTGCATTCATCTGTGTAAAGAAAGTTGTTAGATCAGTTTCAGATCCAGTCCAGATACCAAAAATATCATCGATGTATCTCCACCATGTGTGTACAAAATTAATGAAAGATTGATGTGGATAGATAAATTGATTTTCAAAAGCATCCATATAAAGGTTGGCGTAGGCTGGAGCCATATTAGATCCCATGGTCGTGCCTCTACATTGTTTGTATATCGTATCGCCAAATAAAAATATGTTGTTATAGAGCACTATCTCCACAAGTTTCATAAGAAAGGTGATGTGTTCCTCTGGGAATGAGTGTTTAACAAGTATGTCATGAATTGCTCTCATACCTTCCATATTGGGAATGGAAGTATAGAGGCTCGTGACATCCCACGTAAATAGGATGACAGAGCCTGTAAATGAAAGTTCTTCTATACATCTCAATACATCCTTACTATCCCAGAGGAAAGACTGGGTCTGAATGACCAAAGGCTGGAGAACCCTATCCAGGAAGACCGATATCGGCTGAAGCACGGAATCCGTGCTAGCCACAATCGGTCTCCCTGGTGGGTTCTCCAGACTTTTATGTATTTTGGGTAACACATAAAACACCGGCAAGATAGCATGTTCTTTTTTAAGATATTTATATAGATCCTTGTCTATGATGTTCAGTGTTAAAGCCTCTGAAACAACTATCAATTAATTTCTCCAGTTGTATAACTTCTCCCAGATGGCTCACACTATATGTATCGGTGTCGTCAAGCTGCCTGTACACCTCCTTAACATAATCCACGTGATTCATAATCACTAAGGCTCCCCCTTTGTCGGCGGGTTTGAGAATAAGATTTTTATTATCTCTAAGATCTTTCAACGCCTGTCGTTCAAGTTTGGAGAAATTAGGGTGTTTACCATCTGTAAAAACATCTAGTAGATGATCAATATCCTGCTTCACAAACTGAATGAACGTTTCTATAGGAGGGGTTGTGGGTGGGGAGAAATCACTTTTGGTCCAGAGTTTAAGTTCTTTGGCATGAAATGAGAAATCAGATATATCAGAGATGTGTGTATCAGAAGTGTGTGTATCAAGGGTACATGTATCAACAGGTTCTGCTCTCCCATGAAAAAACACTTTTAATTTCACACTACGAAAAAACTTCTCTAAATCTACACGTAGGGTAAAGAGGTCAATAGGAGCAGCAGGGCAGAATGAAAGACCCTTAGATAGTACCTTATATTCAATGTCTGTGAGTATATGGTCTGATATATTTATCACTAGCGGTGCTGATTGTACATCCTTGGGTGATAGATCTTTTTTGTTCTTCCCGGGTTCTGTCTTCTTTCCGCGCTTGTGATGTTTCCTCTTCCTCCTCCGTCTTGTATCTGTTGATCTCTGACTAAAAAAGAAGCAGAATTGGTAGGAGCAACATGTGAATATAATTGGTCATCTGATGTGTCTAACTCTGTCTCTGTAGAGTCTTGATCAAGATTATTCCTGGTGTTCTTTTGATTTTTTTGAAAGCGTGGTCTTCGAAAATAAGAGGATTGTATAGGTGTATTTCCAAAAGTGGTGTTAGCCTGAGTCCATCTATAGACTCTGCCTTTAGTGTAATCTTCCAAGTCTCGTGCAAATTTAATTCTTTTCCTATCTTCTATCTGTATCCTCATCTCTTCCATTTGTTTATTTAAACGAGTGTGTAATTGTTCCAATAGTTCCAGAGACAACATATCTTTTAATTGAACTTCAAGAGCTACTATCTCAGTCTCTAGTTCACCAAGTTCCTTTTTTAGTTGTTCGATAGTAACATAATGTCAAAGGAACATTTGTTAAGGATCATTTCAAACTTCTGGCAATATTCCACATTATCAGAAAACAGTGTGGGTCTCAATTTGATACGGAGACCCCTAGGGATACGCTTCACTTTAAAATATTCGGTCAGAGTAAGACAATGGAGCTTACAGCTTACCAGTCTTCCTTTTGTTTTTTCTAATTGCATTTTCAGTGTGACTTCACCTGGGTGGCAAAGGAAGCAATCCTGTGCTGCAGTGGCGCCGACAATACGATCCGCATCCGCTGCGGTGTAGGAGAAGACCCCCTCCGAGGTTGCTGGTTGTTCTCCCGTCATTTTTTTGTGTCGCGTTGGTAAGCGTCGCGTGATACGCAATACTTCCGGGTTCCGTACATAAATACATAAAAGTCTGGAGAACCCACCAGGGAGACCGGTTGTGGCTAGCACGGATTCCGTGCTTCAGCCGATATCGGTCTTCCTGGATAGGGTTCTCCAGCCTTTGGTCATTCAGACCCAGTCTTTCCTCTGGGATAGTAAGGATGTATTGAGACGTATAGAAGAACTTTCATTTACAGGCTCTGTCATCCTATTTACGTGGGATGTCACGAGCCTCTATACTTCCATTCCCAATATGGAAGGTATGAGAGCAATTCATGACATACTTGTTAAACACTCATTCCCAGAGGAACACATCACCTTTCTTATGAAACTTGTGGAGATAGTGCTCTATAACAACATATTTTTATTTGGCGATACGATATACAAACAATGTAGAGGCACGACCATGGGATCTAGTATGGCTCCAGCCTATGCCAACCTTTATATGGATGCTTTTGAAAATCAATTTATCTATCCACATCAATCTTTCATTAATTTTGTACACACATGGTGGAGATACATCGATGATATTTTTGGTATCTGGACTGGATCTGAAACTGATCTAACAACTTTCTTTACACAGATGAATGTAGTTAATACTCATATTAAATTCACCATGATCTCTAGTCCATCCGAGATCAACTTCTTAGATCTGACCCTGAGAGTCGAGGGAACACATCTTGTCAGCGACCTATTTGTAAAATCCACAGATAGAAATAGTCTCTTACATTATAGTAGCTTTCATCCAGAGAGCACACTTAAATCATTACCTCGTAGTCAATTCACCAGAGTTATAAGAAATGTCTCTGATCCAGACACCCGTGATGATAGACTCCGTCAAATGACAAATAAGTTCGCGGACAGAGGTTACCCTAAAACTCTTTTACAGGAGGAATATATACGATCGAAAACTCTGGATCGTACCACTATCATTTCCCAATCTAGAAATAAAAATAAACAAAACAAGGAGTCTCGCATTCCATTTATAACTACATTTAATGAGGCTAGTAGATCCATAAATCAGACTATTCGGAAACATTGGCAAATCCTCCAAAAAGCTTACAGTGGGATTCCATCTTTCCAATTTGCACCGTTGTTTGCCCATAAAAGAAATAGAAATCTGAGAGATTCCCTCGTCAGTGCTGACGTGGGATCCCTTAAGAAGCATCAGCAGGTCACCTTAGCACCAAGAAGACATGGGACTTTTCCCTGCCTACATTGTGCTTCATGTAGTGCTGTGATCAAGGGAGATTCTATATCACACCCACAGACAGGTGAGAAAATACCTATTCAAGGTTTTTTCACCTGCGAATCCTCATTTGTAATCTATGTGTTAAAATGCCCATGTGGCCTTTTGTACGTAGGTGAAACAACCATGAAGGTGAAAGACAGAATTAGCAAACATAAATCTACGATTCGCACTAGGCGACTAGAGTTACCTGTGGCAGAGCATTTTCATCTCTGCTCCCACAGTATAGCACAATTACGTTTCCAAGTCATCGACCAAGTCCCACCACTTAGACGTGGTGGTGATAGGACTCGTTTACTTAAACGCAAGGAAAAGAGGTGGATACATAAACTTGACACTTTGTGGCCCAAGGGTCTAAATCGAGAATTCGATCTTTATATCCCTCTCTTCTCTTCCTTGCCTTCATCGAGCATCACATGTATCCTCCATATTCTGGAGGCTCCACATGGTGGCCATTGGACTATGGTCTTTCATTATGATAGACCATACTAACTGTGTTATTCAGTGGAGTATCCACTCTATGTGGTTGGTGAGGAGATCTATACATGTATCTATATCATCTCACTTATACTTGTGATACAGTGGTGTCAACTTTCTATACAATGGTACATATGTATATGTAGAATACTTTAAAAGTAGGTATAAATATGTTTGTGGATATTATTGCTGTAATATCCCCCTCCAAAAATTCTTTTAAACTTTTTAAATCCTTTCTTTTCTTTTTTCCTTTTTTCCTTTTTTCCTTCTTTTTTTCTTTTTTCATGAAACTAATTTGTTTATATATACTAGGCTTTCTGTTTCCCCAGATTTCTTTTTTTATTTGGGGCTGCATGTTTGTTAAATAATTCATCTGCCTGGAATGCTTAATTAATTATATGATTGGTTAATTGCATCAAGCATGCAAACAATTTAAAGCAGTATAAGTATAAGGGTTTAAGTTTAATGTGTACATGTATGATTAAGACCTGCGGGTCGAAACGTCACATGATTATTTTTTTTTAGGTCTGCTGTACCCGAATAAAATTTCTTTTGCCTCACTCGAAGATCCCACCTTTCTTGTGTCTATTGTCTATGGGACCTGCGGCGTCCCTTCGGTGGTGACCTCGTGAGGTTTGAAGTCTGGGCTCCCTCTTGGTGGAGATTGCGGCATTTGCCTTTTTTCCAAAGGGGTAGGCATAGTCATCCTCACTAGATGAATATAGATAAAAGATAATATAGATAAAGGACAACAACTAGCAATTTTAAACGATAAAGAGCACAAATACTTAAGGACAGAACATCCCAGGCTTCCAGTTTGCTACCATCTCCTGGTATTATATATTTCAGAACCACCAGGAATTGGCCCACAGTGGCTGGAATAGACTCAATATCCAGCAGAGTTTTTGAGTACATAGATCTTATGGATATTCTCAACATACTTCAGGAAATAGAAAAAAATTGTATGGTAAAAGCACTTCACACAAGTGATGTCTAAGCACTTTATAGCAGCATTCCACAGGAGAAAGAGTGAAACACCTCTTGGAGATGTCAGGAACCCGTTTACCTGAAAAGACAGACTTCATATGGGAAGGCATCAATCGAATATTAAAGAATATCTTATTTTGGTTTAATGGCGACTTCTACGTTTAAAGTCAAAGGAAGGAAGGAATATGAGAACCAAGTTTGCTTCAGGTTTTGCTAACATCTATATGGCCAATTGAGAACAGACAATGGTAGAAAACAGTAAGGAAGATATTGTACTTTACAAACGGTACATGGATGACATCCTAATCATCCGAAAGGGAAATAAAGATAACCTCCATCAATTCATCCAAGAGATGAATGAAAAAGACGGCAACATCAGATTGGACACAAAGTGGAGCCGAGAGTCGGAGAACTTGATTTAACCATCTATATCCATGAAGATAAACTAGAAACTAAAACCTACTTCAAAGATGTGGACTCCAATAATATTAGAACGGATAGTTGCCATCTGGATAGGTTGCTGGAGGGTGGTCCTAAGAGTCAAATGATTTGAATTAAAAGAAACTGTTGTAAAATGACTGCGAGGAACAAACTGATGGAGATCTTTGAAAAGAAAGGATATGACAACCTAGCCCTCACCAAGACCCAAGAAGAGGTCAAGAAGCTTGCACCCCTAAGTGGAAGTTTGCACCTCTAAGAAAATCGTGCCGGGCCCTCTTTACACTAGGCCACTGTGTAATCCTAAAAGCTGTCACTAACTGAATCCGCTGACGCAGAATCCATTAGCAGCAGCTGAACCCCCCAAAAAAATATTACAAGTAGTAACTAGTTTGTAATACTTTTGTGGTGCATATAATTTCAATGATGGAACATGATCATGTTAAAGCTTTCTGCATCAAAATGTAAATATTTGTGCATTAAGTGCTATAGTGTAAACAAAGTAGTCGTTCGAGAGAAGGACTAATTAGGAGTGAGGGAGGTTTAAGAATTAGCCCTGAATTACGCAAGAGTGAAAGGGAGTGAGTTCCCTTTGTTCTATGGGATCAGGCATGGGTGCCTTTGTTCTATGAGCTTAAGCATGGCTCTTTATGATTAGATACAATAGGGAGATAGGCAGTGTGAGGGAGGGGGGAAGAAGGCATACAAAAGGGAGTGCGTGAGGCATTTTTGTGTATTGCAGCTAATTTTCTTTATCTTACAGGTCACCTGAAATCGCTGGAGCAGAATGGCTGGAAGGAAGAGGATCGTACCAAAGAAATACTTGGAAGGAGAGAGCCCATGGACGGCAGGACTCGGCAGCGGGGAAAAGGAGAACCAGATCAGGAGCATCAAGGGGTCCGGTGCAGGGAGTATTAACAGGTGCAGCGGCTGCGGCGTCTTCTCTTTCGGTATCTAGTCCAATTCCTCTTTCTCCTACTGTCCCCTGTCTCATCCTCTTCTGCTTATTCTGCTGTCACCTCCCAATACTCACCCACATCCCCCACGGCTTCTCCCACGTCTGCTCCCCGCGATCTGCCTGTTTTTTATGGCTCCCCGCATATCTCGGCGGTTGCAGCTGACCGGGCGGCCGGTCGGGAACCGGCGCGTTTGCGAGGAAACCATCCCTCCCATGATTTGCCCAGAATGGATGGAGTGGGGCACCCGGCATAGGCCCGCAGCAGACGATCGTTCCCAGCGGGGGGGGGGACGCTCCGTTACAGCCGCTGCCATTTGGAGCTTTCGATCGGCGGCCATCTTCTTTTTCCCAGCGTGGGAATGTGCGCATGTCCAACCCCTCCGCTCATTTGCATGAGCTCAGAGCGCCGCCATCACATGATCAGGCAACATGTGGGGGGCGGGGCCTAATGATTTCAGCAGGGCGGCAAGTTTGAATAGTGCATCTTGCCTGGACAGACGCTATGAAGCCCAAACAGAAGCTGATACAGCTGGCGAGCATGGCTATCAGGTACAAGGGGACAGAGGTCAGTTTCAGGAAAGGTTTAGCACGGGGGGGGGGGGGGAGAAGCACCATTTGACCGGAGACCCATCTCTAATAGGCGCAGTCAAAGACGCAGAGGGCAGCAGGGCTGGCATGGCGCAGGGGGACAGCAGGTCTCGGGAGGGGTCTAATTTTAGGGGTTATGGCTCACCCAGTACATTGCAGGATGCTTATTCTGGGGTAATTTTGCCGGAGAGGGGGGGATTTTGTTCAGAGGCAGGATAGGGGGGGGGGTGTTCCCCAATTTTTGACCAGTATAGATCTAACAGGAATGGGCAGGTTTATGGTAAGGACAGCGCAGGGAATATATACATCAGGCTTCAGGGAGAGGATAGGAATTTGCCTGCAAATGTGATTGATAGGTGTACTGACATTGTTCAATTGCAGGAGACGGAGCATGGTGCCAGGACGTCTGGGCGCAAGGAAAGAACACGTCATGGAGAAGAGGGAGCGGTCAGCGAGGTTGGAGGACATGGAGCAACCGGGCACCAGCAGAGGAGGAGTGAGCGGATTGCAGACGGGTGACCAGGTGACGGCTGCAAAGAAGGGCAAGAGAAAAAGAATTGTTGATTGTTCAAGTGATGGTTCAGGAACGGATTCCAGCTCGGAATCTGACTCTGAGGGGGGGGGGAATAAGAAGATATTTAGAATGGTAAAGAAGATGTGTAGAAAGCAGGGCAATAGAAGCAGAGGGAACGGTTCAGACTCAGATGATGGGGTTAGCGTGTCTGACAGTGAGGGGGGGGTCGGAGTTTCAGGGGACGAGGTTAATTCCATTGTCGTCGCATTTAAAGCCTAAGGTAAACAGAAAGGCGCAGGAAGGGGGATACTTGGATTTATTTAGCATTACTAGGGAGGCTGTGGTAGCACGGGGAGGGGCGGGGAGCAGTCTAGAAAAAGGGGATCATTTATGGAATGGTTGAAGGGGTTCGCAGTTTATGCTGAATGTTTTTTGGGGAAACATCCGGGCCAGGTAAAAAGTATGTTTAGGTATCTGCATTTAATCACAGATTGTGCCACGGCATATGGGGGGTTTCCTTCGAGGGATTACGATGAGGAGTTTAGGAGAGGTAGTATAGGAACAGGCAAGAATGGTAGGAAGAATTTCAGGGTGAAGGTTTTGGATACATGGTCCAGGTTAGTGAGGGTGTATGATGGCCAGGGAGGGGGAGGGGGGACAGGTTGGTTAAGAGGGAGACAAGGGAATGCTGGGCTTTTAATGAAAAGCGGTGTGGGAAGGGCATGGCGTGCAAGTACAAGCATATTTGTAGGTTTTGCGGAGGTGCCCACCCAGGAATTGATTGTAGGCGGAAGGATGCGGGGAGGAATAATTCCTTTCGTCCCCCAGGTAAATGGTCAGGAGGACATGCTGGGCCTAGCCAGAACACCGGTCCGGGTAAATGAGTTAGTGGAGGAGTTGAAAGGGTACCCGAAAGCAGAGGATAGGGAGGAATTGAGTACTGGTTTTCTGGAGGGCTTCAGGATACCGGTTCGTGGAGACATGATGGGGGGGGGGGTAAGAGAGTAAAAAAATTTTTAGTCAGCATATGAGCTACCAGAGGTCTTGAAGGATAAGTTGGAGAAGGAGGTGTTACTAGGTAGGATGGCTGGTCCATTTGTTAAGGCGCCAATAGAGAAGCTGGTGATTTCACCGCTGGGGGTTGTGCCTAAGAAGGAGAAGGGGAAATACAGGATGATCCAGCATTTATCTTATCCGAGGGGGCAGTCTGTGAACGATGCTATAAGTCAGGAAGAGGCTTCTGTTACCTACCAGTCTTTTGATCAGGTAGTGAGTTTGGTACGGGAGGCTGGACAGGGGGCTGAGCTGGCAAAGGTTGACATAGAATCGGCTTTCAGGCTGTTACCACTGCATCCAGAGAGTTTTCGGTTGATGGGGTGTAAGTTCGAGGGACAATTCTACATAGACAAATGTTTGCCCATGGGGTGTGCGATATCATGTGCTTATTTCGAAAGGTTTAGTACATTTTTGCACTGGTTGGTGGAGGAAAAAGCAGGATGTAAGAGTATGGTGCATTATTTGGATGACTTCATGATAGTGGGCGCCAAAGGGACAGGAGAATGTGGCAGGGTCATGGAGCTGCTGTTAAGGACATTTGGCCATCTAGGGGTGCCGGTGGCGGAGGGCAAGTCAGAAGGGCCCTGTGTTAAGTTGACGTTTTTGGGCATTGAGATCGATTCGGGGAATCAGCTATGCAGGTTGCCGGAAGATAAGGTGAGAAACTGAGGTTGGCTATTAGAGAGGCAATGGAAATGGAGCAAATCAAGCTTAGGGAGTTGCAGAAGCTGTTGAGTTTGCTGAATTTTGCATGTAGGGTGATTCATGCAAAATCAGTAGGGAGGATATTCAAGTGGCAGTAGGGAGGATATTCAGTAGGGAGGATATTAGGGAGGCGTATGGAAATTTGTACCAGGGGAGTCACCAAGCCGAATTTCAGGATCAGGTTGAGCCGGCAAGTTAAGGTGGATTTGGGAGTGTGGGAATTTTTCTTAAGAGATTTCAATGGGGTTAGAATCTGGGAGGAGAGGGTTACAGCGGAAGACATCCAGCTGTTTACAGATGCTGCGGGAAGTTCTGGTTTTGGGGCATACTTGAGTGGAAGATGGTGTGCTGGTGAAAGGCCGCAGGAGTGGATTCAGAAAGGTTGGATTACAAATTTGGTGTTGCTGGCACTCTTTCCAATTGTGGCAGCGATTCAGTTGTGGGGGAAAGAACTGGCAAATAAAAGCATTTTGTTTTGGTCAGATAACCAGGGTGTGGTCCAGGTGCTGAATAACATGTCTGCATCATCTCCTCAGGTTATAGCCTATGTTAGGTACTTGGTGTTGTTATGTTTACAAAGCAACATAAACTTTAGGGCTAAACATATACCGGGGGTGAAAAATGTGGTGGCGGATGCTTTGTCTCAGTTCAAGTGGGATGTTTTTCGGCAGTTGGCGCCAGAAGCAAATCTGCAAGGTGAAGGTTGCCCTTCGTTTCTTTGGCAGATTGGGAACAGATAGAGGTCATCAATGAGTTGGTGAGGAGATCGTTGGCACGTGGGTATCGTACAGCAGACATTGGAGGGAGTGGAGCGAGTTTAGGAGGAGTCGAGAAAGTGTGTTCTTAGAATACTTGCAGAATTTAAGGGGTAAGGGGATAAAGAAGGGACTGTTAGGGAATATTTTAGCCGGTATTTCGTACTTCGCTCAGTTAAGGGAAGAGAGAGATGTAACTAAAAGATTTGTTGTGAGGAAGATTGAGAGGATGGGATACAGTGGGGGACAGGTGCAGTGATAAGAGAGAGCCGATAACGCGAGAGAGACTTGTAGCTTTGGGGCGAATACTTAGCAAGGTCTGTAAGGATGAGTATGAGGCCAGGCTATTTAGGGCAGCTTTTGTGTTAGCTTTTTCAATGGCTTTAAGGATCGGGGAACTGGTCGCTCCAGACATTCCAACCAGTCGGGTTTAAGGAGGGAGGATGTGAGAGTGACAGAGGGGGCAGTGTTGGTGCTAATAAGAAAATCAAAAACAGATAGAGAGGGAAAATGGGTGTGGGTTGCTGTTTGGGCTGTGTGAGGAGATACTTGGAGGTGGCTCCTTCGAATGGCCACATGTTTCTGAGGCACGAGGATGGTACTAACTTATCGCAGTACCAGTTCAAGATGGTTTTACGGAAGGCTGTTGAGAGACTTGGTTGGAAGGGTAGTTGCATTGCTCCTCATTCATTCAGGATAGGGGCAGCTACCACAGCAGCGGAATTGGGTTGCCCTACAGACCAAATTAAAAAATTGAGCAGATGGAAATCAAGAGGCGTATAGGCGGTACGTGAGGCCTTTAAAGAAGTGAGGGGTGTGAGCAGTTGTCATATATAAAGCGGGAGGGGGGGGGGGGAGAAAAAAAAAATTTGGGTATGGTTGTTAATGGTTTTCTTTTGGTTCTTTTTTTCCCAGGTCGGGCAATGAAAGTCTGGGTCCTGGGACACTCCTACGTGCACTGGGCAGCAAGTTATGCTGAGGGCACAAGGAAGGGAGTGAACCTAGGGTTCAGTCTCCAGGAAGTAGGGATTAGATGGGTAGGGAAGAGGGGTATGAGGTGGGATCAGTTGTTATAGCGCAGACATCCAGGAGAAAGTGGGGGAGGCCAGATATTATGAGAATACATTTAGGGGGTGACGATATTGGCCTTATGCCAGTTCAGGAATTTCAGGAGTTAGTCATGGAGACAATTATGAGGTTTGGGAGGGAGTGGCCAGATGTTAAGATTGTCTGGTCTAGCACGATTTCTAGGCTGACATGGAGAAATTGTAGAGATCAGAGGGCGGGGTTTAGGAGTAGGAAGAAATTGAATCAGGCAGCGAAGAAGGCAGTGACGGAAATAGGGGGAAGGATTTTGGAGCACCCAGGCATAAGGACAATTAATAAGGAGTTGTTTCGGAGTGACAGGGTCCACCTATCGGAGGCCGGGAACATTCTCTTCACTGAAGGCATTGAAGCCGTGATAAGGGGTTTTTTGTGAGGCAAGAGGAAAGGTCACGGGTTTTTTATTGGTGGCAGTAAAAAGAGGGTCCTCGTTTTTGGTGGCAGTGAAATAGGCAGCATTGCACGTGGAGAGACGATAGTGGGGTGAGGTCTACAGGGTGAGTGTTGGTTTCGTTCGCCAAGCTCAGGTGCCTTCCTGGTTTGCAGATCCTCGCGGCCTGCTATCTGCCATAAAAATACACTGAGCAGACGTGTGGTCATCCTGCTTAGCCACGTGGGCCGCTATTTCTGGGCGGGCAATGCTTGTGGTGCATTGCAGTTGCCAGTGTTAACTGGCTGCCAGTGTTATCTGGCTGAAATTCAGTACCAGTATTATCTGGTGTAACGTATTTGGCATACGAGGATCGATAATAATAATTCTGCCTTAGAGGCAAAGAATTTGGCCTTAATAAAAAGACGTGACCTTTTCAAAATGCCAATACTTTGTTGTGTTTTCATTAATGGGGAAGATGGGGGAGGGGGGGTGTATACTTGGGGTTAGAAGGTAACTTACATGGGAGAAGTTGTAAGAAGAGAATAGGGGTATAATTCTTATACTACATGAAAGCACACTTATATCAGTGGTTCACATAAAAATACCGATATGTAAAGTGCAGGTGCAAAACAGCAAAACAAATGGAATCAAATCCCAATAAATATATATATATATATATATACATACACAGTGGCAAGAAAAAGTATGTGAACCCTTTGGGATTAAATGGAGTTTTGAATGAATTGGTCATAAAATGTGCTCTGATCTTCATCTAAGTCACAACAATTTGAAAAACACAGTCTGCTTAAAATAATACAACACAAACATTATATGTTTTCATGTGTTTATTGAACATAACATGTAAACATTCACAGTGCAGGTTGGAAAAAGTATGTGAACCTTTGGACTTAATAACTGGTTGACCCTCCTTTGGCAGCAATAACCTCAACCAAACGTTTCCTGTAGTTGCAGATCAGACCTGCACAACGATCTGGAGTAATTTTGGACCACTCCTCTTCACAAAACTGTTTCAGTGTAGCAATATTCTTGGGATGTCTGGTGTGAATCGCTCTCTTAAGGTCATGCCACAGCATTTCAATCGGGTTGAGGTCAGGACTCTGACTGGGCCACTCCAGAAGGCGTATTTTGTTTTGTTGAAGCCATTCTTTTGTTGAATTACTTGTATGCTTTGGGTCATTGTCCTGTTGCATCAACCATCCTCTGCGGAGCTTCAGTTGGCGGACAGATGGTCTTACGTTTTCAGCAAAATGTCTTGATAAACTCTGGAATTCATTTTTCCATCAATGACAACAATCCGTCCAGGCCCTGAGGCAGCAAAGCAGCCCCAAACCATGATGCTCCCTCCGCCATGTTTTACAGTGGGGATGAGGTTTTGGTGTGCTGTGCCTTTTTTTCTCCACACATAGTGTTGTGTGTTTTTTCCAAACAACTCAATTTTGGTTTCATCTGTCCACAGAATATTTTTCCAGTAGTGCTGTGGAACATCCAGGTGCTCTTTTGCAAACTTCAAACATGCTGCAATATTCTTTTTGGACAGCAATGGCTTCCTCCGTGGTGTCCTCCCATGTACTCCATTCTTGTTTAATGTTTTCCTTATTGTAGATGTGTCAACAAAAATGTTAGTATGTGCCAGAGATTTCTGTAAGTCTTTAGCTGACACTCTAGGATTCTTCTTTACCTCATTAAGCATTCTGTGCTGTGCTCTTGCAGTCATCTTTACAGGACGACCACGCCTAGGGAGAGTAGCAACAGTGCTGAACTTTCTCCATTTGTAGACAGTCTGTTTTACCGTGGACACATGAACATGAAGGCTTTTGGAGATACTTTTGTAACCCTTTCCAGCTTCATGCAAGTCAACAATTCTTGATCACAGGTCTTCTGAGAGCTATTTTCTGCGAGGCATGGTTCACATCAGGCAGTGCTTCTTGAAACCAGTAAACCCAAAACTGGTGTGTTTTTAAAGGGAAGGACAGCTTTCAGCAACACATCCAATAATATCACACTGATTGGACTCAAGGTTGGCTCACTCCTGGCTCCAATTAGCTCTTGGAGAAGTCATTAGGCAAGGGGTTCACATATTTTTTCCACCTTGCACTGTGAATGTTTAGATGTTATGTTCAATAAACACATGAAAACATAAAATGTTTGTGTTGTGTTATTTTAAGCATACTGTGTTTTTCAAATTGTTGTGACTTAGATGGAGATCAGAGCACATTTTATGACCAATTCATGCAAAACTCCACGGAATCCCAAAGGGTTCACATACTTTTTCTTGCCACTGTATATTGATTGTGTCCTTCGTATCTTGACATACATATACATCATGTAGAAGTATAGTTTATAGGTTTTTGGTTCCATTTGTCTTGCTGTTTTGCACATGCACTTTACATATGTGTTCTTTCACTGAGAAAAATACTTCTTTTGCACCATAGCAATTTGTGCAAACTATGAGAAAAGTTGATGTATAACATGAACATGATCACGATACATCATTTGAAATTATATGCACATCCAAACTATTACAAACTATATTTTGTTTTATTAGTAGTAACATATTGTATAAGGAATTTTATCCCAGGACTCGGGAGGCTCCTCCACCAACGCTACTCCGAATCGGAGGACAACTCCCTCCGTTCCTCCTCCCATGCTTCAGAGACACCACAGGCTGAATCGCAGGAGAACAAATCCAAGTCAAAAGCCAAGTTTGCTGCCCTGGAGAGCTCCTTGCACTCCTCCATCTCACCTTCTCTTTTCATTTATTTCTCCTCAGTATCAAGAATAAACATTTTAAATGCAGTACAAAAACTACCCCCACAACAGGGGTTAATACATCTCCCTGCACTGACCCTCCCCAGCAGTCCATGTAGCTCCTCCTCTTTTCGGCGAAGTTAAGTAGATCTCATGCTCTGATTTGTTTTTTTGCCAAAATTATTTTATCGTTCTGAATTTTAATGTGATTTTTCTTGTTACTTATATAAACTACAGGCGGGACGCTGATTCTCCTGGTTTTAGCAGCGGAGGTCGGCACTCCTGCCAAATTAGTCATGGGACTTCGTGGTCCAGTTCTTTTAGGATTTAGTTCTTGTGGTACTTTATTGCTTGGGTTTTTCTTTGCTCAATTTGGCTTGAAACGAACATAACAGATGCTCCTTCAGCCGTTTTTTCATGCTCCTGCACTAGTTTTTCCTGTAAGGAAAGACTGTTTCCTCCCTTGGCAGAGCCTGAATCTGCCCCCCTCCTCGCATTCGGTGCCATGTCGTGTGTTACAATTAACACATTACATGCGCAGACATCACGCTCTCAAAATATAGGAGCCCCTCTCCTACCCACCAAGGCTACTCTGAATCGAAGGACAACTCCCTCAGTTCCTCCTCCCACGTTTCGGAGACCCCACAGGCTGAATCTCAGGAGAAAAAATCCAAGTCAAAAAGCTAAGTTTGCGGCTCTGGAGGGCTCCTGCGCTCCTCCATCTCAGCAACACTGTCTATGGCTGTGACTGACCTCCACTCCTCCCTGTCACTATGCTCCATACTGTGCCCCAACCAACCAACT